>CM059041.1:8808115-10008115 GCA_030279155.1 Forsythia viridissima
CCAAGCACATTTTTTAAAGTAATAGCAGAATTCAAAGGTAAATTCCCAATGGATGTAATCGGAGCCTGTTCTCCACTTGGCATAGAAACTGGTGGCAAAAAGGTGTTCTTATTGCTGTTGACAAGCAAAGTTGGAGATGAAGTAATGTGATCTGTTGCACCACTGTCGATAATTAATCGATGGAGGCGCAACAATGTTTGTAACAAACCTGAGGCAGCAGCATTAGCTTTAGGATTGGTGGATTGTGTTGTCCCTTTACCTTGCATGATAGATAAGATTTGCTGGATTTGCAAATCAGAGAGCCCATTTGTCACCGACGGCACTTCCTGCATTACTGGACTTTCCTTGACATTGTTGGCTAAAGATTGATGACTATTGTTGCGCTTGAAATGAGTGCTTCTTTGATTAGACCTGTTTGATGCATGTTTAGGGTGTTCTGGTGGGTACCCATTCAGCTTCCATCATGTTTCTCGTACATGATGGTCACGGTCACAATAAGAGCAATGCAAAAGTTTTCGATTAGATGGGTTGGAACGAGAAGAAGAACCTTGTCCATGTCGAACAGCCAGAGCCACCGGTTCAGCCCTTCGAACAACCATGGCTGAGTTCTCCATCATCTCACGTGCAACCCCCAGGCTTCACTGCTTCTCCTCTTGTACAATGGAAGAGTAAGCCTTGGCAACATCAGGTAGCGGATTCATCAACAAAATCTGCCCTCGAATTGCACTGTAGGACTCATTGAGTCCCATGAGAAATTGCATCAATCTGCGTCTCTTATGGTCTGCCCCACAAGAGCAAATGGTGTCATTATAGGATCCTAGTTCATCCCATAATTTTTTTAGCCTTGTGTAATAAGCTGCAACATTTATCTGATCTTGAGCAAGACAAGCAATGTCCCTCTCAATCTGAAAAATACGAGAGGCATTGCTTTGAGAAAAACGATCCCGAAGGTCTTCCCATACCTCCTAGGTGGTGGTCGAAAAAATGACACTGTCTGCAAGGTCCTGTGTGAGTGAATTAAGAATCCAAGAGAGGATCATATCGTTGTATTTTTTCCACGAAGCATATTCGTCTGGTTTGGCTGTGGCAGACGGCATTGTGGTGGTCCCGTCTATGAAACCTAACTTGGATTTAGCGTTCAAAGAAATCGTCATGGCTCTACACCATGTCGAATAATTATCTCCATTAAGGGGCTTGGAAACAAGCACCATTCCTGGATGATCAGAATGGTGAAGAAAATATGGATTATGGTGAAGAAAATATGGATTGGCAGTATCAAGCTTGCCTCCATTCGAAGGTTGCTGTTCCGTCATGATAATGAGAAACAGCGAAAAAAGAAAGGCAAAAAGAAAGAGGGCAGAGTGCTAGGGTATCGTTCCCTGCTCTGATACCATGTAAAGAAGAAAAATAATATTTTGCCTTTGAATGAATTTTATTGAATCAGGAGACGTAGCTTTATACAAGAGATTTCCTACAATCATGCTAATCTATTCTAGGTAGTCTAAGTAGAAAAGGCAACTGAATAAATATACAACTAATACAATATATTTGTCAATAAATGGTAAGATATCATTGACCTTTCCTTCTCAACAATCTTTCATTTTCCACAAACCGTAAGTTTCATTTTTCTCTCTACCTAAACATACATATATATTTGTATGAGAATTTGGAGGAGGACAGGAGCAGGGCGGATCCAGGAATTTTTGGAGCTCCAACTGTGAATAAAAAAAATTTACAATAATTTTTTTACACTATAAAAAATAATTTTTTTCGGGGCTGAACTGGGCTATAGTTTGGTCATGCCCGCCCTAAATTCATCCCTGGATAAGAGGTCGGATGGGAGTTGGTTGCAATTTTTTTTTTCATTTTTTCTATTTTTGTATTAATTCGAAAAAGAATAGATTGATCATTTTAAGTAAACTTAGTCAAACTAACAGTATACGTAACAAACCATGTTCATGCGTTTTTTAAATATTAGGAACTAAAAGTGCTAGAAATCAAAAGTTTAAAATTATATTGTCACAAAGCTCAAAAGTTCAAAAACCATGATATTTATCCAAAACTTAAACCAAACTTTAATTTTGTTAAAAATTTTCAAAAGAGAATATTTTAACTGACTCGACGTGTCTCGCATGTTTTCCAAATGATTCTCAAGCCTCCACAAATAGGTTAATAATTTCACGTGATTTTGAAATTACAGAAAGAACAAGTTGCAGGTCATGGGAATAGTGGGATAAGTACTGAATAGCCAGGTGATCCGATCAATGTTTCAAAATGGCTTCTGACCTATTTTGGCTTGTAAATTATCAAATATAACCCTACATTCTCTTCTCTGCTTATAATTTATTTCTAACGATTTCAAATTTACTGTCTGTGAAAAAGATAAGATTTCAAAGTTAGAATCTAACACATTTCAATGTTAGAATCCAATTCATTTTATTTGTGTAAGAAATCTCATTTCAAAGTAGAAATTCATCCGTCCCTATCTTCTTCTTTTAACTTATGATAGAAATTTTGGATTTTATATTCTTGTAGTATAAATCATGAAAATATGTATAAATCTGAGTATGAATTGTGATTTTATATTTTAAATTTCTGTAAATCTTAATTTATTTGAAGTTGATTAATTGAAAAATTAGTTAAAATGTGTAAATTCGCGTTAACAAACTCATGGTGTTAACAGACTCGTTAACAAATTTTTGACATGTTAAGATCAAAATTGGCCTTAACAGACCGACATGTCTGTTACTTGTTAACAGGCCTGTTGGTCTGTTAATGGATCATTGGATCATTTGTTAACAGATAGTCCATTAATAGATGGTTTGTTAACAATATTTATTAAATAAGCCCATTTAATTTTTTTTAACGTAAAAGATGCATTTTAAACTTATTTAATATAAGTTGGATGCTTTTGTAATTTGCCTTTTAGCCAAAGTGGCCGTTGGGAATACAAGTTTGTATGAGTGGTTTGACACAACTTTTTAGTCAAAGCTTCCCTTGGGAATACAAGTTTGTATAGTGTGCTAGAGGTGTCAAGACGGGCGGACCGGTTGGCCAAACCCGCATCGGCCCACTCTCCTCGACTCGGAACTACGGGCCGGCCCGTGAACCAGGCGGGTTGTTCACAGGCTGAGGAAGTTGAACCGCGGGCCGTTCATGGGTCGAAGAGACAGAACCGCAGGCCGACCTGACAGAACCGCGGGCCGACCTGTGAACCGGACGGGCTGTCCACAGTCCGAACAGTTGGACAAAAAACAAATGGCAGAAAGCCATTTAAAGTGAAAGATGTGACATATGCGTGATATTTTAATCTTTAAATATATATATAAAAAAATAGAAATTGGATTAAAAAATTAACAAATGTAAATTTATCCTTATTATTTATTTTTTATATAGTAATTTAACACATATTTTGCTATATATGTAAGCATTCTTTTTTTGAATTACAATAAGTAACTAAATTTATTTAGTAATTTCAAATTTTTTTTTTTTTTATTCATATGGGTCGAACCGAGTCGAACTGCGGCCCATATGGGCTCGACCCGAATGGGCCAACGGGTGGACTGGGCTTGTTTTCAATTTTTATGGGCTGGGTTGACGCAATCCGCCGTGGTGCGGGCTTTTTATAAGGCGGGCTGTCACTGGGCTTCATTGGAGTTGGCCTACCTGACCCGGATTGACACCTCTACAGTATGCACCACCTACCCAGTCTAATTTCTCCAAACACGTGGTACACCACACAAATCGATCCCACCTACCATCTTTTACATATAAATTATGGCTAAATATATTCACACCATATTTTTCTATAAATGCACTATATTTAAATTGTATAAAAAGTTTGTAAACTTTACTTCTTATTATATTTAAGTCCTAATATTTTTTTTATCGTATTCTTATCATCAACCTTCATTTAATTAGCATATATTATTTTTGATAACGGTTCCCATCCAAACATTTCATTAAGAAAAAATAAAAAAACTCATTTTTCCATCGTATTTTAAAATATTTGTCCATCATTTTAAAGTATATTAATAAAAAATTTAGAGAAAAATCGTTTGTAGGAACAAGATGCGTTAATTAATAGAATATTAAATATAAGAATCTGATGGAAAAAAGTTAAAAACATAAATGTGATAATAAATAAAAATTAAAGACTTTTTATATAATTAAAATATGATGTACTTATAATAAAATGTAGTATGAATATAACCACTCATAAATTATTCCTATTTATATTATTAAGCGCTCATGACTAGATTGTTTTATAAGAAAGAAAACATAAATTATATAATTTAATAATTTTAAATTTACATTATAAGATATGGTAGGATATGAAGATAAAGATAAGATAATATTAAATGAATCAATAATCAATCTTTTTTTGCATTATCGTGAAACACAGTGGGTAGGTAGTCTTAATTCTTAAATAATAGCAAATTTTTTTAATTAATCATCAAATAAAGTTAATAAACTAATAAGGGTTGATGGATTTCGTATATTTTTTATTTTTAATTAGATATAATGATATAGTAATCTTTATTAATATAAAAAATAAAAATTTTAAATAAAAATAAAGGTAAAATTGTCCACTAAGATTTAGAGTGTTAAAAAATAAAAAGTCAAAGATTGCTATAGTTAAAAGGGATTTTGGCACAAATAATTTCTAATGTATGTACTTAGTGCGGTTTTGATCTCTAACCTTTTATTTTTTGCTATGAGGTCCCTAATCTATACATTTGGTTGCAAAACTGGTCCATATGGATGAAATCCGTCCAATTGTGCCATTATCCATTAATTTGTTTTGAAATTTTGGCACAAATGGTCCCTAACTTTTACGCTTAGTGTGGAATTGGTCCCTAACGTTTATTTTTGGCATACATGAACTTAATCTATGTGTTTTGGTACGAAATTGGTCCTTATGGGATTAAAAAACCAAATATACCCTTAGTTAATTAGAAGAAATTGTATGTGTATTCTTAATCATTACAAAATGTGCAAATAGGTCCAATACTTTTAATTTTTATAAAAAATTAAAGAAAATTAATAAATTTTTTTTTAGAATTAACACTTTAGTAATAAACATGTCAAATAAAATTATTATTTTTATTATTAAGTAATTATATTATTTAAAATTTAAATTTAAATTTTATTGTTGTATAAAAAAATAACTTTGTCATAAACTTGATGTACAAATACTTTTATTTAATTGAGTTATATATTTATTAACTACAAATATTATAGATACAACTATATTCTTCATATTTTAATATATCATTTTGTTTTCGTTCAAAAATAATACACATAATGTGTAAATTAAATTTTATTAGTATTTTTATATTAAGCCAAAAATGAAAGGTTATGGACCAAAATCGTACTAAGTACAATACGTTAGGGACTAAATAAATATAATGCTAATTAGTTGAAACAATTAAAAATTATAATTTTATTTAATATACTTTCAAATTTCAATCATGTTTAATTATGTGTTTTGTCTTACATGACAATTATGATATACTTAATGGAGACCGTTCTACATACCAATATATTTAATAAATACTATTAATTTCAATTAGTATAACGATCTAGATATATTATAACATTTATTGTGATGTGTTTGCATATGGATATAAGGATTTTAAAGTTATCTAAAGATTAGCTTAAATTAAGGGTCATAATTATTTATTAAATACATTGACAAGAGGAATTGTCCATAATTAATAATAGGAATTAACAATACTAAACAACATTAATAAAAAAAACGTTTAAAAATAATATTTGTATTATTTAGACTTCGTTTAGGATTAATTTTAGACCTCAATTTTTTTTATTATCAAATAATCAAATATTTTAAGTATTTGATAAACTTACAAAAAAAAAAAAAATACTTTTAACTCCACTAATTATCTATAATCAAATTACTAATTATAATCTTAATTAATTAAATCAATTCATTTTCTACTATATGCTTTTTGTTACCACACGATTTTGATATGACCTCCACGTGAGCAAGGGCTCCATCTAGGCCCAGCAAGAGCTTCATCCAAGCCCTGCTGGGCCTCGAAAATTCTAATAAAGGGCCCCGGAGGCCCATCGAACACCTTAACCTTCTGCAATCAGATTTCCGCGAGGCTCATTGAGGGACTTAGTGTCCCATGCCGAACCATAGGGCCTCGCGGGGCTTCGTATCAATTATAACTAGCAAACAGCGTGATATGTCGGAATGACCAGAGAAGTAATTAATGAAAGATTGCGTTGGTTTGACGCGCAGATCCTCACAAGGAAACCGAATCATAATCTTCTAAAATCATGCAATGTGATAAGCTCGGATAAGGAAGATAATCTTGGAGATTGCCTTGATAAGAAATGATCCCTATCCCATAAGAAAGGAGGATCCGATTGGGTATCTGATTGATTTGTTACCTAAATCGATTAGGACTCTTGCGCTATAAATACGACGTCTCCGATTGTTCCAAAGGACGTTCTTTTTCGCACTTGAATCCCACCCTAAACTCTGCTCAAACTTCTGCCTGCTTGTCTCTCCCACACCCTATTGCTTGCCTCCCCCCGTGTATTATTTCTATATATCGGCAGTTGACTAGATCGTCGGAGTACCAACGATCGCCGGACCCTTTTTCCTCGGTGATCTTGGTGCCTAACGGTCGTTCGAGTGTGCAGGTAACATACAGGTTGGCAGAGGAGTTACTGGAGATCTGTTGTAACGTGGACGTTGCAGGTTCCGATGTCAACAGATTAGCGCCGTCTGTGGGAAACGAAAAATATTACACGTCTTAAAACTTGTGGGAAAAACGTGTTTTCTACCAAAAAGAGCATGGCAACCGAACATTCCATGGAGGAAGAAGTAGAGTCTCACCACATTGATATGCGGCAGGAAATCATTCAGGACCTCCAAAACGTGACCCGTCGCAAGAGGAGAAGAAAGCGACAGAAGCGAACGGTTGAACAAGAGAACCAGGACCTGAAGCTGAAGAATGTCCGGATGAAGGCAGGGCTTGAACTGTTGGAGAATCAATCCCTCCAACATGGACCCAAGTGCAGTCGTGCCCGGAGAAGCCCTCACGGTCCGGTTCGCTGGAAAGTCGACCATCGCGAGGAGACACGCCCATTTCAAAAGGTCGGAACACGCGTAACATCACCTTGAAGTCCTCACAGGATGACTAGAGGGGAAGACCTCTCCTGGTGTAGGAAAGCCGTCCTGTTCCTGCTGCTAGCGTGTTCGACAGGTTAGGAGTTGGATCCTCCATAGCGCCACCCCTACCCGTACACAGCAGGCGCAGTGAGCACAACAAGGCCCGCACGGAAAGAAGGAAGGCCACGAAGCAAGATCATAGAAAGACTGAGGATGAGAATGAGAGGCTGGAATGTTACGAGGATGACGATGACGAGAACCTCCCGTTCATCCGCTACATGAAAGCCATGGAGATACCCGCGAACTTCCGGATGCCTCTAATGGACAAATACAACGGGAGGGGCGACCCCATGGACCACATAAATACGTATAAGACAAAGCTCCAAGGTCAGTCCCCTGTGGTGAAGTGCTGGAACTTTCATACCACGCTCACGTCCAACGCGAAGAGGTGGTACAATAAGTTGAAACCAGGAAGTATCCGGAGCTGGCCACAGCTCAAAAAGGAATTTGTCAATGCCTTCATTGGCAACCGGACGATGGTAGCCGACATTGCCCAGCTTTACGATATCCGGCAAAAAGAAGGAGAAACTGTCAAGAGCTACTTCAAAAGGTTCAGTCATGTTATCAACAAAATCGAGACTGTGACTGATGAAAAGGCTCTGGATGCACTCGTGACCGGATTGTACATACACACTCCCTTCTGGAGGGATGTATAGAACAGTCAACCAAAGACCTACAGTCAGCTATTGGACTTGGTCCAGTGCGAGATTGGATCAGAGGAGACGATCGAAAATCGGGAGAAGGCAGAGAGGGAGAGAGGAGATCGCTACAGAAGGGAGGGGCGATGCTCTCCCGAGCCTCGTTTCTCTCGCTTTCAAAAAAGGCGCTCCTCCGTTCTGTCGAACAGCCATTACAGGAGATTCAATCAGACGGAGGAAGCCCCTATTCCCCACCTTAAAGCGCCTGTGGTGGCCCTCATGCCCGCCACAACACTGCCCAAATTCTGTCGGATACACAAGACCAGGGTGCATAATACAGAGGATTGCCCAGACGTGAGGGAATTGATAAATCGCGGAAACCACGAGCATGAAGAGGGGAATCGGCTCGCGAGAAGACGTTAAGGGCCGTCCACACAGGGGTGAAGACCTCCTCCTCGGCGCCAGAACGATGGACCCCGACGTAATGAAG
Organism: Forsythia viridissima; assembly: GCA_030279155.1. Lineage (NCBI taxonomy): Eukaryota > Viridiplantae > Streptophyta > Magnoliopsida > Lamiales > Oleaceae > Forsythia > Forsythia viridissima. Next base: position 8,816,454 of record CM059041.1, read on the forward strand.
TGGAAAATGACAGAAACAAGGACCCGCCGAGGCTGGAAGGACCCGCGGGGGCTCCCCCTGTTCGAGAGATAAACACCATCATAGGAGGGCCCTATGTCGTAGGGCACACAATGAACTCGCGGCGTAACTACGTTAAGGCGGTGAGAGAAAAACCCCTAGAGAGTTGGCAGGTCCACGGGCATCGACCAAAAGCACCACAGATCTCGTTCACTGAAGAAGACGAGGCTGGCGTACACTACCTGCACTGCGATGCCCTGGTAGTCCGCGCTGTCGTTGCCAGAAACGGCCTAGGGCGAATGCTAGTCGACGATGGAAGCGCCGTGAACATCCTGCTCGGCAGTACGTTCGACCAAATAGAAGTGGATCACAAATTGACGGCCATATCAGATCCGCTATTTGGTTTCACAGGGGATAGCCTCGTCCCGCGAGGAAGTATTACTCTAGTGGTAGACTTCGGAGAACCTCCATGCCACCTCCGGAAGTTCATGGAATTTCTAATAGTCGACACTCGCTCTGCCTACCATGGGGTCCTGGGAAAGCCCGTGCTAAAGGATCTACAAGCGGTCACGTCCATACATCATCTGGCAATGAAATTCTCGATGCTCGGAGGGGTGGCCAGAGTCCGCGGTAATCAAACAGAGGCGAGGGCATGTTACATGAACGCATTGCAGAAGGTTGCTAAACGTGAAGATATCACCCCATCGGTAATGACTATACATTCGGAGCTGATGGACGTTGATCGTGAGGAGATGGATGAAGAATTGATACTGGACGAGGGTCTGGATCCTCGAATCATAGGCTCAGATTCTTTTGCCTCCTCGGCTGAGGAGCTGGAAGAATTTTCAGTGAACCCCTCGGAACCAACCTGAGTATTACAGGTGGGAGAAAAGCTCGAGGAAAGAATAAAGGAGGAGCTGAAGCAGTTTCTCCGGGAGAACGCTGACGTTTTCGCATGGACGCACAGCAATATGGTCGGGATAGACTCGTTAGTGGCGTGCCACGCCTTGAAAGTAGATCGAAAAGTACATCCCAGGATTTAGAAAAGGAGGCCTTTGAGTACTGAGAGGTACAGTGCATTGAACGAGGAAGTTGACAAGCTACTAGCCAGCGGGTTCATCAGAGAAGCGATTTACCCCCGATGGGTGATAAGTGCGTTTTATGCACTTATTATGGCCTTTGAATTAATCATTTATGCCTCATATAAGTGCTTTTCTACTTAATCTAGTCTATTATTGTTTTATTTCAGTTTTGGACTTGTTGGTGAACAATTGGAGAAGATTGGGCGAAAAGAGCAATGTATTAGAAGATATCTCATAAGTTCGAGGACTCAATTGCACTCAACCAAAAGTTGAGGGACTAAATTGGAGATGATGTAAAGTTGAAGGACCAAATTTGATGTTATGAGAAGATGGAGGACTGCAATGATCAAGATCTAAAGTTGAAAGACCAAGCTGGTGGCAATTGCAAACTAGAAGGGCCAAACCGCAAAACAAGGGAAACTACAAGCTGGGCGATCGCCCAGATTATAGCTGGGCGAGCGCCCAGCAGATGAAATCAATTCCAGGGACCTAAAGGCCACACCTGGGCGGTCGTCCGGGAATAGCCTGGGAGATCGCCCAGGCCAATTCCGGCTGCAGATTTTTCGTTTTATTTTCTTTCCTTTTTTGAGCCCTAATTTCGATAGGTAACGTTTGACCCACGAATTTTGTATTCTTTTAAGATATTTTGGGGCACAATTAGGGTAGTATAAATATGAGATATATTCTCATAACAAATGGTTGGATTTTTGGGGAGCAAATCAAGAGAAGACGGAAGAGAACAAGAGAACAAGACCTCCTCGACTATCAAGACTTCTTCGAAGATTTCTTCTCTTTCAATCCATGCCGGGTTTTATCAATTCTTTTCTTTTTAGTTTAATCATGTTCTTCTAGTTTTCTTTAGCCAAGGTAGACGATGAAACCTTGTTTTAATTAAGTTATTATTTCATTATTCGTTTAATTCCTTTTTAGGGCTTCAACGTTCATGGTTCGTTCTTAACTAGATTAATTAAATATAATTTCTTTCATCTTAAATATCATGTATTTTTGATAGTTAGATATTGGTTTAATTAATCCATGCTTGATGCTTAAATAAGTTTTGTTAATTACTTTTGATTTTTCATTTTCTTTTATTCTTATTGGGATACATAGAATGCTTAGGTAATCTTTGATTCTTTGTCTTCTTTCAATGGAATTTGATATGAAAAATGGTTAAGTAATTTATGTTTGAAGCATAAGGGGAGCCTATATTTGATTTTCTTCTTTTGGACTTAATTGATAAATCTTTAGGGACGACAATAGATTGATTTCGTGTTGTCGTATGTGTTTTCTTTGGGAATTAATGAATGATTAGATGATTGCTAAGTTAGACAATGGTGGATTCCGAAACCTTGGAGTTTTACACTTCTTGATTATTCAATCTCATTATTTTCGCATAATTAGTTATTCTTTAAATTAAATAATTTCAACAAAATTCTTTTCGACTCAACTAGCCTAGAAAAACAATTAATTTGGATTAAATTACACATTCCTCGTAGCAGTCTCTGTGGGATCGACCTCGTTTTTACTTATCTATATTCCAGTAGATTCGTACACTTGTGAGTTAATTAAAATTTGACATCAAGTTTTTGGCGCCGTTGCCGGGGACTGCGTCTGAAGGTTAATCTAATCTTAGTTAATTTTATTCTTGACTAGTTATAATTTAGGATTTTATTTATTTTATTTTATTTTCGTTTTTATAAAAAAAAAGAGTTTAAAAATAAAAAATCTTCATTGTGCATGCTTGGTCGTAGATGTTTAGAACTTAAGCTAGAACATCTAGATAGTGAAATTGAAAGGACTTTTCACCAACAAAAACGAGCCACTAATCTAGATAAAATTGAAGAAACCGAAGCAGTAGTAGCTATGGGGGATGAAATTGAGGAGAGGCCTTTCAGGGACTATTTTAGTCCATTAGCTAATTTGAGCACCTCATGCATACAATATCCTCAGGTCACAGCTAGAAATTTTGAGCTTAAACCGAGTGTGCTTAACTGTCTCCCATCTTTCTATGGTTTAGATAGTGAAGAACCTTATAATCATTTGACTGATTTTTATGCTGTATGTGAAACATTTAAATATGAGAATGTGTCTCCTGATAATATTAAACTTCGTCTATTTCCCTTTTCTCTGAAAGATAGATCTAGATCTTGGTTTAATACATTGCCTGCAAATAGTATTACATCTTGGGAACAAATGGTTGCTAAATTTTTGAATAAATACTTTCCTGTTCACAAAACTAATGCTATTCGCAGGGAAATTTCAGAGTTCGTGCAAAGAGACGAAGAACTATTTTATGAAACTTGGGAGAGATTCAACGGGCTTCTTATGAAATGTCCACATCATGGGTATGAAAAATGGCATTTATGCCAATATTTTTTGGAGGGTCTACTATCACACATTCAAGAGTGGTTGATGGCCACAAGTGGTGGAGAGCTGATGTCTAAAAATGCTACGGAGATTTGGAGCTTCTTTCAGAAACAGGCTGACAATTCACAACAGCGGAACCGATCCTCTAGAACTGAACCTAAGAAAAGGGGTATCTATGAAATTCACAGCAGTGAACCTAGCTCAGAAACCAAAGAAGTCAAATGCATGATAGAGGACATCTCTCACAAATTGACCTCATTGACAGCCAATAGTCCTACAGAACCAGAAGCAGGTGCTGAGCAAGCTAATGCCCTCAACATGATGAGGAAACCTCCTTACAATCCTTACTCCAACACCTATAACCCAGGTTGGAGGGACCACCCCAATTTCTCTTGGTCACAGGGGTTTCAACAGGATGATACAGCAGGTCAAGCCCCCCAGCAGGCTACTCAACAATTCAATCACAATTTTTCACAGCCAAAACCATGGGAGGAAGCAATTCATAACTTGACAAAAGCTACACAAGCTGCATTAGAGCATCAGAATCACACAATTACTGAGTTTAAGAATGAAGTACGCGCCAGCCAGAACTCTCAGGCACAATCCATCTCCAATCTTAAAAACATGATGGGACAACTTGCTTCATCAGTCCAACAGTTGGCAACAACCATTGAGAAAAGAAAGTTTCCTAGTCAGCCATTTCCTAATCCTAAAGGAGTGCAACATGAAGAGGCTAAATCAATCATGACCTTGCGACGTGGAAAACTGTTTGACAACAAAGTGGACATCTCAAAGCAAACCACTTCTCAACCAATTTCTCCAGGTACTGTTCCAACTGATGATTCAATCCAAGAAGCTCCCAAAGAGGACAATGAGCCATCTTACATTCCAAAAGCCCCATATCGTCAGAGGCTCACAAAGGTAAAGCAAGGTAATTCTATCAATGATATGATGGAAATCTTCAAGCAGGTAAGTGTGAATATTCCATTACTTGATGCTATTAAACAAGTACCTGCCTATGCTAAATTCTTGAAAGATCTATGTACAACAAAGAGACAACTACATATGCGCAAAAAGGCATTTTTAACTGAACACGTTAGCTCTATAATTCAAAGCAACACTCCTCTGAAATTTAAAGATCTAGGTTGTCCTACTATCTCATGCATCTTAGGAAACCATAAAATTGAGAAAGCTTTGCTAGATTTAGGAGCTAGTGTTAATCTTCTTCCCTATTCTGTGTATATGCAACTTGGACTAGGCGAGTTAAAACCAACATCTATGATTTTACAACTTGCTGATCGATCTATGAAAGTACCCCGAGGAATTGTAGAGGATGTTTTGATACAGGTTGACAAGTTTTATTTTCCTGTTGATTTTGTTGTACTTGATACTCAACCAGTACGAGACTCTACAAAACATATTCCTGTAATTTTTGGTCGTCCTTTTCTAGCAACATCTAATGCTATCATTAATTGCAAGAATGGAGTTATGCAACTATCCTTTGGCAACATGACAGTAGAACTGAATATTTTTAATGTCAACAGGCTACCACATGATAATGAGGATGTTGCTGATGTGGACATGATAGAAGCATTAGATGATGATTGTCTTGCTTATACTAATTGTGATGATGCGTTAAACATGTGCTTAACTCATTTGGGTTCTTATTTTGATGTTGTTAGTGGTATAGAAGAGGTGAATATTTTGTTTGGATCCGCACCTGTCATGGGTACAACTGAATGGAAACAGACAATTGAGCCACTTCCAACGAGTGCCAAAGTCAATAGGTGCAAGCAAAGCAGGTGCTCCAAAGCATTATTCAGAGTGCCGTAAGGCAACCAGACAATAAGTCAAGCTAATGACTATAAATAAGCGCTTAATGGGAGGCAACCCATTTTCTAACCCTTTTATTTACTTGCTTTATATGTCGTAGTTTTAGATAGGTTTAATAATTCATTAGTTTCTATTTTTATTTTTTGTTTAATGCATTTTTTAAGCCTCACCATGTCATGCGCAGGATGTCCTACTTGTGCGAGCCGCTTGGACAATATCTAGGCAATCATTTTTTGACCAAGGGTCCCAGCACTACATCTGAGCCCACTTCCACCGGATACTTCTTCTCCACATCTCTCTCTGGGGAGTAACTGATCTCTTTCCTCCTACTCTTTGCTTTATGTTATTCTTACATTGAGGACAATGTAAGGATTTTGTTTGGGGGTGGGTTATAAAATATCATTTTACTTAAGAACCTCTGACTTGCTTATCATTCTGGTCTGTATAACTGAAATAATAAAAAAAAAAAAAAATTTGGTTGCTGTTGAAGGTCCTACCGCCAATGATGATATATGTTCAAAATTGAGCACATTTTTAGTCGACTATTAGACAACACTTGAACTCATTCTTTTATCAGATTACTTATCTATGTTAGACCTGATTAAAGAAGCACATAGTCACTATTGACTTATCGTTTATTGGAGACATGACTTGAGTGTTTGTGTTGATATTATTGACTGAGTATCATGATAAAAAAATTCCGTTCCTACATTCTTAGAGCTAGTGACTAAACTGTTTTGAGAACAGTTTGGGGGTGTTAAAGTTACTACTTTTGTTCTAAGACTTTTGATGGTTTGGGTTTTCTGGGTCTCATCTTTGGTTGAATGGGTTATAGTCGAGGAATCTTCACTGAGCACTACTCGCGGCTGATAAAATTAAATGAAAGATCTGACTCGAGCAATTAAGCCTGTTAGGATATCTTAAAACCTGGTGCCCTATGGTCATCTGACTTGGGAGTCATCGGCCCAAAGCTCGCTACATGAGTCCTGTATCTAAAACAAGAAAAAGAAAAGAGAGCGACATTTATAAATTTACATCTTCACTTCTCTATTAGCCTGTGAGACTCGAACAATTAAGTCTGTTAGGGTATTTCAAAACCTGGTGCCCTATGGTCATCTGACTTTGGAGTCATCGACCCAAAGCTCGCTACAAGGGTCACACAGAAAGCTAGTGAAAGAGAAGTATTGCACAGGATGTAAGACTGTTAACAGGAGTTGAATAAATAAATAAAAAAAAAACAAAAGTAGAAGTGCTCAGGAAGGATTGCTAGATTAGAACTTTAGAGACTGAAGATGAGAATTTAAAAATCTCTGACCATCCTAACTCTCATAATACAAGTGCTAAGTTTTACCACTTTTGTTGAAAAGAAAGAGCATTGTAATGATCAATAGAAACCAACTTCGCTAGAACACCTTGGGATTTGAGAGAAAAGCCTTAGAAGTGTGATAACTTACAAGAGGTGTAAGGAATAAATGACTCCAAAGGGTTCGGGATTGCTAAAATATCAACAACACAATATTGGTCATGATCTAATACATGTATAAGTTTAATTTTTGGCTATTCAAACACTCACACAAGGTCGAGCATCGGATAAGTGAAAATTTTTGTGCTGTTGTTTGATATCCTTCTAAATGTGTTGCTTTATTTTTGAACCTGAGGCATATGGTAAGGAATTTAACATTGACATTTTTTTTTCGTGGATTCAATTAGCTTAGTTTAAAGCATGTTTTAGTTTTGTTTTTGTTCGAGGACGAACAAAGGGTTAGTTTGGAGGTGTTTGATAAGTGCGTTTTATGCACTTATTATGGCCTTTGAATTAATCATTTATGCCTCATATAAGTGCTTTTCTACTTAATCTAGTCTATTATTGTTTTATTTCAGTTTTGGACTTGTTGGTGAACAATTGGAGAAGATTGGGCGAAAAGAGCAATGTATTAGAAGATATCTCATAAGTTCGAGGACTCAATTGCACTCAACCAAAAGTTGAGGGACTAAACTGGAGATGATGTAAAGTTGAAGGACCAAATTTGATGTTATGAGAAGATGGAGGACTGCAATGATCAAGATCTAAAGTTGAAAGACCAAGCTGGTGGCAATTGCAAACTAGAAGGGCCAAACTGCAAAACAAGGGAAACTACAAGCTGGGCGATCGTCCAGATTATAGCTGGCAGATGAAATCAATTCCAGGGACCTAAAGGCCACACCTGGGTGGTCGCCCGGGAATAGCCTGGGAGATCGCCCAGGCCAATTCCGGCTGCGGATTTTTCGATTTATTTTCTTTCCTTTTTTGAGCCCTAATTTCGATAGGTAACGTTTGACCCACGAATTTTGTATTCTTTTGAGATATTTTGAGGCACAATTAGGGTAGTATAAATATGAGATATATTCTCATAACAAAGGGTTGGATTTTTGGGGAGCAAATCAAGAGAAGACGGAAGAGAACAAGAGAACAAGACCTCCTCGACTATCAAGACTTCTTCGAAGATTTCTTCTCCTTCAATCCATGCCGGGTTTTATCAATTCTTTTCTTTTTAGTTTAATCACGTTCTTCTAGTTTTCTTTAGCCAAGGTAGACGATGAAACCTTGTTTTAATTAAGTTATTATTTCATTATTCGTTTAATTCCTTTTTAGGGCTTCAACGTTCATGGTTCGTTCTTAACTAGATTAATTAAATATAATTTCTTTCATCTTAAATATCATGTATTTTTGATAGTTAGATATTGGTTTAATTAATCCATACTTGATGCTTAAATAAGTTTTATTAATTGCTTTTGATTTTTCATCTTCTTTTATTCTTATTGGGATACATAGAATGCTTAGGTAATCTTTGATTCTTTGTCTTCTTTCAATGGAATTTGATATGAAAAATGGTTAAGTAATTTATGTTTGAAGCATAAGGGGAGCCTATATTTGATTTTCTTCTTTTGGACTTAATTGATAAATCTTTAGGGACGACAATAGATTGATTTCGTGTTGTCGTATGTGTTTTCTTTGGGAATTAATGAATGATTAGATGATTGCTAAGTTAGACAATGGTGGATTCCGAAACCTTGGAGTTTTACACTTCTTGATTATTCAATCTCATTATTTTCGCATAATTAGTTATTCTTTAAATTAAATAATTTCAACAAAACTCTTTTCGACTCAACTAGCCTAGAAAAACAATTAATTTGGATTAAATTACACCTTCCTCATAGCAGTCTCTGTGGGATCGACCTCGTTTTTACTTATCTATATTCCAGTAGATTCGTACACTTGCGAGTTAATTAAAATTTGACATCAATGGGTATCTAACCCAGTGCTAGTAAAAAGAGTACCAAGAAGTGGAGGGTATGCATAGACATCTCAGATTTGAACCAGGCATGCCCTAAAGACAGCTTCCCGTTACCGCGCATCGATTAGCTGGTCGATGCGACGACTGGTGATAAGTTACTTAGCTTTATAGATGCATACTCGAGCTACAACCAAATCTCGATGTTTACGGGAGAGGAGGATCATACCTCGTTTATCAAGGATTGAGGGCCATACTACTATAGGATGATGCCCTTCGGCCTGAAGAACGCGGGAGCCACGTACCAACGGTTGGTAAACCGCATGTTCGTAGGACAGATTGGGAATACAATGGAAGTATATGTCGACGCTATGCTGGTTAAGAGCGTACACGCCGAGGACCACATAGGGCACTTAAGAGGAATGTTTGGAGTCTTTCGTAAATATCGCATAAAGCTTAACCCCTTGAAGTGCGCATTCGGAGTTGCATCCAGAAAGTTCCTTGGCTACATGGTCAATCAGCACGGGATAGAGGCTAATCCCGAAAAGATTAGGGCGCTCATTGAAATGTGGTCACCATCCTCCCCCAAAGAAGTTCAGAGCCTGACGGGAAGGTTAGCGGCTATGAATTGATTTATATCCAAGGCGACCGACCGCTGCCAACCTTTCTTTCAGACCATCAAAAGGGGGAAGAGGTTTGAGTGGACCAAAGAGTGTGAGAAAGCCTTCCAAGACCTCAAGGTCTTCATAAAAAAATCCCCACTGCTATCCAAACGAAATAATAGGGAGACATTGCTCGTTTATCTCGCCGTATCCGAGAAGGCAGTTAGCTCGGTTTTAATCCGAGAAGAGGGCCCAGCACAATTTCCTGTCTATTACGTGAGTAAAGCCCTGTAGGACGCAGAAACAAGGTACCCAGACATGGAAAAGCTCGCCCTAGCACTAATCACCGCCTCCCGAAAGCTTCGATCGTACTTACAGTCCCATAGCATAGATGTGTTGACAAACCTCCCTCTACGGTAGATACTCCAAAAGCCGGACACATCAGGACAGTTGATGAAATGGTCGGTAGAACTCAGTTAGTTCGATATCAATTACAAGCCACGACCTTCGATCAAATGATAGGCCTTAGCGGACTTTGTGGCTGAATTCGCCCATATCCCGAGGGTTCGCTCGAGGCCCGACCCCTAGAGGTACCAACATGGAAGTTATATGTTGATGGATCCTCGGGTGAGGTCGGAGCTGGAGCTGGGATCCTGCTGGTTAGTCCTGACGGTCATAATCTCAACTGCGCGCTTCGCCTGGAGTTCAAAGTCTCCAACAATGCAGCAGAATACGAGGCACTCCTAGCAGGCTTGAGGTTGGCACAAGAGATGAAGGCGATGAAGTTCCAGATTCATAGCGATTCACAGCTGGTTGTCAGTCAGGTTAATAGGACCTTCGCGGCACGCAAACAATCTATGGTGGCATACCTGATAAAGGCCAGGGACCTGTTGTCCCACTTCGAAGCATACGAACTCCTATAGATCCCAAGAATGGAGAACGGCTATGCGGACGCCCTCTCAAAACTGGCGAGCAGTAAAGATTTCGATTTAATGAAGGCCATCTCGGTTGAGAGGCTCAACCGACCTTTCATCGACGAATCTCACGCACAGGCTGTCATGGAAATATCTGATTCTCCTAGATGGATGAAGGAGATCACTGAATATCTAACCGACCAGATACTGCCTGATGACAAACAAGAAGCACAGAAACTCTATAGAAGGACTGCGAAGTTCATGCTACAAGACAAGATCCTATATAAGAGGTGATTCAGCCACCTCCTCTTACGCTGTTTAACACAGGAAGAAGCAGTATACGTGATGAAAGAGATATATGAAGGGATATGCAACAATCATTCGGGAAGAATGGCCCTGGCACAGAAAGCCCTGAAACATGGGTACTATTGGCCAACCATGAAAAAAGACTCCCACAGTTATGCAAAGAAGTGTGATAGATGTCAGAAGTTTGCAGCTATACCGAAACTCCCAGCTCAGAACCTTACCCCGGTCACTAGTCCTTGGCCCTTCGCCAAGTGGAGAATCGACTTCATCGGTCCCCTTCCGACAGGGAGAGGAGGGGTCAAATTCGCGATTGTAGCGGTGGACTACTTCACCAAGTGGTGTGAAGTCGAACCTTTGGCCAAGATCACAGAGGAAAACACGTGAAAATTTGTATGGAAAAACATTGTTTGCCGCTTCGGCATTCCCCACTCCCTCGTTTCTGACAACAGTAAACAATTTGTAGGAATGAAGTTTAACGCGAATTGTGAGAACCTTGGTATCTGAAGGGACTTCTCCACCCTTTACTACTCCCATTCCAATGGTCAGGTAGAAGCCGTGAACAAGATCATCAAGCATACCCTGAAACGGAAACTAGAGTCCGCGAAAGGAGGATGGGCTGAAGAACTACCTGAGACACTGTGGTCATATCGGACGACATCCCAGACGGCTACCAGTGAAACTCTCTTCTCCATGGCATACGGGGTAGAGACAATGATTCCCGTTGAGATAGGAATACCCTCACCCAGGCACCTGCACTTCAACGAAGTGACTAACGAGGATTTACAAATGGCAAGCCTTGATCTGCAAGACGAGAGACACGCGGAATCGCAGCTTCGCCTCGCGGTTTACCAGCAGAAGATGGTCTGATACTACAACTCCAAGGTCAAAGGCAGGAGATTCTACATCAACGACTTTGTCCTGAAGAAGGTATTTCAAGTTAATAGAGAGGTAGGGACCGGAACTCTAGGACCCACTTGGGAGGGACCATATAAAGTCATCGAAGAAATCTGTCCTGGAACTTATAGATTGGAAGATTCCGAAGGCAGAGAGACGAGGCACCTTTGGAACATCGCCCACTTGAGGCCGTATCATCAGTAGTTTCATTTTTGCACTGTTTTGTCCTTTCCACATTTTTGTCTGGTGCCCCGAAACGCTGCGCCTTCTAATAAAATTCATCGTTCATGAATCTAAAGTGTTCTTCATGCAACAAGAGCAAATGCAAGCAATTCGTCAACGGAGGAGTGTAGTTCACAGCCAACTCTGTCAACTCGCTGGATAAACATTCAACGCGTATTTAAACAAGTGCAAGTAATTCAGCAGCGAGAGAGTGTGGTTCGCAGCCAACTCTGTCAACTCGCTGGATAAACATTCAACGCGTATTTAAACAAGTGCAAGCAATTCGACAGCGAGGGAGTGTAGTTCACGGCCAACTCTATCAACTTACTGGATAAATATTCAACACGTATTTAAACAAGTGCAAGCAATTCAGCAGCGAGAGAGTGTGGTTCACGGCCAACTCTATGAACTCGCTGGATAAACATTCAATGCATATTTAAATAAGTACAAGCAATTCGGCAGCAAGGAAGTGTGGTTCGCGGCCAACTCTATCAACTCTCTGGATAAACATTCAACGTGTATTTAAACAAGTGCAAGCAATTCGACAGCGAGGGAGTGTGGTTCACGGCCAACTCTATCAACTCCCTGGATAAACGTTCAACGCGTATTTAAACAAGTGAAAGTAATTCGGCAGCGAGGGAGTGTGGTTCGCGGCCAACTCTGTTAACTCGCTGGATAAACATTCAACGCGTATTTAAACAAGTGAAAGCAATTCGACAGCGATTCAGCAACGCTATGTGAACATGCAACGCTATATGTAATAACAACTAAAAAAGGGATGGGGCGTATTCAATGGCATACATTTGCAAGTCGAAGCAGCAACAACAAAAACTAGAACAGAATGAGTCCTCAAATCTTAGTCGAGAACCACTGGATTCACGTGGCCAGGGACTCGAGTTTGGCCAGAAGACGATGGGCCTTCGACAGCTCGGTCAGCGCTTTGTTCAATTCTTTGTCTTTGGCAGAGACCATGTCCTGACAAGACTTCAGTTGCGACTCTGCCTTTTTCTGGGTTTCGACACACGCCCTTTGGATCGTCTGGGCTTTGGCGACATCATACGTAGCGCGAGCTCTCGCCTCTTCAGAAATGTAAGTTTCGCCCGAAGATCTCTATTTTCCACGCGCAACACCTCCAAATCCTCGTCTTCTCCAACGGTAGAACGCAAATCATCAATCTTCATCTCCAACAATTTATACAACTCGCAGTTGAGAACGTGACTGCAGGAGGTGTACATCTCCGCTAGTTTCAACAACTCAGTTAATTCCACATAATCTATCGCCCTTCCGAATGCAGAGGTCCAATACTTATGAACAGAGGCTGCCGCGTTTGCAACCGGGGGTTGCAGCTTCCCTAGAACCACGGGATCAAGCTTGTCCTGATGGGACCCAGGGTTGATAAACTCATACGTACCAAGGTATGGGAGAGGAGGAAGTTGGAATGCTTCCTCTCCACCATTGGTACCTACTTTTCTCTTACTCGATTGTCCAACATCTGCTGACAAAGGCACGGGCTTCACAAGAGATGAGGAGAGAGGCGGTCCTGATGTCACCTCCGGCGCTGGAGGGGCAACGGAAGGGCCATCCATTGCAACATCCAGTGCTGGTAAAACTGTAACCCTAAGATCCGACGCCGTGAAAAGTGTTGACGGAGGGAAGTCACCCACAACCCCTCTACGTCTTATCTTGAACTTTGGGACACTGGAAAAATGAAAGCCTGACATGTCCAGCAATAGCCAGAACCAGAATGTCACAATGAGGAAGCAGAGTTAAAAAGAATGGAGTGGAATCCTATGAACACATATATAGGCGCGGTGGAATACTAACAGTCGGACTAGGCACACGTCGGATAAACCCTAGGAAGATGTAAAGGGCGTGTGGGAGTACGCACTTAGTAGGGCTACGTGAACGCTAATGCATGGTATAAACACCAACACCCATCCCGCATGGAATTGTGAAGATTGATAAACATCGCGAGGCAGATAAGGGCTACATGAACTTCGTCCGTGGAAAGAACTTCCGCAAAGAGATGGACATAAGTAATGTCTATCTTCTGCGAACCGCCGAAGACAAGCCGCGTGTAATTTGCAACATAGTGTTAGCAAGATCCGAAGCCATGGTATCACAGGCAATAAACTCAAAAAAACATGGGAATGTCAACACTTTTGCATTTTATTCAACATAATTCGGAGTACAAGGTAGGAACGAGTGCGTACGTTCTTTATCCTACTACACCACCACCTCTCTAGGTCGGCACATAATGGGATATTAGATCTAGTTGGCATATCCCCTGGTCTTCGTCACCTTGGAATCGTCAAGAGGTGGGGATCTGATTCCACCATGATCGGTAGTCTCCCAGAACCAACACGAGTTGATTCGGTGACTAATTAGGCCACGCTGCTCAAAAAATACCGTTGACGCCTTTTGGCGGTGGCCCTCCACTCCCATCACTTGAATCAAGGACCTCCCGTTCGAGAGATGATCGGGCCAAGGCTACTAGGCCCAACCCTCCAGTACGTTTGGTCTCCTGAACGCTGATTGGGTGGGTATTTAGTCTACTGAACGTTGATTCTCCGGTTGGTTAGTATCCTGAACCCTGTTTCTCTATCCGTGATTCCATAAGTACGTCTGAAACAGAAAATGACTCGAGAAGTTTTGGGGACGCAAGGGTCTAATTAATACAGTTTAATGGATTTGCGTATACATGAAGAGCACAATGGGAGACGTCCAATGTGTCCTTAACTTATATATAGAGGCTACGTTGGACTTAACACAAAGCAATGAATGTGGATATCTCAGGAGGATTTGGAACGCCGCACAGCCGTTCTACCTCTCCAGGACATTAAAGACGCCAACTCTTCAGATTTCGCCAAAAGTCTGCGCCATTAATACCCAGGGAGATGATTAAATTAAGTCAGGTTTGAGGCGTTCCCCCCCACGCGCAATCATTATAACATTAAATGACGGGACATGAATAAATTAAGTAAAGTACATCGAACAATTTATTTAAGAACATAGGCAAAGACAGAGAACAAGACCCAAAGTTTAGAGGCCCCGCCGCCTCTTTATGGGTCGGCACATTGCGGGCCTTCGGTTACAGTCGGTGGAGGTGTGGGTTCGTTAGTTACACCAGGTTCAGGTTCGACAGATGCCTCGGCTGGGACTTGTCGCAGGAATGATAGGTCCCACTCTGGATGAGTTTCCGAGATCCGCTCTACGAACTGTTCGCCCCTAATGGTCATCAGGCGGTGGGCGAGGTCCTGATACTCGGGCATATCCACGAACGTGTCCTGATAGGCTTTCATCGTCTTGGCCTCGGCACCCACACATTCAGCTCGGACTCTCTCCAACTCCAGTCTTGCATCTGGCAGCAACTTCTCCTCTTCCACGACGACGATCTCTAACCTGCTGTTCGCAGCAGCTAGCGCTGTCTCGGAGGAAAGGGTCCGGTCTTCGGCCAGTTTCTGAGCCTCCTCGGTACGCCTCTGAGAAGCCTCGACAGCCCTCTTCTGATCCCGGGCTTGTTTTAAACTTTCTTTGGCGGCCTTTAGCTCAATCTCGTATTTGCCCCTCATGTCCGCCTCCTTCGTGACAACCAAGTCCAGCTTGAACTGCAGCCCTCTTTTTTTGGACTCCAATTGCACCTTCTCGAGGCCCATGGCCTTCAGTTCCTCGGCCAGCTTCTTGGATTTGGCCTCTTCCTCGCAGTACTGGCCATCATATCCTTCCAAGGTGTTGAACAATTCTTTGGTCAAGACCAGCTCCCGTATCAAGTTCATCTCCGCCATCTGCAGTCTCTCTCGAACAGTGGCTTCCTCGGCGACCTCTCCCACTTCTAGGTCCAGTACTTGTGCACACTCGCTGCAATCATGGCAGGGTGGACATGAAGCATTTCCATGACAAAGGTTTCCAGTTCTCTCTGGCGTTGTGAAATGCGGACGAGGCTCCCCTGCCCGGACGAGGAGTCGGATTTCTTCGCACCCTTGGCACGACTTGATTTGCGGCCATCCCTTATAAACCTTTCGGCGGGCGTAGAAGCCTTCCTCTTCCGCGAGGCCACATCACCAATGTCCTCGGCAATCCCCATCCTCTTATCCTTGGATGGACCAGGGCTGGGTGAGAGAACAGATGACGGAAGCTGGGATGGAAGAGGAACGTCCTGGCTAGGAGGGGATCGGATGCCGGCGGGTGGATGGACCCTGTTGGTACAGCATCCTGGACCTCTTGCGATGGCCCAGATACTTCCCTCGCCGGCGCCTGGGATGAAGAACCCTCTCCGCTGGCGGGGTGGGCAAGACGGAGCGTAGGGATGCTCTTGAACTTGAAAGCTGTTAGCACAAACAACAATTTACAACAAGTTAAGGCAATTATTCACACCAACGCCGAGGTGTCAAAACTTGAGGACTTACACATCAGTCCACATCTACCTAATAAGCTGTCGTCCTTCAACAGGTTACTGAGACTCCTGTAGTCACTGTTGAGTCCCCGTACCTTGTTCCACTTCACTCTCAGCTCTCCCTAGTCCCTCTTAAGGATGGGCGGCTTACCACAGTCTGCAAAAACAGGTAGGACATTAAGTCAGGAACATTTATCAGAACCTACACAACTGCAACAATATATACCGAGTTCTCCGAATCGACGAGGGAGGGACACATTGGGGCGAAGATCCTCCGGCATATATTCTCAGTCCTCGTCGACAAAGATGAACCTCTCTTTCCAATTGTGTACTTTGTTGGGGCTATCGGTAGCCATTCCCCACTTCTGGCCCGGCCGAGGAGAGATGTTGTACCAACCCGCTGATCGACAAGGCCGGTATATAGTCTCGAACTCCCTCGGGATAAGATCCCCTCCCGCCTCGACAACATCCCACAACATATACGAGGCAAACATCTGCCCCCATCCATTCGGTGTTATCTGACAAAGGGCTAGGTTCCAGTCTGTCAACACCTCACGGAAGAAAGGATGCATGGGTAGGCGAAGGCCTTGTTGCATCGCGGGTTCGTAAATTGCGACGTACCCTTCAGGGAGATCGTCGGCACATTCCCTCGAACCCGGAGCTATGAGTTTCACGGACGCAGGAATGTCATAGTACAACCGTATGTCCTCCAACTCCGCCTCAGTGATCCTCGACTGAGCCATAGATGCTTCAGTGGCTGACCGCTTGAGCTCCTCGTCTAGAGCCTTCGCGGCCGGGGCATCCCTCTTATCAAGTGATCCCCTCATTTCAGGTACCCCAGCGTCGGGTCCTCTTTCCGCCGCCATCTCTTTCGCCGGTGTAGATGGACAAGCCTCCCTCCCACTCGTAGACAGAGTCGACAGGCATACAGCGGGAGGCTCCGGGTTTACTCTCCGTACGACTTCAGAAGATGAAGATGATGTGGCGGCCGATGATGACTCACTCCCAATAATACTAGGGTTTGTTGGGACATCAGGTGGGTCCGTTGAATCGTCGTTTCCAGACGACATTACGCTTACAGAGTATAATACCCAAGCTATGGAATCAAGCAATCACCACGACAGGAAACAACGAAAACAAATCATTGCAACTTTCAACACGCTTACCTCGAAAACGTGATTAGAACGACACACTCACTTGGAGTTTCTCGCTTATCGGCAGAATATTCATAATGAACACAAACGCAAGAAGAAGTTGTAGTGTAGAGGGGATGCCTGGTTTTATAGTGATGCATTCCAATATCCACCGTCCAAATCCCAAGCATCACATCTGAACATGCGGACAATGGACGCGTGTTTTAAATTGAGCAACGGACGGGAAAATGAAACCCCAAACGTTTAGTGAACCGAGACCGCACACGCTCCACGCGCACCTCCCTTTTCCACCACACGCAACTGTATTAATTGCATACACCCTCTCACTCATGATTGCCTGGCCGCGGATGGACAGCCTTGATTGACAGAACCACACCAACCACGAACACGTCACCAAAGGTCTGGCCCCCTGAAGCCCTCATCCATCATGAATGTTCGGCTTCGGACTTGGGGGACTATACTGGATAAGTTGAAGCCTTATAACTAAACGTACGAGGACCACATTCCACAAAATCCAGGGAGACCGAATTTTCTTCGCACAAAATTATTATTTTCACTCTCAAAAATCTCACGCCTATTATGAATAATAGGCTTGGACTTGGGGGACTATTGTTACCACACGATTTTGATATGGCCTCCACGTCAGCAAGGGCCTCATCTAGGCCCAGCAAGAGCCTCATCCAAGCCCTGCTGAGGCCTCGGAAATTCTAATAAAGGGCCCCAGAGGCCCATCGAACACCTTAACCTTCTGCAGTCAAATTTCCGCGAGGCCCATTGAGGGACTTAGCGTCCCATGTCGAACCATAGGGCCTCGCGGGGCTTCGTATCAATTATAACTAGCAGACAGCATGATATGTCGAAATGACCAGAGAAGTAATTAAGGAAAGATTGCGTTGGTTTGATGCACAGATCCTCACAAGGAAACCGAATCATAATCTCCTAAAATCATGCAACGTGATAAGCTCGGATAAGGAAGATAATCTTGGAGATTGCCTTGACAAGGAATGATCCCTACCCATAAGGAAGGAGGATCCGATTGAGTATCTGATTGATTTGTTACCTAAATCGATCAGGACTCTTGCGCTATAAATACGATGTCTCCGGTTGTTCCAAGGGACGTTCTTTTTCGCACTTGAATCCCATCCTAAACTTTGCTCAAACTTCTGCCTGCTTGTCTCTCCCACACCCTATTGCTTGCCTTCCCCCGTGTATTATTTCTATATACCGGCAGTTGACTAGATCGTCAGAGTACCAACGATCGTCGGACCCTTTTTCCCCGGTGATCTTGGTGCCTAACGGTTGTCCGAGTATGCAGGTAACATACAGATTGACAGATGAGTGACTGGAGATCTGTTGGCACGTGGACGTTGCAGGTTCCGACGTCAACACTTTTGTTTTGTAAATTTATAAATTTTGAGACATAATAGATATTTTTTATTTTTTATTTTAAAATTATTATAGTAAATATATTGTCTTATAAAAATATTTGATAATATTAGATATTGTTATAAAAGTCGAAATAATAAGAAAAAATTGTATATTTGGTATCCAACCTTTCAAAAATGTTAGGGATACACTTCTAATATCTAAAAATAGCACCGGACATCTCAACATTTAAAGAAATAAGTATAATAGATCTTTTATGACGAAATTGTTATCCCTTTAAATAAATAACAAAAACAAAAAAATGAATAGAAAAATAATCAAATGTACCTCAAAAATAAAAATTAACAAAGTGACCATCTTATATTTTATTCCCCTAATACAAGTAATTATATACAGTTCTTATGCGACTACATTTTTTGTTGTTTTTCAGGAAAAGTGAAAATGAAATTTCAACTTTGGAGAGGCTTTACTCACACCTACACTTGAACAAGAAGCATCAGCAATTTGAACTCCATTTTCACCAAAACAAGATGGAAAATCCCTAATTTTCATTCAAGAAAA
This sequence comes from Forsythia viridissima, assembly GCA_030279155.1. NCBI lineage: Eukaryota > Viridiplantae > Streptophyta > Magnoliopsida > Lamiales > Oleaceae > Forsythia > Forsythia viridissima. Next base: position 8,835,437 of record CM059041.1, read on the forward strand.
TCCCAATCCAAGATTTAGCAAATGACACCTTTTCTTGGGCTATTTTGCAGTAAAAATATGATCTTTATGTACCTTTTGGACATCAATTAATCAAAGTACAAAAAATTAAAGAAAAGGGTAGGTGAAAACTTACGAGAAATGAATCAATAGAAGGTGAAATATAACACAAAATTGTTTCAAAAAGTTGAAATTTCATTTTCACTTTCCCTGCAAAACAACAGAAATTGGAGTCACGTGCATAAGAACTGTATGTTATTACCAATATTGGGGGAATAAAACAATAAGAGTACCACTTTGTTAATTTTTATATTTGGGGTACATTTGATTAGTTTTTTATTTTTATTTTTATTTTTTCTATTTTTTTGTTTATTTAAAAAGAGTGCAACCTACTATACATATTTCTTCAAACGTTGGAGATGTTCGATACTATTTTTAAAGATTATGAATATATTCCCAACATTTTTAAAAGATTGCTGACCAAATATACAATTTTTCTATTTAATAATAAAATATAAAAGGACATCATCAGCCTCATTATTCATTTTAGTAATTATATATAGAGTGGTGATCTTTTGCTCCTTGGGGGGAGAATATCAATCACCCTCTGCTGACGCGGCGTCCTCCACATCAGCGGTGGGCCATTGCAAGAAAAAAATGGAAAAAAATTGGAGTTCCATCTGTAACCCTCGTCCTCTTCTCTCTCTTGAACCGCAACCATTTGATCTCATCTTTCTATCAAATTGAAGTTCCTTTCAAATGTAAATAATCAAATGAGCAAATTAAAAAATTTTAAATATAATTAATAGTCAGCACCACAAGGCACAAGCCATAGAATTTTTTTAAATTTCAATAAAGTTGTGTATATAAACTAGGCATTTCAACACAAAAAACTCCAATTATTATACACCCAACAACTCAGTAATGATAGTGTTGGGTAATGCTGCCCATTTAGCCCAAATCTCTTAAAGCCCTTTTATTACTGATTCAGTCGGAGGCCCAAAATCTAAAGAAAAAGATCTGAGGCCCAAGCGGTTGTTATATACATGAGTGGAATGTTGATTCATCTTCACACCTTCCTCAGATGATGACACGTTGTTTAAATGGATGGCTGATCTTCACTCTTCTAGGTTCTTCGATTCTGAATGCCTTGAATACTGAAGTGCAGGGAATTGTGTTAGTTAGTGTGTGATATACGTTTACTCTCCTTCTCTGAAGAACTTCATCTCTTCTTTTTCTCTTTTGATCTTTGATGAAAACCGTTGGTTTTCATATAAACTGGGTGTATAGATTTGAGGAAGGAAGGTTTAATTCAGTTCAGTGTGATGAATAGTAACTTTGGTGGTTTCGTCTGAGAGTATTCTTGTATATTGTTAGGGTTTCTTGAGTAGTTAAGAGGGCTGGTCTGTAATACATACTTTGCTATTGTTCTTGACGCTTTTGCCTAGTGATTGGAGCGTTATCCCATTTGGGATGCTCAACGGGTGATGTAGGTCATTTTGACTGAACATCCGAGCCTTTGTGGCGAAACAATTCTTGTGTTTTTCTTTACTGCTTTCTGTATGTTTGGTCTGGTGCTGGTTAGGGTTATCAAAGATCCAACAGTGGTATCAGAGCCGGAAACCCTCCTTTGAAAAGAAAGCTTTCAAATCAAACTTGGATCTGGTTTTTCTTGGTGAAAGTTCGAAGATCTAGTTGAGAACTAGGCTGGATTTGCCTAGACCAATAGTCTTCTTGGTGAAAATCTTACAGAACACAATTTTTCTTCTATAACTCGGTTTTTCTTTGAGTATCTTTGCACTTGTCTCATTTATTTTGAGAACATCTGGTAATATCCTCTTCTCGTTCATATCCTTCTTGCTTGATCAAATATCTCTGTGAAGGGGCAAAACACCTTAACCACAAAAAATTTCCTATGTCTAAGATCTCCTGAGAGGATCTTAGAATCTGAGGGATCTTTGCCTGGTTTAATGTTTCCTTGCCTTAAAAGAAAAGTAATCTTAGTTTCTTTTTAATTCTTTTGTTTGATCTGGTAAATTCTATCTGAATAATTTCATACTGCTGATACTTTCTATGAACTAAATCAAACTTGTCTGTTTTTTAATTTTCTTGTGTTATCTTTTGGGGGGTTTTTTAGTTTTTTCTTTTGGTTAATAAAAAGAGGTAAAAATGTCTTCTAATAAGTTTCAGTTAGATGTCTGGTCTGGCACTGGAGACTTTGTTCTCTGGCGCCAGAAGATGAAAGCTGTCTTACTTCAACAAAGATGTGCTAAGGCCATTGATGAATCTTGGCCTGAAGATCTTGATGAAGCTAAGAAAAATGATATGGATGAGATAGCATGGAGCTCTATCTTTCTCCATCTTTCTGACAGTGTCCTCAGGCAAGTTGGGGATACTGAAACTACAGCTCAACTCTGGGATAAGTTAGAGTCTCTTTTTGTGTCTAAAACTCTTCCAAATAAGTGCTATCTTTTAAAACAGTATTATGGCTTGAAGTTTGATCTTAATATCAGTTTAGATGGAAATTTAGATAGATTTAATAAGATAATAAAAGACTTGTCTGATTGTGATGAAAAGCTGTCTGAGGGTCAAAAAGTTGTTGCTCTCTTAAACTCTCTAGGTGAGAAGTATAGAGATGTTAAAAATGCTCTAGAATATGGTAGAGAAAATCTTACCACTGAAATAATCTCCAGCTGTCTTAAAAATAAGGAATTAGAATTTAAGACTGATCAAAAGGATCAAGTTGTTGGGGAAGGTCTAAATGTTAAAGGAAAAGGTTACTCTAAGCATAACCACAATAAGTCTTTTAATAGTGTTAAGAAGAAGGGTTCTGATGAAAAAGAGAAGTCCAAGTCCAAAAATAAGACAAGTAAAAGAAAAAAGTGCTATTTTTGTGGGAAAACTGGTCACTTTATAAAAGATTGCTACAAAAGGATAGCTGAGTTAAAAGAGAAGAGTCCCATTGAAGGAGCAGCTGCCATTGCTTACAATGAAGCTGCTACTATCAATGGTCAAGTCTTTGTGGCTTCCAATTCCATTAATCAAGATTGGATTCTTGATTCTGGATGTTCTTTTCATATGAGTCCTAACAAAAGTTGGTTTTGTGAGTTCTGTGAAATAAAAGGGGGACATGTAACAATGGGAAATGATATGTGTTGTAGTATAACAGGGATTGGAAAAATCATGTTAAAACTGAACAACAATAATGTTCTTATTTTAGAAAAAATAAGATATGTTCCTGACCTTCAAAGAAACTTAATTTCTTTAGGCATTTTGGATGATCAAAATTTCAATGTTACTATTTCTAATGGTAAGATGAAAATAAGTAAAAATGATTTTGAAATTCTCAGTTCTTCAAAAGAAAATGGCCTTTATACTTTGCAAGCATTCCCTCTAAAGGGGGCTAACCCTGCTGCCTCTGTCACTCAAAATGACAAGTCTATTGTTTGGCACAAAAGACTTGGTCATATAAGTGATAAAGGCCTTCAAATTTTAAAATCTGAAGGGGTGTTTGACAAAGATAAAATTGAGAAATTAATTTTCTGTGAACAATGTGTTATGGGAAAACTAAATAGGCTACCTTTTAAAACTAGAACTCACAAATCCAAGTCTGTTTTAGAATATTTACATGCAGACCTTTGGGGTCCTGCCCCTGTAAATACTCTTACTGGTTTTAGGTTCTATTTGTTGGTTGTTGATGATTTCTCAAGAAAGGTATGGACCTTCCTTCTGAAATTTAAATCTGAAACTTTTCAAGCCTTTAAAGATTGGAAAACTCAGATTGAAAACCAAACAAATAAGAAAATAAAAGTCTTAAGGACTGACAATGGCCTAGAATTCTGTAATTTTGAGTTTGATAGCTTCTGTAAAAATTATGGCATTCTAAGGCATAAGACTACTACCTATACCCCTCAGCAAAATGGAGTTGCTGAGAGGATGAATAGAACAATCTTAGAAAAGGTTAGGTGCATGCTTCATAGTTCTGGTCTTCCAAAATTATTTTGGAGGAAAGCTGTAAAAACAGCAACTTACCTGATAAACAAGTGTCCCTCTAGTGCTATAAATCTTAAAACTCCTGATTTTGTATGGAATGGTTATAATCCTGATTATTCTAACCTGAAAATCTTTGGTTGTGCTGCATATGCCCATCAAGATAATGGCAAACTTGAGCCTAAGGCTCTGAAATGTGTCTTTCTTGGTTATGGGGAAGGTATAAATGGTTATAAGCTATGGGTTAGAGAAACAAATGGTTTTAAGGTGATAATTAGCAAAAATGTTATTTTCAATGAAGAAGTCATGCCTTGTTTAAGGAATTCTATTTTTGGAAAAGAAAAATCTGTTGAAAATAATTCTGAAATTTCAAATGTTTCAAATCCTTTAAATCCCACTCAGCTTGAAGTGCAGTTTCCAGATGAGAATGAAAAAACAGATTTTTCAGAAATAGAAACTGACTTTGAAAATCAACCTTTGGAAGATGAAGCTGTACTTCCTCCCAACCTAAATAACTATCAGCTTGCTAGGGATAGAGAGAGAAGAACAAATATAAGACCTCCTACAAGGTTAGCTGAAGTTGATCTTGCTCTTGCTCTTAATGCTCAACCTTCTTTTGGAATTGAACATGGTTCTTATGAAGAGGCTATGAAGTCTAAAGATCATAAGTTTTGGCTTGCTGCAATGCAAGAAGAAATGAACTCCTTAATAAAAAATTCCACTTGGTCCTTAGTCTGTAAACCTAAATCACAAAAGATTGTGAACTGTAAATGGATTTACAAAATTAAGGAAGGGGAAACTGAAGGTGGAGTTCCAAGATATAAAACTAGGTTGGTAGCAAAGGGTTTTATCCAAAAGGAAGGTATTGACTACAATGAAATTTTTTCTCCCGTTGTCAAATACACTTCCATTAGGATTTTACTTGCTTTAGTAGTTCAATTTAATTGGGAATTGGACCAATTAGATGTAAAAACTGCCTTTTTATATGGTGATTTGGATGAAACTATATACATGTCTCAACCTGAAGGGTTTGAAAAACCTGAAATAAAAATTTGGTTTGCCTGCTTAATAAGTCTCTTTATGGCTTAAAAGAAGCTCCGAGGCAATGATATAAGAAATTTGATTCTTATGTTCAAAGCATTGGCTTTAATAAAAATAGTTTTGATCCTTGTTTTTATTTTAAAGGTAATAGTGGTCCAAATTCCATTTATCTGTTGCTTTATGTGGATGATATGTTACTTGCTTCCTCTGATGTGAAAGAAATTCAATCTGTTAAAGATAAACTAAGCAGTAAATTTGAAATGAAGAACTTGGGTGCTGTAAGAAAAATTATTGGCATGGAAATAAAAAGGGATAGGGCTTCTGATTTCTTATTCTTAAACCAACACTCTTATATTTCTAAAATTCTAGAAAAGTTCAACATGATTGAGTCTAAATCTGTATCCTTGCTTTTAGCAAATCATTTTAAACTTTCATAAGATCAGTCTCCTAGTACTGAAGAAGAATTTAGTAGAATGGCTAAGATTCCTTATGCTAATGCTGTAGGATCCATAATGTACCTTATGGTCTGTACAAGACCTGATCTTGCACATGCTATAAGTGTGTTAAGCAGGTATATGGAGAATCCTAGTGAGTATCATTGGGAAGCAATGAAATGGCTTTTCAGATACTTAAAATGATGTGCTTGTGTGGGTTTAGAATTTAAGAAGGGGGGAGAGGGGATAGTCCTTAGTGGTTTTGTTGATTCAGATTTTGCTGGAGATAGGGACAACAGAAAATCTACCTCCTCTTATGTTTATACCATAAATGGTTGTTGTATAAGCTGGAAATCCCAACTTCAAAAGTTGGTTGCTTTTTCCTCTACTGAAGCAGAGTACATTGTTGCCACTGATGCTATAAAGGAAGGAATTTGGCTCAAAGGCTTACTTAGTGAATTAGGATTAATTGATAATCCAGTTGTTGTTCATTCTAATAGCCAAAGTGCAATCCACCTAAGTAAGAATCCTGTTTTCCATGATAGAACCAAGCACATAGAAGTAAAATTTCATTTCATTAGAGATGTAATAGAAAAGGGGATTATTAAGTTGAATAAAATTTCGACTCTGTCTAATCCATTTGATATGGGAACTAAAATTCTTCCTTTAAACAAATTTAAGAACTGTTTATCTTTCTTAAATATTGATTGTGGCTGATTTCTTTCTCTAATATGCAGGTAACGAACAGATGATCAAATGGTTTGGTAGTTCTCCAATCACTACTGGTATGGAAAATAGGACAGCAAGGTGGAGTATGTTGGGTAATGCTGCCCATTTAGCCCAAGTCTCTTAAAGCCCTTTTATTACTGATTCAGTCAGAGGCCCAAAATCTGAAGAAAAAGATCTGAGGCCCAAGCGGTTGTTATATACATAAGTGGAATGTTGATTCATCTTCACACCTCCCTCAGATGATGACACGTTGTTTAAATGGATGGCTGATCTTCACTCTTCTAGGTTCTTCGATTCTGAATGCCTTGAATACTGAAGTGCAGGGCATTGTGTTAGTTAGTGTGTGATATACGTTTATTCTCCTTCTCTGAAGAACTTCATCTCTTCTTTTTCTCTTTTGATCTTTGATGAAAACCGTTGGTTTTCATACAAACTGGGTCTATAGATTTGAGGAAGGAAGGTTTAATTCAGTTTAGTGTGATGAACAGTAACCTTGGTGGTTTCGTCTGAGAGTATTCTTGTATATTGTTAGGGTTTCTTGAGTAGTTGAGAGGGCTGGTCTGTAATACATACTTTGCTGCTGTTCTTGACGCTTTTGCCTAGTGATTGGAGCGTTATCCCATTTGGGATGCTCAACGAGTGATGTAGGTCATTTTGACTGAACATCCGGGCCTTTGTGGCGAAACAATTCTTGTGTTCTTCTTTACTGCTTTCTGTATGTTTGGTCTGGTGCTGGTTAGGGTTATCAAAGATCCAACAGATAGATACAACAAATGTATATATAAAAGTTGACGGAAAACTAACTCCTACACTGCGTGATGGCGGAGCACCCCCGGGTATAGGGGTTAGCTTCGGCACCTGGACGGCAGTTGTAGTACGAAGCGCATCTCCTCGAGCACAGCACATTATTGGCTTGCAACGCGCCATAGCTAATGTACTTAGTGGTCGCTAAAATGTGCCGATTGATTTTGGAATCCATGTCGAAGTCACCTTCAGCGTCGATGCAATCTGCTATTGATCCATTGCACTGTAGTTTACTGGCATCCAGCTAAACTCGTCTCCACCAGCGTCGAAGGCGGTGATGAGCAGAGCCGCCTCCAAGATGGCGAAGATTATGAAGTGGCGAAAGGAAGAAATTAGGCATTGTTGTTTGTCAATGGTCTATTCTCACGAGAATTGGAAACGCTGACAGGAGCTAATCGCCGAGAAAAATAGCCCACATGGGATGCTTCAATCTGATGGAAAGATGGGGGCAAATGGTTGCGGTTCAAGAGAGTGAGATGGAAGATGGTTACAGATGGAACTCCAAATGGGGCAGCTGGGACAGCATTTGGGCTACCCTATTTTTTCTATTTTTTTTTCTTGCAATGGCCCACCGCTGACGTAGAGGACGCCACATCAGCGGTGGGTGATTGATATCCTGCCCCCAAGGGGTAAGAGATCACCATTCATTATATATATATATATATAGCAATAAATTACTTTTATTTCTAAAATATTGATTTTGAAATATACAATAATAATTCTGAAATAAAAGTTTACTAAATACTTAATTGATTCTCTCCGTACTAATTATTTCTCAAACAAAATAAAATTTGATTATCTTAAAATTAGGGTTAATTACACTAATGGTCCCCATTCTTTCAGGTTTGTAACGATTTCGTCCCCATTCTTTTTTTTAGCAGATATCATCCCCATTCTTCTATTTATTCTCACAGAGGGTCCCCAAATCACTATTTTTCACTATTCTGACAATTTTATGACAATTTTACCCTTTGACTTAAATAAATTAAAATAATAAGAAAAAAAAAATACAATGAAAACATTGCAATTAGGCTCTTAATTTTTTCAAAAGTACAAATAAATCCTAAACTATTTTATTTTATACAGATAAGTGTTCTTCTCCAACAAAAAAAAAATCTATATTTTCCTCCCACCCCCACCCCCACCATACTGCAAATTCTCCAAAAATTAACAATACAGAAAACCAAGATTCTTTAACCATTTCTAGTTTTCAAGATTTCAAGATTTCAAAATGCAACTGCGCTGCCTTAGAAAGATCCCATTTTTCGGGGTCGGGTTGGGAATTAACAAGATTCTGGAGCTTCTGAACCAGTCGAAGGGTAAGAAGTGTGAACTGGAGAAGGAGAGAGAGGTAGAGTGTAAATTATTGAGCTGGAGGGTCTAAGCGGCTATGACGCGGTGGGGATCGGAGAGCTCAGAACGTGCTTGGCGGAGCGAGGACTGGAGAGAAGATAGTGAGGAGCTGAGAGAGGAGAGGGATGATTCAGAGGCCTTGAGGGATGAGAGATGGTACAGGAGGTCCTGGTGTCGGGAGAGGACCTCGTGGCGGAGCTGGTTGTCGAGGAGGCGGAGACCTTCCTGGAGCTTTTCGATACGGGAAGCTGCGGAGCCGGAGGATAGAACAGCGGAGGAGAATTGAGCGGGATTGAAATCTGGGGAGAGAAAAGCAGAGAAAATTGGGGGTGGGGGTGGGGGTGGGGGTGGGGGTGGGGGTGGGAGGAAAATATAGATTTTTTTGGTTGGAGAAAAACACCTATCTTTATAAAATAAAATAGTTTAGAATTTATTTGTACTTTTGAAAAAATTAAGGGCCTAATTGCAATGTTTTCATTGTATTTTTTTTCCTATTATTTTAATTTATTTAAGTCAAGGGGTAAAATTGTCATAGAATTGTCAGAATAGTGAAAAATAGTGATTTGGAGACCCTCTGTGAGAATAAATAGAAGAATGGAGATGATATCTGCTAAAAAAAAAGAATGGGGATGAAATCGTTACAAACCTAAAAGAATGGGGACCATTAGTATTTAACCCTTAAAATTACAATAATACTAAGTCAACCATAAGTTTCGTCTCAAGTATAAATCACAAGGCAATGATCTAATGCTCCCCATGTGGGCAAAATAAGGTGCCCACATGGGGGGCATTAGATCACCCCCCATAAATCACATACTCTATATAAAGGTGCATGAAGATTATACACATCTGATCTTCTCATAAAAATTTAGTATTTAGATTTTTTAATTATATGAAGGTGGTTGAAGATTGTACACATCCAACCTTCTCATAAAAAATTAGTATTTAGATTTTTTAATTCTATCCAATAATGTGTACGCTAAATACACTTTAATTGATTATTTTAGTAGAGTACACATGAACACTTGCAACATTATATATAGCATGCATAAACACAAGAGAATGGCACCACCACTTTGCATCTCTCTCTCTCTCTCTCTCTCTCTCTCTCTCTCTCTCTCTCTCTCTCTCACACACACACACACACACACACACACACACTACTGAAACTAGAGCGTGCTGGATGGCGTCCTCTACGAGGTTTTTTGCAGTGCCGTTCCTTCTACTATCAATTGTCATGACAACTGGTTTGAACTTAATTTCTTTAATATATATATAAAGCAAGTATTTTTCATTTAATTTTTGTTGACTAATATGCATATATTATTTTGTTAACCTTATTAATTCCAGCAATGAGTAGGCCAGATTGCGATATCGATGTGTGCACTACTGCGTGCATCGAAAAATTCGGGTCTACTTATCATGGATGTTGCTTTAATGACAAATGTTTCTGCACTAGTACTACTACTGATTGTTCTGACATTTTTCTCCTAGAAGGTGAAACCATCATATCTCATCTCTAACAACTTATTCTTTTTTTTTTTTTTTGGATCGAAAACTTATTATTTTAGATAGAATCAAGTGAGTTGGAAATGTAGCAAATAAGTCTTTTTGTTTAATTAAATTAAACTTGTATGTTTAGCAAAAATATTATTAATTAATAAACACAAGGTAAAATTGTTAACCTGGAACAAAAGGGAATGTAGCAAATAAGTCTTTTATTATTATTATTATTATTAATTTTATGTATGTACGAGGATGTTGAACAAAAGGGAATTCAAATTGTACTTGAACAAACATAAAGTAAATTTTAAATAAATAGAATTATCCAGATGGTTCTATCTAGAACATACTTTGCCACAACCTTTTCTTGATAAAAAAAAACTGATGCATTTGTTTCTTGTTATATGCAGGAGGGAAAAGTGACCCATAGTTGTTCATCCGCCAGCGTGTTGCTTAAGGCTTAGGGCCATAAATCTAAGATTGGAGTGTTATCCTGCAGCTTTTAGTGTGGTTTTTAATAAATGAATAAATAAATAAATAAACGTAATTTAGAGGGCTATCGCTCTTGTTTATAAATATTTTATGAATAATGTAAGTGAATGTCGTTTATAAATATTTTATGAATAATGTAAGTGAATTTCGAGTTTCTTGTGTTTTTTCTTGAAAATTAGTTTGTTAGACAATACAACGAAAATAACACGAAATGTGAGTTAATATTTGTGTTTTTCGCCAACTCCATAACTCGAGCGTTTTATTCGTCACACAATGAATTATCTAATAATTTTATAACAGCTGGTATTATCCGTTCAGGTGGTGTTGAGCAAATAATTAAGATGATGTTTGGCTTAGCTTAAAATTTGAAAAAAGGAAGAAGCAGAAATTGACTTCGTTTCTTTTATTTTGTTTTTTTTTTTTTTTTTGTTTCTTGACAATATAAAGAGTGACACAAGGGCTGGCCTTGGCCCCGCCTAGGACTCCACAGCCATGCAAAGTCTAATTTTGGCCTAATTTTTTTTTTTTTTAAAGACCAACATATTTAAATATAAAATAAGTCTAAATAAAAAATTAAAAAAAATCTAACTTATATTATCTATCTTAATCTAGTTTTTAAATTGTAGACTGTGTAATTTTTTCTTTAAACTTTATTTTAGAAATTTTTATCTTGAATGAAGAAGATTTTTCAAATTGTTATGATTGAAACAATAAATAAAAGGATAAAGAATAAAGAACATAAGGATTTATATAGTCCTATAAAAAATGATGATTTTTGTTTACAAGAGATTAGTCTTATATATACACAATAAAAATTTTCTAATTATAATGAAACTCTTAAATCGATTTGCGTTCAACTCTGCGTAACGCAATATATTAGGCTCCACATCTTAATACAGATTCAAATTATTTTTAATTATCTCTAAAAAATTTATATTTTAAAAACATCTCAATATATTAAGAATTTCATTTAAATTTTCGTCTAAGGCTTCTCAGATCTCAGAACCGATCCTAAGTGACACTGTTTTAAAAAACGGACTTCTTCAATATAAAAAGCAATATGCCAATATCACAACAAATTAAATGGACATTTTTGCCACATCACACATTTCGTAAGTCTGAATTGTTTAGATCATCCATAAAAGTTGATAACCTATCACTCTCTACATAAATATGTAATCCATTTCTTTGAGGGTTTTGTTCTTCTTCATTTAGTAAAGAGCTTATGTTGCTCATTTAAACGAGTGTCTAAATTGAAATTGGAGAAGGAAAGTTTTCACATTTTTCTCCTCCAATCCTATTTAGACAAATGGGCAAAATAAACTCTCCACTAGATAAAGGAGAATAGCCCTGACACATTAATATGTTGAAAATTGATTTTACAAAAATTCAATATTGCAATGTACTACACGAGATATTATGTTGAAAAAGCTCACTATATTTCATCTACAACACTAACAGGATGCCATCATATTTTATATATTATATTGATTTTACTTTCTATGTATAATTCGTGTTGAAATTTTTTTTTCTTATTATTTACGTAGTGCCCTCCTCGAACAAAAGTCTATGTCCACCACTGGCCATTGCCACATTCTGCTCCTCCTCCCATTTTTTTTTATTGAATTAAAAATAAATGTACAATTGTCTTTTTTACGAAAAATTAATTTTTTAACAATGGCTTTCTACTTTCTTATTCCAAGTTGAGCTAAGAGCATGTTTGTTGGTGTTTCTTTTAAACTTTTTTTTTTCAAACGCATTTTTCAAGTACATATTTTATAGGACTCACAACTTTTTAACTACACATTTCATTAATTTTTATTAAAATTTTATAAAAAAACTATATTTAAACTCCACCAAATAGGCATTAAATAAGATAATGATAAATCTATTATTCATATAAAAAAGTTTTATCCACAAATCAAACTGTTCAAAAGAGTAAGAGCATCTTCAATGTATTGTGTCCATTGAAGTCTATGTGGCAGGCAAAATAGACGAACTTCCAGTCTATGTAGCATTGCGTCTATTGAATAGATGATTAAATTAAAAATTTATTTTCAATGAGTTCCGTCTAAAACTAATATTTTCGTTTATGTGGCCTTAATTTTTTTTAAATTGACGGGTCTTCAATTTTTATTTTTCTTATCCGATTTTTTTAATAATAAAATGTTGAGTTGGATTCGTCTATAAGTCCGTCTAAATTTAGACAAACTTGTAAAAGTGGTCTATTTTTTTTGTGTGTTATATCAGCTAGTTGGAGTCCTCGCCAGCATGCATTGAAAATAGATTTTTTATAATTCTGTCTATCTGTACTTATTTAATACAATTAAAAAACAATAAAGAAATGTATTGAAGATACTCTATCAAGACAAGAAATGGACTATTTTTTTTTATACGATAAAAAAAAAAATGGACTACTTTTTTGTTTGCAAGTATTAATTTGTCCGAGTAGTGATAAAAAAAACTGTTTAATAAACAAGTCAAACACTCTTCCAATGTTCATTAGACAAGTGTCCAATGGACACTTTTTTATTTGGCCCACTATGAACATTAACTCTAATTTGTCCACTAGTATTGAGTATTGATACTCAAGCCCATTTGGACACTTGTCCAAATGGACAAAATAAGCTCTTTACTGAGGAGAACAAAACCCCTAAGAAACATGACTGTTCTTCTTCATCTAGTGGGGAGTTTATTTTACCCATTTGGACACTCCAAATGGGATTGGAGAAGGAAAATGTGATTCACTTTTTCACTTTTTTCTCCTCCAATCCATTTGGACAACTTGTCAAAATGGACAAAATAAGCTCCCCACTAGGGAGGAGAACAAAATCCATTAATGTGTTTGGAAGCTATTGTCTAGTATTGAATCATAATATGCTATTTTCCAACATCAATATAAATCCAATGCATATATTTGAACAAACAACTTTGAGCAATAATAAATTATTGTGAAAATTTGAGAGGGCTATGGAGATGGGAATGGGGAGTGGGCTTTCATTGGGCTCAAGTGGTGTAAAATTGAGAGGGGGCCTGGGACCCTCTTGGCTTCAAGTAAATCCGTTTGTGGTGGCGGACGACGGCGGATGACGGTGGCGATTATCCTAAGATATGGATGTTCAAAAATTGATTTGTTCTGTATTATAAATGGTACGTTTCTTTTAGAAAGAATTGAGTAAATCTTATCTAGATGAAAAATTTTGTCCCCACTTTCCGATGATAAAATTTCTCTTTATTTTTTGCTTAAATTGTTATCCAAATAAAAGTGTATACAGACATTAATTTCGTTCAAACAAAATAAGATAATTTCATTCGTTGTCTTTGATCATTGATCATATACTTAATAAGTCATTTGAAGAACAATATTTTTCACCGGGCATCAAGCTAGATAGAGCGACCAAAAAAATACATATAACCGATTTTAAATTTATTATAAATAATATTTAATGAGTTGCATTAGACAAATAAAAGTCTATTTAGAAAATATCTAGTGTGTTAAAAAGTTAACTCTACATTGTAATATTAAAAAACAATGACAATTACCACAAAAAACGACGTTTACTTAAACGAACAGTCACTGTTTCTTATTTGAAAATATATGAATAATACTATCGTATAATGGACAATATTTAACACTAATTTAAGTGGTACTAAATGAGAATCCAATTAAATAGTCTATATATTTTTATCTTTAATAAAACTTATCATTTAATACCACTTGTTGATTATTTTTAAGTGGACCTACCCTTACCTCAGCTCCTGTACATACATGCTCATGGGCGTATATTTTCATCTCATAATTATTTCTAGTACTATGCATAATTATTTGCGGTGGCGTACATTCTTTCACTCGTTGTGATAATTGGTTCAAACTTTCTTACCTAATTCAATAAGGGTCTTTATTTCGTATTTCATAATATTGTTATATTTTTCGCGTGATATCAGTAAGAAAAGGTCAACCACCACAAAAATCTAGACACTAAGAATGCCAAAATAATAAAGTGTATTATTTATAAGAACACATTTTCTTATTCTTCTTTATTTTCTTTTTTCGCCAACAAAGTCGACCTGTTTGTGAACTTGTGATGCATCTAAAAGTTGACCCGACTTTGACCCGTTGGTCTGCACACACCTGAACGATCCTGTTATGGGGTGGTGTTTTTGATGATCAATCCCTTTGTGTTATAAGATTTTTGTTTCATTTTTTTTCAATATTAGTATATCATTTATATTTACTGTAATTATAAAAAAAATTATTAATTAAATGGTAATCAAATCTATTTAAGCACTTGTTTGACAGAGCTATTTAGCAAATTTTGATAAAATGTGTAGTTGAAAAATTGATAAAAATTATAGGTCGATCCCATGAAATATGTGGCTAAAATTAATTGTTGACTTTAACTTCAACTTTTTAGTAGATTTTTTAACTCCACTAAACAAACTCTAATAACCGATATATTCTATCACAACAATGTTGCCTTTAATTATTATTAATGCATTTCTATCACAAGTCGTGACAGAAAATATGGTACCCCAATCTGATTCCATTTCATTCAAGGACCACAACAAGATTAAACTTTTTCAGTATTGTTAAGTTGGCTTCTTAAGCTAAAATTATTGAAATCTGGCACGAGAATTAGCAAGAAAATAAAAAAAAAATTTAATTCAATAAAACCAAGATCTTTGCTAGGTGTTCACGTATTTATTATAATTAAAATAATAATAAAAAGTATTATACCTAAATTGATAAATGATATTAGTCAGAATTCACGAATTTAGTGCTCCCAATGTTCAAGTCTTCTATGATATTCTCTAAAGTATATATTACACCGGCGTGTGAGTACCTTTTAATTTAATCAAAAAACTAATTTCTGGACTGGTCTGATTTAGAAAACCAAGAAAATAAAATTCAAGTCAAACAAGACTTAAGAATTTTTCTATCTTCTATTTTCTTAATTGTTGGAATTGTTGGAATTGATTTACATCACATGCAATGTAATATAAATACGACAAGCGCACTGATTGCAAACAATGACAAGAGTTCTGTTGGCATCCAAGTCCAATTAGCTTAGGATTGATTTAATTATACATGTAGTCCCTGAACTTATATCACAATTACAATTAAGTCCAAAACATTCATAGTAACAGTGATTAAGCCCAAAACTTTATAGAGCTACCACAGGACCTGTTCGGAAATATATTTTTCAAGCTCCAATAATTAGATTATGTCTAGTCGACCTTATACCCATCGATTTAATTATTAGTTTTTTGCTTTTTCCACTAAAGGCAAGAGACTGCACTATCGGAATATATAAGATTATAGAAGCTGTAATACTTTTCTCTGACCTATCGTATATTTATTTCATCCCTGTCTGATATTCGATAATTAGATATGAGCATAAATGACTATTTTGCCCTTCTAATTATTCTCACTAACTTTAAGTTACATTTTCTTCAATGGTCCTGTGAACTAATTCACAAATGTCAAAGTTTAACCGTCGCTAAATACTGAGATCAGATTTATAACCGTTCAACAAAAAATACTTAAGTTGTCACTCGATCCATTTTTCAGGGCGACAGTTCCCGACACGAATTCGAGTTCTCTACTTCGCTCATTCTCAAGCTCCCAACTCACCGAGATAGTTGATCAACTAAATTGATTTCACTCATTGGTGAATCAAAAAATAATCAAACCAACGAAAAGATATACACAATCCTGTTAAGAGATTGAGATGAAATACTCGGTGATCAAGTGAAATTTAATTATTCGCACGGTCATGTTATATAATTAAATTCGACACGTGGTCTGTTCAATATCCAAGTGTACTAGTGTCACCATTAATCCATTTCTATGATAAGAATAAATCACAAACCCGAATGATTAAATAATCAACACTACAACCTTCTGGTACAAGGCGCCAACCCTTATACATTAGTTGTAAACAATGTAAACAATTTTATTGATGATCAAAATATAAGTTGTGTCACACTATGCTTCTCAACGTAAGCACCTAACTTATATTATCACAAGTGATCATTGACACTTTATTTACTTGCTCAATATTAAACAAATGTAATAATAATAAATGAATACAAACCAATATTTTATTCAATATAAATTGTTATTTCATCACAACAAAATTATACTATTTGGACATACAACCCAACAAAAACAAAGTTGATTGTGTTACTTCATTTAATTACGTTGGTGGTGGATATTACATCTTATTACTACTGTCGTAAGTAAAATATGATATCGATAATTGTTTCTTCAATATCTGAATAATACTACAAACAAATATGTTGTTGTAAATTGTCACTTCATCTTATTGCATTGTTTATATGGACAATACATGTTATTACTATTGCCGAAAATGGAATATGACATCAAAAATTGTTCTTCAACTTTGGAATAATTCTGCAAATGTAGAATTTGTTTTCATTACCACGTATTGCTTATTTGATTTGAAATCTCGAAAACTATATCCACCGTGGTGACTTTCAATTTTAAATTTTAATACAGAAGAATTTTGTGTGATAAAGTTTTTAACAAAACTATTGAATTAATTTTATTTAAGACAACATCCAAAAAAAATAAGAACCTTTAAATGCTTAGTAATTTTCAATTTACATTGTTACTCAATAGTATATTTCAATTTCTAGTTATAAACTAAAGCATATGCGTAATTTACCCGCAATAATGATCACTGTTATTGCGTTAATCTATCTTCCAAGTGTTCAAATTTGCTTTCCAAGGTAATTATATATTTGTTAAGTCTAAAAATTTCGTCTTAAAAGACCAAACATTTTTAAAAAGAGTAATATAAACCTTTATATGTTAATTATTAATTTCATATTTAAACAACATGAAATTTTAATACTTAACATGTACATACAAAATAATTACTATTTTTGAGATACTATCTTAATACTCATTTGACTTTTAAACAGGTCGAACTTCTTTGAAATTTAAGACGTTTCAAGTTGCTCATTTGAACTTTTTTGAGATCTAAAGTTCAATTATGTTAAGAGAAGTATTTCAAAATTCATACCATCATATGTTGACTATTGCTTGCATAGCAATTTTACTACGGATAGACAAAAGTATCCAACCGAATCGGAACCGAGCACTTCAATCCTGATCTTCTTAAGTTTAACTCAAGTAATGAGTATTAAAACCAAG
Source organism: Forsythia viridissima (assembly GCA_030279155.1). Lineage (NCBI taxonomy): Eukaryota > Viridiplantae > Streptophyta > Magnoliopsida > Lamiales > Oleaceae > Forsythia > Forsythia viridissima. Next base: position 8,852,963 of record CM059041.1, read on the forward strand.
AACCGACTGTTTATGATTCGGTTATCAATTCTAGACTCAAAACCATATAACCAAACCTACCTAGAGAGGATGTTACAATCTAAGTTTCTTTCAAGAACTTTTGTACCTAGAGTTCATAATAAAATGATTCTATAAGGATGTCTTTCTTTTCCTTTATATTATCTTCACAGTTGAATCAAATACTTTGTACTTGAAGAGAAAATTCCCGGATTCCTCGAGGTCCGTACCCATAAACTTGAACCTGCAACCTCGAAGTCTAGTTTTTCTTTCAAGTAATCCGTGCTAGGTAGGGAAGTTTAGCTGACCCGCATTGGTAGATTATAAGAATAAAGAGAGAATCAAAACGGGAAAGGGTGTAAAGCCCTACCTCAGGGTTCAATAATGGAGGAGTGGTAGGCAAATCGAAAGCCGTAAGACGACAAGTTCCCAACAACTTGAAGGCTAGTTGATGCATAATCTATCCAACTCCAAAGGCATGTTTGGTATATTGTAGTAGACGGATGGGATGAGATGGTACAATGGACAAGATTTTAACAATTTTTTCTTTTATAAATTTTATTGAGTACTGTACAAAATACATCTTTTGGTATTATCAACAGACTAAATATCATTTCCAAAATAAAACATACCAGCTCATATATTTTGTAAGACCAAAGTTTTGGACACACTTCTCTTGAAGGTGCTAGGTTGAACATCAAGCTAGCATAAGCCATGATTCCGGAGGCAAGCTTTTGATCTAATATCAGCTTAACAACGAAAGAGAAAAATAAGCTAAATAAAATTTGTCCAAGTTTCAACTGATGCTATCTACATGCAAAGTTAATGTTGAGTAGTATGAATGGAACAGTTATTTTCTTAAATCAAAATGTGACTATTTGTCCTAAACAAGAATCAAACCAATCATGGCATCACTCAATTTGGTATCTCAACAAATAATATATAAGAGCAATCAAGATTTTCTAAATATATCATTGTCAGTTAAACCAATTATGATCCTGTGTTTTGTCACAAAATCTATATCAGATCCATTAATCACTTGATATGTACTCGCCAAATTTCAGCAACCACTAACTCTTACCTGCCTGATGGGCTCCGGGACCCAAAATCTGCAACTCATTTTCACAATTTTGATGGCACTGGAAATTGACTTCGTTTATTTTTATTTTTATTTTTATTTTGTTTCTTGACAATATAAAGAGTGACAGTGTTTTAAAAAACGGACTTCTTCAATAAAAGAAGCAATATGCCAATATCACAACCAATTAAATGGACAGTTTTGCCGCATCACAAATTTCGTAAGTCTGAATTGTTTAGCTAATCCATAAAAGTTGATAACCTGTCACTCTCTACATAAATATGTAATCCATTACTTAGATTGCAGTAGATACTCAATCGTCAATACTACTGGACAAATTAAGACTTGCAAACAAAAAAGTAGTCAATTTCTTGTTTTGATAGAGTATCTTCAATACATTTCCTTATTGATTTTTAGACGTCTTAAATAAGTATAGATAAATAGGGTTATAAAAACATTATTTTCAATGCATGTTGGCAAAGATTTTATCTAACTGATATGACACGCCAAAAACTAGATCACTTCTAAAAATTCGTCTAAATTTAGACGAACTTATAGACCAATCCAACTCAACATTTTATAATAAAAAAAAATCGGACAAAGAAAATAAAAATTGAAGACTCACCAATTTAAAAAAAATTAAGGCCACATAAACGATAATATTATTTTAGACATAACTCATTGAAAATAAATTTTTAATTTGATCGTCTATTCAATAGACGCAATGCCACATGGACTGGAGAAGTCCGTCTATTTTATCTGCCACATAGATTTCAACAGGCATAGTGCATTGAAGATGCTCTTACTCTTTTGAGCTGTTTGATTTGTGGATAAAACTTTTTTATATGAATAATAAATTTATCATTATCTTATTTAATGTCTGTTTGGTGGAGTTTAAATATAGTTTTTTAAGAAAGTTTGATAAAAATTAATGAAACGTATGGTTAAAAAGTTGTGAGTCCCATGAAATATGTGGTTGAAAAATGCTTTTGAGAATTTTTTTTTTATAAAGAAACTCCAACAAACATGCTCTTTGCCCAGCTAGGTATAAGAAAGTAGAAAGCCATGGTTAAAAAATTAATTTTTCGTAAAAAAAATAAAATTATACATTTATTCTTAATTCAACGAAAAAAGTAAATAAAAAAATGGGAGCAGCAGGAGGTGGCGGCGGCAGACGGGGGGACGACGGTAGTGATTATCCTAAGATATTGATTTTCAAAAATTGATTTATTCTATATTATAAGGTATACGTTTATTTTAGAAAGAATTGAGTGAATCTGTATCCGGATGAAAAATATTGTGCCCATCTTTTCGATGATAAAATTGCTCTTTATTTTTTGTTTAAATTGTTATCTAGATAAAAGTGTATCCACACATTAATTTCGTCCAAACAAAATAAGATAATTCTATCCGCTATCTTTAACCGTTGACCATATATCAAATAGATAATTTGAAGAACAATATTTTTCACTAGGCTGGCTACATAGAGTGACCCAAAAAAATATATATAATCGACTTTAAATTTATTATAAATAATATTTAATTAGTTTCATTAGACAAACTCACGTTAAATTCAATAATATCTAAATTATCGTTGTAAACATCCAGTGTGTTAAAAAGTTAATTGTACATTTTAATATTAAAAAACAAAGACAATTACCACAACAAACGATGTTGTTTTACTTGAACGAATCGAGTCACTACTCCCTATTTAAAATTATATGAATAATACAATCGAGCAATGGACACCAGATTAAGTGGTGCTAAATGAGAATCCAATTTATATTTAATTAAATTTATCATTTAATATCACACGTGTTGCTATCTAAATTGGTTATAGCATTATCCTGAATATATGTACAAACCATATTGCTAGTACGGGTAATGTTCTCCTGCCCCTTAGGGGCAGGATACAACAGTCCACCTGATGATGTGTCAGCAGATAGGCTGTTTTGTTTATTTAATGGTCCCAAGTGCACCACTCACCTGCTGACACATCAGTAGGTAGGTTGTTTTATCCTGTCCCCCTTGGAGGCAGGAGAACATTACCCTTGCTAGTACTATGCATTATATATTGTGAAATTTGTTGAATGGCACCATTCAATTAATAGCTCTAACTATAATATTTTCTTTAAATATACTATGGGGGTGAAATTAGAATTTTTTTTGAAGAAAAACTATTACTTAAAAAAAATAAAAAATTGTACTACAAAAATTAATTTTTTCGAAGCGGACCCACTCTCCGTCCCTGTATATACATGGACACGGGCGTATATTTCAATCTCATAAGTATTTGCAGTGACGTACATTCTTTCACTCGTTGTGATAATTAGTTCAAACTTTCTTACCTACTTTGATAAGGGTATTTATTTCGTATTTTATAATATTATTGTACTTTTACGTGATATAGATAAGAAAAGGTCAACTACCACAAAAGTCTATAGACACTAAGAATGTCAAAATAATAAAGTGTGTTATTTATAAAAACGAATTTTTCTTATTTTTAATTATTTTTCTTATTATTATTATTTTCGCCGACAAAGTCGTCCTGGTTGTTACGCATGACCCGACTGTGACCCGTTGGCCTGCACATACCTGGACGATCCTGTGATGGGGTGTTGTTTTGATGATGAATCCTTTTGTGCTAAAAATGTTACAAATGATATTTTGTAACAATCTGTGTTACAAATTGAAATGTAAAATATCAGTGATACAAAATATCAATTCATGTAACATCTGCTGTGTAAAATAACATAATATAATCTATAACATATTTAGTGATACGAAATATAATTTGTAACATCTATATCAGATCGCGATACTAAATAGAAACTGTTACAACTACAAAACCAACTCTAAATTTCAATAAATTCGTATTAATATACACGTTGAACTCTAAAAACCTAATGATACTATGTAACATCAGTATGATATAGACATGTAACACAATGCCAAATTTAACAAATAAAACTATTGATTTCATCATTTGTAACATCAGTGATACAGAATACAAATTCATGTAACATGTGATGTGTAAAATAACATAATATAATATATAACATATTCAGTGATACAAAATATCATTTGTAACATATGTATCAAATAGTGATACTATAAAAGACTAAATTGAAATAAAAGTATAAATATGGGGACTAACTTGTAAAAATATAAAAATTGAAAGACTTGAGTTGCAAATAAAAGAGGACGAAAATGAAATGAAAAAGGAAGTACATAGACTAAAGAAGATATATTATAAAGATAGAAGATTTATCGTGCAAATAATTAATTTATTATTTTATTAATTAATATAATTTTAGGAATATAGTATTTTTAAAATAAATTTATTAAGTTATTGGATTTGAAATTATTTTAAAATTGGTAAGTAATGGGTGTAATAATCCCTAATCATCTTTTATCAAATTTCAAATTTCAAACTATTATGGTAAAGTAAGTACTTTGCTGTATTTGGATTCCATTATTTTTAGATTAATATCCTTTTTTATTTGTTTTTGCGAACATTTGCTTATCGATTAATATCCTCGGTAGTATTTTTGCATTTTTTTTTTTTTAAAAATGTTTGTTGTCTTAAACGATAATATTTTAGAAAGAGCTCGAGAGGGTGTTGGTGAGAAATTTTTTTGGTGAATCACGATATTGAAAATTTCTCAATTGGTTGTGTTACTTTATCTTATTATGGTGGGTATTATATCTTGTTATCACTGTCGTAAACAAAATATGACATCAAAAATTGTTTCTTCAATGTTTGAATAATTCTGCAAACAAACATGTTGTTGCAAATTGTTACTTCATGTTGTTGCGTTGTTGATGGATAATACATGTTGTTACTACTGCCGAAAATAGAATATGATATCGAAAATTCTTTCTTTGACATTGGAATAATTCTGCAAATGTTTTTCAATTGCCAAAACTTGTTTTCATTACTGTGAATTGCTAATTTGATTTGAGATCCCGAGAATTATGATCCATCGTGATGACTTTCAATTCTATATTTCATAATAGAAGAATTTTGTGTGATATTTTTAACAAAACTGTTGAATTAATTTTATTTAAGGCAACATGCAAAAAAAAAATAAGAATCTTTAAATGCTCAATAATTTTCAATTTATATTATTATTCAATAATTTATTTCATTTTAATTATACCAACTAATATTTTTCAATTTCTAATTATAAACTAGCACATATGTGTAATTTACCGAAAATAATGATCACTATTATTGAGTTAATCTGTCTTCCAAATGTTCAAATTTGTTTTCCCGACAAGGTAATTATATATTTATTAAGTCTAAATATTTCGTCTTAAAAGACCAAACATTTTTAAAAGAGTAATATAAACTTTTACATACATATTATTACTTTCATATTTAAGCAACGTGAAATTTTAATACTTAACATGTACCTGCAAAATAATTACTCATTTTGAGATACTAACTTAAAACCAGACTACTCGTTTGAGCCTTAAACAAGTCGAAATTACTTGATATTTAAAACAGTTCAAGTTGCTCGTTTAAACTTTTTTGAGCTCTACAAATTCAATTATGTTAAGCGAACTAGTTCAAAATTCAGACCATCTTATGTTGATTATTGCTTGCATAGCAATTTTAGTCAGGGATAGAGAAAAATACCCAACCGAGCCAGACCGAAATGGAATAGAGCGATTCAATTCGATTCTTCTTAAGTTTAACTCAAGTAATGAATATTAAAACCAACAACTGGCCGTTTATAACTTGGTTATTAGTTTTAGACTCAAAACCGAAGAACCGAACCTACGTAATTGTTTTTTAATTTTTTTCTAAAAATTTAACCCATAAAAATAAGATATTTTATTTATATACTTGTTATTTTATATTGAAGTGAAACATTGTATTCAAAACTTAATATATTTTTCTTTTATGAATAGATTTAAGTTTGAAAATTATGATTTTTTAGATTATTGTGTTGTTGCAAACAAGAATAAAAACAATTGTTAAAAATATAACAACTTTGAAAACTTTAATTATAAAATCGAACAGTTTCATAATTCAAGTTGGAACCGATGGTTCTATTTACAAGATACCTAGTGATTCTTAGTTCGTTTCGATTCCCTTCAAAACTAAACCGAACTAAACCAAACCGTACTCACTCTTAATTTTACCCTTAACAATACTTGCACGTACACATGTATGTATGTACATACACGCGCCTGCAGTACTTCCACCTCTATGTTCACCTCTTTACTTCCGCTAAACACTATCCAATCAACCATGCTATACTACTACATGCAAATAGAGAGGATGTTAAAATCTCAGTTTCTTTGAAGAACTTTCGTACCTGGAGTTCATAATAAAATGATTCTATAAGGATGTTTCTTTTCCTTTATATTATCTTCACAGTTGAATCAAATACGTTGTACTTGAGGAGAAAATTCTCGGATTCCTTGAGGTCCGTACCCATAAACTTGGACCTACAACCTCGAAGGTTAGTTTTTCTTTCAAGTAATCCGTGCTAGGTAGGGGAAGTTTAGCTGACCCCCATTGGTAGATTATAAGAATAAAGAGAGAATCAAAACAGGAAAGGGTGTAAAGCCCTACCTCAGGGTTCAATAATGGAGGAGTGGTAGGCAAACCGAAAGCCATAAGACGACAAGTTCCCAACAACTTGAAGGCTAGTTGATGCATAATCTGTCCAACTCCAAAGGCATGTTTGGTATATTGTAGTAGACGGATGGGATGGGACGGTACAATGGATAAGATTTTAACAATTTTTTCTTTTATGAATATTATTGAGTACTGTACAAAAACATCTTTTGGTATTATCAACAGACTAAATATCATCTCCAAAATAAAACATACCATTCATATATTTTGTAAGACCAAAGTTTTGGACACACTTCTCCTGCAGGTGCTAGGTTGAACATCAAGCTAGCATAAGCCATGATTCCGGAGGCAAGCTTTTGATCTAATATCAGCCTAACAACAAAAGAGAAAAATAAGCTAAATAAAATTTGTGCAAGTTTCAACTGTTGCTATCTACATGCAGAGTTAAAAAGTATAAAGATAATGTTGAGTAGTATGAATGGAACAGTTATTTTCTTAAATCAAAATGTGACTATTTGCCCTAAACAAGAATCAAACCAATCATGGCATCACTCAATTTGGTATCTCGACAAATAATATATAAGAGCAATCAAGATTTTCAAAATGTATCATTGTCAGTTAAATTAATTATGGCCCTGTGCTTTGTCACAAAATCTATATCAGATCCATTAATCACTTGATATGTACTCGCCAAATTTCAGCAACCACTAACTCTTACCTGTCTGATGGGCTCCGGGACCCGAAATCTGCAACTCATTTTCACAATTTTGATGGCACTGGCAAGAGATACACAATGACCAACTGAAATAAATATGGGCTTCAAGGTGTCTTGAGTCGATCTCATTGCCTGCATAACTATAATAAATGTTAGTACTTAATTTCAATTCTTAAAACTCAATAACTAAGGTTAAGCAAACTTCATGTGTCGAGACCAAGTTTATTGCATTAGCTTAAAGCACCAACTTTTATAGTATAATTACTTCAGGCATGGTTCTTGATAGAGTGCAGTAAAATATGAAAACCTACGTACTTGACCCCAAAAAAGTATGGGATAACATTTGGTCGAGGCTTTGAGTCTGATCATCAGATAATTTGTTCAATATTGTTACTTAGGAACCTCTCTCCACTTCAATCCAAACATTAAAGCAGATGAGTGTAGCTTACCGAAACAGAGGAACCTGTCTGGAATTATATTTCAGTTCTTTTTCCTTTTTTTGTGCAAGAGGGAGAGAGAATGCATTTATTCAAAATGAAAAAGGCTACAGTGTATATATGATGCATTAACTCCAAAGTAAATGAGACTACAATGTCTATATTTCTCCATAATGAGACATTTAGCATTTTTGCTGTTAACTAAAAAATAGTAAAGATGCATATATTTGGAATATTGCAACAAATATTTAAAAATTCTCACCGCTCCTAAAGTAGACCCTGAGTCCCCAATTAAAGTGAAGACATCTTTAGACAAATTTCCCTCAGCTTCAAGGAGTTGTCTCACTTTAGATTGGTTTAGACCATCAACATGGTGTAACTGAAATGCATCACCAGAGAACATACTATTAGCCTTGGGCACATAATGAAGGTCACATGACGTTACGAACCACAAATAGAAAATAATTTTTCAAAGAATTAACAGCTCATACTGTAAAGATAATGTCAAACTCCTAAAACTTACATTCTTTCCTATCCCGACAGTAGGAACGTTAGCTAAAACACCAAGATGACAAGCTAATCCAAAGCCTGCACAAGCTTCCAAGTTTAGATTTCAATGGAAAGCAGAATGAATTAACAAGATGTGCATAAAAATAAAAGACCAAATCACAGTCAAGCACTAAGCAGAATAATACTAACGATGGTTTAAAACAAAAGCAGGCTCTTCCTCGTCTCTCTTATCAACTAAAGCAAAAGAGAAATCAGCAGAAATATTCTGATAGCATTATATAAAATTGAATTCTTTTTTGTTTGGGAAATTGGTGCAAATGGTCTTTAACCTTAGCTCTTAATGCAAAAATGGTCCCTAACGTTTATTTTTTGGCACAGAAGTCCCTAACCTATATGTTTTGGTGCATAATTAGTCATTATTTTGTGAAAAAGACAAATATGCCATTAATTTTAATTAGAGAAAAATTGCAATGGATCCCTAACCATTGCAAAAAGTGCAAATGAATCCGATACTTTTATTTTTTATAAAAAATTAAAGAAAACTAAATAAATTTTTTTTTGAATTAACACTTTATTGATCAAATTGATAATATATTAAATTGTTTTGTATATTTTACGAACTATTATAAAATAACTAAAATTTAAGGTCATAATTATTAACAAATATGTTAAATAAAATTATTTTTTTATTATTAAGTAATTATATTAATTAAAATTTAAACTTTTATTTTATCGTTACAACATAAAAAGAAAAATAATTTTTTCACAAACTTGATACTCAAATACTTTTATTTAATTGATCTATTCGTTTATTAACTACAAATATTAGAACTCCAACTATCTTCTTCATTAGTTGATCTGTTGTTTTGTTATAGTTCAAAAATAAAGAACACATAATGTGTAAATTAATTTTTATTACTATTTTTATGTTAAATAAAAAACATAATAAGATTATTTCAATGTCATAAAATTATATACGCTATTTTTTTATTTATTTAACTTAATTTTTATTCAAATTTTTCACAACATAGAAAAATTACATTTTTCTCATATGAAAAATTTAATTGACACAACTATAGTGATATATTTAATATGTTAAATTAAATTATTTCAGAAATGTATCGGACCCATTTGTACGTTTTGTAAAGATTAGAAATTCAATTGCAATTTTCTCTAATTAAAAATAAGGGTATATTTGTCATTTTCATCAAATAATTGCTCACCAAAACACATAAGTTAGGGACTTCTGTGCCACGTTAAGGACACTCAGGGCAAAAGTTAGGGATCATTTGCGCCAATTTCCCTTTTTGTTTTCATTCTTAATATAAGATCTAAACAAATTGAACACAAACACAATCCTAATGGATTAACTAGACTGCTGCTTTAACCTTGCAGGCACAAGTTTTACCAATCCAAACCTTCAAATTAAGATAGTTCAAATTTTGTATCTTTTTTATTTTTTCCCTTTTTGTCATATATCAATTAATTAGCTTGTTTATATTTAGCTACAGTAAACTTACTGTTAATCAATTAGTTTTGACATGATAACAATGCAGCTAATAAACAGAACAAGCAAGGCCTTCACATGTAAGCCAACCAAATATACACTTCACAGCCTTGGAATAGGAAGTTCAGATGGACCTTTCTCAGTGCTTCTGTTTATTTGTGTATTTAACCTAAGCATCAATGAAGGTATTAGTTTTTACACCAACATCAATGAGGTTTTAGTTTTTACACCACCTAAAACCCATCTTTTTGGGACTCAAATTAAATTAGAAAAAATAAACTATATGGACACTATAGTACTGAGGGGAGAAAATTTACTGGCTGGCAAAAAATAATTTTGTATATTCTTTGTCGTTGCTCAAGTGATAGGGTTTGAACCAACCTTATCCCGTTTGTTTTTTAAGTAGTGGTTTTAGACTAGAGTTGTTCCTTTTGTTTTCAGTAACTGAAAATGGAGTCTTTTCTGCCAATTGTTTTTTTCATGAATTGTCTCTTTTTTCTTTATGAATTTTTGTTTTTTGGACGTTTGGTTGAGATTGTGATACGTGTGGGATTAGAGTTTGGTTAAGATTGTAATAAACTTAGTGTGGGATTAGAGTTTAATCTGAGCCTTGGTAAACATGAAAATAATTTTTCTTCGTGTCCATATTTTTCACAGCCTAATTTTGATTTTTTTCTTTCACCAACAATTTATATTTGTTAACAAATTAGTATCAAAACTAGGTTTGGATGTTCAAGACTAGAAATCAAGAAAGAAATGTTGTTGGACGAAATTCTTTTCAAAACCCGAACTGAAAATCCATCTTTGGAGGCTAACCGGTCGGAATTAAGGTGCGTGGGTGGTACCATAGGACTCCTGACGACAAGGCGAAGCTACCTGGTCGGCGCGTGCGGTTGCGTTTGGACTTCAGACAAAAAAGCAGTTTGTTCCTTGTGATATTTCGGACCCACTGTGGTGTTGGTTTGGTCAATTGTGCAATATGCTGAAATCTGAACAGTTTTGCCACTCGTGATCCATTGGCAATTGTTGTTTCTTCAAGTTGAGTGGACTTATATTTAAAAATTAAAAATTAAAACTCACATCTCTCCGATAACATCTAGTTCTATTTTAATTTTCAATTAAACATAACTACTTTGCTCGTAGCAAACTGTTATTAACTATTTGGGATTACGTGTTATTTATAGCTACCTTGCTGGTAGGAAACTGCTTTGATGATTAATTGCTGTTTATGTGGTCTGTTTTCCTGTGTGAAATTTTTTTTTTGTGGTATAATTTTCAGTTAATTATATATTATTCTACTTCGTGTTTCTTATTCTATTAAATTAGTAGTTAAAAAACTCCAGACTTGCCTGTTCTAAATTTTTCCTTAACCCGAGAACCTGATTCTCACAGAATCCGGTAGAATAAAAGACGGTAGAATAAAAGACTGAGTATATATGTGACCAATAATAGCAAAATTATTGTTCTTTGCGTTGGTTACTTTGTGTTACAATTTTTTGAGTCTTGTCTAGTTATTTATGTGTGAATTGTTTGTTTTATAAAAAGTCCAAAAAATGACTACTCATAGTTTTGATTTGAGCGTGTTTAATAGAGAATGTGATTTTTCAATCTGACAACAAAAAACAAAGGGAATTTTAGTTCAACAAAAGGTTTCTAAAGCTATAGATGATCCTTTTGCAGTAACTATTACTGATAATTAGAAAAAGGAATTTGACAAGCTAACTTACACTTCAATAATTTTACACTTGTCTAAAGCTGTTTTAAGAAAAGTTGGTAAACTTGATTCTACGCAAAACTTGGAAAAAATTAGAAGAGTTGAATTTATCACAACCTACTCTCAATAAACTCTTTTTGCTTGAACGATTCTTTAGTTTTAAATTAACTCTTCTAAAGATCTGGATGATAATTTAGACGTCTTTAACAAATTGGTTCAAGATATTGTTAATTGTGGTAAAACTGTGTCTGGGGAATATAAAGCAATTATTTTGTTAAATGATATACTTGAGACCTACAGGGAGGTTAAAAGTGCCATCAAGTATGGTAGAGACACTTTAACACCAGAAATTGTCATTGATTCTTTGAGTACTAAAGAGTTAGAATTAAAAGCTGAGAGAATGAAAAAAAGAGGTGGAGAAGTCCATATGGTAAAGAGTAGTTTTCAATACAGGCAGGGTGGAAATCACGAGAGTCAGAATAGTAGTGAGAGTCGTAAAAAGAAGGGTAAAGACAAATCTAGGTCAAAAGGAAGGAAATGCTATGGCTATGGTAAAACAGGTCACTTTATAAAAAACTGTTATAAAGAGAAAAACAAATAAAAAGAAAATGAGAGAGTTAAAGTGAATTTGGTATCTTCTAATTCTAATTTGAAACCCATTGAGGTTTATGCTTTAATAAACTCTATTGATTACTCTGCTGAATTAAATTTACTTGTAAAATCTCATATGCATGAATGGATACTTGACTATAGTGCATCTTTTCATATTATATCACATATAGAGTGGTTTGAAATATTGCATGAAAGTGATTTAGGTAATGTTATTATGCGTAACATCCTAAAGTGCAAAGTTGCTTGAATTGGTGATATTTATGTTAAATTTAATAATGTTGTGTGCTCACTTTAAAGAGAGTTAGATATAATCCTAAAATAACTAGAAATTTAATTGTTGTGGGTGAATTAGAAGAAATGGGTTTATCTAGTAAAATTGAAAACAAGATGCTCGAAATGACCAAATGTGCTCTCGTAGTTTGTAAAGGTATAAAAAGAAATGGTATTTATAAGATTGTAGGAGAAGTAATTAAAAATTCAAATTTTTCTTATGCCAACACAGATGATACACACAAGTGGTATAGTAGATTAGCTCATGTGAGCAATTAAGGACTTAAGCTCCTTAATGAAAAAAAAGTATTTGATAAAGATTGTGTCTGATATGCCTTTCTATGACCATTGCGTGCTTGGTAAACAACATATACTGCCTATTTTCGGGTGTTCATAAAACAAATAAAATTCTTGACTGTGCATTCCGATTTGTGGGGAATGGTACTCCAAGCGCTTCCAAGAAGTGCCCTCTACTTATGTCTCCCAGAAGATATAATTCCTTCATTGTGACTTTACTTTCATTCTTTATGTTCATGCCAGTAATCCTATTTTGAGTGGGAAAATATATTTTCTGCCTATTATAGATGACTATTGTAGGAGAGTGTGTTTATCTTTTAAAAAATAAATCAGGTACATTTAATAGCTTAAATAATTAGAGAAAACAGATTAAAAATATAACTAGTAAAAAGATAAAATTTCTAAGGACCGATAATGGATTAGAATTTTGCAATGCTGAATTTGATAAGATGTGTGTTGAAAATGGAATAACAAGACATAAAATTGTTCTTTATATTCCTCAACAAAATGAAGTAGCTGAAATGATGAATATTGTTTGATAAAGTTATATACATAAAGATTAGCTCTAATGTCCCTAAATTTTTTTAGGGTGAAGCTGTGATTACTGTTTGTTATTTATTTAATATTACTTCGTCCATTGCTTTGAATAGTGATCCTCTTCATGAAAAATAGTATAGTAAATGTACTAACTATTCTATACTTCGTACTTTTGGCTGTGCTGCTTTTTCTCATCAAAATGAGCAAAAGCTTGAACCTAGAGTTAGGAAATGTGTTTTCTTAAGTTATCCGAGGGTGTGAAGTGGTATAAGTTGTGGGATAGAAGCCAAAAAGGAGGAAAAGTCATTGTGATCTTACATTCAATTAATCTAAAATGTCTTGTTTAGGACCTGATTTAGAGAAATTAGGTGAAGATCAACAAGAGGGTGATAGTAGTAAGGTGAAATCTATTAAGGTTAGTACACATATCCCTAGAACTCTAATGAGGTGGAGATTCAGCAACTCGAAAGAGATGATAGAGATGAGATTGTTGTTGAGGAATATTTTGACGAGGAATATTCTTTAAGAGACTATCAATTAACTAGAGATAGGGTGAGAAGACTTCATAGAGAGTCTCAGAGATTTGGGTATGAGTCGGAGGTGCCTTTTGTTTATGTAAGTTTTGAAGAATTAGTCAATAGGGAGCCAAAATCATATCAAAAGGCTATTAAGAGCGAACAATCAAATGAGTGGTTAGGGCAATGAACGAGGAAATGAGTTCTTTAGAGAAAAATCAAACTTGGGATTTAGTTCCTAGGCCTAAAAATAAATCTTTAGTAGGTTGTAGGTAAATTTTTAAGGTCAAAGAGGGTATCACTAAAGATGATCTTAAACTTTAAGGTTTAAAGCTAGATTAGTAGCTAAGGGGATCACACAAAAGGAGGAGGTAAATTATAATGAAATTTTCTCGCCGGTTGTTAAGTATACTATAATTAGAGACATGCTTATTTTAGTTGCTTATTTTGACTGAAACTTGAACAACTTGATGTGAAAACTACTTTTTTACAAGGCAAACTTGAAGAAAAAAATCTCATGTATCAACTTCAAAATTGTGAAGATAAATTAAAACCTGATTATGTGTCACTTTAAAATATCTTTGTATGGCTTAAAACAGTCCCCTAGACAGTGGTACAAAAGATTTGATTCGTTTGTTCTTTCTAGTGGTTTCAATAGAAGTAAATGTGATCATTGCTTATGTTATCAACACTTACGTGTTTCTTTTATTATATGTGAATGATATGTTGTTGATTGATCCATCTATTATCTTAATTAATAAGATAAAAATTGCTCTAGGTCAAGAATTTATTATGAAAGACCTAAGTAAAGCAAATAGAATCCTAGGTATAGAAATTGAAAGAGATAAATCAAATTCTTGGTTGCGGTTGCATCAAACACCTTATGTGTTAAAGTTGTTGAAAAAATTTGGCTTGAATGAGTCTAAACCTGTTACTTTACCTTTAGCAAATTATTTTGTTTTATCTAAAAATCAATCTCCACTAAAGGATGAAGATGGGGAATGCGTTAATAGAATTTCTTACTCTAATGCAATATGTTCTATTATGAATTTCTTACTCTAATGCAATATGTTAATAGAATTTCTTACTCTAATGCAATATGTTCTATTATGTATTTGATGGTGTGTACTAGGTCTGACTTTGCCTTTGCTATGAGCAACTTGCTTATTTGCTGTGAGCACACTTAGCAAGTTCATGTCAATTCCAAGTCCAGATAATTGAGAAACACTTAAGTGGGTGTTGAGATAATTGAGGAGGTTATGTAATACAGGCTTAGTATTTAAAAATAAATCTAAGGGTGTTACGTTAAAGAGTTTTGTTGATGCAGACTATGCAAGTGACAGAGACAATACAAAGTATACTACATCTTATGTGTTTAATTTATATAATTCTTATGTGAGTTGGAAATCTCAATTACAGCCTATAGTTGCTTTATCCACTATAGAATATGAGAACATTGCTACCACAAAAGCTATTAAAGAGTCTTTGTGGCTTAAGAGCATTCTAAATGAACTATATGTTTTGGATGGTAATCTAAATGTGTTCTCTGATAGTCAATCTACTATACATTTGTGTAAAAATCCTGTTTTTTATGAACGCACTACGTATATAGATATTCTAATGTATTTTATTCGAGATAGTGTATCACAGGGACTATTAGCCTTGAAAAGGTAAGAGAAAGGGTGCAAGAAAGGATTCTTTGGCACTAAAGGTAGAGGATTCTTGGGTTTTTTGTGCCAAACAATTCCGGCAATGAGGATAAAATACGTACATAATTAAACTTGTATCAAACTCGGCTTTGATACTAATACAAATATAAATCGTTAGTGAAAGAAAGGCTAAGAAAAAATCAAAAATAGGCTAAGAAAAATAATGGACGCAGAGAAATTATTTTCTTGTTAACCAAGGCTCAGATTAAACCCTAATCTGACACTAAAGGTATCACAATCTCAACCAAATGTCCAAAGAAAATTTTCACGAAAAAAAAGGGGACAAAATTCACGAAGAAAACAATGGGAAGAGATTTTTCGGTTACTGAAGAAAACAAAAGGAGCAGGGAGCCCAATTTCAAAATCAGGGAAGCAAGCAGCTAATGCAACATAGGCTTACATGGGGTAGTCTCTAGTGGGGTAGGTTATTTAATGTCTTGGTGGTTGTTTTATATTTTTAATTAGGCTAGAATCTAAAACCATCACTTATAAAACAAACAGGATAAGGTTGGTTCAAACCCAATCACTTGAACAACAAAATGTTACACCTCAAAAGTGTTCGTTATCCAAACCCGACCCAACAACCACGATTCTGACTTATCTCCTTGATTTGAACAGGTCAACGACTCGAAACACTAGTGTGGGATTAACTTGGGTCGTATATTTTAACTTAAAGCACAAGCCTAATTATGTACGTATTTTATCCTCATTGCCTTGGGGATTGTTTGACACAAAAAACTCAACATTCTTTCCTAAAATTACATACCCCAACAACAGTGTGAAAAGGTTTTCTCTAAATAAGATGAGCTATTAGAATAGACCTTCACAAAGATAATGCTAGCGGAAATTATCGGGTAACATGATATAATATGTATAGAGGACCTACATGATAATAATTATGGAATACTCAGAGATAAAAGAACTAGAAGCATTCTAATCAATAATTTTATCCATATCACCATGCACATTAGCATCCAAAGAAGACTTTATCTACTTCCAGTAACAAATAGAAGAATACAAACATCATTCACTAGGCACCATAAACAATACGACGCCTTAAAAGCAAGCCACAATATAACAGTTCTAGTAAGTCCCTGTGAAATGTAAATGGTATATAGTAGGTGGAGAGGCAGGAATTTTCATTAAAAAAGATTGGGATTTTGGAAAATTGACTAAGTCAACAAAAAAATTCAAGCCGGTTTCAAGAAGGAATTTCCCCATCATGCATCACTTCTTATCTTTTCTAAAAACTGAAATAAAAAAGGACTTGCCTCGAGGATGAAGCAATCCGTTGCCGTCGACCATCAATATCTGTCAGGAAATTGACTTAAAGTGTCTTAGTGCCCATTAATTTTGGATTAACAAGGATCTCTAACCGGTAATATTTGAACATTTTACCAATATTATCATAACCGGCCTTGCCCTTCCGGTAAAACCGGGAACCGGGCCCAAAACCGTGCTAATTATGGAGAAAAAACCCTTTATTTAAAAATTCGTCCATCGACCCGCCCAGTTTTGAGGAACCATTGAACCGTTCCGGTTTTACCAGTTTTAAAAATCATTTCTTTCCACAATTAACTGAAATTCATCTCTCCTAGATTAAAAGAATGAAAAATCAAAAAAATTGCTTTTGAGCAATTTTTGTAATTTCCAAAAACTTATTTTTCATTTTTCAAATTTTTTGGTGATATATTTTTTTTAAAATCACCAGGTCAACTCCAGTTCGACCCTTGACCCTTTCACTTTTCCGGGTCGATGTCCTGATCGGTTTTTAAAATATTGCATTTTACAAAGAACACGCCCAGAACCTACACATCCATCTCAAAATAAAATACTCAGGAAACTCTTGTTTCAGGAAAAAGAAATGCAATGTGAAAATTTGGCAGAGTCAAATAGAGTTGTCTTGTAAGTTTTTATTTGTTTTTGGGTACATAATTTCACATAATTAATGAAATAAATTACCTCAGTAGACTTTCACATCGAAACTCAAATAAAAGCAACTTTCACATTAAGCATTAGATGCGTGCAGTTGACATTTTCAGGATATAAAAGAAAAATATTTAATACTAATATGACAAAAGTTATCACCTGTGGATAAAATGGAAGAGATCCCTTCTTCATTTTCTCAAGAAGATCTAGAAGTACTGGAGCCTGTAAAATAGATAAACATTGAGATTATGAACTATAAATATAACAAATCCAGAACCATATGAAGAAATGTTCAGTTAATCCGCAACAATTTATCAGTAAAAATATTTCTTTACCCAAAAATAGAAATCTATTGCTTACCTAGAAATATTCCACGCAAAAATTATTGTGCTACAAAACACAAACAGGAAATTTAAAATTAAAGGACAAAAATCAACATGCAGGGCCAATGATCAATTTTCATCATCCCAGAGTGAAAACCATGCTTCTTGTGATAACCAATGCTCCAAAAGCTCTACCTTTCGTAAAAACTAAGAATTAATGTTCTTTAGAAGTAAAAATGCAAAAGGTGTGTGAATAAGATCTCTGTGAAGATAAAACGAGTTGTCTTCTATACTCCAATACTAATGCCTTTTTCTCACAGTTGCATTATGTACAGAGAATAATATATTATGGGGGACTTGGCAACAGAAAAATCTCAAATGCAGCAGTTATTAGTTGTGTGCCATGCTGTCCTACTATCCCAACAATTAATTGTCCAAAAGTAAAAAAATTAAAATGGTACATGGATAAAGCTCTCCTAAGACAAGAGCCAGAAATAGAGAATGGAGCATAAAATTTGTGTGTTTTCCTATAATATAAAGAAAGTATTCATCAAACAAACTCACTCAGAAAATCCTTATCCCCCATACGTGAGATAACCTATTCTTCTAGTTACGAAGAAAAATCTAACTCCTATTTTGCCGTTAAAGCTAATCAAGTGTTATTCTCTTCATGAAAAAGGTGTGCTACTATCAGATTGTACACTGGGGAAAAATCTAAAATCGGCAATCAAAGACCATTTTATATCTTCAAAACCAAATTCAGGCTATACCATGCCAACAACCCCGTGATCCTTTCCTAGATGTCCATTAAGTCTCCCATGAAAAAAATTTCTCCTTTTAAGTATGTTTCTTAATCCAGTTCATATATCCCAGATTCGTATAGATCCATCCATATCCTCACAAAGTTGCACCTACAAGAATTATCCTAATCCTATTTCGTTGCATAGGCACTTAAAATATTAACTATGCATCTTGTTTAACAATTTCAACCGAATAAACATATCTCTTGTCCTAGTTATAGAAACTAGTGTCTTTAAGGACCGACCTCGTGGACCACATCCCCACCCCCTCATTTCGTTGTCCACCGTCCTGATACTCCAAAATCCTCACCTCCATTTCGAGTTGCATCTATACCAATATTACAGTATAAATTATACGCAACATATTCTCTTACCTATGAAATTGTATACTAATCCCTCTCAAACACAGCAATAAAGTGTTGTAATGTATGCCCTAGAGGTTGTACATCTAAATATCTCGACAAACTAATATAAATTTTAAAAAAAAATGCAAGAAAATTTTCATGAACAGGACCTCTCTGAAGGCCAAGAAACCAGGTACATATGGAATATCCAGCTTAACAGTGGAAGAATCTTCATATACAACTTGAAGAGTATTGAGGTCCAAAACCACAAGGGTGGCGCATGCAATTGATGGATCAGTTTTTGAAAAGCTCACGTCAACTCCGCCCACATACTTGAGGATTGCACGTGAATCTGAATTTTCTATGTTTATTTCAAGATTTTGTACTTCTGATGTAGGTATTTTCCAACTGAAATCATCCTCTATCTTCAACCTTTTCTTGAGTGAATCTTGGATCCTAAATCAAAATCGAGTACCATAAGGAAAAAAGAAAAAGAAAAACATGGGTTTGAGTTCAAAAGTCAAAACAAATGCAAAAGGCAGCAATAAAAAGAATGAAATTTTATGTACTTACTCAATCCATTTGTTTTGAAGTTCAGGAGAGCAGTGAGTTTCCACAGAAGCATGTTCTTTTTCCATCGATCATTGTCGACACTTGACAGAGAAGAGAATAGGGATTATAAAATGGGGGAGTTGCAACTCCACTAAATTTCATCTACGTTACTGAACTTCCAGTAAAAACTTAATTGAGTCAATATACTTTAAATTGTCACAATTAAGTCATTAAACTAATAAACTTTAATCATAACTGTAGGAAGTTTTCTCTTCTACGGGAAGAAAAAAGCACATTGTCACTACGTCTTCAATTTCATCTCCTCGAAAATTTGATTATAAATAATCTTCTTCAACAGAATATCTCTCAAATCTGCTCACCTTCTCAATCTATCATCATCAATCGATCATCTCCTTCAGTTAATCATCTCCAAAATCTGCTCATCACATCAATCTATTATCATAATAGAGCTTACAATCAGATTCCACCGCAATAGAAACGGTATACTAGTTTAATTTAAATTTCACCACTACGTCACATTCTATCACCTTCGATTTCTAAATTGTTTGACTGAAATTACTTAGTTGACACTCCCGTAGCTAATCTTCTACGTAATTGCTACGTGGACGGTGGAACATTAGAAGCAAAAATGTTAAAATGAAAGATATGGAAATTTCTTTATATTAAAATGTTAGAATACAATTTTATTTTATTTTTTATATTATAAGTTTATAACTCTTTTATGACGTGACTTAATAGTAAGTTAATATGCTATGCAGCAATTACGTAAAAAATTTGTTGCAATATGAGTGTTAATTAAGTACAATTTTTCAATTTGGGAGATGACAGGTGATAGAGTCGTGAAATTAAGAATCAAGTTGAAGTTCACCTACTTAAATTGAAACTAAATTAAAGTTCAATCATCTAATTGAGATAAATTAAAATTTGATACTTCAATTGAAAATTTGTTGAAAGTTCAATGAGTGCAAATGAAATTTATCTGATATGAACCCCACTCGTTTGCTGTGCTCATAATCTTTTGGGTCAAGTTGATTTTTTTATCGTGTTTAGTATATTGATTCTTTAATTTTTTTCACTTTATCTTAATTTTATTTCTATTAAATTTTAGCTGTACGTATTATCTTAATATTTTAATAATCATACAAATAGTCCCAACTGACTACTTCTACCCAAATCTGCAGTTAATTTAGACATGTACCTCCCACGTGACCTTTTGTTAAAGGGACAATTTCTTCGAGTAACTTAAAACTAATTTTGCCACTCGCATAAAATAAACAAACAAAAGAGAGAAAAAAAAAGGATCTTCTTCAATAACACAACCACCCACGTACCCCAAATTAAACCCAAAATGTCTTGCCATCTCATAACTGTCGGCCACCGTCCTAAAACCACGAGCATTGCTAACTATCGCTGGAAAAAAAGAAAATGACATCTTACGATGATCATAAAAAAAAATGCCAATTGAAATGCTTAAAGCCATTATTAAATACAAATTCATACAAATAAAACATACACTTCAAGAATATATATAGATGAAATCTTGAGGTCAGAATAGAAAAATGCAACTCCATGCTTGAATTCTTTTGCCCAGTTTTCGCTTCTTAATCTATTTCTTAAAAAGTCTTGTTTCTCAAACTCCATCTGACTTTCCGCCCCCGCCAAAAAAAAATAATAATAAAATAAATCCAATTTCCCCAAGGCTCAAACCCCTACTAGTTTGCATTAGTTGCACTTTAGTTTTCATGGTGGTACAACAAGAATCAATCGTTAAATCCTAGAATATTTCAGCAAAGATTTCATAATTTAATGATTAAAAAGCACTGACTATGAAATCTTAGGATCTCATGTTGGATAAAATTCAACATGTGGGGCCAAACATGTATTTATTAAAATGTGTGGTGCTATCTTAAAGTTTTAATCAATAAAGTGATCTACTTAAAACTATTTTGGACTAATGGGTATTAAGTGTCATGAGATTAAAGTGTAGAGACGGATACAATGTTTTAAATTGATGAGGGGTCAATTTAACAACATTGAAACATAATAACTGCTCTATACAGGTCATGGTTCCCAATTGAGCGTGACTTTTCATAACTCTCTGTATCCCCATCAGCAAGAGACACTAAGGAGAAAACAACGGATCAATTGGAAGACCATAACCCAATTCGATCAAACAGAATCATGGATTCAGGTACGCTTCCGCTTCAGTATTAATCTTGATAATTACAGCATGATGGTTTTTAAGTCACAGATATGTAATCGTCTGTATATGGATTCGGTAAATTAAATCTAATAAGTGGTATCAGAGCCACCTTCATGTTGAATTATCAGATTTATATTTATATGGACATGATGCATATTTTTTGAAATTCTTGTAATAATAATTTTGAAATATGCATATATACGGTATTGTGTTCATGTGAAATTTCAAAGTTCAAAATTAAATTTGTGTATTAATTTTTCCACGTTCAGCCGTTTATGAAATCTATGTAGAAATCGTGAACTGTAAAATGGAATTCCAATTAAATATGGGTTTTCTTTTTTCGCAATATATGAATTGATTTCAAGGTTCCGTATGTATATATTTTCTTCAAGAAATATGGGTTTTTGGAATATGGATTTCAATGGTCGGATTTTTGTATATTGTGGTCGTATTTTCAGATTTTGTGGTCGGATATTGTGGTTGGTGTGTTGGTAGATGTTTTCTGTCGTCGGAGAAGGAAAAACGCAGCGCCGGAGATGGCGCTAAGCGACGCTGCCGTGAGGAAAACTGCAGCGTCGGAGGTGGCGCTGCAGGCAGGTGAACGCCGCGGTCTCCGTGGCGCGATCTCTGGCGGCGGCGGCAGCTAGGGTTGAAACCCTAGCTGTTGCATTTTGTGATTTTTAGCCTAGGGACTTCATGCGGAAATTAGAAGATCTAAGGGACTAGTTTGCAATTTTCAAAATTTTGGTTTATTTAACCTATGGTCCTCCTGGTTATTCCTCATTTAGTGTAAATCCTAAAGTTTTAAATTCATTTAAGTTGGCCCTTTAGACTTCTGAATTTATAAAATAAGTCCCTACAGTTTTAGTAATCACTTAAGTTGGGCCCTTAAAGTTCTGAATTTTATGATTCAATCCCTAAAGTTTAAGATTTTAATTAATTGGCCACTAACGTTTTTGGTAAATTGCAATTTAGTCCTTCAAGCTTAAAATCTTTCATAATTGGCCAATCAAGTTTAATTAAATTGCAATTTAACCCTCCAACTTAATGATTACTTAATCCTAAAGCTTTGAACTTCAAAAATTCAAATCCTAAAGTTTTAAATATATGCAAAACAGTTAATTCAGGTTCAAATTTTGGTATGATAGACTCTTTTGAGAAATATAATATTCCAAAGTGAATTAATTGGAACAACATGTTGCCAAAGTAACCTCTCTTGTGGAAATTAATTAACTTTGAATATTAGAAGGTTTAGTGTGTGTGTTGTTTATGCGGATATTGATCGGCCCAAAGGAAGGTCAATGTTTGGCTGGAATTTCACATGCACCTGTGGTGATAAACGCGTGACGATTACTTGGTTTAACGTGTGATCAATAAATCGGTCCAAAGAAAAGTTTATTGATTGACATGTCTTTTTGTCAGTGTTTGATTGCTACATCGAGGTACCACTTACGAGTCAATATTTCTGCCCAAAGACTAAATATTGATGTTGTGCTAGGTATCTTGTGATGGGCCTTACCAATATATTTGAAATTATTATTTGCATAATAAAGTACTAATGTAAGCTATTTCTATTTCTTTCTCTATACAGCTCATTCATTCACTTCAACAATATCTGCAAATATCAATTCAATCCCCATGCTTAATGGGTCAAACTTCAAAGATTGGAAAAAGAACGCTCTAATTGTTCTCGGCTGCATGGATCTCGACCTTGCTCTCAGGATTGAGAAGCTCCCTTCTCTTACGGATGCAAGTTCACCTGATGACAGGAAGAACTTTGAGAAGTAAGAATGCTCAAATCGCATGAGTCTTATGATCATTAAGCGCGGCATTCCAGAAGTCTTTAGGGACGCAGTATCTGAGGAGGTAACTGATGCCAAAGAATTCCTTGCTGAAATTGAAAAGCGTTTTGCCAAAAACGATAAGGCTGAAACAAGCACTCTTTTGCAAAGCTTGATTTTAATGAAGTATAAAAGCAAGGAGAACATAAGGGAGTACATCATGCAGATGTCTCATACTGCTTCAAAACTTAAGGCATTAATGCTTGACTTGTCTGATGACTTGCTCGTGCATTTAGTATTAATATCGCTTTCTGCACATTTCAATCAATTTAAGGTCAGTTACAACTGTCAAAAGGAGAAATGGACTCTAAACGAGCTCATTTCTTATTGTGTGCAAGAGGAAGAAAGGTTGAAGCAGTACAGAACTGAAATTACTAACTTGGCAAGTACCTCCAAAGATAAGGACAAGAAAAGAAAAACAAAATATGAAGCTGCTAAGGGTCCAGAACAAAAGAAACCACATATAGACAAAGAGAGTTGTTTCTTTTGTCAGAAGCTTGGACATTTAAAGAAGGATTGTACCAAATATAACGCATGGCATGCAAAGAAAGATACATTTCTTAATTTGGTCTATTCTGAGGTTAATTTAGCTTCAATACCTAGAAACACTTGGTGGTTAGATTCTGGTGCTACTACTCACATAAGTGTTTCTATGCAGGGTTGCCTGTTCTGCCGAAAGCCAAATGATGCTGAAAGATTCATCTTTGTGGGCGATGGAAAATCGGTAGAAGTTGAAGCAATAGGCACTTTTAGGTTATTGTTAGGAACTGGTTTTTATTTGGATTTGAAAGACACTTTTGTTGTACCGTCGTTTAGACGGAATTTGGTTTCTATTTCCTTATTGGACAAATTTGGATATTATTGTTCTTTTAGAAATTGTCAGTTTAGTCTTTCTTTAAATTCAAATATTGTTAGTACGGGTTCATTATGTTCATACGATAACTTATATTTGTTTGATACTATTGCGTCATATAATGAAACCTTGCATGTGGAATCACGTGGTACTAAGCGAAAATTAAATAAAGAAAATTCGGCAAAATTATAGCACAAGCGCTTAGGTCACATCTCAAAAACAAGAGTTGAACGACTTGTGTCAGATGGCATTTTGGATTCCCTGGACTTTACGGACTTTGACGTTTGTATTGATTGTATCAAGGGAAAACAGACCAAAACAAAAAGGTTAGGTGCCAATAGAACTTCGGACGTCTTAGAATTGATACACACCCTACGGCTTCTTGGAATGGTCAACAATATTTTATATCATTCATAGACGATTACTCACGTTATGGACATCTATATCTTATTCATGAAAAATCTGAGTCACTGGACATGTTCAAGGCTTTCAAAGCTGAAGTTGAGAATCAACTCAACAAAAGGATTAAAAGCGTCAGGTCTGATCGTGGTGGTGAGTACTACGGCAGATATGACGGTTTAGGTGAACAACGTCCATGACCATTTGCTAAATTCTTAGAAGAATGTGGAATCGTCCCACAGTACACCATGCCAGGATCACCTAGCATGAATGGTGTAGCTGAAAGACGAAACAGGACTCTTAAGGACATGGTAAGGAGTACGATTAGTCATTCTACTTTACCAAAATCACTCTGGGGTGAAGCATTAAAGACTGCAGTTTATATTCTGAATAGAGTACCAACTAAATCTGCTGCTAAAATACCTTATGAGCTTTGGATAGGCAGAAAATCTGTTCTAAAGCATTTCCACATTTTGGGGATCTCCAGCTGAGGCTAGGCCTTATAGGCCACATGAAAATAAATTGGACTCCAAAACTATAAGTAGCTATTTTATTGGTTATTCTGAGCGATCAAGGGACTACACATTTTATAATCCTACACTTAAGTCAATTTTTGAAACGGGAACTGCAACATTTTTTTAAGATGTTGAGTTTGGGGGGAGAAATAAGGTTAGAGACATTGTATTTGAGGAAGAAACTGAGGAAGGATCGATTTCGATTCCTACTATTACTTTTGACAATGTGCAGGTCTCTGTTCCTGTCATTGATCAAGAAGTATATTCGAAACCTCAGCAAGATAATGTTGAAGAACCTCCTACCATTCCAGAAGTACAACCTCAACAACCTCAAAAACCAATACCATTAAGGAGATCCATTCGAGAAAGGAAAAATGCTATTTCGGATGATTTTATAGTATTTCTCCAAGAACATGAGAAAAATAATGGAATGATGGAAGATGATCCAATCAATTTCCATCAGGCCATGAAGGGTTCTGATTCTCAAAAGTGGATTGATACCATGAATGAAGAGTATACGTCTATGCAAGACAATAAAGTTTAGGATCTTGTCCCATTACCAGAAGGTATGAAGCCCATTGGTTGTAAATGGATTTTTAAAACCAAAAGGGATTCGAAAGGTAATGTGGAAAGATATAAGGCTCGTCTTGTAGCTAAAGGCTTTACACAAAAGGAAGGCATTGACTTCAAAGAGACTTTCTCTCCGGTTTCAACGAAAGACTCTTTTAGGAAAGTCATGGCACTTGTTGCACATTTTGATCTTGAGTTACATCAGATGGATGTTAAGACAGCGTTTCTCAATGGAGACATTGATGAGACGATTTATATGGTGCAACCAAAAAACTTCGTGTCAGGAGATTCGAAGAATATGGTTTGTAAATTAAAAAAATCTATCTATGGACTTAAGCAAGCTTCCCGTCAGTGGTACTACAAATTTCATCAAGTGATTATCTCGTTTGGTTTTGAGATAAATATTGTTGATGATTGTGTATATCACAAGTTTAGTGGGAGTAAGCATATTTTCCTAGTTTTGTATGTTGACGACATACTGCTTGCCACTAATGATATAGGCATGTTGCACGAAACCAAGAGTTTTCTGTCAAGGAATTTTGAGATGAAAGATCTTGGGGACGCCTCTTTTGTATTAGGGATTCAGATACACCGGGATCGCTCTCGGGGTATTCTTGGATTGTCACAAAAGAGCTATATCGATAAAGTTCTTAAAAAGTTTGGCATGCAGGATAGTAAACCAGGGGACACCCCTGTTGCTAAGGGAGACAAATTTAGTCTCAATCAGTGTCCGAAAAATAATCTTGAAGTTAAAGAAATGCAGAAGATTTCCTATGTATCAGCTGTTGGGAGTCTGATGTATGCTCAGGTTTGTACACGTCCAGATATAGCATTCATTGTTGGGATGCTGGCCAGATATTTAAGTAACCCTGGGATGAATCATTGAAAAGCAGCAAAAAGGGTTATGAGGTACTTGAAGAGAACAAGAGATTGCATGCTTACATACAGCAGATCGGATCAGTTAGAGATCGTAGGGTACTCCGATTCTGATTTTGCAGGATGCCAAGACAGTAGAAAATCCACATCATGCTGCATATATCTGCTAGCTGGATGAGCTATTTCCTGTAGGAGTGCTAAGCAGACACTCGTAGCTTCTTCCACTATGGCAGCGGAGTTTGTAGCATGTTATGAGGCATCTAATAATGGGATATGGCTGCGAAATTTTGTCACTGGGCTGTGCATTCTGAATGGCAATGAAAGACCATTAAAGTTATATTGTGACAATAACTCTATAGTGCTATATTCTAATAACAACAGGAGTTCAACTAAGTCAAAACACATTGACATTAAGTTCCTGGTTGTGAAAGAAAAGGTACAGAGTGGACAGATTTCTATAAAGCATATTGGGATAAACTCCATGATTGCGGATCCGCTTACTAAGGGATTACCACCCAAGGTCTTTCATGAGCACACTGCTCGTATGGGTGTTGTATTTTTTGAGGATATCATGTTTTAGTGGGGGTTTGTATTTTTGATTGCTTTATATTAGGTTTTGGACACATTTGTGTATTTGGATAATTTTTCTGTACAGAAATAAAGTATTCAGTTCATTCCACTCTGTTACATTATGTTTGGTATTGATCTCACTTAAGGAATAAAGTATGACCAATTGAAAATAGACATGTTTGGATCACATAACATGTAATTTTCATACTACACTCTAATGATTGATCTATGTCATTTGGTTGTATTGGTGTACGTGACCATTGATGGATTTAGTTACGATTAATGTAACGAAAGTCGCTTTGATCCTACATTAATATGACTGATGGACGAGATTGTTTGGAAATACCCTTAATAGTGATAGCAAAATTTTGAACTCATAAGGTTGTGCACATTTGTAAGGATACATGTATGGCCCAGTAGGAGATTGTTGGATAAAATTCAAAATGTGGGGGCCAAACATGTATATATTAAAATGTGTGGTGCTATCTTAAAGTTTTAGTCAATAAAGTGATCCACTTAAGACTATTTTGGACTAATGGGTATTAAGTGTCATGAGATTAAAGTGTAGAGACGGATACAGTGTTTTAAATTGATGAGGGGTCAATTTAACAACATTGAAACATAATAACTGCCCTATACAGGTCATGGTCTCCAATTGAACGTGGCTTTTCATAACTCTCTGTATCTCCATCAGCAAGAGACACTAAGGAGAAAACCACAGATCAATTGGAAGACCATAACCCAGTTCGATCAAACACAATCATGGATTCGGGTACGCTTCCTCTTCAGTATTAATCTTGATAATTACAGCATGATGGTTTTTAAGTCACAGATATGTAATCGTCTGTATATGGATTCGGTAAATTAAATCTAACATCTCATTCACGTGCATACCAAATATTGTTCGAAATAAGTTGTTTATAAATTAGTTTGACCAATTTTTGACCAAATATTTGGGTGAATCCCGATAACCAATTATTAGAAATTTATAGTCGAATGCATAAATAGATTCTCGTGGTACATTTGATTTCATAAAACTATTTTCGAATGAATGAGAAATTAGTAGCAAAAGTTGACACATTGAAAGTGAAAATTGAATATTGTAGCAAGTGGGAAGTGTATCCCACAACGGAAGATAACATGAATTTGAACCAATTAATATATCTCTAGTTTGGATTTGGGTTTGAGCTCCAAGGACCACAGCACGTCTTTAGAGAAGATGAAACTTAGATGCTATCGGGTTCAGTTCAAAGCCTACACGCGCACCGCCAGCTGGGCCGGGCTCGAAGCCAGGTTATGGTCGTGGTCGTGGTCGTGAGTCGTGTTTCGCCCAGCATATTCTTTTTAGACAAAATAAATATAAAATAATTTATTTATTTTATTTTAATTTCATCATTCCAAATTTGACACGACAAAATGTTTGTTGAATTATAACAGACACGATTGTTCAACAAGTCCTTCCAAGTTTGACAACTGTTCAATCAAGTCCTTTCAGGTGTTGTGTCTTTTCAGACACAACTTTTGATATGTTATAAATAAACTCCTATAGTTCTGCGAATTTTCATTTCATCAATTTAAAAGTTGTCTTGCATTTTAAAAAAGTTCGAGTTCGAGTCTTCATTTTTAGAGAGTATAAATCAATTCAAGTTCGTAGTCCTTTTGGTTTGTAGTGCTACTATCGAAAAGAATAGATCGTTGTAACTTGAGAAGCGTTTGCTAATATTTCGTAAGTACCCGTGTGGGACAATTACATTTTAAGACGTATTCTGTATTAGTATAGTTATATTTTGTTACATTTTAAAATTGCATATTTTTTTATATTAAATGCGTGTTGTATACTACTTAATTTTCTGTGCATGAAAAATTAATTGTTCTATTTAAATTGCATGCTAATTAAGTGCTATGTTAACAATTAAGTGCATGCAAATTAAGTTTCTGGTTTACAATTAAATGCATTCTAAACTGATTACAAATAAATGCATGCAAGTTAAGTCTTTGTTGTGATAATATTGTGATTATAAGTGTACAATATCGCATAAAAATAATAAAGTAGATCTATTGAGTCCGAATTATCGTTCTCACGAAGGTTATCTTATTTATATATTAGTTCAATTAATCCTTAGTGATTAATCTGTAGAATGCACTATAAAATAAACTGCTTTGAGAGATTTTATATTAGAACTTTAGATTTTTCAAAATAAGAAAAACAATGCAATAACTTATTTGAAAGCGAAAATCAACAATTTAGAGAAGAATGGTGGTTAAAGCGTTTGGACAAACAAATTCACCTAGTTGTCATCTCTAATTCCTCCTCTCAAGATTTGTTCATAAAGTTGTATTCGGTCAAATTCATGAATTTAACATAATTTACCTCTCTCGAGTTCAAATCAGTATTGTCTAATTAAGTCAACTTAGGCAGTCAGAATGGTCCTTAATTAGATGCATTAATTCTCCTAAGAATTCAATTCAGACCGCAGCAATAATAAAAGTGTATCCTCTACTTTTTATCCAATTACCGGATTTTACTACGTGGTCTAGATTAATAATTTACTTTTCAGTTCATTACAATTCACAAGATCAATGAAATAATGGCAAGTTATTCTAAGTATTAAGAGAAGAAGTAAAATCAAATACTTAAACAATTTATAAGTCAAAACTTGATATTTGAAATTAAAGAATTAAAACTAGGCTACATCATTCATTTAAACTATGAATTTAGGTACTCATGATTCGGGAAGAAGAAAACATTAGAAGATTTGAATGCATAACCGGGTTCTGAAGAAAAGATGAAAAGATGTTGATTATCCTGCACCAAGATATCTTGATATTCACGTTCCAATCTTCTTGATGTTGGTTGTTTTTCGTTTTCTTCGTCTTCTCTTGTGTTTTTCAAAGATTCAACAATTCTCTTTTTGACCTAGATTAGGTCTTTATATAGTTCCAAATCTTTCCAAATTGTATTTTTCTCAAAAAAGACCAAAACGTCCTTAGTTTAAGTTAGGGAAAATCGGATTTCCCTTAACGCGGGTCGCAGTCGGGCTGCGGTATGCAAATCGCGGCCCAGCCGCAGTCAAGAGCTGGCTACGATTTGCCGCGGTTCACGGCAACCGTTTATTGCTATTTGGTCCTTCCACTTTCATTTATTTACAATTTAGTCCTTGAATTTCTTCATTCATTTCAATTGGGTCCCCTTTTATTTGCCACTCAAGTCCTTCATCTTTTACATGTTTACGAGTTGGTCTCCACTTCTCCATCTTCGTGCACGTTTAGTCATTCTTTGCCAATTTTTTTTGTTTCTCTTCAAATCCATTGGAACTCGAGTTTCAACTTAAAACAATCAAATTAATCAACTTAAAACAATCAAATTAATACATAATTAAGTAAATATTTATTTAAGATTACATACAATTGTTCAATTTTGACACTACAAATAAGCGTAAATCGACACCTATCAGTCTTCTATTTACATTTAATGCATACAAATTCAATTTCCTGATCACCGTGGTTTTCATCATTTTTTATGATGTTTCAAGTTTAAGGCTCACTTTAAAGTTGTAAATATTTAATTTATTCTATTCTGCATTAGATTTTTAACAGTAAGAATTTCTTGTCATTTTTAGATTTGCTTATATTGGTTATTTGGAAAATTATGTATATTCAAATCATCACTTTCATCCTGTGCATGCATTCAAGTTTGTCCTAATTTACGTGCATGCAATTATTTATTAAACATTGGTATTTAAGTTTCATTTTGACATTTAAAAAAAAAAAAAACATTGTGCATTACTGGCAAAAACAGTGTGTTTATATATATTCAATTACTAAGCTCATATTCAAGAGTACGTGTGCATTACTTCTTATATTTTGTGCTTACATGTGTTAAGTAATGTTAATTAATTTATTTCAAGCAACCTAAGATCATATTTAATTAAAAAAAAAGTCATTTTCTATAATACTACAATAAAATTTAAATACACGAAATTTATTCTGTGTTTTGGTTAAAATTGGTCCATTTTTAATTAATATTCTGGGTACATAATTTATTAGTGTATTTGGTGTTTGTTTACACTAGTTATATATTTGTTTTTCTAAATAAAACTGTTGAACTTCTGTTTTCGTAACAGAAATGGATTTAAATGAGAATAAAGTTATTTACTTGACTAATGGTACAACCACTGCATGCACAATTACTACAGTTCCACCAGTGGCTATTCCGCTTCAGTCAACTTCAGTACCCTATAGAGAAAAACCTGAAAAGTTTAGCGGTGTAGATTTTAAGAGATGGCAACAGAAAATACTACTCTATCTCATCACTCTTAACTTGACAAAGTTTCTGATAAAAGATCCTCCTACTGTGCAAGAATGAGAAAATAATCGAGAGACGATCATTGTCTTGGATGCATGGAAGCATTCTAACTTTCTGTGCAAAAACTACATTCTGAACGGACTGGACAATACACTATATGGAGTGTATATTTCCATGAAAACAGCAAAAGAACTTTAGGAGTCTTTGGAGAAAAAGTACAAAACTGAGGATACCGGCACAAAGAAATTCATTGTTGGTAAATTCCTTGACTACAAAATGGTAGACTTCAAGACAGTCATCAGCCAGGTTCAAAAATTGCAGGTCTTTCTTCATGACATACATGCTTAAAAGATAACTCTAAGCGAGACATTTCAAGTGGCTACAATCATCGAGAAAATGCCTCATTTTTGGAAGGAATTCAATAACTATCTCAAGCATAAACGAAAGGAGATGAATTTGGAAGAATTGATTGTTCGAATAAGGATAGAAGAAGACAACAAAAAGTTTGACAAAAATTGACAGAAAATTTGGAGGACAGTTTGGGCAAGCAAAAGCCAATGTAGTACAATCAAGTTCGAAGACTAATAAGAAAAGAAAGTATTTAGGTAATGTACCGATGAAAAACAACAAAAACAACGCTAAGAAAATCAAAGGTGACAGCTATAACTATAGAAAGGCAGGAAATCATGCAAGTGAATGTCGCAAGCCAAAGAAACAAAAAGGCCCAAAAAATGTGACAGAAAGTGATGCACTATTTGAGGATATTCAAGAACTGAACTCGTCTGCTGTTGTTTCTGAATGCAACAACTTAGGGAATCCTAGAGAATGGTGGGTAGACACTGGTGCTACTCAACACATTTGTGCTGACAAAGCAATGTTCTCTAACTACGAGACAGTCAACATGGAACAATTGTTTATGGGAAATTCCGCAAGTTCAAAAGTTGAGGGACAAGAAAAAGTAACTTTGAAGATGACTTCCGGCAAAGAACTCGTTCTCAACAATGTGTTACATGTGCTTGACATTCGCAAGTATCTTGTGTCTGGGTCCTTATTTAGTAAGAATGATTTTAAATTAGTCTTTGTATCTGACAAATTTGTACTCACAAAAAATGATGTTTATGTGGGAAAGGGTTATCTTTCTGATGGACTATTCAAGATGAATGTCCTTACTATTGTACCAAAATCAAACAATAATAATAATACATCTTCTTCTGCTTATATCGTTGAGTCTTTTTGTTTATGACATAATCGATTAGGACATTGATGATAAATATCTTCTCCTCCTCCGAGCATGGCGACGACAGTGGTAGAGATCTGCAAAAGATGGCGTAGTTTCTTTCCTCCATGTCCACTCTGGTGTCATAATTAGTATGTGTTTATAACCAGATATGCAGAATAATAATGTGGAGTATTTGTAAGCTGGTTTTTACCTGGGGGGTTGGCCTCTATTTATAAGGGCAACATGCAGTTACGACCTTTAATGGTCTTTAATGACAGGTGTCCCTTCATCTCCCTTATTACTAGGAGTTAATGAGGGACGTTACATCTTTCCAATCACCAGTGGTAACTGTCATTATGTGGGTCGTCTGTCTAGCTAACCCAACAACAATTGGTTTATTGTTGTCCTCCTGTCATAGGTGAGCTATAAGACTATCGAGGCAGACAAGCCAATGAAGTAGACGAATCGTTGAGGCGGGCGTGCCAGGACGTGCCACTATTGACAAACAACGTATAACAGCTATCATCGTTTGTATCATCATAAGCCCCTCTACTTTTCATAGACTATCGGCAATAGGAAGTAGAAATGATATACCGCACCTACTCCTCTCTAACTTTTTCAGTTTTCTACTGAGACAAATTTTTTATTGTATGTTGCGTGCTATAAGTGCTTATAGCCCCAACCAATTTTGTGATGATGAAGTAGTTCGAAAAAATATGTACGAGTAGAATGAATCGGGTACACGACTCGATAGACGCCCTGTCCCTTAGCTGGGTGTGCACCCAACTCATAGCTGGGCGGGCGCACACCTCCTTTTCGGTAGGAGGCGGTGTCCTTAGTTGGGTGTGCGCCCGCCCCATAGATGGGCGGACGCACGCTTCCTTTTTGGTGGGGTTGCCCGTCTCTAGACGTGGGTCTCTCATTTCATTTTGTGTTCTCGTTCTATTGAAGTTTTGCTTATTTTGACTAAGGTTCATCGCCTGACTGAGGCTCATCTCTTTGTTTTTTAAATAGAGGCTTATTTTGACTAAGGTTCATCGCCTGACTGAGGCTCATCTTTTTGTTTTTTAAATAGAGGCTCATCGCCTTGATTTTAAATAGAAGCTCATCGCCTTGATTTTTAGACAGGGGCTCATCGCTTCACCTTGTTTTTTTTTTTAACCAAGGCTTGTCACCTCGTTTGACCGTTGCAGTAGTTGAGATTGTTTATGTTGCATGACTTACACTTCACATAGAATGTAGTAAAAATAAGAAGTTACTGCATGTCGGGTCCAGTAGGTGCACCAGGACTTCTCAGTTGGCCTATCCTTCCTTGGTACCCTTATCATTTATCCACCTTAGATGGTTCATTTTCTGCTTGCCTTTGTCATCTCGAAGTTCAGGCTTGTCCCAAGTCTTTCTTTTGTTAAACACAGGTTCTTTTTTATCTTCATGCCTTTGATAATGAAATATGCTTCATCAGCATCCACATATTTATTCTCTCCTTAGTAACTCATGTATCGTATCTAGCGAGTTTTTAGAGAGTGACATCTTGAAAGGGCGACTTCGAGTTCCACTCATCATGGCAGTGACTACACCAGACATCTGCAGATCTTTGATTCTCAGTGTGGCCCTATTGAACCGGGCAATGAAATCTTTCAGCAGCTCATCTTTGTCTTGGGTCAATTGCATTAGTCCAATAGCTGTCTTCTAAGTCCGCTTGTTACTGACAAAGTATGCAGCAAACTGCTTAGAAAAATCATCAAACGTGTGGATAGATTTTGGAGGAAGGGTTGCCACCCAGTCCCTTGCCTCCCGTAAAAGTGTTGGCAGGAAGGCCCTGCACATAATAGCATCTTGGATGACTCGTAACCTTATCAAATCAACAAAGGTCCTGAGGTGATCAACAGGGTCAGAGGTCCCAAAATATTTTTCTATCTTTGGTTGTTCAAAGTATCGTGGCAAGAGAACAACCATTACTTTTGGGGTAAAATGATCTTCTTCCAGTACCAAAGATTGTTGGCTGCCACTTTTCTTAGACATAGCCTTTACTATTTTCCGACCTATCATGTCTTCTAACTATTGTTCGAGGCCTAACCCTGATGACTCACCTAGTGTAGGCGGGGCCTCCAATGACGGTTGCCCCCATAGTAGATTTGGGTCAGACGTTAATGAATGAATGTGGGATGCAAATGATGGAGCCAAAGAACCTGGGACAGTGGCAGAGCCACTGTTGGCAGTGTTTTCATTGTTGGAAAGTTAAGATTCCGGGATAGAGTACCTATCAGTTACAGTCCCACCAGTGGAAGACTATGAGCCTGGGGAGGAGCCCCTGGTGGTAAAAGTCCTACTGGTGAAAGATTAGAAGCATGGAGTGGAGCCCCTGGTGGTGATGGCTCTACCAGTAGAAGACTAGGAGCTTGTGCCGGTTGAGATGCCACATTGTTTCGGTCCTGTTGAGCCGCTAAAGCCGCCACCAGCACTTGCAGTGCCGCTACTTGAGCGACAAGGGGCAAACTTTTGCTGTGAGTGATTCGTGGTGGCATTGGACTCAATGTCAACATCCCCAATAGGGTCTGGGAGGGCGGTTGCATTCTTCGCTCTTCTAGTTCGAGCTATGACTTTTTGTGTGGAGTTCCCACAGACGGCGTCAAATGATGATAAATATTTTTTCCTTCTCCGAGTGCGGTGGCGACAGTGGTGGAGATCTGCAAAAGATGGCGGGACTTCTTTCTCCCATGTCTACTCTAGTGTGATAATCAATAGGTGTTTATAACCAGATAAGCAGAATAATAATATAGAGTATCTGAGAGCTGATTTTTACCTGGGGGTTGGCCTCTATTTATAGGGGTGGCCTGCAGTTACGGTATTTAATGGTTTTTAATGACAAGTGTCCATTCATCTCCCTCATTATTAAGAGTTAATGAAGAACGTTACATCTTCCCAATCGCAAGTGGTAACTATCATTCTGTTAATCGCATGTCTAGCTAACCCAACGATAGTTGGTTTATTATTATCCACCTGTCAGAGGCAAGCTATGAAACCATCGGAGTGGGTAAGCCGATGAGGCGGACGTGCCACTATTGACAGAAAACATATAATAGATGTCATCGTTTCTATCATCATACATGTAGACTTTAAATTTGTGCGTAAATTAATAAACTTTAGTTTATTGCCTTCTCTAGAATTTGATCCTATTAATAAATGCGAGATTTGTGTTAATGCTAAGTTAGCCAAAACTCCATTTCATTATGTTGAAAAAAACACTGTACCTTTAGAGTTAATTCACACTGATATATGTGACTTGAAATTTGTGCAAACTAGAAATGATAAAAATTACTTTATTACTTTTATCAACGATTGCAAAAGATATTGTTATGTCCATTTGCTAAAAAGAAGAGATAAAGCAATAAATATTTTTTAAATATTATAAGAAAGAGAGTTGCACTCTTGTCTCGATCTATGTATTTTATTTTTATCTTGTCATCATTGTTTTACATTTTTTGCAATTTTAAATTTAAGTAAGTATTCTGCATTCTTTAAATATAATACAAAATATAATTTTATACCCTAATATCTTAATAGGTAAAATTATCTAACAAATATAAACGTGCAGAGCAAGAAAGTGGAGAAATCGTGTGAATAGTGTAATGATTTAGTGAAAGAAAAAGGGTTGGTTAGTTTAGTATTTGTAAGCATGTGATCATCACGAGAATTCTAAGCAGCTCTTTAAAAATGTTATCTTTCAGTATCACGGTGATGCCATTTTTTTGGGTCCATGGTTGGCAGCGCATGTGGTTACTTCACGAAATTATCATTTGGTGAAACATCCCGTGGAAGGCACGTGCTTAATTTAACTGCAAAATTGGACGGAAGTCATTATTAGAAACTATTACTGAAAGGTTAGAGGCGATATGTGTTATTAAAATTTAATATGGACAAAATTGAAATAAAGTAGAAAAATTAGGGACCCATAATGTAATTTACCCATGTATTTAGTAGTGTCAATTCGAGTCTAGATTTATAAGCATGCATCAAAATTGATCATTTAATAATTTATAATATCAAACTTGTACACATAACTTGTAGGAGTATGTGCGATGCACACGTTAATTACATTTGGAGTTCTCTTTCATTTAATTTTGTAACAATATCATCATCATATAATTTTATTTGCAGATATCGTCCACATCCTTTTATTTTACTTGCATAGATGGTCCCCATTTGATTGTTTTGACAATTTACCCCTAAAAATATATTAAAATAACAGAAAAAAGAAAATACAATGGAATAATTGTAATTGAGGTCATAACCTTTTTAAAAGTACAAATAAATATTAAACCTTATATTTTTACAAATTAAAAGAAAAAGAAAAAAGAAAACCAATTAGGGTCTTATTCCCCATCCCACCCCAACAACTGGGGAAGATTTCTCCTCCCTCCTTGCCAGCCAAAATTGAGAGCAACAGGGGAGAATTTCTCCCTCCCACCTCCTGTTTGCCTGTCCAAACAGCCGGAGTTTGGGCTGGCGACAACCGGGGAGGAAAAATCCTCTCAGTTGCACAAAGACATGCTGCAGTAGAACAGGTTGTGCCCTTTGTCAGCCGTATGCTAAACTGTCGGAAGTTAACGAATGTATGCCCACTGGGTGCCTGTGCATTAGTTGGAACTCGTCTGCCGATTGATATGTTCATGCCTTCTGATGCATTGGGATTCACTATATGAGAAACAACATTGATACAGTTTCAGATTGAGATTTTGTTTTTGAGTTAGTTTCTGCAAATTCCATCACGGCAATCCATCGCTTGGCTTGGTAAAGAATAGGTATTGTGGGCTTCAAAAGAATTTGGGTTTCTCGCCCCTAGTGTCTCTGTTTCAACTAGAAGCAATATAATGCCAGAAAAGAAGAACCCAGACCCAATGGAACTTGTTCGATGGAAATCTGCCAAAGTTGTAGGAGACCTCGTTTCACTCCTTGTATTGTGCAAGGGACTTCCTCATGCATACAACCGATATTTACTTGAAGACAGGAAGCCTGTATTTGACAACGTTAAGACAATATTAGTACAAGTGGGAGTGGGGGTGGAGACCCTTTTTGGTTTCTTTTTTTTATTAATAATTTTTCTTTTTCTTTTAATTTGTAAAAATAAAAGGTTTATGATTTATTTGTACTTTTAAAAAAGTTAGGGTCTCAATTATATTTTTTTTATCGTATTTTTTTCTGTTATTTTAATTTATTTAAGTCAGTGGTAGAATTGTCAAAAAAATCACTTGGAGACCATCTGTGCGAGTAAAATGAAATGATGGGAACGATATATGCGAATAAAATTAAATATGAATGATATTGTTACAAAGCTGAAAGAATTGAGATTGTAGGTGTAATTGACCCTTATAATTAAGTATCTAATAGTTTTAATTTGATTGTAGTACTAAATTAGATGGTATGTATATTTAATGCAATATTTAGAAATGAATGACTATATAGTTATTTAATTTTTGCCAACATGTGAATGGAGAAAAAAAACTCCAATGACAACTAATAGTGTTCAAATTACATAAGCATTAAAGTCATGTGAGAGAAGTGACTAAACGTGTACGATGTACATGGGTGAGATAATTACACTATATTATGTCAATTGGAGATGTGATTTGCAAATATGCGAAAAGTTGGTGATGTCTGGTGCTAAAAATGATTGATGATAGATTAGTAACAGGTTCAGAGGTTGAAGACAAATGTGCAAATTTTCCTTTATTATATGTATTTTTTTTAAAGTTGAAGACACACGTTCAAATTTTCATTTATTATATGTATTTTATTTATATATATATATAAATTAAAAGGCGAAAATTTATTCAACAATGTCGAAGTGCCACATTGAAATATCGATAACCTTCAGAACACCACATGGCATCGAAAATATAATGTCTCTCCACATGTAAAAACATATCTCAGATAATCTCCTCGTTCCAATCTCTTCTACTTAAGGAAGTCTATGTGATGGGGTGACCCTCCTACCATCTCCAATACGCCATCTTAAGCCACGTTTGAATAGTTTGCGATCCCACAAGATACTTCGCCATAGGCAAGAACACCCTCATTTGACTTCAGCATTCATAAAAGAGCAGTATTTGTCATTAAGTATTCTAGATGAAATGGAATCCACTTTTATAACAAGTCACAAGCATGGTTTAGCCAACATTGCTTAGTTAAAAAAATTCAAAGTCTGTAAATCCCACACCATCCTATCACTCTAAAACCCTAAATTTTTGAATTCATTTCAAGCCTGTTGAAGAAGTCTAGAGAAAACCTTTGCACATAGAAGGAATAAGTATTGGAATAGAGGACAACCCTGATGTAGTCCGTGCGATAAAAATATTTGTTAAAAGATATTAAATCGAAATATTAACTATTATATAAGACTTGGGTACTCTTCTTAATAAGGTTGGCATTTTAAGATAGAATCCCATATAGGATGAGAGTCTATTAAGCTCAAACGAATAATTCGATCCATCTGAAGTTCAAACGAGTGATTCAGTCTGTCCAAAACTCAAACAAGTATTCGATTCAAAGATTGGTGTTCTCAAACGAGCTACCATCTTGGGGATACATGTTATGGGATAAATTCCACACCGGTTATAAAATCGAAATGTTAACCAGTATATAAAGGGTTGGACTATTTTTAATAAGGTTGACATTTTAAAATGGAACTCAAGTCATAAAATGATTTAAACTTTGGGAACATCATTAATTAGGGTTGAATTTGAGATGCACTCATGGACTAGGTGCCTTCATCGATCCAAAAATCCCATTCTTTCCATGACATTCAAGATGAAATTCATTCAACCATGTCATACGCTTTAGTTATGTTCAACTTCATAGCCATGTAGCCCAAATTGCCATTTGTTCGCCTCTAGAGCGAGTACATATCAA
Organism: Forsythia viridissima; assembly: GCA_030279155.1. Taxonomy (NCBI): domain Eukaryota; kingdom Viridiplantae; phylum Streptophyta; class Magnoliopsida; order Lamiales; family Oleaceae; genus Forsythia; species Forsythia viridissima. Next base: position 8,892,687 of record CM059041.1, read on the forward strand.
TTCAAAGCTGCAATGATGTTGTCTGTGATGAGTCGACCGGGAACAAAGGCACTCTAATATGGTGATATTAAGTTTATTAACACAATATTCAATCGATTGTACTTTAGAAATAAATTTATAGAGTACATTGCATACATTGATGAATATGTATTCATTAACTGACTGTAGCAGAAAAGTGTTACCTCGGATCCCATCCTTACCGAATTGCACCCAGTGCATTCCTTTCTTGTAAGCATGATGCCTAAAATCTGAAGATTATTTTCCTTGTCCAATGTGAAGTTCGAGCAATAAGGCCTGGTGATCCGAGTCAAAGAGGTCTTTATGGATTAGTTTGGCTCAATGGTACAATTAGCTGCTCTAACGGGGCATGCTAAACCTTTGTCAAGTCTTTCTACCATATACCTAGCCCAACTAGACATGTTCTTCCAAGTGCGTCTAGGTCCTATGTAACCTAGAACAACCAATTCACAACCACATAATGTATGACTTGTTGTGAAAATTGACAGGAACAACCAGGAAAAATAGAAAAACAGAAATGTAGAAATGTGATGAAGCGAGGCATGCCGTAGCAAATCTCATTAAAACAGATTTCGTCCACTACAAAGGTGCTAATATGATCAAAGGACGCCTGTCTCCCAAGATACAACCATTTTTTCAAAGTCGGTACTGCACTTATACCAACCTTGCCAGTCGAATCAAAGAATGACTGCACTCTTCTCGAAAAGGAAAGAACAACAATCTTTTGAAAAACCTTCAGAAATTATCTAAGCAGAATTTTGGAGAGGGAGATAATTTAAAATCAATTAATTCAAAATTGATTTGGTGTGTAAAATTTGAATATGGGGTTTTCTATTTATAAATTTGTAAGCATCTTTTGGAATGGGTGTGAGCCTCATTTGAATATGTGCACTATTTGGTCTACATCAATCTGAGCTATATGATTGCACCATTTTCATATAGCCACATGATCTGATGGTCCAGATCAAGCCTGAAATGGATGTGTCCATTCATCATACATATTCACCAATTTTGAATAGCCACCATGCCATGCAGACGCTGTGCAGAACTGCTCGATGTCTAGTCACCATCCTTGCATATGCCACTTCAGATACCAACTCACTGAGCCATCTAGTTTCCACGGTTCCATTTCTAAAAACTTTAAGGCTCCTCGCGACGATGCGTACGTACAAAGTGCAAAGTGCGCCACTAAAACGCCCAATACAACCTTTGCGACATGCGCAAGGCCGGGGTCGCTGGCTCGAGCACGAGTGGTGTAAAGCACCACCCTTATGAAGACTAGCTAAAGCTAGCCTTTTTAAGGCACAAGTGACTAGCCCATGGTGTAAGTAGACTAGTTTTATTAAATTACAATTTAAAAGGTTATCCTATTATACAAGTCTAGTTTCTTGTAAACGCTCGATATAGGATTCCTTTCCTTATATAAGATACTTAAAATACTAATAAGCCTAAAAGGTTGTGGGATTTTTATTGTAGACTTTTTCAATTCACCCAATTAAAAGTAATGACCTCATATCATTAAATTTAATTTATTTAATGATTCAACCCAATAGATGCAATTATATCCAACATGCCTAAAGTCGTGCATTGCTGGCAGGAAAGTGGTGGCTCTTCCATTTTTTTTTATTTTTCTTTTTTACAGGTAAAAGTCACTAAGGCCCCGTTTGTGATTGATTTTGGAGCCCAACTTCTGATTCTCAGACAATCAGAAGTTGATTTAGGCATTTGGCAAAAAATTTAAAAGTGATTATAAAATAATGTGACTCACCTGGCAGCAGATTTTAAGAAGCAGCAAAATGGCAGCTTTTCAGATTCTGCTTTTAGCTTTTTCATTTATATATTATTAAAATACCCATTTTACCCCTAATTAATTAAACTAACTCTTTAATAACCATTTGAGAAATCGAATTGATGCAAGTTGGATAATAAAAAATAATAATAATTTAATTAATTTTTGCACTATATGACTATATTTTTATTTTGTAATTTTTATAAAATTTGAAATTTATTAGGTTTTTATTATTTTTATTTTAAAAGAATAATAATGAATGCATTGTCTTGTTAAAAAATATTTGACTAGGAAAAAAAATAAATTTTACCACTCGTGATAATAATAATAATACAAAATAACATTATTATAATCAATGTCCTTTTTAGTAATTTAATACCGTTACAGCAATAAATCACTTTTGTTTACCAAACGTTCAAATGCTGCTTTTGAAATATACAGCAATTTTAAAACAAGAGTTTACCAAACACTTATCTGATTCTTCCCACAGCTGATTCTTTATGCAGCACAGCAGAAGTCGATTCTCTTAAAAGCACAGCAATACCAAACCAAGCCTAAGAATAGAACATGTAAGTGATTGCCCGTACAGAGACGTCGTACTAATTCCTAACTACGCATGCTTTCTCTTTGCACTGGTCCATATATAAGTAGGAGCAAAGTCAGGATTTTTTTGAAGGAAAGACTATTACTTAAAAAAAATAAAGATTTGCACTTCTAGACCGTGCTGCTATTCGAAAAAATATTGCACTACAAAAATTGATTTTTTCCAAGCCGAGTCGGTCCCTCCCTTGCATATAAGCTAATAAAATGCCAGGGTGTCAATTGATTTGTTGAAAATATTTAGAGGTTCTTTGAAAAAGTTTTTGATAAAAGTTTTAGCAGATTTTGATAAAAGTTGAAAAAATGTGTGGTTAAAAAGTTGATAAAAATTGTAAATCTTATGAAATGTATTGTTAAAATTAATTATTGACTTTGATTCTAACCTTTTAACAACCTTTTAAGATAAATCAAACGGACGCTTAATACGAAGGATTGAACTATGCAGAAGAAAAGTATTTGAAAAAATGAAGTTGAATTTTGTTTATTATAATTTTTGGTGTATTTGTTTTCAACAAAAAATAAAAGTCCATTGTATTGCATGTTAAATTTAAAACTAAAATTTTAAGAAAAATGTTAAGGGTGACTATATTCACACCATAATTTTTGTTTATTGTACCATTTACTAATTAGAGTTTGGTCATTGTCACATCTATATTACTAACTTTTTTTGTCGTATTCTTATTTTTAACTTTTAATTAATTTGTACATATTGTCTTTAATAATGATTTCTGTCCAAATATCCTATTAGCATACTTTTGAAATATGGAGAAAATATTTTGTCAAATTTTTGTATTTAAAATTATTTTTGTATTTACAAATATGAGAGGTAAATAAGTTTTTTTATAGTCTATCAACAGATTTTTTGGATGAAATTGTTATTAGGGACAAAATATGTTAATTAATAAAAAATAAGGATAAAAATACAACAAAAAATTGAAAACATAAGTGCGATAGAAAATTTTTAAGAACCTTCTTTACAATTAAAATATTGTGTTGTCTATGGTTGAATATAATTATTCAGATAAGGAAAACAAAGTGAAGCAATACCTCACGCATAGGGATGGCAATGGGGAGGGTCCGGGGCGGGTCGGCCCCGCCCCGCCCCGCCCCGCCCCGCTAACTTTTTGGCCCGCCCCGCCCCGCCCCGCGACCCGCGAATTCGCGGGGCGGGGCGGGGCAGGGCGGGGCGGGTTGGCCGTTGGACCCGCGAACTTTTTTTTTTTTTTTTTTTTTTTTTTGTTAAACTGAAAAATAATTAAAAAAATATATATACAATTTTTTTAAATATTTATACCAAGCAAAACAAAAAAATTATAAGATTTGGGTTGTGGTATAGTGGTTAATGTTAGTAGTTTATAAGTTTTAACCCGGGTTTGATTCTTCTTTAGTCTATTTTTAGTGAAAATCATAATTTCTACTATATTTTATAATTTTTCAAAAAAAAAAAAAAAAAATTTTTTTTTAGGGGCGGGTCGCGGGGCGGGGTTGCCCCGGACCCGGCCCGAGGCAGTTTTTTTCGCCCCAAACCCGCCCCTATTGCTTCGTGGGGCGGGGCGGGGCGGCTCTTGGCGGGGCGGGGCGCGGGGCGGGGCGCGGGTCGGCGGGTTTTTTTGCCATCCCTACTCACGCATTAAGAATTGCACCTTTACACACTACCCCTTCTCTTCCACTCCTCCCACGGCCTCAAACGTTATAAATACGCACATCACCCTAAAAAAAAACCTTCTCCCTTGGCAACAAATTACAAAAAAATTTGAAAACCAATTTGAAGAACCGTTTAATCAATCTTTGTTAATTTCACTATTATAATTGATTTTATTCATTTTGATTAATTAAGTAATTAAATAAGTAATGGAGGCTGCTAGAAATGCTGACTCTCTATCACTGTCTATGCCCACAACGGAGCCACCTCATACGGCGCTGCCGCAACATGAGGAGGACGAGGAAAGTGAGATTTTGATAGCAAAAGTGTAGTCTTTAATGGATAAGATTTGTTCCAACCCCGATAACCCCAGTCCAAATGTTCTTTAGTGTATGTAGAGGTGTCAAGATGGGCGGGCCAGACGAACTCGCATCGGCCTACCCGCCTGGACCTAGAACCTCAGGTCAATCCGTGAACTGGGCGGACAGTTCACTGGCCGAGGAGGTTGAACCGCGAGCCCGAACAGTTCAACCTGTAACAGGCCAACGGTTAAATGAAAACAAAGCAGCAGAGAGCCAAACAGATGGCAGCAGCCAAACAAATTAATTTTAAAAAAAAATGGCAGAGAGCCGTTAAAGTGAATCACTAACACCAAGGCAGCAGCAAGCTGCTTTGTGGAAAAAGCAGCACATGAAGATTTGCAGGCAGCCATACAGTGCTTGCGTGCTGTTTTAGTCTGTAGATATATAAAAAAAAATAGAAATTGAATTAAAAAATTAGTAAGTAACTAAATTCTTTTAGTAATATTAAAAAAAAATTAATTTTTTATTCATATGAGTGGAATTGGGTCGAACCGCCACCCGCATGGGCTCAACCTGGATGGGCCTACATATAGGCCGGACTCGTGTTCAATTTTTGTAGGTTGGGCCGCCGTGGCGTGGGCTTTTTCTAATGCCGGCCATCACCAGACTTCATCGGAGGCGGTCCGACCCGATCCGCCTAACCCGGATTGACACCTCTAAGTGTATGTTTGGTAAAATTTAAAAGTAGTTTTTTAGAAAATTTTGAACAAAGTTGGTACAATATATAGTTGAAAAATTGATAAAAATTATAAGTTTTATAAAATGTGGTTGAAAATAAATCTAAAAAAAAATTATTTTAAACTCAATCGAAGAATGCAGTTACTACATTATTCTCTCTCTCAAATTCTTGAGACATAAGAATCCACGTATGACTAAAGTTGCATGGAATACAACTTTATTACTTGGAATTTACTAACTCTAACCAGCAAAATAACTATTTATTCTAGAATTTACTTGTTTACTCCATGTGAAAACTTATTTATAAGTAAATTGTTTAAAACCCTCGTTACTTCAATGCACAATGCATGTACCATGTAACTTGTCACAAGATATTCATGTTGAGCAAGGTGAATTTTACATAATTAAAAAAAATTAAAATTTTATTTAGGGTTAATTATACTAATGGTCTCCATTCTTTCAGGTTTGTAACAATTTCATCTCCATTCTTTTTTTTTTAGCAAATATCATCATCATTCTTCTATTTATTCTCACAGATGGTCCCTAAATCACTATTTTTCACTATTTTGACAATTCTTTGACCATTTTGCGCATTGACTTAAACAAATTAAAATGATAGGAAAAAAAATACAATGAAAACATTGCAATTGGACCCTTAATCTTTTCAAAAGTACAAATAAATCATAAACTATTTTATTTTATTCAGATAAATGTTCTTTCCCAACTCAAAAGGAATCATCTGTTCCACCCACCACCACTTCAATTTCTCCTATGAAATAAAACACTCTATGTTCTATTTCTTTCTACACAAACTACATCTCTTCTTCAGCCCCCTAGAGGGGAACATGGGTGATCCGGCTAGAAGAATTCGTCGATTTGGCTATGTTAAAAGACTGTATGGAGCTTGATGAAATGCACGATGGAATTTGATTCTCCAGTGCTTCTTCCACATGAACTGCTGATGAACTGGATCTTCTAGCCTTGTCATCATTTCTTAAAAAACCTGAATGCCGAATATTTATTGTCTCGTGCATTTGTTCAGTTGATCCGCCTTCAAGTATGAAATTTTCTTGCCACATGAACTCCCTTAAATTTTCCACTAGATGGCGTTCAAATTCTTTTGGTTCCTCGATTTTATCATTGTAACCATATCTCACCACACAACAAAACATTGTAGTCTCTTGGCTCAACCTGTCTGAACAAAAATCGTTCCTCAACAACCACTTTATTGATGGGAATGGATTTTACAGTGACGAAAACAATAATTGAATGAAGAGATGGAATGTTGGAAATGAAATGAGAAAATATTGGAGGAATGCCTTGTGCGGGAGCGGGAGCGGGAGCGGGAACGGGAACGGGTGCGGGTGGGGTGGGGTGGGGTGGGGTGGGGTGGGGGGGAAGATGGTTCTTTTTGAGTTGGAGAAGAACACTTATCTGAATAAAATAAAATAGTTTAGGATTTATTTGTACTTTTGAAAAGGTTAAGAGTCCAATTGCAATACTTTCATTGTATTTTTTTTCTATTATTTTAATTTATTTAAGTTAATGAGTAAAATTATCAAAGAATTGTCAGAATAGTGAAAAATAGTAATTTGGGGACCATCTGTGAGAATAAATGGAAGAATATGAATGGTATCTGCTAAAAAAGAATGGGAATGAAATCGTTACAAACTTAAAAAAATAGGGATCATTAGTGTAATTAACCCTTTTATTTATTTATACTCTTCTATCTTATAATAACATGTTAATTACATGAATGGTACATAAACTTCACCCATTATTTTAAAATTATATATGAACTTAATTTTATTTTAAAATCATACATGAATTCACAAATTGTTTCACATATACATAAAAGTTAACATTCGCCAGTCAAAACTAACAAGTCGGCCATCATGGCAGACAGAGCGCCTACGTGGCCATTACGTGATATATAGTTGGCATTACTAAAATATGGTTAAGTAACTATACGAATGACACATAAACTTTATTCTCGGTTTCAAAATCATACATAAAGTGAACTTTGTTTTATATTCATGCATAAATGTACGATATTATTTTTTATTCATACAAAAGTTAACATATGTCAGTCAAAACTAAGGGCAAGCCAACATGGCAAATGACGCGCATAATGAAAAGAATTGTAAAAACAAAAAAACAAAAAACAAACACGTGGGTTTCGATCTCAAATTGAGGATAGAGAAATCTTCCCTAGTTTCGTGAAACCATTGTGCTAAATTTCCACAGTGGTACGGGATTGATGGTTTCGCTAAACCAGATGGAGATTACTCCCACCTTGTTTCATCACCATTGTGGTGGTGGCAGCGTGGTGGCTTCATGAAACTAAGGGAGATTTCTCCCCCCTAGTTTCGCGACCCACAAAGGAAAAATCTCCTTCCCCTTCGTGGTGATGGGGGTAGGAGAGTGGCGACGGCGATGGACACAAATGTGGTTGCTCAGGTTGGAGTGGGCAAATTTTTGGGAGAAGATGACATTTTTCATTTTTTTAAAAAAAATTATTTTCTTAAGCATTAAATGCGATTTACATGATTTAGTTTAATAATGCCAACTATTCACCTCGTAATGACAATGTATGCGCACCGTTTACCAGGTTGGTTGATTCGTTAGTTTTGACTGACGGGTGTTCATTTTTGTTTGGATGGAAAATAATTTTATGAGTTTATGTATAATTTTGAACAAAGTTCAATTTATATATAATTTGAAAACAATTGATAAAATTCGTGACCATTAGCGTAATCAATCATATTTAATAATGCCAAGTGTTTGCTACGTAAGCACACTGTTTATCATGTGGGTTGATCCATTAGATTTAATTGACGGATGTTAATTTTTTTTAAGGATCCGGATGAGAGACCATTTTGTAAGTTCATATGTAATTTTGAAACAAAATTCAATTTATATATAATTTTCAAACAATAAATATAGCTCACGTACCATTCGCGTAACTAACCCTTATAATAATTTATTAAAATGTTGCCTTCAAGTTCTCCTCTCAAGATAAGAAAAGAAGAATTACTGACAAGAAGCTATTCCGAAAAGCTGTAAATTCACCACTTCACCTAGTTTCCAACCTAACGGACACTAACACTAGAATGCATTAGTTTCTATGAACAAGAAATTAGAAAGAAAAAAATAAGTGCATTTTCACTAAAGATTAACTTATTTAATTCTTGGCATTTATTTTGAAAATCATTAACCAACTTAAACATTTCTTCAAATTCTGTTTGTTTTATTGCATTATAAATTTAGTTTTCGACTCGAGGCATGAATTAGTGAGTGAACAAGTTGATAAGTTATTTTTCATACGAGTTTACTGAAGTTGTAACATTTTTATAGCTAAAAACAAGTATGAAATGAACTAGAATAAGTCCTATATAGTATAAACATTTATAGTATTTGGTACGTAGAATGAATAATAACTAAATATTTTTCTCGAATAAATTTGAGTGATTAAAATATATAAAAAATCATGTTCAATTTGATAATGGAAAGATTAAATTAAAACAGAAAACACAAATGTAATTGTGAAAATTGTCAAGAATCTAAGTATATGAAATGGATAGTATAAATAAATAATAAACAAATATTGGTGTCATTTTTCAATAATAAATATTTATTTTTTTTGGTCCACAAAACCCGTAAAACTAGTCAATAAACGAGACTTAAATATCACAATAAATAAGTTTTATAATGCACGTACATCTCTTCTTCCGTAGTCGTGTTGATCAATTCGTTTTGTAGAACATACGAAACACGTCTCCTGAAAAGATACATGTAACGATCTGATTAAACCCTTGCAAACGAATCCTTATATTTATTATTCTGAAGTGTAGAACAAGTAGTCTACCATACACAAATTAATTAAAATAAATATGGCTTCTAGACAGTCTTGTAATAATTGAAAAAGGCCTCCCAACTAATGCACAGAGTCGTCGATAAAGTCTTCGTTATATAACAACAAATTATATGTAAATGGATAAAATTCAGACACTCTGCATATATTTGTGTTCTTCAAGATATTCATATAATAGTAATTTTTGTATTTGATAATATTAATGTTTAACCAAATGTGCACGAAAATTTAGTTTAATAGTTGAGGATAACTGGAATATAATATGATATTATTAGTTTTTAACATGATTTGACTACAGTTTCTTCTGTGATTGTTCATATGGTGACACTTGACAACTAGGAAACGGAAACAGAAAATAACGCGACGCGACACGTCATGACATAGAAAAGTAAAACATGAAATACTACGGAATATAAAATTATGATTTATTTTTATAAAAATATTTAATTATAAAAAATCTGTTTAACATTGATTCAAAGTCTAATTAACTTCTACATTTTTTGTAACATAAGGATTAAATCTTAATATTTAGTTGATGCCCATAATGAAATTTATTCAAAAATAATAAAAAATACAAAACTTTATCGAGTTTTCAAAATATTTCTTAAGAGTTTTTGAAGAGTTTCATGGTGTTAAAACTGAATTTATTACAATGAAACGCACTTTTTAAAATTTATAACATCAATTATCTTCACATTATTATTAAATAATTAATCGAAAATAAAGAGACGGGACTATGAAATTGGATTAAATTATGGTGAAGTGTATGACAAGTAGGCTAAAAATCTTTGGTCATCTTCAAAGCAAAGGACTGTATTTTTTATTTTTTTCTCCCTTTTGTTTGCTTATTTTTATTGAGTGTAAAGAAAAGGTCGTTAGCACTCGTTACAAACTTTCTACGAGCGACCTAGAAATTAATTAGAAGTAGTCGTTACAAATTGAAGTGGTTCTCCTAAATCCTAAAATTAAAATATTGGACTATGATGTACAATATGAGCACAACTGACCAAGTATATAGAGATCCTCTTATACTTAGTGCTCTAATTTCAGGCTCAAGTGACCAACAGGCTTCTTTAACATGAACATATATAGCCAAGAATATATTTACACACTTTATTGTATATTAGTGTCCGTTGATTTTGTTAAAAATCATATTTTTTGTAAATTTTGATGAAAGTTGATGAAATGTGTGGTTGAAAAGTTGATAAAACTTGTGGGTCATATGAAATACATCGTTAAAATTAATTATTGACTTTCACTTCAGCTTTTCAGCAAAATTTTAAGCAAAATCAAACAAAGCAAATTGCATCATCAGTCAATTGTTGTTCTTTTTCGGCTCAATAACCACATTACTCAAAAATTGAATTTCCTATGGCTAAAGATGACTTTCTACGATGGCTAGTGCAGAATAACGTGCAAGGATCGAATTTTGATAGCCTCGATGAGGATTATCCTCTCTTAAGCCAAAAGTATTACCTGAATAAGAATTTAATTACAAAGATCGGACTTATTTACACAAAACTTGTTTAATCGGGTTTGTTATATCCCTCTCTCATACATATTCACAAATACACACACGGCACGGAACCGTAGATAATCAAGTGATAAACGGAATAATTTGATCTATTTGACTCTATAATTGTGGTAAAAGTCGTAATGCCAGAGGAAGCATAACCTCAAGGCATAGAGAAGAGCTCAAAAACATCTATACCGTAACATCTATTTTCAAAGGAAAGAAAAGGACATATGGTAGAATCGTTATATATGACACTAAATATCATATACAAGTTAAGGAACACAAGTAATGGGGACTCAATTTGCAGATTTGATATTTGAAGTGCTGGACAAGTTAAAATTAAGAATGATAAAGATGGATAGCTACAAATCTTGTATTTGACAGTTCTTGATCATCATCAAAAGCTCCTTTTGTATTACAATAAATTCAAGATTAATCGTTGCAAGATTATAACAGCTCCACTACTGATAGGAAATCACTAAAATACAAATTAATATGAACCCTAGAAATGAATCAAAATCCTGTATATTTCCAACAAGAAAAGTGGATTTAAAAAGAATTAGTTATTTAACACCCCATGAAAAAACAGCTTTAGTTAATTTGGATGTTCTTGGTTTTAGTTAATCTCTTTTACAATTATATATATTTTTATATATTGAACTTCTGTAGCAAGATTTTCTGTCTTAAATATCCAATATAAACCAGAAATCCAGTGACATTGTACTTATAAATACAAAGTCTTATTCTTAATAAATTTGGGTTTAGTTTTACCAAAAAAAATCATGGATTTTGCTAGAAACCTGCACCGGAACAGTAATTAGCTTGAGACGACGATGAAGCAAATGATTTTAGCTTAAAATTGTATAGAGTGTTTTGAGTTAATTTACTTCCTATTAATTAAAGAGTAGTAATTTATAAATAGAAAATAATTAAAAGTTGCCGGATTAGGTTATGAATGATGAATTTATCTGCTAATTGGACCTCTGAAACCTGATTTTTATGTGTTTCAGTCTACTTAGGTCAAGACTAGTAGCTATATATATATTATTTAAATATAATGTTATGAAAAATCATAATTTAGTCCAAAGATACTAATTAATTAATTTCATTCATTATACGATTCAAAAAAAAAAAAAAAAAAATTGAGTCACATGAGATTTATGTAACATTAAGAACCCACATACAACAACATTAAAACTTGAAGTAGACGTGCTACAAATTGAAGGTCGGAGACCTACTAATTCTTGCTGTATAATTTCAAATGAGTTGAGAACCACAACTACAATTTTCTCCAAATTAAATTTGAAATTGAAAGAGAAAAAAACATTATCTGTCTCAAATTAATTAGTACATTCCAATTTTTTTTTAAAAAAAAAATTTTAAAATATGCAGAAGGATCAATTCCAAAATCACGTAGCCCTAGCACCAATAACATTCTCCGGTCTGAACACAATGGGTGATTACGTGTGGTTGTCTACAATCTACATAGTATAATACGTGAGTTTGTCTTATTTGTAGCCAAAACCTAATAATTAGGGTTTTTAATTAAATATTTAATATGGTGCTGTTGTTGTTACTGTATAAATATATATTATATTATCAACATGCATGTTTAACTTTGAATGATGCTACCTAAAATGCCCTACTTCTGTATATGACTTTGATCCATTCATTTATCATTCTTGATTGTTTTTGGAATAAAGTTTTAAGATTTAATTATTTTGTAATTTAGATTTAATTTGAGACAAGAATGGGATAGTGTGTGTTTGGCTAAACTTAAACGTTACTTTTGTAGGAAGTATACAAGTCCTTACAATAATATTTAATTTCATTTTTGTTCGATTAAATTTATGACAATAATTTATTAGAGAGAGCAAATATTTACAAAGAAAATAATTAAAATTAAACTCGAGAGGAAAAGGAAAAAAGATTAAATAGTTATATGCACTTAGGCTTACCACATTTCATCAAATCACTACAACAAATTTGACTTATAACAACAAAAAATTTGGTCTTGTAAACTGACCTCTCGATGACCATTTTTCAACGAAACAAACTAAAAATAACTTTCTACGACAAAAAAATGCATTCTTGTAGTGAATCCGTCGAACTATCATACATGCCAATTCAACATGAAGTGTTTCAAGTAATTAATTATTATTCTAAACAACAATTTTTCTCACCGCTAAGTAAGCATGATACTACTCCGGCTCCTTGTATCGTGTAATGTGGGTCTCTCATTGTTATGAACTAATGCGAAAAGTATAATCGATGATCGACCGTCGGAGGTTTTCATCCTTTTTTTTATGAGAAGAATAACTTCTTATGATATTGCCACTAATACTATAATCAACTTTCATTAGTATTCCATAATATTTCAACTTATTTTTAGCATATTTTATGCTAAAAATATATGCTAAAAATAAGTTGAAATATTATGGAATACTAATGAAAGTTGATCATGCCTCAATTCGAAACATAAATATTATGTAAAATTGACAATATTAAGAAAAGTTGTCTATATTACAATACAGAGGTAAACAACTTGTGTCAATCACGCATTTACGCGAAATCTTGATATACTTAACGTCATAAATAATCATATATTGTAAATCCAAAAAACGATATTTTTTTCATGAAATAATTGGAAAAAATGGATAAAAGTAGAAAGTAGAAATAACACAGTACTGTGTTATATGGGCAATGGTGTCATTTACACAAGAACAATTATTTGTTCAAAGACTTTTCAAATAAAACCCTAAATAGCTTGGAGGCAATGGTCAAGAACCGTGTATGTTAAGACCCATAGTAGGTGAGAGTTTCAAAATTACATTAATCCTTCTTCTCATTTAAATTCTCAATTTCTTGCTCACAACATTTAAGCTATCACAAATCCATGTAAAATTACGTTCCTAAAATCCCTTTACTCCTTCATGCACGTAAGCAAAATTTCTCATGTTCTTGGAGAATGATCATTTCTTAAGTTTATCTTCTCTTTTTTCTGAATCCTTTCTCATAATTTACACCTTGAGGATTCTAGGGTTTTCTTTTTACATGTCAAATTCTTACAGTGTTTAGCATTTGCCAACGTTAGAAAAGACCGAAATTTTAAGACAAGAAAACAAGCTAACAATGGAAGGATCAGGAGAAATGAAAGAGGAAACTATGCCTCCGGGGTTTCGATTTCATCCTACAGATGAAGAACTCATCACTTATTATCTGATACACAAGATCGCTGATGCAAATTTCACAGGAAAAGCAGTTGCAGATGTCGATCTCAACAAGTGTGAGCCGTGGGATCTTCCAGGTATATTTTGTAACCTCAAATCTTGCTTCTATGGCAGCTAGTTTATATACACATATACATACATCTATTTCTTATGTATTTTTGTGTATATATAGCTAGGGTTTGGCCATGAAGAAGAAGTGAGCATGCAAAAATTAGGGTTTTCTAACTAAAGATGTTAATTTTAATTAATTTTATTAATGTTTCTCATGGACAGCTTCATTAATAACTTGTAATCCTTAATTGTACTAAGGTTTTCCAATCAAATTTTACATTTTTTGTAAAACTTAAGATTAGTCAACAATATAGTTATTTCTTGTGGTATTGTTTTAGCACAGATTTAAAATTTCTCAACAAACACATAAATTTCTTATCTAGCACCTAGCTTGATACAAAGCTTTTTTTTTTTTTTTTTTTTTTTTTTGTGTGTGTTTTATTGGGAAATAGGGAAGGCAAAGATGGGAGAAAAAGAGTGGTATTTTTTCAGCCTTCGCGATCGAAAATACCCAACTGGAGTGAGAACTAATCGTGCCACGAACACTGGATACTGGAAGACAACGGGGAAAGACAAAGAGATCTTCAACAGCAACACCTCGGAGTTAGTTGGGATGAAGAAAACATTAGTTTTTTACAGAGGAAGGGCTCCTAGAGGAGAGAAATCCAATTGGGTCATGCATGAATATCGTATTCATTCCAAATCCGCCTATAGAACAAGCAAGGTACATCGTTTATAAACTTTTTTTTCTTGCCTAACAAATTAGTTTTGTTCACTAACTTATCTAGAACTAGAAGTATATTATGAAGTACGTTAATTAGTCTTGTATATTTTTTTTTGTGTTCAACTAATTTACCGCGCGTTCCTCTAGTGTTTTCGATTTTCCTAATTAAATCTTAGTAATTGTATTGCTTTTGAACTTTAATCACATTGATTTTGGAGTATATGATAATAAATAAATGTATATTTTCAATGAATTTGTTTTCGAAAATAAATAAAAACTATGATGTATCTAGAATTTATATAAATAAATATTTCATCTTATTAATTTTTTTGTTTTTTAATATATCTTAAATAATTGGATAGGGTTTCATTAACTTTTACAATAAATTCCTCATTGTTATACCAAAAGTCTTAAATAAGTAATATAGTCTACAACAAGATATGTCTTAAACCTTTTCTTAAGAATGCTACAATCTTGATTGGACTTAAAAATACGTTTAGACAATATCATATAGAATGATGAAGATATATAATTAAAATTTTGAATAAAACAAAGGGAGAAAATAACTCTTGCAGCTTGCCTACTCGACCACCATTCGGTCGGGGTGTGGATTCTTGCCGGGTTAATGTTTAAAAAAAAAAAAAAAAAACTTCGAAGTACTCAAAGCTTTGAGCTAGCCAAACCTCAAATAGACACGTCACTTGTATTTACCGTCTTTTAATTTGACAATAATTAGTCGATTAGTTGCATTTGAGTACACTTGGCACATTAAATAGAGGTAATAAACATTAAAAGTTATTGGTAAATATATATATTATATCATTTCTTGTTCTGCTTGTTTCAATAAAGCTTGACCTAATTTTTTTTCAGCAAGATGAATGGGTGGTATGCCGTGTGTTCCAAAAAAGTGCTGCAGGGAAAAAGTACCCTTCAAACCATTCAAGAGCTGTGAATCCCTACACTTATAATAATCTTGATTTAGGCCAAATTTCCATGTCCTCACAAATGATCCAGCCTGATAATTTCCAGTTTCCGATAGGACGAAACTATATGACACCGGCCGAACTGCAAGAATTCAATAAAGTTTTCAGATCAGGTGGCTCAACTAGCATGAACATGCCAATGCCACCACACATAAACTACGCTGTGGGGGGCGGAGGAGGAGGAGGAGGAGGAGGTGGAGGAGATGCAGGCATTTTCACCATCTCTGGATTGAATATAAACCTTGGTGGTGGTGGAGGCGGCGGTGGCCTGATGCAGCCGCCAATCATGAGGCCACCGCAACCACAGCCACCAGCAATGAACCAACAAGATGTGACCTCATCCACGCTGACTGATGCTGTAGGCTATGGAGGGGAACTGAATAACAGGTTTATGGGCATGGAAAATTGTGCTGATTTAGATAACTACTGGCCTACATATTGATTTACAGGATACATGCATGAATTTTAGAAGATCTGATGAAATTTTCATGGAGTTTTAATTGTATGATAAAATTTGTTTAAGTAGGGAGAATTTGAACTAGTTTATAATTACTACTCCTGCTTGCTTGTACTTTTGGATAATGTTCATGCATCCACTGGTTGTTGAAGGTACAACTTCATGGCTGTTGTTTGCTAGACTGAATTTTATTAGCTATAGATTGGAATTGCTATGTTTCATCAAGTTCTATTGTGTTGACGTCGAATATTCTCTCAATGAGAAAGGGTATGTTTCCGGTGACAACTCTCTTATGCTCAACTCAGAAACGAATTGTTGTAGCAAAAACAAAGGTATATGGTCCGACGAGCCCTTACAAAGTATTTTACTTGCATTTTCAAAATAGCTCGTATTTTGAGATTACGAATAAAAAATTCTTTTATATTTGCAATGCAAAATAGTATTTTAATTAGAAATTTAAGTTTTTTTTTTAAAAAACAAAATATGACTTTTAATTTTGTGCGCGTTATACGATTTTCTACTTCACAAAATTTTGTTTCGATAAATATCTTCACATTTCAAATTTAGCCTTTGTTTGGTTTTGATTAAAATATTGACAAAAATCTAAGTTAAAGTCAATAATTAATTTCGAGTAAATTTAATAAATGATCACTAAACTAATTTAGGGTTACTACTTGCTCACGCAACTTGAAAAGATTCCCAAATAATTTATCATCCATCACTCATTGCGAAAACGTTTGGCTGAGCAGACGAAAATTGTCACATGGTGAACCGAAAACTGATGTGACATAATTAAATTATTAAAATTATCTACGTAATTAAATTGTAATAACCAAACACGCATTTAGCTTGCTGTTAAAGACGTTTTTTCAAAATTGAAAAAACATTTTTTAAAGTAATCTAAATGCGTGTTTGACTATTACGATTTTGTTACGTGGACGATTTTAACAATTTAATTATGATACATTAACTTTTTATTCGTCATGTGGTAATTTCTGTACGATCAATTTAACATTTTCCCAATGAGTTATGAATAGTAAACTATTTGAGAAGTTGGGTGAGCGATTGAAAACTTTTTCAAGTTGAGTGAGTAAGTAATAACCCTTAATTAGTTTGGTGGTCATTTATTAAATTTACTCTATTAATTTCAAACATACATTTCATGGTATCCTCAATTTTTATTAAAATATGTTAAAAAACTTATTTTTAACAAAACCGAACAAGTACTTAACAAATCGTTTTAGAATAGAAAATGAGAAGGTAAAATGGAATGACACTCTCGTCCGAACAAGCAAAATTAGAATAGATATAGTGCCCATATTTGGTGCTACAAGGTTGTTGTTTAGATGGTGCAATATTTTATTTTATTTATTTATTTATTTATTTTGTTTAAGCAAACTTGGTATTCTATTTTCAAATAAAACTGATCTCATTTTCAACAAATGTCGGGCACTATTTTTTTCCATTCATAGATTTGTACTTCTAGTAGAAGATACATGAATTTTCTAGACAAAACACAAACTATCAACCTATTGTAACTCTCTACTTTATCCAACTTGACTATTGTCAAGAGTTCGATGAGCCATTCATCTTTTTGAATCAAACCCAGCCAAATTTGCACGGTTCAACAATTAGCAAAGAGCACCTCATTCTATGCTCGAGCGCAGTATTTGGGAGCCTTAAGCACATGTTTGGGTTGTTTAATTATAATTTCAATTAGTCAAACATATTTTTTATCTATACATTTCGTATGACTCACAACTTACAACCCACTTTTTATCCACACATTCACTAACAACTTATAATTTCAGCAATTAAGAAATAATTTCAGCACAACCAAACATGCGCTTATTACACTTAAGGCCAAATTCAATTTATCAGACCAAAAATTCATCTCGTATAGTAATTGTAAATTCGTACAATGATATTGATTAGACAGATAAACTCGGCCCGATCTTTCATAGCATGCATGACACAAACATCTTATAAATTTATTTTTTTTTTCTAAATGTCCATTTTCTTACAAATTTAAAATGGCAAACGGAGTGTTGATTAACAGAAACCAAACATGTACAGATCGATTAAGATTTATACAAGGCAAAGAAAATCCTTTAATATCTAAGCAAATTAGACACTTTCAAATATTATTTACAGCCATCTACAAATTTGGTTCCTACTAAAACCCAAAAGATAAAAATCATTATAAAAAAGTTATTTTTATCTCTTAATTTTAAGTGTGCAATTTCATATTTCCACTACATATTACTTTCAAGTTCTTAAAATTAATTAGATAACTTAAAAGCTCAACACGTAAATGTATCACAATCTACTTCGAAAAAATAAAAAAAATAAATAATTGTAATCTTTAAGAGATTCCGATGGTGAGAGTCTAAAGAATATTTGCACGACATTATGGACGATAAAGGTTCGTCTCGATTTCTTGATCTTTAAATGGCTACAAATGTTTGCTGAGATCACCAATATTCAATATAAATTTTCAAAAAATATAATTATTTTTTGAAATCTACAAAACATGCAAGAAATGTATAGGAAGGTTTAAAGCAGAAGTGAAAGAAAATTACAGCACAAGATGACATAGATAATACACAAATTCCTAGGCTACCATTTGATACTACAAATGTAATATTTCAAAACTAGAATTTTCTGTTGCCATATCCTTCCTTTACAAATGTAATGGAATTTGCAAAAACATTCCCAGCAACAGTAGGCTTCATAAAAGAGAGCGCTCTTGAAGCCTCAAAACACCAGTGGGAAAAGCCCAAACCCATCTGCAGAAACGAAACAGAAAAATTGAAAAGTGATTGAGACGAAGCATCAACATTTGGAAACGGAATTTATGCAAGGCAATGTAGCCATATACTCAGTGAGCTAAGGCAGAAGATGTGTGATTTGTTTGTTTGCAGTATTCATTACAACAATTGCTTGGTGAAATAAATAGCAAGTCTCCTCCTAATCAACTAATTGCCTACAAACAGCAAGTTAAGCCCTGTTGAGATTATGAACTTTGAGTCAGCTAACTACATTCTTTTTCGTCAATTTATTTAAATCCAGAACTAACAACTACTGTCTCTTCTTTAGAAAATAAACAAATAAATAAAAAGAAACAATAGTCTGGACAATGTATCTGCATGTACATTTCAAACAATTTCAATAGTTTGTATATTCTTATATTCATCTCATCTTTTCTCATTATATTGTGAGTGGCTACGGTTGTAAACAGCAAGATCAGCTCGAGTTTGACACATCTAAAGATATCACAAATGGGCTCATGAGTTGAAACCAGACGGAACTGAATACGTTTTCAAGCCTCTAAACTCTATTAGCTTGGCTCGTGAAGCTCACAAGTACCCAAGACCATAAAATTTAATCAGGTATGGTAGTTCAAGATATGTTCAAAATATAAACAGTCTTATCATTCATGAATCACTAAATGTGTCCCGCTTTATACCTGCACGTGAGGCTTCAGCAATGGGCTCCACAAACTACTCTGACATTTATCCTTTTCAAAATGGCTAACCAATGATGTTATATAAAAAGAAGAAAAAAACACCATGATATTATAGAAGCCCATCACACCTACATTTAATTAATATTAAGAGCATGTTTGGTGGAGTTTATTTTAAACTCCATTTTTTTTTTTTTAAACTCATTGCCAACCCCATATTTGGTAGAATCCACAACTTTTATTAACTTTTCAACCATGCATTTCATCAACTTTCATCAAAATCTCCTAAAAAAAACTACTTTTAAACTCCATCAAATAGGCACTAATTCTCTTCCAGAACTGACGTAGGACATCACAATTATCCCATTGGACATGTGATGTAATTCCTTCCCCATTCCACGACTGCCCCAATTGATTGGGCTCCCGACACGCTCCTGACACCCATAGTACCCTAGAGTTGGCTCCAATACCATCTACAGGCTCCAAGCCCTGAAGGGATGGATCCACAAGCGAGATTCTGGCAGTGTACTCTACAGACAACTGTTTAGTATTCCTTCTCACTTTAGTAAAGTGGTTAACCCAATTTTTAAGGAAGCTTGTGACAATAGGATCCAATAGAAGTACACATTATTTTTGCCTTTCTTCTGCACAACTGCTTCATTTGCTAATAAAAATGTGACTGTATTAGCATAGTGGATAAGTCCTATCCTACCTGCAACTTAGAGCCTCATGGGAGGGGTTGAGCCCACCTACGCAACCCAAACCACTCAAATCCAACTACTAAGAGGATGTACATGTATGCATGTATATACCATTTATCGCATATGTTTAAGTAATGTATATCCGTACACATGAACAACGTGCAAATGATCCAGCAATATTAAGTAAATTTTCTTAGAGGTTTAATAGCACACCTTGAATTGTAGTACTGGACCACAGTTCCCAACTTTACTTGTCTGGATGTCCACGTTTGCCCTTCCGACGTGAATGGTTAGAGTTGCCATTCCTAATGGGCTTTTTTGCCTTTTTACTGCAATATGTAGATAAAACTTATGATTGCTAACAGAAAGAAAAAGCCCTTAGAACGGAAGCATTCAAATTCCCCTTATTTTTAAATTAGAAAAAATTTATGAAAATAATCAAAGACCAACAATTAGGCAAGTTAAACAACTAACCAGAAGACGGCTGAACATATTTTGAACAGAATGATGATGGGCAATGCCAGCACAGCAGAAGCCTGCCAGAGAAAAAGTCAGTTGCACCCTAATTGATACTATGGATCTTGACAGTGAAAAATTGGAGACGTGGCCATAGAAAGATTAGCAAAACTTACAACAAACCAAATGAGCTCTTTTGTCGCAAGAGGTCTTGTAAGCTCGTGACTCTTTAGTTTTTCTTGCAAGGCGTCTTGAACCTTCACACAAGATAATAAATTAAATTGAAATAGTGCAATATGACCAGAGATGGTCTTTGCCAAGTTTGGCTACAATGGAGGCATTGATCTGGTGGTGACTTTCAATTTTAGTTGGATTTGATGGTTTTTTAAAACTTCTAGAAGTCGTCATAAGCTATTAAGATTCTACAAATGAAGAAAAACTTTTAGTGTAATCTCCATCTATCCACCAAAATATCAGATTTGAACTACGGTCGTCTGATCTTAAAGGCTAAAGCTTGGAGGTGTAGTGTGTGTACGCATGCACGAGAGACAGAGCAAGAGTCGGGTGGTGCAGACCTTAGTCAAACAATAATATCAATTAGGTACAGAGCAGGTAATGCTAATTTAAACGCATTGAATCTAAAGAAAACTGTAAAAGAGAATCCAACAAAAAATTAGAGTGGAGAATGTATATAGCATTATCATACCTGATGGTGGTACACAGTTGCAGACTCAAGGGACTTTCCGTAAGCATGAACTATCTCCTTTGTATAGGGTTTTAAAGTAGTCCGGATTTTATCAACATGAGGTCTTGTTGCAGTGGCAACCTGATCAATATATGGTTTGCTGAATTTCCTTAATTCCTGCAATTTTATGAGGTTTACTTCAGATGGCGAAGAGAGAGAGAGAGAGAGAGAGAGAGAGAGAGAGAGAGCAAATAAGGTTGAGTATATGAATATCTCACTTGAAAATAAGGATAAACAAGTTCCTGAACTCGGATGACATGTGGAGTCACAGTGTTCTTGGATACTTCATATATCTCAAGAGTTTTTGTAGTTAGCATTCGCACACGTGGTTCAGCATTAGTTTTTACCGTTATCCACTGTTCCTTTATGGCTGGGACCCATTTCTTCACACAGGAAGGAGGGAATAAGTCAGTACATAAAAATTCAAATTCGCAGGAATAATGGAAAATATTCACAAAAGCATTAATGTTGTCTACAGAAAAGTTGTAGTGCTACTCTCACTTGCAACGCAACCAACTAATGTAAGTCTCATATTTTATGTTAGATCAGTAGTAACGCAACAAAATATATGCAAAAGAGATAAAGCAAATGTAGAATGGAGAATCAACTGAAAGTAAAAACTTAACTACGAATTCACCACAATCCCTGTTTTATGTATTAAAATCAACTAGAGAAAATCAAACAAGTGCACACAAAGTTGACTTACAGTTTTCATGGTTTCGACGTGTGGTGAAGCCCATGCTTCAACTTGGGCCTTCTTCTCAATTGCCTGAAACAAACAGATAGGTAGAGGCTACTGACAAATGAAATCTGAAGGCGAGCATGTAAAATTTCATAATTCCTTCATACACAAAAATTTCATAATTTCAATGCAACTTAGACACTTGCCTTTTGCATTGCCAACTCCAAGGCGGGTCTTCCGTGTACGTTCCAGTTCTGCTCCAAAAGTGACTGCAAATAACAAACTTGGTCAAAAATTACGAGAATAGTCAGCTAAAATACATGCAGCAAAAGAACAGGAAACAATACCTGGTATTGAATAAAATGAACTGCAAGCCAGGGTGGAAGCCATGCACCATGAACCTAATTATATATCACGAAATGAAATAAGGCCATATTACGCCCAAAAAGAGAAGTAAAAGGGTTCTTAACAGCATAGCTCGTCAAAGGGAACGAATAGCACATATTTGAGCATATGTGTGGAAGAAAACTCAGAAATCAAAGTAGAGCCCAAAGAGAAGTTCTGGACATATCAAGCATCATTGTAGAACATGTTGACCATCTACAGCAAGGAAGTATTTTCCGTGAAAACATTTAGTATGTATATCATATGTATATAAAAAACAGTCATGCAGGTAAACAAAAATGTAAACAAGAAGAAAAGCAGACATCCATAAATCCAGATGAGCATTGAAGAAGAGCATAAAATGTGCAAGGAAGCTCTTCAATTGGAATTGCATTGTGCTCTGCTTCTGCTAGTAAATGCCAAATTAATTGAAAAATATCTGATAGTTTACAGCCAAATTAATTGAAAAATATCTGATAGTTTACTGCCAAATTTCGACAGGCACATTATGGTAGGTTTTCACGAAAGACCAAATGACAACTGGGGATCTAGACTTAATCGTAAAGAAACTACAGACATAAATAGAAACTCCACAGTCAACTCTATAGTTTCCATTAGGTTTGCCTTAAGTTTACATATATTTCAATGCATTAATTTATTTAATCGTGCACTTAAATTTTTTGGAATGTCATTCCTTGATTTCAGAAAATAATTTACTGGATGATTATTTTCTTTGCCTCTAGATACCAACTAATTTTATTGCGTTCCCTTCTTAGAATTCCCGTGTATTTTACTGGAAGAACAAATTAAATTGATTGTATAAAACTATAAATTATCTACAAAACATTATATGATCATACTGATTTGCAGGTGAATCCGGTGCTTCGTAATTAGATTGGATTTAGTTACCAACTTTTAGCCCCATTCATGAATTGATTGATTGGAAAGAATTACCACAAGTTCCCAAACCCCCACAAATGAACTATCTGCAGACTGCATTATCCTAATCCAAATAAACAAACAATCAGGTTGATTCTACATGGGAAAGATTAAGTGTCAATTAACAATATATTAAATGCAGAGTTGATCAGCATATAAAAAAATAAAATTATAGGCACGGCGAATACCAAAGAGGAACAAACAATCAGTGAATAATAGAACAACTAAGGTTTCCTCACTCTTTCGTGGCGTAAAGCAATTACAGTTAGTCGCTAATCCAACAACCGAGATTAGAAGAAGAAAAAGAAGAAGAGTCTTTCTTTGGTACCAGAAAATGATGTGCAGTGACAAAATTGAAATAGAAAATATAGTAAAAGAGCACTTTGAGCAGATATGTTATGTTTAATAGAAAACTAAGCGTCAAGTCACACTTCATCAACAAAATAAGCTTTCGTGAAAAGGTTATCCAAACTAAACATGAACTAGAAAAGAGTTCAACATTTCCATGATTCAAAAAAACTGAAGATGAAAAATAGAATAATTCTCTATCAGGACTTTGATAGACCAATAGAACATTACAAAGGATGAGATAGAGAAATAATTGGCATGAAAATGAATTGTGTCTACATTCTACAATTACTATCATATTCTTTGGCTTTAAATAAAAAGTTTGTACAGGACCTAGATGATGTGAATGAACTTTAGCTATGTAGAGCTATGTTGAAGGAATGCATCAATCACTGTGCTGCTGAAGAACTACAGTGGAAATAGAGAATCTTTTATTGTGTCCGATGGGTCAAACCAAAAGTTTAAGACAGAAATCAACACACAATGCAACAGAAGTATCATAAAATGCAACAGAACATATAAGCAATAAGGAAGTCAACTGAGATTCCAAAATTAAATTGCTACACAAAAAAACACAGAAAGGGTTCTAGGAAACAGAAAACAAACCACTGAAAGCCTACCTCCATCAACTCCTTAGTTCTGGAAATAGATTCAGACTTTGCCTTCATCAATTCCTCCTGAATAGCATTTCATAAAGAAAGAAAAAACAATTAATTATCCCAACCGAATGTCTAAATAAGTATACCAAGTATTTGTAGCATTAGTGTTATACCTCGGCAATTTGAAGAGCTCGTTCAGTTTTACGTAACTTTGTTTTCTGTTCATCAATGACCTTTTGAAGCTGCAAACAGAATGGCAGGCAGCAGCAACCCATGCACAAAAAATGGAATGAGAGTGGAAGAACGAAAAGTAGATAGAAGTACAGATAGACTGATAGAGAGAGAGAGGTTTTTTATTTTCCTTCTTCCAAAGGCCCCAAAGGGTGTATATAAAACACAAAATAGACTTAGCTGTGTGACTTGATCATATTCTATCATACAAATTTAAGCTTTTCAATATGTCATGTTACTTTATAGCATCTTTTGACAAATGTCAGAAAGAATCATCCCTCTTCTTTAATGTGTAGCACATTATTCATGTCCTTTTGCAATTCCACATTTACTACCTCACAAGATGATTAGGGTGTCCCAATCTTTTAAATATAATAAGCAATAAGCATATAAAAGTCAATAAACATGACCAAAGAAGAATAAAACTTCATGTCATCCTCATATGTGATCGGATCCATCAACAAATTACAAACAGTTCCATGTTCTTTGTAATTTATTATCTTTAATAAACAAAAATACCAATCATAATTAATCAAAAAAGGAGAGATTACTCATGTGATATATCATCATCATCTCAGACTCTGCTATTAAAAGACAAAAACTTATGTCTTATGGAAACTTGAGGTCATTGTTATGAGTATAAAATAATTTTTGGGAACTATAGACAAAGAAACAACTTACACTCTCAACTTTAGCATTTAATTCAACCGTCTTCTTTACAGCTTCATGTGCTCGGGCATTGAATCCTTCCTTTTCCTTATTTTTCAATTCAATGTCTGTTTTGAGTTTCTCCACCTGCTTTTCCAATTCTCCAGCTCGTGCATGTGCCTTCCCCACCTCTTCCTCGGCAGCTAATGTTCCTTTTTTCTAACAAACAAAAATCACAAGTTATGAAGATGCACATATCAAAAGGCATCAATTTATTTGGCAAGCAATTCATTGTCATTAGCTGGAAAAAGAATATAAGGACTGAGTTAAGGGATTTTAATTCCTCACTCGAAGAGAACCAATTTCATTCTGCAATGATGTAATGCTCTTTGATTTGTCTTTGATTATCTTCTCCTTTGCAGCAATCACCTCATCCTTGCCTTTTACTTCTTGAGTTTTCTCCTTGATATGAGACTCTTCAAACATTATAAATGTGTGAGCGCAATAGAAAAATACCAATTATAATCCGCTATTATATGAATAAAGTAATCAAATCATTTCATTACTCGTGGCTTAACCCAAGGAGGGGGTATTGCCACCACCACATATCATTCTATTTACAAGTTCATGAATAAGTTTGGTCGGCAGGGAAAATGATGCAATCTAATGGAGAACGGCTATTGGTGAATTTTAATGTCCTGGAACAAGCTAGTCTCGCGCAGAAACATTACTCACTTCCTCCAAAGGCAAATTGGAAACAAAAGTCAGTAGAAATGATTATGAATCAGGAAGCTGTTCACTAGGCCTCCAGGCCACAACTTCATTGGCATAGTTCTGTACCACCTATCACTTTGGCTTTATGCCAGAAGCTAATATTTCTGCTTTATACGCTTAGCTGCCACTCATTATTTATTAAATTTTTAGAACTGTTCACTTTAGTGTACTCTAGCTTATTTTGCCACCAATTGTTTCCTTCCCTTTTTATGGCATGTAGGTGAAGGCAATAATTATTTATCATTGTTTGAGCAAAATATGAAGATTCCAATGACTGCTACTATGTGCAAAATCAGGATTCCAAAAGAGGTAAAAGGTACAAAGACACATTGCTGCATCATATGGTCTTGATAACTACATGACTTGGTTTCTTTTTTGTAGTGTTGAAATTATTTTTTTAAGTACTTATATTATAAGTTGTTGATAAATGTATGGATAAAAAGTGGGTTGTAAGCTATGGGTCCTATGAAATGTGTGGATAAAAATTATGTTTAACCAGCTCAAATTATAAGTTAAGCATATCCAAACATGGGCATAGATTACTTGCACTATAACATAACAGCTAAGCACTTTCATTTCCAAAAATATACTTTCCAAAATCAATTCTTTCATGGACTGAACACATCCAACATTAACAAGCCGATCTTGGCAACTACCTTGTATACCTAACAACTACACAAACACCTCCACACCAAATATCTTTATGTGCTGGCATGACAGACAACCATACAAGCCAACACTGAGATATAGCACACGTCGAAAAAATGCACTAATGATTTTGCAGTTATATGTTAGTTCTAAATCAACAAAATGGGATCCATTCAATTGAGAAATAACACGTGCCCCTTAGTGGAACCCACAAAGATATACAATTTTCGTCCCGTGTTCACCCCACAGAGGGGTCTGTCTCCAAAAAATTCCACACGCCTACACCAACATAATAGCAACTCACACTACTTCCTATTTCTAACCTTATCTCCATCCTCCATGTATACGTTTGCATTCTATTTCACCATTAGTTAACATCTCTATCTACACAAATATTTACCCAAAAGTTCCTTCAAATTGCTCCATATTCTGCATAATTTTTTTTTTCTCAAGCAAAAGTTTAAGAGTTTCACTTACAATCGTAAAAACCCATAAATCACAATCACTCAAAATAAAAAATAAAAAACAGAAATAGCTTAATACTCAAAAATGGAACTGCTATTAACTAAATACTTGGGTTTTATAATATAACAATAAAAAGCCAAAAATTTCTGAGCTGACTAACCAAGATTATGGATCTTAGATTTGAGTTGTTCTATCAAAACAGAATCAGAGCCATCCGATCTGGGTACTTGGACTTCATCGTCAACAACGGATATTGGGGCATCAGCATCAGCTCTGATGTGGGTGAGGAATAAGGAGAGAAATACAGTAAATATGAACAGTTTTAACGCCGCCATAAAGCCACAAACGGAGGCTCCGGCACTGCACCGATCTAATGTTTTTTTGTGATCTTTTTGTTGGGACTTTTTCTTGGCCTGGATTCTATATAGTTGTGTTCTTGGGGAAACCGACGTTGTGCACGAGAGACTGATATTCGGTAAGAAAAATGAAAATATTTATTTGTTGATACGAGCACACCGTTCAAGTTTCTTGGAAATGTTTTAAATTGACAACAATACCCTTTGCGGGGAAAAACTAAGATCGACACGGTCCAATTTGGTTTAGTTTCAAAGATTATCGGATCGAACTGAAAACCATTAGATATCTTGTAAAAGAACCATTTGTTCCCACTTAAATTATAAAACTAAACTGAAACCGAACCATTCGATTCAGTTCGAATCGATTCCATAATAAAATCTCAAAATTATCATATTTCTAACAATTATTTTTATTTTTCTTGCTTGAAACAACATAATAATTTAAAAAATCATAATTCTCAAACCTCAATCTTTTCACAAAAAATCAATATATCAAGTTTTGAATACAAAGTTCCATCTCAATACAAAATAACAAACATAAAAATAAATGCTATAGTTTCATAGATTGAATTTTTAGAAAAAAATTAAAATACAATAAGGTTGTTTCGCTTCTTCGATTTTGAGTATAGAACGAACTATAAAATGTCGATTCTCAATATTTTTCTCCATTACTTAATTTAAACTTAAGAAGAATTGGACAAAATCGAGAGCTACTAAAAATGCTGCTAAGAACCTTATGAGTCTCTCGTAGATAGATAGCAGAAAAACTCTCCCACTATTTTCGTAAGGGAATAGAATAAGGAAAATTCCTTATCTCGAGCTCGGTTATCCTTGCAGCTGCTATCGGTGTGCCATTCCTGCTGAATTTTCAATTCTAATCTCCATTATAGAACCGGAACCGAATCGTTCAATTCAGTTCAATCCAATTCGTAAGGGAAATAGAGTAAGGAAAATTCCTTATCTCGAGCCCGGTTGCCCTTGTTGCTGCTACCGGTCTGCCATTCCTGGGTTTGAATTTTCAATTCTAATATTCATTATCTGATTTAAACTTAAGAAGAACCAGACCGAATTGTTCAATTTGATTCAATTCAATTTGACTGGGTAGTTTTATCCATCCCTAGGAAAAATTATAAAAATACGGCTTTTTCATTGTAACCAATTTGTTCCCCCTTGTGAAGTTGACTTAGTATTAGACAAGGCTATTTAGCATTTATCCTAATGCAACAACATGTGAAGATATGTTGTCGAAAAAAAAACTTCTAAACCTAAACATGCATATTTAAAGTGAGTTATGTATATTTTTTTGGTCACTTCCTTAGTCGATTTTAAATCTATTTGATTTGAAAGAGTTGATACAAATACATCTTTGACCATATTAGTTTTTCTTTAACCATCTATTTTATATATATTCTATTGAGGTCGCACCATTCTTATAAAAATACAATCGTTAAATATTATTAAGATGTTAATTAGCATTCCTAATTAAGCTGAATGCTATTAACTCATGTTTTACAATTATGCAACATTCTCTTTCTTCTTTAGCTGAGCTGTCCAGAAGTTGTTATTTAGTTAGATTGCACCTCGAATGTTTCTTCCATAATTCACGGTTGTTGCTCCAGTTGTTGTTTCTAGTATATTCATTTTGTAATCCAACTCATCCATTTCCTTATTTGATGTATATATATAAACTTATGAATGAAAAGGAAAACAGCCATTGCTACGTATTGAAAATTCTTCTGGTGTTCTGGTGTACTTAGCAAAAACCATTTCTTAACTTGGTATCAGAGCATAAATGGCAAATGCCGACAACATCCCACAAAATACCAACTCCAATACTCCACCTATCTCCACTGCAAGCAATGTGGTGCCTCCAATGTTGGGAAGCAACCAATCTTCACCATTTGCTGTCAACCTGACCCAAACACCCTCTATCAAGCTAGACAAAAACAATTTTTTACTTTGGCAAAACATGATTCTACCTATCATTCGTGCACACAATCTTGAAGGCCACATTCTAGGTACAAAGATGTGTCCTCCAGAATTTGTTGCTACTCAAATCATTGGTGAAGCTGGAACTAATGTTGAGATGATTCAAAATCCTCAATATACCCAATGGATGTCCACTGATCAGTTGCTGATAGGCTGGCTATATTCATCAATGACTCCTGAAATAGCTATGAGAGTCATGGGCTCTAGTAGCTCAAATAAGCTGTGGTTAGCAGTAAAGGAAAGCTATGCTATCCAGAATAGATTAAGGATTACATTCCTCACTGGTGAGCTTCAGAAATCAAGAAAATGAAGCATGAGCATTGATCAATATCTCGATGCAGTAAAGCTGTTGGCAGACAACCTAGAGATTGCTGGTAAAACCATACCTCACTCAGATGTTATAACTCAAGTCATAGCTGGTCTAGATGAAGAATACACACCCATTGTTGTTCAGCTCAATAGCAGGGAATCTGTTTCCTGGGAAGAACTTCAATCCACTCTCGTGACCTTTGAGAGCAGACTTGAACATCTCAACACTGTCAAGAATGAAGTAGCAGGAATTAACATCAATCAAAGTTCTGTTAAGTTTACTCAAAGACCAGGATACAACTATCAATCTAGAGGTTACAAATCAAACAATGGTGGCAGGTTCTCCTATAATAG
The DNA here is from genome assembly GCA_030279155.1 of Forsythia viridissima. Taxonomy (NCBI): domain Eukaryota; kingdom Viridiplantae; phylum Streptophyta; class Magnoliopsida; order Lamiales; family Oleaceae; genus Forsythia; species Forsythia viridissima. The sequence continues at coordinate 8,922,705 of CM059041.1, forward strand.
CAACTACAGAGGTGGAAGAAGAGGGAGAAACAGAGGAGGCAGCTACAACAACAATGATAGGCCTATCTATCAAGTATGTGAAAAGATTGGACACAAAACCAATATATGTCACTACAGGTATGATAAACGTTATATGGGAACACAACCAAGTCAATAGGGCAGTGATAATCAATCATCAATAGCTTTCATTGCAACTCCCAGCACTGTAAGTGATCCTACCTGGTTTGCAGACACAAGAGCTAGCAACCATGTCACTGTTGATATTGAAAATCTCAATCTAGCAAATGAACACTCTGGTAAGGAGAAAATTATGGTAGGAAATGGAAATAAGCTGCATAACTCACATATTAGTGTTACATACTTGCCTACCTTGACTGACAAATCACTTGTGCTAAATAAACTGCTGCATGTACCTGAAATCAAGAAAAATCTCTTAAGTGTATCTCAACTAACATCTGATAACCGTGTTTATATGGAATTTCATTCAAATTGTAGTTTTGTCAAGGACAAGCAAACAAGAAAAGTAATGCTGCAATGGAAGCTTAGAAATGGGCTGTATGAGCTGGACTTTCCTAGCCTAAACAATAATTCCATTGTCCAGAAGTCAGTTTCCTCAAAAAGTTCTGTAGTACTTTGTCTATTAATTCAAGTCATGAGTCTTTGAATTCACAAATTGATGTATGACATAGAATACTTGAACATCCATCTAGTCAAGTAATGACTCAAGTCCTCAAAATCTGTAATTAGAAATTGAAATCAAATGAAATTTTGCCATTTTGTGATGCCTGTCAACACGAAAAATCTCACTCATTACCTTTCCCTTTGTCTACTTCACATGCTAATGCCCCATTAGACCTTATATACACAGATGTATAGGGACAAGCACCTCTTCAATCAACTTCTGGTTTCAGCTATTACATCACATTCCTAGATGACTACAGCAGATTTACTTGGATATATCTTATGAGACACAAATCAGAAGTCCTTAGCATATTTGTCCAATTCAAAAAACAAATTGAAAACAAACTTGAAATAAAGATCAAAACTCTGCAGTCTGATTGGAGAGGAGAATACAGAAGCTTTGCAAAAAATTTAACACAATCTGGAATTGTTTTTAGACATTCATGTCCTTACACTTCAGCTCAAAATGGGAGGGTAGAAAGAAAACACAGGCACATCACAGAAACAGGTCTTACTCTCTTAGCTCAAGCCAAAATGCCTCTAAAGTATTAGTAAAAATCTTTCCAAACAGCAACCTATCTCATTAATAGGCTGCCCACTACTGTCCTTAAAATGAAATCTCCTTATCAAGTTCTATACAAAAGTGAAGTTGATTACAAAACACTTAAAACTTTTGAATGTGCTTGCTACCCTTGCTTAAGACCCTACCAAAAACACAAATCCAGCTTTCACTCTACTAAATGTGTGCTTCTTGGTTTTAGTGAATCTCATAAAGGCTATAAGTGTCTTAGCTCAACTGGAAAAATTTACATATCCAGACATGTTGTCTTTAATGAGTCTGAGTTTCCCTTTCAGTCTGAATTCATTGTCAAAAAACAATCAAACCATGCTGAATCTGAAACAATAGTGTCTTGGTTTCAATTCTCTTGACAACTAAATAGCTCAAACTCTAACCTTAGTCCTATTGATACAACACAACTTGTTGCATCTCAAGCAGCAGAATCTTCTCCTTCTAGCTTTAATGACATACAACAGTCTCACAATAAAAGTTATGGTGATGAAGGCAGAAATTAGACACTCAGTAATGTAAATGACACTACAAGAAAAAGAGTCTTTTGCAATAAGCAGAATACGTTGCAAAAGAGTTTTGGCAACGTTTTCCCGTACGTTGTGTTCTTTGATGTTGTCGAAAAGTATCCATTTACGACAACAGGCATTGCACGTTGTTAAAAATTAAAAGTGCGTTGCCATTTATTTTTTAGCAACGTTCACATGTTCGTTGTGATTACTCTTTAACAACGTTCAATGTCCGTTGCCATTTATTTTTTTAGCAACGTTCATATGTTCGTTGGTATTACTTTTTAACAACGTTCAATGTCTGTTGCCATTTAGTTTTTAGCAACGTTCATATGTTCGTTGTGATTTCTTTTTAACAACATTTAATGTCCGTTGTCATTTAGTTTTTAACAACGTTCATATATTCGTTGTTATTTCTCTTTAACAATGTTCAATGTCTGTTGTTATTTAGTTTTTAGCAACGTTCATTATGCGTTGTCATTTAGTTTTAGCAACGTTCATTGTGCATTGTCATTTAGTTTTAGCAACGTATATTTGCACGTTGTCTTTACCTTGAGTTTTTTATCTATTATTTTAAAACATATTATATATATATTCCTGTATTTTCTCAATCATTTAAATACAAATTACATTATAGATATAATAAAACTCAATTCATACACCACATCAACTCTTAACTGAAATTTATACAATATTAATGAAATTTGTCGTACAAAATATAGCCTACAAGTTTCTTTAAACATACAAAGTTTGATCCAAATCTAGCAAAACACATGTCCTAAAAGTTTCTTACTATGTTGTATATTTAATCTACCAAAATATAGCAAAACAAACTTGATAACTAACACCCCGATTCAACGATTCCGTAACGTCAAACATTTGTTGTCCGAAGATTCAAGTTCACAGCTTCTGACTGATCACAAATGTCCAAACCAGAATTGCTGCAAGGAAAATATATACAATCAACTCACTAAAATACCTAAAAAAAGTAACAATTTGTCTCACGTACATTTCATTTAAATACACATTAGAGGGGAAAATTAGTGAATAGTGTTTGCTCGAGCGGACAGAGGCCTGCTCGCGCTTCAAAACAAATTTTTTTTGTTGGTGCGCAATAATGACAGTATAATAAAAGGAGGGAAAATTCCAAGAAATAAGAGAGCAAAAGGCAAGTAGAAAATGATCTATGCAGTTAAACTTAACATGGCATGTTTAAGATAAATCCATCCACATTTTAAGGTCATATATGGCTGTGATTTATTTTCTTCTTTGAATCAAACAAGTGTATAATAGTCCTTTTGATATACAAGTTAGGGACCAAGCAACCACAGTTTTGAAAGGTTGAGAACCCAAGTCCACATTTGATAGGTTGGGGACCCAAAGGCCACACTTACCACAGGTTGGGGACTCCAATTCACACAAAAACATTTTGAGCATGGAACTGGAAGCGGAAGGAAAAAAAATGCATATACTTCTTTGATCTTGTAATTTGAATAAACTCAAAATCACATATTCAATAATAAGGTAGCAGAAGTTTCTCTCATTCTCTTACTTAAATCCTAAAGTTCTTCTTCCATTACACATTGGTCATGTAAACTATTATAATATCAAACATCTACAGTATTCAAATTCAACGTAACTCACATTCTTCTGCTCTTCATATATTTTATTCTCAGTATATTCATCAATTTTTAGAGTGCCTGGAGAAAATTAGTCGGTTGAGTTTTTACACTGCAAACCAAATTGTACCAAATAGGCTGTAAAATTTGTATAACCAGGCAGCATAATAAAGCATGTTTGAAAGCCTCAAAAGCAATACATTCAGCTGTATAATAAAGCATGTACAGATATAATTCAAGTGTTCAACAGAAGTATCGTGAATGCCACCAATGAAATATTCATGCATAAGAAAGCTTCTAGACAAACCATTTGCTGTGGGATTTGACATTGCGAAAATAGTAGGTTTAGTGAAACCATACATTTGCTGCTTGAATTTGTGAAACCATACAATCTGACATTTGTTGCTCGAATTTGTGAAACCATACATTTTTGTCAAGCAGGAATAAGTGAGGATTTGCCTCTGGTCCTGCCATTCTGGACTGTAAGGCCAAACTCATTCTGGAAACAGCCTGGAAGGCCAAACTCGTGTTGGTCAATGGTGAAGAGTACTTCCCAAACTCATTCTTACATGTTATTAGGATAAGAAGGGCAAAGTCCATTTTGTACACTATCTCCATGATAATGATACATCTTGCAGCGACCATCAAATGCCTTGGAGAAGAAAAAACCATACGCAATCTGAAAATAAATAATCAGTTCCAAGAACAGAAAACCACATCAATCTGAAAATACATAATCAGTTCCAACAAATTATCAATTGGTGCTTTATTGGCTAATAAGCAAGAAAAAGATCCTGAGCTGAAATTAATTCAGGAGTGATGAACGAAAGGAAGAGTAACAATATAGTGAGAAGCAAAAAAAAAAAAAAAAAAAAGAACACAACATGAGTCTAACAAATTTAGTTTAAATATCATAATAGATAAAGCAGGTTCTCAATTTTCAGTGGAAACAGATTAACAAAACCTAGTTGATGCTGTTATATTGAAATAAAATATTGAAACAGGGCTACAAATAAGTGAGTTACAAAAATCACAGATTATGGAAAAATAAGATGTTTTCTGCTACTTTTCCCTTCAATTCGACAATACCAAGTTGGCACGGATAATTAGAAAATGACTTCCATATATTTACAGTTCATGGGCATCTTCAAATTTTGAAGGCATTGAATTTCTTTCTAACTGAAAAAATTGAATTACGAATTTGAGTGGAGTGTAGTCATTAGCTTACATTTTGGAACAATAATTCTTTACAACAATTCAGTACTTTTTTCACAATGGTCAATTCCTTAGAAAGCCAAATGAGAACATGACTGATAAATTTGGAGCAAAAATAAAATACAGAAGCATGTAATGGAAATTATTAAGCCCATAGAATGTCTGCTGAGAGAAAGATTCCAAATTTCATGTTGCCGTGCAGAAACTCAATCATTAGCAAATTAATTTCAAACGGGTTCAGGAAAGTACCTCTCTTCAGCAATACTGTCAACATAAAATATCAAAATAATTCCAAAGAGGACAGTGCTAGAAAAGGCCCATGCAGAAAATGACAACTCTATTTCGGTTGATTCCTAAAGCGTTTCAATATAAGCACAACAAACAAAAAAACAAGCATCAGTAAAAACCAGGTGAAAAATGAAGGTAATAGAAGAAGATTTCAGGATTAATGTTTACAACACAATATAGGGAGAAAGTCTTAGTGTCAAACTCACAATGATCATGTCCCACATAGCCATGGAAACAAAAAACAAGTTGCAGAAGTAATAGTAATGGCATGAACACCTTTTAAGTTGATTCTGGAATCATAAAATGGGGAGAGGAATATCCAACATTAATTATTGTCCTTCTTCCTCATTGTGTGCATGTAGGTCTTAGGGGGTAGGGGTGTTGATGTTAGTGTGGCTTGATTTCTTTAAACCACCACATCGCATAAAAAGACAAGTCAATACCTTAAGTATGGCTAATACGGGAAATAGCATGTTCCGAATTCCCAAACCTTCTTCTGTATACACTTCTGTACCTGGATCATCACTAAATGGTAATTTTGGGTTAAGGTCACCATTGTTTGCATGATGGGCTAATGAAATATAAGCATAGAATGAAAATAAAAAAAGGTGAGGAAACCAGAATTCCTACACCTTCTCTCGGTACGTGAGAGAAATTTACAATAAGGTGAGGAAACTAGAATTTCTACACCTTCTCTCGGTACGTGAGAGAAATTTACAATTAATAGCAGGTCAAAGCTAGAACGATATAAAACGGTGAATGCGTGGCCATGGCCCGCCCTTGAGATAAGAAGTAGAATGATGCTAGCATTGCAGAGAGGCCACAAACCTGATAAAGATGAAAAAATGGTTAGCTAAATAAAATAAAGGGCAAAGGGACAGCATAATAGCAATATATCACATAAAAGAAAAACCTAACAAATCAGTGGTCCCAGGTGCCCATCAGCGGCCAATAGACGATCTCAATGTCACGCACGCAACACAGTCTTCAGCTCTTTATCATGACCTCATCTCAATAAAATTAACAAGACCATGTAGACATTTGAAGGAATAGATTCTTCTTTGGACTTTATAGTAGATCTCTCTTCTTTGGACCACGTAGACAATCTTAGTCCATTAAGAATCCTTGGTACAAGTAGAAACAAAGTGTCGCATTCTTTTCACCTGTATAGATATCACCAATGTATCATGTACGTCTTAATGCCGCCAATCAATAAGTATAACTAGAACCCAAATTCACTATGATATCCTCAAACCACAGCTTTGCTTGCTTCATTAAATCTAAATCTATAATATTTTAGCAACTGTGACATTCAGCAACTGTCCTTTCGTAATCAATGTCTTCTGAGCACATCCAACAGTAGTGATCATTGGGAGTTTGGCCCGAAGTATCACCTGATCCAACCTGCAAAGAAATCATAGAAATATCTTTTAATAAGCATGTATAGAAGGCAAATTTTAGAATTTAACTCCAGGGCCACAAAGCAAGAACTTATGAAAGTAAAACTATAAATTATCTAATTGAAGCCAAGTGGTCGGATATGAAGTGACTGAAACAACATTTTTTCTCCCTATTAATTTATACCGAGAGACAAACAAACATTAATGAACGAAAGGAAAATCACAAGATTAGTGGGGTAAAATCTAGCATGCTTTTGTAACTTTCCATTAATAGAGTGCGTGTAATATGACATCATTCTGGAATTTCATAGATTATTATCAACAGTTCCACGGTATTTACCTGCATTACTAGCCGATCAATGGAATCTGATGTGGAGTTAAAAGTCTTAAAGAAGTAATCTGTCCCCCACTTGATAATTTCTTTAATATGGTTAAGCTCCCTAGTAGCTTCATACTTTGCAATGTATTGTATCACGCTCCAACTCAACATAGTCATGGCAAAAGATTGAGGGAAATTGAACTTGATCACATCTCCAGCATCATAATAGCCACCAACCAAGTCCTTAAATATAGTTCCACTATCAGACTTTCCATCATTTAAACAAGAGTTTCCCCAGCTCCACGACACATTATTGTGCTTGGAAAGCTTTCCAGCTGTAAAAATCCATTACTAAAGATTAGATAAAATGCACAATTCATTAGACTAAATGCAATAAATTGATAAACGTGTGATCCACCACAGCCTATTAGCCTAAATATTAACTTGGCATTAGTGTAAGATTTTCTAAAATATTTGGTAAGTAAATCTAAAAGTGCAATTCAAACAGAGGCCATGGATCTGAAGTCAAATGCGGTGTCTATTTATAGATCCATTGAACACACAAAAAGTCTATGAATTTTTGCATTACCTCCGATAAAATAAGTCGAAGAAGGCCACCCACATGCATAACTAAACGACATAGTTTCATCCTCCATCAAGAAATCCAACGGCGTTCCCCGATTCTTCTCCGCCACCGTGATCAAATTCCCAACCATCTCAATTAAACTTTGTGGGTGGCACATGATTCCATTGCTGTTGGAAGGAGGGATCCAGAAAGAATGACCAGGTAAAAATGTAAGCCAATCGGGCACAGAACGATGGACGACGATTCTGTGAATTACTTTTTCGAGTTTCTTAATTCCAGCACTTATGACCTCGACGGCAGCCTCATGTGAGTCGGATTGAGAGGAAGAAGATGGGTCCAGCTCCACCTCGATGAATTACCTGGGTTTTACCAGATTGATCGAAGCAATGGCGGTGTGTGTTCACAGAAGAATCAGGAACAACGAACGACAAATAAGGTAGCAACAATGTTCATATTTAGAATGCTCAAAAGGCTTCTTCCCGTTAGGAAATCGAAACATAAGGGTTTCGGTTAGATTTAGGGAAGAGAAAGATAGGAGATTGATTATAGAAAACGTGCATTTTAGGTTGGAGCCAAAAAATTCGTCTATGCGGGTTGGGAATTTACTAAATGGGTTAGTATTTGAGTTTCAGATGTTTTACAATGTTCAAGGAACATTGCCAAATTATTTATTATGTAAAACCTTTCGCAACAGGCACTAACTGTTGCAAAATGTTCTAAAATAGAGCCTTTTGCAACGTGCGTGAACGTTGCTAAATACTTTATTATTTGACAACGGTCACTGTCCGTTGCTAAATAGTAAAATGTATAATTATTTTGACAACAGACAATAATCGTTGCAAAAAGTTATATTGGCAACATTTACTTAAATACCATTGCAAAATGTCAATTGAATTAACCAATTGCAACAGACATTTGATGACTGTTGCCGTAAACCCATTTTAGCAACAAGTTATTAACGAATGTTGTCGTTGAGATGTTGCAAAAGGCTCTTTTTTTTGTAGTGTAAACCTCTTGTGGAGACTGAAGATGGATCATCTCAGAACACTGAAAGACTTGAATCAGTTAGTAATACTAGTCACCAGCAATCATTCAGCTATGATCAACAATCAGAGAGTAATGAACTGAGACAAAAATCACAAGTTGAGAATCAGATACAACACCCTATGATCACTAGAGGCAAGGTTGGAGTGTTTAAACCAAAAGTGTATTCAGGGCAGTCAATTGAGTATCATTCAGAACCTAAGATTGTAGCTGAAGCCATGATGAATAAAGACTGGAGTGCAGCAATACAGGAATAATACAATGCACTGATGAAGAACAAAACTTGGAAACTTGTGCCCTTTTTACCATCCTACAACATAGTAGGAAACAAATGGGTTTTCAGATTAAAGCATAACATAGATGGTTCAGTACAGAGGTTCAAGGCAAGGTTGGTTGCCAAAGGATTTCATCAAACTCCAGGTGTTGATTTTTATGAAACTTTCTGTCCAGTTGTCAAAATTTAAACCTTGAGAGTTATTCTCACATTTGCAGTTTCAAAGGACTGGAAGATCAGACAAGTTGATATCAACAATGCCTTCCTAAATGGTGAACTTGAGGAAACAGTTTACATGAGTCAACCTGAGAGATTTATAGACAAATTAAAACCATCTTATGTGTGCAAACTTGAAAAAGTACTCTATGGACTGAAGCATGCACCTAAAGCGAGGTATGACAAGCTAAAAACCACATTAGCAAGCTGGAAATTCAAACAATCGAGGGCTACACTTCACTGTTCCATTTCAAGAATGAAAAACAGATTGTCTTTGCACTTATCTACGTGGATGACATAGTTATAACATGAAATGACAGCAAGCTACTTCAACATTTCATAAATGAGCTGAACAGAAAGTTTGCCTTAAAAGATATAGGTGAACTCCATCACTTTCTGGGAATTGAAGTGCATTGGCATGATTCAGGTATTCACCTCACACAGACAAGGTACATGGCTGAATTACTAAATAAATTACAACTTCAGAACCTAAAGTCTTGTCTTACTCCCAAGGTCACTGGCAGAACATTATCAAGAAGTGAAGGAGAAACTATAAATGATCCTTCAATCTATAGAAATGCAGTAGGGGGACTACAATATCTTACACATATCAGGCCTGATATTACATTCGCAGTAAATAAGTTAAGTCAGTTTTTGCAATCACCAACTTCAATACATTGGCAGGCTTTGAAGAGAGTCTTCAGGCATCTAAAAGGAACAATAGATCAGGGACTATGGATATAGAGAAGTGATAGATTAACAATATATGGATACTCATATGCAGATTGGGCTTCCTGCCCAGATGATAGACGATCAACAGCTGGTTACTACTTTTACTTGGGAGATAACTTGATAAGTTGGTTGTCAAAGAAGCAACACGTTGTTGCTAGATCAACCACAGAGTTAGAATATAGAGCCCTCGCATCTACAGCTTCAAAGATTGCCTCGATTCAGTCGTTATTCAAGGAACTTGAATTACCACAAGTATCTACTCCAGTCTTGTGGTGTGATAATATGAGCGCTGCTGCTCTAGCTGCCAATCCAGTCTACCATGCCCAAACAAAACACATAGAGCTGGATATTCATTTTGTTAAAGATAAAGTCCTTGGCAAAGAATTAGAAGTGAGATATGTGCCTTCTTCAAATCAGATTGCAGACTTGCTAACCAAATGTCTTTTTCATTCCAGATTCACTTACCTAAAGGACAAGCTTGGAGTTACAGCAGTACCTTCATCTTGAGGGAGGATGTTAAGATGTTAATTAGCATTCCTAATTAAGTTGAATGCTATTAACTCATGTTTTACAATTCTACAACATTCTCTTTTTTCTTTAGTTGAGTTGTCCAGAAGTTGTTATTCAGTTAGATTGCTCCTCAAATGTTTCTTCCATAATTCACGGGTGCTGCTTTAGCTGTTGTTTATAGAATATTCATTTTGTAATCCAACTCATCCATTTCCTTATTTGATGTATATATAAACTTATGAATGAAAAGGAAAATAGCCATTGCTGCGTATTGAAAATTCTTCTGGTGTTATGATGTACTTAGCAAAAACCATTTCTTAACTAGTATATACAAAATGTGTCTTAACTACTTTGATTGTTGCTTTTTTAGTGCTTGTTTGGTAAGGTTTAAAAGTAGTTTTTTGAGAAATTTTGAAATAAATTGGTGAAATGTGTTTAAAAATTTTGTACAAAGTTGATAAAAATTGTAGGTCTCATTAAATATATGGTTAAAAAAAGAATTTTTTGAAAAAAAATTGACCGAACTCTTAATTTATCTTTGAATTTGTGAGCTCACAAATTTATATATCAAATTATTGATTGTGAACGAAATCTGACAAGTTCAACTCAACTATCACTAAAACTTGAAATTATTTGTTTTGCTGTAATGGTACAACTGAGAGTACTATAAAACCATAGGAGGGTTAATATAGTAATTTAGAGTGTGGACGGGAGTGTCAATATAGAGAGTATCCCTAGTGATTGGTTTAGCTTAACGTGGTAGGGGGTAGTTGGAGTTTGCTCGCCGGCACGTGTCTCCATTCAATGGAATCTAAACGCCTTTGAATATGAAATGAATCCACCTGGAAATTTATTATCCATTTTAGCATTAAAAAATCTATTATACGTTTTATGTCACATTTGTATTTATTGAGTCGGTCACCAATATCGATTTTGATGGAGTCACTCTGGACCACGTGTCTAGAAATATTATTTCACTTATTTTTATTTACTTGTACTATCTGATTATAACTATTATATTATATATATTCATAGATATTTTTAATTATGACAAGCGTAATTTTTGATAGTATTCAATTTAAATATATTAGTGTTAGTTGGACAATTTATGAATTTAAATTTTTAAATGATGCCGGGTCAAATTAACAAAATAATCAGTATTTCAACGAAATGAAAGAATATGAAAGAAACAATAAAATAAAATAAAAACCGTTGTCAAAGATGGAGGCCATAAATTAACTCAACTTCGGTCCACTTATTTTGTTTATGACTAGTATGTTTTGACTAATAATTAAGGTAGGTCCGCTTATAAGTATTTAGAATTTGTTCGATTTCTATTTTGTGATTTATTTTTTTTAAAGTGAAATGACTATTTTATCTTTAATTATTTCATTTTCAAAAATTTGAAAAGTCAATAATGTCAAGCTAAAAAAATATAACTGTCCATGTGTGAATAAAAAATATGTTTGACCAGTTTGACCAACTGAAATTATAATTTAAGTCATGCCAAACATATGCAATCATCACTTAGAATTTAAAAAAAAAAATTATCAAACAAGCACTTGAAGTATTATTATTTTTCAATTGAATGTCTTATTTAGCATAGGAACTATCGACTAGCTTGACTTGTGTTATATTTTAACTTAACTCTATTTTTTTGTCGGCTAATCATTCAGTAGGAACATAACAAGTAAGGTTAGCGTAAATTTTTATAATTAGTGAATAAAGTGGCAAGCAATATATATTTTTAGCTTAGTAAATTAACCAGTAATTGGACAATTAACTGTGGATGAAAAATATAAGAAAAGTCTAATATGGGTTTAGAAGGAAAAATATTGAGCAATTGTTCCAAAATTGGCACCTTGTTCATGTTCATATGACCTTTCAAGGTTAATTTCAATCTTGCCTCTTAATTAAGGCTGTTCTAGGAAAAATCGATTGAATTTGCTGATAAAATATATTTTTTTTTATAAATTTTTTATTAACAAAAAATTACAAACGGGGAATTTTCTCAATATATTCAAGTTCACTATATAAATAGTTAATAAAGTTTTACGTTAATTGTCAACTGCGCAATTCTCTTCTGTTAACTTACTTAGAACCGACTATGAAAAAATATGTGTTACACTTTTTATTTCTCCTAAGTTTTCAAGCGTCATAAACCTTTTTTACGATGAATTTCTTTCAGAAAAATATAATTCGTTATTAAGTCTTTGTTCGGTCCCTAATTTTTATAATTTATTTTCAACCATAAATTTATTAAGATTCATAACTTTTCAACTACAATTTTTATCAAAATCTTTTAAATATTTAATTTACATCTACATCAAACAGACTTTAGATATTTATGGAGAAAATTTGGGGGAAGGATTACTTTTCTATACAATTTATAATATGAAAACGTTGACTTATAGAGTGCTATGACCTCACCAAACATTAATGAATTGGGAAGTCATTTTCACGCTTTTGAATTGAATCGTTAATACCAATGAGAAAAAATAATATTCAAAACAAGTTCAATTTTTAACTTTTTAGGGGAAAAAAGTATCTTTCTATTAATGATGGTTTAATCAAACTTATAATAATTTATCCATTGTATATAAATCAATGTGGAAGTAATTAATTTGTAACCTTCTAGTTTATATTTTTTATTTTTCTTGAAAATAAATGTAAGAGAACTGAATTAATTAATTATTATGTATTCTACTGTAATAGTATAATAAATAATGCTATAAAAAAGAAAGGGATAATTACATATTTGGTCCTCAATCTTTCAAAAATAGCATCAGACATCCCACAACGTTTGAAAAACTTGGCATGGTAGGTCATTTATAACGAAATTGTCATTTCCTTTAAATAAAATAAAAAGAAAAAGAAAAAAAATGATTGAAAAATAACCAAATTTAACCAAAAAAATAAAAAGTAACAAAGTAGCCCTCTTTTTTATCAAACATCTAAAAATGAGAGAAATTTTTTTTTCAAAACAAATCAAATCGGTACGGCCGCCACTCTCTCCGCCACCAGCACCGTCGCCGCCGCCACTACTACCACCACTACTACTACTATATCTGTACAAATGGATGTGTTCTTTTCTACCCATTTTTCATCTCTGCCATCAATATTAACAATAAGTCTTGGAATTTAAAGGAGAACCCAAATGGGGTATTATATATGGTAAGTCATCCGTCATATCCTCCACCATATTCTTGAGATACCCAAAATGAAAAATACAAAATTTGAGGGTTTTAAAAATGAACCCAAAAGATTGTATCACGATCACGTCTCAGTTTCAAATACCGTTTCATATCAAATTTCATAGCAATTTCATCTGATTTTTCCAATAAATCTTGAATCTCATGAGCCCATACGTCATAGAACCGGAATTGGAACCGCTATGCACAATAGCAATAGAGAGAAGCAACTCCGCAACAGCAGCCACCGCGGCCTGCGGTCGGCAGAAGCAGAGATTTCACAGCCATTTTCATTGTTCTATTGTCCTTAATCACTATTTTCTCCATGGTAAGAAAAAAATGTATACACTCGTTATTAATGGGGTTTTATAATGCGAATCCAAAGCAACCGATTTGAATGCTTTGACCCTCACTAATAAATACTAATTAGAAAAATGTGATCTGATTTGGGTGGCGGCCGACGATTTGGGTGGTGGCGACAGCCAACGGTGTGGGTTTCTTGATTTTCTAATTCCACTCCACCATTTTAATATTGATTTGATTTGTTTTGAATAAGATTTCTCTCTTTTTTTTTTTAAGTTTTATAAAAAAAAAAAAAAAGATGGCCACTTTGTTACTTTTTATTTTTTTTGGATAAATTTGATTATTTTTCAATCATTTTTTTTTCTTTTTTCTTATTTTTAATTTTTTGATTATTTAAAGAGAATGACAATTTCGTCATAAATGATATACCATGTCAAGTTTTTTAAATATTGGGGATATCTGGTACTATTTTTAAAGGTTAGTGACATATCACCAACAGTTTTGAAAGATTGAGAACCAAATATGCAATTATCCCAAAAAGAAAAGGTCACAAACATATTTAATATAGATTTATTAAGAGGTAAATAACACTATAAGTTTCGAACTTTTGAACATTGTAACTATTGGGTCCCAAATCTTTGATGTCTAGCAACTATGATCCCAAACTTTTCAAACATATGTGCCTGAGGTTCTTTTATAACGAAAAACGTCATTTTAACCGTTAAATGGTCAATTTTTATTGAAATGACAATTATACCCTTATTTTAATTTAGGATGAATAGTACTTGAAGTCCCTAACATTTGAACAAGTTTCAATCTCCGCTTAAAGCGGAGCGGGGCGGGAGCGGGAGCGGGGGCGGGAGCGGGACGGGGGCGGGTCGGGTCGGGTCGAGTCGGGTTGGAGAATCTTCCTCTCCTGTTTAAATTTTTATATTTAAAATATTAAATTAAATTATTAAAAAATAAATAATTGAATATTAATCTATACTACATATAAAAGTCTCAATGTAGGATAAACATTTATGGACAATATTGCCCCGCAAATAACTTATAATTCTTAAAATCCTCTTTCAATTAGTATTATTTATTTTGGCTTTGATTTAAATTTAAATTATTTAATACCAAATAAATATTGCATTTAAGATCATTGAAAGGAGATTACCCCTTTAGAGCATCTCCAATGCAACAATGTCTACTATGTATATGTGGTAAAATACATTGACATTATATATAAAAAAATTCTTCAATGCAACATTGTTCATTCTGCAAATGTGGCAAATTATTATTAGTTTTTTAGAAAAAAGAAAGAGAGAAATGTATTGATTGGATAGAGATTATTAAATTAATTATGGACATTGTCAAAAACAATGTCTAGAATTAGATATTGTGATAGACACTTTATAGCATTAATTGTGCCACATAAGCACTTTTTAGCAATTTGTCAAAAAAAGTACTAGACATTGTGCCTTGACAATGTTGCATTGGAGATACTCTTATATTCCATTATATATTGTAATTAATGAAAATAAATAAAAATGTAACGCTAATAATGTTTTTAATATATTGAAATTATAATCTTTAATAGTAAACACTCAAAAAGTCAATCTTATTATGCAGGAAAATTTAATCAAATTCTTTGATCAACAATACAAAACAAGAGGATTTCGACTTTCTTATTATTGATTCATAGTTTCATCATCTGTTGTTCTTCTTTATTTTCAATTATGTTGGGAATTGTTTTTTTTCCCTTTTGCATGAACGGTTTTTAAATTTTTGATTAGTTTGATAGTAATGTTGTAATAGTAGATGTGTTAATTTTCCATGAAGCATTCACTATTTTTGAGAATATGATGGTGATATTTATTTAAATTTTGACATCTATATCTGTTTTCTTGATTTATAATGTTTGTTCAAGTTAGAAATGTTAATTATCGTGATAGTCTTAATAGCAAAAGAATTTAAGCTCAAATGATATTTTATGTCATTTTATAATAAATTAAATATATATAGGGAAAAAACCCTTAGTTTATAGGTATATTAAAATTGAATACCTTCATCAGTGTTTTAGTGATGATATTGCAGGAAAAAATTCTTCTTTATTGTATGTCAAATAATTTTGAGAATTTTTTATTTTTACGAAATTGCTTAAAAATGCTAAATTTTTTTTTTCCATGTGCTTTTTATAATGATACGAAGAAAATCAATGAAAAATTATGTTATACGTATTATTTTATATTTTAGAATTTGATACTAATTTTCATAAAAGAAAGTTGCATTTTCTTGATATGCCATTAGATATAAGCTTCAAAATATAATTAAAAGAGTATCGACACTATATTAACATGTTACGTCATCAATCCTTTAAACTTCATATTTACGTAGGTCATGTACTTTTTAATAAACCACCTGTTTTACTAAGAAACTTAACTGTTATTTTTTAGTTGGTCATAGTTACGAATGAACTTATGATTAAAAAAGAATTTTTTATAAGTATTATATTAATCGATGATTATAAAAAAAAAAATTTATAATATTATGACAAAATTACGTGCAACGCACGTATTCTTAACTAGTATATTAAAAGAATATAACAAAATTACACTATTTATAAACATTTCTTATCTAATATAAAGAATAGTTTTTCGATGTGGGAAAAAAGGTAATATATTAGTAAAGACCCAACACTTGGGTAAAATGTTTAGAATGAATCATACATCGGATTCTTTCAATAAGTGTGTTGAATGAGATGTCTATAAAAAGAGAATGGTAGACCAATATATCATTAAATTAATAATGAATTTTACATTTAGATGGTCATGACATGGATTTGTAGTTTTTTAATTAATACTTAACCCATTAGTAATTTTTATATATTTTTTTATTTTTATAAATTTAGTTATAATTATAGTAATAACAATAAAAAAAAATTATATAATGAAATCGGGGTGGGTGCGAGGCGGGGACCATGTTCTATGGCCTTGCCTCGTCCGTAACCCGAGACAGGTGATTTCACCCTGGCCCCGCCTCGATTCTTCGAATGGTTGGAGATTTTTCGTACCGTTCAGGGTAGGTCCTCACAAGAATTGGGGTATACGAGTTGGATTGTCATCTCTACTGTGTTGATGTGATGATCTTTTTATTTATTTATTTTATAATTGACAAAATTACCTCTGCTAATAAAGGAAAAATTTAAACCACGCGCAAAATTAACGTACGTTTTGAACATATTCTGTTCAAAATGACCATTTGCGTATATAAATATAGAGGTTCAGACCTTTTTTTGCAAAAAATGAAAGGTTATTGACCATTGCTCACGACAGGCATATGTTAGAGTATTGAGAATTAGATACTCTAATTCTATATCGCTGAGAGCAAAAAATCATAGAAAGAAAATAAGCACTCGCGAACACTAAGTTTTATTAAAGTTCACATCAATGTGAGACTACGTCATCTCTCAAGTACTGCAGTAATTCATTATAATAAAAGAGTAGTTTACAAGAAAAATCGACACTCTCTTCCTTTGATTGATGATTAAATAAACTTTAGTGACGATTCCTTATTTATAAGAAAAAATTAGGATAACCGAAATTACAAGTTTAAAACCCCTAAACTGTCCATAACTTAACTTAGGGATCGTTCATGCTAATTTCCTTTCCATTTTTATTCTCAATAAATCTTTACTTGGTTAAAACACATTTAAAATTCATATTTTTTTTTAACATAGTTGGCCAAAGCCAAAAATCAACAATTGTGGCCAAAAATTACAGCGATTCTAATATTTCACTATAGGTCTTCGTGAATGGAATGTTTGCAATTAACTCCTCAACTTTTCACTTCTTTCAATAGGGATCATAGATGTTAAATGCAAACGTGTAGGGTATTATATCAATGAGATAGGGTCGTGGGCTTGAAAGTACAATAGCCCTTTCTTCGTTCTTTCTTCTTGGGTATGCTAGAGATTTTTGTAGTCACCGAACATTCTCTACTGCTTCCAAAGCGTTGTTCAGGCACATATTGCTCAAATGTCATCGATCTCAGATTTTGACTCCTCTAATAGTTAGCATTTCACTTACTTACTAAATCCGACCCCCTCTACTCTCAAAATGAATCCAACACCCTCATCCAAATCTTTTCAAGTTGAAAATGAATCCTTCACTATTAATTGTAGAGAACACTAGAATGGAGAAGATGATGACGAATGCTACTTTGAGTCTCGTGAAAGAATTTCATCAGTTGTTTCTTTCAACTTGGCGTCTTAAGAATCAGATGATGATGAAGAGTTTGAGGACCTCTTAATTTTTACAACAATATCTATATTGGAGTTGGTTGTAGTAGGAGCAGAAGGTGGTCATGGTTGCCACCGACTAGAGGTGGAGAAACAAGAGGGAGAAAGTTGATGGTTTGGGGTACTTAACAACATTTTGGACGTTTCTATATTTTGTTTCTCATTACTTTTCTTATTCGTTTATTTTTCTCTTAGAATTGAGTATTGACATTTTTGTTCCTTAAAAATGTGAGATGCGAATACTTAACAATATTTTTGAAGTGTTTATGAATTGGCCCCCCACGGTGCAATGGAAATGATAGGTTGGGATGTAAATGTCAAATACAAAAATGAAGGAGAACAGGGACCAGTTTGCTATAAGCGAATAGGTTGGAGACTAATGCTACAATTTTTCTTTTTCATTTTTAAACGTTTTATTTTCACTTCATAAATATAAATCATTTGATGAAGAATTGAAAATAACTAAAAGAATAATTGCATTTTGGTCCCCAACTTTTCAAAATTGTTAGAGACATGCCATAACTTAAAAAAATAACACCACACATCTCCAACGTATGAAGAAATAGGCGTCGTAGGTCCCTCTTCACAATTTTTATCAGTTTTGTCTGTTAAAAGTCAAAATTAGGCTGCATGCGATTCATTTCTCCAAAAAATGCGAGTGGAATTGTAGGTGGTTTTGGAAGAAATTGTGGTTTTGGAAGAAGAAATCGTGGGTTTGATTCACCTCAAGAGTGGAGAAGAAATAGTAGTTTTGGAAGAAAATTGACAAAGCCACTTTCCGAATTCATATTTCAGAAAGACAAATAGAAGGTTCCATGTTTACCATCACCCTTCATACATTTCTATTCGTCTAGAATTGGAATAACGAACGAAAGATCAAGAGATTGGATCTACAAAACACTTCCAGCAGGGTGGGTTGACATCATCAATTTCTGTAACCAATACAGTAAAGATGGGTGAAGCATCATCACCAATCGGAGGCAGTGAAGTGCTCCGTTTCGGAGTTCACATGGTAAGAGGCCGGTGGTTCTCTCTATTTGCCTGCAATTGTTCTTAAAACTCACTGGAGAAAAATGGGTGAAAATGAAAGTGGGAAGTAAACATATGTTCATGATAAAAATTAGTACATTGAAATGTTTAAATTCTGAAAGTTTTCTAACTACTTAAAATTCTGTTAAATTTATTAGTATTTGGACCTTCTCCAGTAAGCATTTTCATATGCCAGGGTAACTTTCTTTTGTCAATGCAAGTTCTTTCATTTCCTAAAGGTCCTCAAATAGATTAGATTTAAAATTTATTGCTTTCCACTGCCCATTTTGATTTGTTTTCTAAAGAACTTTGACCGCATTTTTCAGTGTGTATGATTTTACTTATAAGAGGTATCTTTGCATCATTCCAAGCTAGAATTTGTCGTGAATGAAATATCATCCCCCTCTAGTTAGCAAAACTTGCTAAATACCCCCCACCTCAGTGGTTTTAGAATAGTCTAATTAGCTCCTGTTGTTTGAACAACCCTACAAATTATCACCTAGATGATGGTGCAATCAGCAAGGCATTTACATACTGTACAGTGTATTCAGTAGAATGCTCAAACTACTGTGGAAATGTGCAATTAACTTTTTAGTGTCTTGTGTCAGAAGTCTGGATAATTAAGAGAATATTAGTTTTACTTGCAATTTTACTCGCGTTTTTTAGAGAAATGAATCGCGTGCAGCCCAATTTTAACTTTTAACGGATAAAACTGACGGAAACTGTGAAAAGAGACTTACGACACATATTTCTTCATACGTTGGGATGTGTGGTGCTATTTTTTTTAAGTTAGAGACATATTTTTAACAATTTTAAAAGGTTGGAGACCAAATATGCAATTATCCCTAACTAAAAAAACGAAAAACAAAAAAAAACAAAAAAAAAAAAAACAAAGGAAAGTTCGAAAAGTCGTTGCGTCCGTGGTTGCGTCAAAACGTATCACTATCAGAGTGATGGACCCAAAAAAAGCGTCCACCGCAAGCAAATTCCATGAGCCATTTTAATACGACGCCGTTCAACAACCACCGATCATTTCGAGGACTCTCTTTGATTCTTTGTGCTTCTGTGTAGAACGGTCTAACGTGTTCTATTGTCCTCCACTCTGTCTCTCTTCTTCTCTATTTTCCAGGTGATTTTCTGATTGTAATTTGATTTATTTTTTATTAATTAATTATTCTTTTATTTATTATTTCTGTATGTTCAGACTGTAAGTTGTTTCTGATCTTATTTTTGTTTTCCGTAAGGCTCAAATTAGATCAAAGGTCGTATTTGATTGTTCAATTTGTTATTGTTTGCTCATATTCATGAGATTCTGCAAATTTTGTTGATGAACAAAATGAACCCTTGAGTAAGAAGTGCAATATGTAGTAATGTTTTGAGCTTTTTAAGGTTAATTCTCTATTGGACCTTGTTTGGATGAATATGATCGTAGCTGTAGTTTAAAAGTATACCATTTAGTAGGCGTTTGGAAGTATGATATATTTGGAGTTTGAATGTTGATAAATATTTGAAGCAAACTTTTCCTAGGTGAGACCCTTTAGTAGACTAATTATTGTTATTGCAAATTAGGTCCTTAAATTGGTGTTCGTGTTGGCCTTAAGAAGTATATGGTTCCAGGTTTGTTGGACCCAGTACTTTTAGGAGCATTATTGAAGGATGTGGTGACAAGTTCCGCACCCTTTTATTTGATTTATTTAAGACTGTATTCAGAGAGAGATTGTCCTGGGTTCGTTGAGGAACAGTAACCAAACACGTCAACAGAATCTTAATTCCCAATGAAGAACTCTGCGAACTTGAAAAAAACTTGTCGCAGGCACTATAAAGTGGGGCATCAAGTCGAAGTGATGGAGGCTACACAACTTTTGTAGCCAAAGATTGGATATGAGTTGGAGACTATAGCCATCCCTAGTGCTTAGGTGACAGAGTAATATGTTGCTGACGCCTTTGCCTTGAAGAAGCTGCTGTGGCAGGCTGAGCAAGTATTAGCACTGAGTGGAAAGATAACAAACACTTTGCTTTAGTATTACTATTTACTAATGAATAAGGATGGCTTATACTGCACCCACTGAAGTTACTTCCATGTGGCATATTATCTGTTATTCTAATAACATCTCTGTGACTCCAATATCTTCTAGGTACAATCTGCAAAATAAGCTGTACTCAATGGGATGGGGAAACATCTACAAGAGGCGCATGAAAGTTTTTACATTAGCTGTTGTCATCTACCTGGATTACAAGGTGCATTTGTTTCTCAGGATATGATATTATTTGATGCTTGCCTCTTATATTTTGGCAACTTCACTGTGCTGGGTTCTTTTCTCTTCCAATGCCTTATAATTCTGAAAGCATATTCTCCCTCCCTTCAATAATTTTTTGATTGTATGTCTATAGGCCCTACAGCAAAGAGAGAAATGGACAAGCAAGACAAAGAGGGCTAGTTTGTGGGAGAAAGCTCATGAACGCAATGCTAAGCGTGTTCTTCATTTGATAGTAGAGCTGGAAGGCTTGTGGGTGAAACTAGGACAGTACCTCTCTACACGTGCTGATGTGCTTCCCCCGGCTTATATACACCTTCTAAAGAAGCTACAGGACTCTCTTCCCCCTCGACCCTTAGAAGAGGTAATCTCTTTCATCACGAGAATGTGAGGATTATAATAAAGTGGAAATGAGAAGAGTGTTGTTGAAATCCCGATTTATTTAGAGTAATTTGTGGGAGAAATTGATTAGTAATTGATTGTATTTAATTAGGCAGATTCCCAGCTCTTAATTTAGGAAAACTTTTCTTTTTCCTTTCTTTTCTTTTCTTTTCTTTTCCTTTTTCAACTCACCTATTGTATTATAAATAGAGTCATAGTCTTTATACTGTAAGCATTGAAATATAAAGAAAATATTCAACTTTCATGGTATCAGAGTCAGAGTATGTCTCGCGAACTGCATCCCAGACATCTTTCGCTGACGGCAGGAACAAATAGGTCTTTCCTATGGAGGGCTTCATTGAATTCACAGGCCAAGCAGTCACCATTGAGTTCTCATACTTCCATTTTTTGAAAGATAAGACATTGGTTGAGGCTGGCTGTTTAGTTTAACCGGTAAGGTAACCTAGTTTTCCTTTGCCGTCGATTATGAGCTTGATCGATTGAGCCCACTCAAGAAAATTTTTTCCATTTAGTTTTTCCACCGTGAATGGAAATGATGAGTGGTCGTGTCCAATTGAACCCATGGTGGAGATTTTCTCTATCTCGCTGTCGGGTGTTTTAGAGGACACAAACCTTTTGTTGTTGACGGCAGTTTCCGTCATTGATAGCTAGGTTTTAGAGAGAACCATGCTCTTGGTGATTGTTTGAGACCGTAAAGTGACTTTTGAGTTTACATACCTGATTTTCTTCATCTTTTCTACAAAAATCCGGTGGTATTGTCATGAAGACTTCTTCTTCTAATTCTCTATTTAGAAATGCATTCTTGATGTCGAGTTGTTGGAGACGCCAGTCCAATTTGCTGCCAAAGATAAGAAAACCGGACTGTATTTAACTTTGTCACAGGTGCAAATATTTCGGTGTAGTCAATGCTATAGGTTTGTGTAAACCCTTTTGCAACAAGACGGGCTTTGTAATGTTCTATTGTTTTGCCTTGGTTTCTAATTGGCTGGCTTCCCATATATCTCTTAGCATGTATCTTTTGTGTGTTCAGACTTTCGGCATTGTTCACACTAGGGACTTTTTTGTATTAGTTTGAGCTTGACCCATGTTGTGGTCTTCGAGTCATTAAGGCAAGTCATTAAGGCAGACATCTCAGGACGAGTAGTCCCAATGGAATTATGTTCCTTTATCATCATTTTACATCTATTATCTTCTCTTTTTACTTTTGAAAATTCCTCTCAAATTTTTGAAATTAAAACTCGTCTGTGGCAGATGACACAAGGTGACAGGCAGGTCACAGACTATTACATGTGACTATTACACAGAAATGACGGCTCTTTGGCAAGAACTCGATCTGACTTTCGAAGAAGAGTGGGAATACACTGGCGACAATGTCAGATACTAGAAGAAACTCGAAAATGAAAGAGTGTTTGAATTTCTTACTAAACTAAACCGTGACTTAGATGAAGTTAGAAGAAGGATTCTTGGCCGACGTTCTTTGTCTTCAACACGCGAAGTATTTTCATAAATAAGAAGAGAAGAAAATAGGTGTAAAGTGATGATGAAGGAAAATAATTCCATTGGGACTACTGGTCGTGAGATGTCTGTATTAATGACTCGAGGACTACAACCTGGGTCAAGCCCATACCAACACAAAAAATGTCCCGGATGTGAACAGTGCCAAAAGTCTAGACACACAAAAGATACATGCTGGGAGATATATGGGAAGCCAGCCAATTAGAAACCAAGGCAAAACATTTGAAATTGTGGCTACCAAGCGGCTATACATTATCAGACTGAGAAATATCAAGAGGAAAAAAATAATAATCTCACCTCAAGCAATGCTTTTAATCCTAAACAAATGGAGCAACTTTATAAAATGTTTTCTAGTCTTCAAACATCTGGTCAGTCTTCCACAAATATCCTCTCTGTTTCATTAGCCCACAAAGGTAATTTCTTACAAGCATTAAGCACCACTTCTCAAACTAAAACTCCTTCGATTATTGACTCTGGTGCCTCAGATCACATGATTGATTCTTATCATCTTTTCTCTTCATACTTACTCTGTGCTGGTAATTTTAAAGTCAAAATTGCATACGGTTCTCTCTCGTTTGTTGCAAGAAAAGAGAGTTCAAATTTCTGATTATATAACATTAGAGTCTGTTCATCATGTTCCAAATTTGTCCTGCAATTTATTATCCATTAGCCAGTTAACAAAATATTCCAATTGCTCTGCTAAATTTCTTCCCTCTCACTGTATTTTTCAGTACTTATCATCGGAAAAGATGATTGGCAGTGCTAAAGAATGTGAGGGACTCAACTACTTTGAAGAGGCTAAAGAGAAGAAGTAAAGTCAAATTGTAATTTGTGATTCTGCAATAGGGATAGTGAAATTTTGTTATGGTATTTTAGAGTGGGTCATCCCAATTTTCAATATTTAAGACGTTTATTTCTTTCAATTTTTTCGAATAAAGAGTCCTTTAATTTTCAATGTGAAATTTGTGAATTTGTAAAACACCACCGTATCTCATTCCCAAAATCACAATATAAACCGTCTAAACTATTTGCCATGATTCACAGTGATTTATGGGGACTTTGGACTTTCATGTATTCTTCATCGTACCCACACAAAATAGTTTGTTACATTCATCGATGATCATACTCGAGTTTGTTGAGTTTACTTGTTAAAAAAAAAAATTGATATCCGTTCCATGTTTGTCATCTTTCATTCAATGATTCAAACTCAATTCTAGACACAAATTTAAATATTGCGCACTGATAACGGCACATATTATTTCAACGCTACTTTGGGTGATTACTTTATAAAACATGGAATAATTCACCAAAGTTCGTGTGTTGATACCCCACAACAAAACGGGATTGCTGAACGCAAAAATAGACACATCCTCGAAGTTGCTCGGACATTGATATTTACTTCCCACATGCCATATATATTCTTGACCTTCTAACTGAAACTGGCATGCTTGGGTGTAAACCAAGTGACACCAATCGAAGCTGAAAAAAGGATGGAAGATGATGGAAATCCAGTTGAAAAGGATAGATATCAGAGATTAGTTGGCAAACTAATTTATCTATCACACATGAAACTTAACATTGCATTTGCAGTTAGTGTGGTAAGCCAACACATGCATTCACCAAAGAAAACTCATTTAGAAGCTGTATATAAGATTCTAAGATATCTCAAGGGCTCTCCAGATAGAGGACTGCTCTTCAAGAAAAGTGAAAGTAAGAAAGTAGAAGTCTTCACAGATGCAGATTGGGCAGGGATACTGTACCTTTGTATGGGAAAATTTGATAACTTGGAGAAGTAAAAAACAAAATGTCGTGGTCAGAAGTGGTGCAAAAGCTGAATTTAGAGCAGTTGCACAAGGGATATGTGAAGGATTATGGTTAAAAAAACTCTTGGAAGAACTACATGTCAAAGTGGAATTTTCAATTATACTTTATTGTGATAACAAGGCGGCCATCAATATTTCTCTCAATCGTGTTCAACATGACCGGACTAACCATATAGAAGTTGACAAACACTTCATCAAGGAAAATGTTGAAGATGGAACTATATGTATGACTTATGTTCCTACAAAAGAGCAAATGGCAGACATCTTCACAAAAGGACTATTTCGGCGAAGTTTCGATTTTTTCATTGGCAAGTTGGATATGGTCAACATTTACGATCCAACTTGAGGAGTGTTGAAATCCCAATTTATTTAGAGTAATTTGTGGGAGAAATTGATTAGTAATTGATTGTATTTAATTAGGCAGATTCCCAGCTATTAATTTAGGAAAACTTTTCTTTTTCCTTTCTTTTCTTTTCCTTTTTTAACTCACCTATTGTATTATAAATAGAGTCCTAGTCTTTATATTGTAAGCATTGAAATATAAAGAAAATATTCAACTTTCAAGTGACATGGTTCTTCTATATGTGAAATATTTTGACACTGTTAGGTTAGACAAGCTAATAATCAGTTTTACCACTATACCATGTTGTTTAAAAAATGGGGATAGGTTGAACCCAGGTGACATGTCAAGCAAAGGAGCCATTTTGTTGGTGTGCAGTATACTATGTTAACTTTAAAAGATGGGAGAGACTAAACCCCTGTGAGTTTGACAGGCATTAATCAGTTTTACATATTTTTCTGCTCTTCCATGTTTATTATTTTGTTGATATTATTCTGAGATACTTATTTAATATGAAAAGGCAATATTAATCTATAAGAAATTTGATTTCCACAGGTTTGTCGGACTATCGAAAGGGAGTTGGGGAAATCCATGCATGATCTCTTCTTGAATTTTGAGGATACAGCTCTAGCAACAGCATCGGTAAGACCCTTACCCTTGGGATAAACTTAATTCAGAAGATAAACGGGGAACTTTGGGCCTGGAATGCTATTTGTTGATATTACTATGGGAACAAACATTAGCACTGCTGGCCAGTGCAGATAATAAGAATAATAGTTTAGTTATATAGAGTTAGAGTGACGTTACATTAGAATGTTGGATAGCATTTCATAAATTGATCTTTTAACCAATGGTCTATAGTTTATAAGCAGTAGGAGCTATTGCTATCTCTGTCTCAAAAGGACTGGACGTGAAATGTTGCAGCTAGTATACTTCAGTAATAATGTATTTAATAGATGGAGTAGAAAGAATGGCTGATGATCAATTCAATCTGTTCTGGTAAATTTTTGTAAATTATTGAAAAAAAATTCTCAAAATGAAATCTCATTCTTGCTAAATATTGACCAGTGTTTTATTCTTCTGACATTGTTTTTTATATTATTCTTCGATGAACACGAGTAACAGTGTAGGCGTTGTAATTGATTATACTTTCTTTTTTGCCATAGCAGTGTCAATTGAATTTTGGATGGCCTTAATATTAATCTGCTGTACCTTTATGCAGATAGCACAAGTTCATCGGGCGACTCTGAGTGATGGGCAGGAAGTTGTTGTCAAAGTTCAACATGATGGAATCAAGGAAGTTATATTAGAGGTGATTGTGCTTGGGCCTTTATTTTTGAGATGTTGGGATATGATTTTAGCCATAAAATATGCAATCACATGATTGTGGTAAATTTTGCTTCTTTTTCAGGATCTGAAAAATGCTAAGTCAATAGTTGATTGGATTGCTTGGGCAGAACCACAATATGACTTCAATGCTGTCATAGACGAATGGTGCAAAGAAGCACCAAAGGAACTAGATTTCAACCATGAGGCTGGTATGCTTCAGATAATCCATTAAGTCCGATTCTATCATTATCTTTAGCATCCTTTTACAATTAAGATGCCTCTCGTTGTTTTTCTAGAAAATACTCGGAAAGTCTCCAGGAATCTTGGCTGCAAAAAAGATTTTCATGATGCCAACACGCCTTCGAATCCCGTGGACGTGTTGATTCCAGAAGTTATTTCGGTATCACCCTTTCCTAATCCTTCCAATTAAAATTTGGTCTACACGAATGTTTTTCTAGAGGGTTTGAGTACAATGCTTGTTCAAATGAGTGTAAAACTATTCCTATCATCAGTCTTTGTTAATTGTAAAATAGTGTAATTTTTCACGGGATAACATGCTCTCGCCACTCTTTTACGAGGCATGGAAACACGAGACTGTAAGTGAGCTGAGGCACTATAGTGACATAAAACAATGTTGATTCTTATTTTGGATTAAACCACATTCTTTCCTCTAGTTCCCCCCCCCCCAACCAACACCACCACCCACACCATAAGAAAACACAAAACACGTACTCTTACACGAAAAAGATAATTTTTTAAGAAACGAAAGATATATCATAAGAAGAAAGAAAGATAAAGTACGGCTAGCCATTGATTAAGTTGTTTGAGGTGGCATGGCCATGGTGTTATCTTCCAGTGTATGGACTGAGCCGCTGAGTTATTTGTGTACTACGTTCTCGCATTTCTGACTATACAAGTAGGGGTGTTAAGGTTTTTTCCCCCCCTTATTTGTGAGAATGCCTCCAAACTAGCATAGTTCTGCAGGTATCTCTTCTTACTAATTTTGATTTCCGTGCTTTGAATGGGGGGAAGGGAGGCACAATGACGGGGGTTTACTCTCCTCTATCTGGCTGGAAATTATGCCCTTTGAGAAAGCTTTATATATTTTCGATATGGAGATCCACTGATATGTAAAGATTGTTCTAGATGCATGGTTGAGTAAATTTTCATTTATGATAAAACAACTGGCACTATAGGAGACTTGTATAGGATGTGAAATTGTTTCTCTCAATTCAATTTGACCAATCCAGATACTATTTTACCTTTCTCTCCATTGCTAGTCATTTTCTTTGGTACTGTACTGAGCTGTTTTTCACTGTGATTTATTTATCCTTTTTGCAGTCAACTGAAAAAGTCCTCATTTTAGAGTATATGGATGGTGTACGTTTGAATGACTCTGAATCACTTCAAGATTTGGGGGTTGACAAACAAAAACTTGTGGAGGAAATTACACGTGCATATGCCCACCAAATTTACGTTGATGGATTTTTCAATGGAGACCCTCATCCTGGTACTCTCTCTCTCTCTCTCTCTCTATATATATATATATATATCATTATCATTGCAATCTGATTCCTTTTTGACCTCTTCAGTTACTTTGCTAAAAACATTTATGGTTCTGTGCCTGTTAAACTATTTGCTTACATTATCCCATGATTCTTTTTATTGATTTTAATCTAGGAAATTTTCTTGTGAGCAAGAAACCTCCCCATCGTCCAATTTTACTTGATTTTGGGCTCACAAAGATGCTATCAAGTTCAATGAAACGAGCTCTGGCAAAAATGTTTCTGGCGTCTGCTGAGGTTTGTACTTCTCTTTTTTGAGACTTAAACAGTAATCATTCTTTTTAAGATTATAAATGTTAAGTAAATCTACAATTCAATGATTCCATGGAAAGCTTTGTTATTCCCTGTTATCTGAAACTTTAATTACTAATGGCCCAGGTAAAATACTTTCCATGTTTTTCTTTTTTCCATATTCTAGATCTTTTGGCTAGATACATATGATTTCTTTCTATTTTGGAACTTAAAGAGGCTGCTTCTTGCAGGGCGATTACGTGGCACTTCTTTCTTCCTTTGCTGAAATGGGACTACGTCTGCGCTTGGACGTGCCGGAGCAAGCGATGGAGATGGCAACTTTATTCTTTCGTTCTTCAACTCCAGCAAATGAAGCTCTTGTAAGCAGACACATCTTGTTTTCAGTGTTCTTCTCTCTGCTTTATATTATACTGACTTTAGTCTTTGGTCAAGCAAAACGTGAAATCTTTGGTTGAGCAAAGGAATAGAAACATGAAGATCATGCAAGAAAAGATGAAGCTTAATGAAAAAGAAGTGAAACGTTTTAATCCTGTAAGTTCATGCAATGTCCTCTATTCCAATGTTATCAGCATGTCAATGGACTGTTTTCTTAATTTAAAAGAAGCTGAAAATTCTTCTTCAGGTTGATGCTTTTCCAGGTGATACCATTATATTTTCAAGAGTGGTTAATCTCCTTAGAGGTATCTAATAAATGTTCTACATTCATTTCCTCATTGTGGTATGTAGTTTTCCATTATCAATCTGAAAAATGACATGGATTTCAGGGCTTTCATCGACGATGAATGTTCGTGTAGTTTATGTGGATATCATGAGGCCATTTGCTGAATCTGTTTTGCAATGGTAAACTTGCTTTTATGTTTCCTAGAGTTCTTTGGGCCGCTTGACTTTATTTACTCTTGTATAACTTGTTTCAGCAACATAAACAAGGGACCATCTTTTAACGCTCACTGGGTCCACGATACCCCTGTCCTTTCTAACGTTGAAGCCAAGCTGAGGCAGCTCCTAATTGATCTTGGAAATGCTGATAAAATACTTGGAATCCAGGTGACTGTCACTGCTTCTCACAATATGCTTGAAACCTTCAAAATTTTTAATTTTGTTTACTGTTGTTGTGCAGCGTTTATTAATGGACACAGTATGTTTATAAATTATCTTCTTAAAAGCACATCTATTTTTGTTTTTTAATTTCAATTTCTTTAATCTTTTCCGCATTTGAGAAGTAGAGAAAAGAGAGTAAAGCAAAGATGTCTCTCTCTCCGGCAGCTTCCTTATTTTTTTTCCTGAAATGCACCCCTTGGAAAGTTCTGATTTTTTTTTTCTTTTTGGGTCATTAGTTTATCTTAGACTACCTCGTCTAAAAGCTCAAGTTGGTAGACAAATTAATTCATATAAGTTTTGTATTCACCATGCCACCTCTCGCTCACGGGGTGTGGATTTATATTTGTCATCAAAGACATGAAGCGTGCACAGTTTTTATAAATGGGTGGCGGCAAACTTGAACCTCAACTTTTGCCTACTTTGATACCATGTTAAATCTCCTCGTCTAAAAGCGATAAGCTTTTAGAGGAGGTGATATCACGGTTTCTTGAATCTTTTACTTGGTCATTTTTATGTAGTTTTTTTTAAATAATTGAGGATTAAGAAAAGAAAGAAAATTGCATCAAAAGGTAGTGCTAACTGGTTGTACATATAGAATTGCATAAAGAAGACTCATGAGTAGAAAGACAACTCTACTTGAAGAGTTTCATAAAAGAGTACTTCACCTCAACAATGCTTCATTTACGGGAAGCTAAACGTATACTAACCCTTTTACTTATTCTTGCTAACATCTTTGCACTTTCCTTTTCCACTGTAACATTTGAAGCTTCCTAATATCCTCAATTCCAACTCTTTCTTCCAGGTTGTTTTCTTTTTTCTCATCCATTATTTTAATGTTGCTGATTGCCTCTTCTGCAAGTTTTGAGAAGCACCTTGCTTTATGTTCTTTCCTTTTCTAGCCAAAGAGTGGGCGCTCTAACCAATTGATTTGGCCTGTCATGTTCTGTTCTCTGAGCCTTAGATGCTGTTCCTTATTTCTTCTAGCAACTTGATGTCACTCATCACCTTGTCGTTAGGCTTCGCCGTGGTTAAGGATCATTGGTCATCAGGCCCCTTCATGCTCCGAAAGTTATAATTGGACTCTCCTGGCATTTTCTCGGAAATTAATGGATTATTGGGTTCAACTGAAAGGCTTAACCCCAGTTGACTGTATACTGTAGTCGTGAACAAGAATATTTGCCCGTACTATCTTCTCCTTGGCAGTCTTCTTTATTTTCATCATATTCACTTCTTTTCTTTAATCAATTAGCTGCCTCTGATTATCGAAAGGTGGAAAATTGCACCTGACCTTGCAGGTATGTGCCTATAGAGATGGAGAAGTAATAATTGATACTGCTGCTGGGACACTTGGAAGATACGATCCTCGACCAGTTCAGCCTGATAGTTTATTCCCTGTTTTTTCTGTAACGAAGGGAATCACAGCAGGAATGGTACATTGGCTGGTTGATAACGGGTATGCAACATTTTCTAATGTTTATGCAGTTCCATGCAAGTATCAGCGTGCAGGTGTTTGGTAATTGGTGATGTTAACCTTTTCTATCATCTTGCACCCGCGTTGAAATTATTGCCTTATTAACATATGTATGCCCAGAGGACTAATGGAATGATGTGGTAGTTGCACTTATTAGCCAATCAAAATGGTTCTTGAATTAAAAAATGTTTGCATTTAAATTGTATGACAGGCAGAATTAGATCTTAAATGGAAATGCAACCCTAACTCGAAATCCTTTTTTCTCAATTGGAACTGTTTATGATGAGGAACGTTTTGGCATTGCATTCCTAGGGTCAAATCCTCTATGAGTTCCAAGTAATATTCATTTGCTTTATTTTCCCATCTATTTTTCATGGTAGTATTCATTTTTCTTAGTAGTGGTATCCATGGTGCTAGTTTTCTCACTTTATCATCATATGATGCCTTTTCAATTATCGAGCACATTTTCTAGTCCTCCATTTGCTTTAGATTTCATCTGATTTAATCAGACACATTGACTAAATTTCTTTTGAAAATCAACGGAATCATGTTGTGAAAATAATTGTAATCAGCTTTTAATCCCAAGGGGTCTATGTCTATATGCTCTCATATTTTAGAAACCCATATATCTCTATTATATTTCCCATGGTACAACAGCACTTATAATTTAATTTTGGTTCTCGCACTTTATTGAGTTAATATAGAAATGAACATTGTATTAACTGCTTGATGTTGGTGTAACAGGAAGCTGAAGCTTGAGGATAAAGTTGCTAATATTTGGCAAGAATTTGGTACGAGTGGAAAAGATAAAATAAAAGTATGTTGAAAAGCCCGTAATTATGGAAAATTATAGGGATTGATTGATTGCAAATTATTTGGTAGATTTTCTATTTTAGGAGATTATATTTTCTATTTTAGGAGATTATATTTTCTGTTTATTTCTTTCCTTTTTCTTATGATTCTTTTGTATTATAAATAGGATGGTTTTGTATTATCAAAGATATAAAATTCAGAAACTTGTTTCAAAATCTCTCTCTCTCTCTCGAATTCTTTATGGTATCAGAGCGGGACTTGTCCAATCCCGGCCAACCATGACAGAATCATCCAACAAAAAGTCAGAAACAACAAATAACCTTGACAATGAAATCGAGGTCATCTCCACTATGAGTTCAAACAGAGCAGAAAACTTATCCTTTCAACTTACCGTGGAAAAATTAAATGGAAAGAATTATCGTGAATGGGCTCAGTCCATCAAATTGGTAATCGACGGCAAGGGAAAACTAGGGTTTCTTACCGACGAGAAGAAACCCGAAACCACTGATGTTGCCTCTTTGCAAAAATGGAAATCATAAAACTCCTTGGTGATTGCTTGGCTCGTCAATTCCATGAAACCCACCATAGGAAAAACCTATCTGTTCCTGCCAACTGCAAAAGACGTTTGGGATGCTATTAAAGAGACCTATTCAGATTTCGAAAATACCTCCCAAATCTTCTAAATCAAGACAAAATTGTGGCAGTTAAAACAAGAAGAAGGGAAGTCACCGATTATTACATAGAGATGTGCAACCTTTGGCAAGAATTAGATTTGAGCAGTGAAGAAGATTGGGAATGCTCGGCTGACATTGCAAAATACAAGAAACGACTTGAAACAGAGAGGGTTTTCGAGTTCTTGGCCGGATTGAACCGCGAGCTCGACGACGTGAGGAGGAGGATCCTTGGCCGGCGACCTCTGCCTTCAACGCGCTAAGTCTTCTTCGAAGTGAGAATAGAGAAACGTGTTGTCTGGTGATGATGAAAGGAGACCCATCCATTGGGCCTGAAGCATCTGCACTATTATCCTGTAAGTCAATTGGATCCAATCTTAATTCTCATGGGCCTAATTTTAATTCTCGTGGGCCTCGAGCTGTGTTTAATACTCGTAGGCCTGGAGTTGATTTTAATTCTCGTGGGCCTGGTCATGACTCTCATGGGCCTCAAACTGGACCAGGCCCAAATACAAGAAGGCGTCTTTATTGTGACCACAGCCGTAAACTCGGTTATACTTAGGATACATGTTGGAAAATACATGGAAAACCAACAGATTGGAAACCGAGGCAGAATATTAAAATCGGGGATACCAAGCAATCTTTAATCATCAGACAAAAAAAAATCAAGAAGACGCAAAAAATTCTTCGATAGGAACATTTAACCCCGAGCAGCTAAATCAACTTTACAAAATATTCTCTAGTCTCCAAACATCTAGTTAGTCCTCAACCTATGTTCCATCTAGTTCACTGCCCACAAAGGTAATTTTGTAGTTTTAAATACTATCTCTCGAACTAAAATACCTTGGATTTTCGACTTAGGTGCTTCAGATCACATGACTGATGCGCATCCTCTCTCGTCATATTTTCCTTGTGCTGGTAATCTTAAAGTGAAAATTGTAGATGGTACACTATCACCAGTTGCAGGAAAAGGGAGGATTAAAATAACCGATCCTATAACTCTAGAGTCTGTCCTTCATGTTTCAAAATTATCATGCAATTTATTATCTATTAGTAAATTGACAAAAACTTCGAATTGCTCAGCTACTTTTTTTCCCACTAATTGTATTTTGCAAGACCTATCATCGGGGAAGATGATTGGCAGTGCTAAGGAGTGTGATGGACTTTACTACCTTGATGAGGCTAAAGTGAATAAACGACATCAACTAGTTGTTTGTGATTCTACTTCTATTTCTAGGGATAGCAAATTATTGTTATGGTATTTTAGAATGGGTCATCCCAATTTTCAATATACGAGACGTTTGTTTTCTTCTATTTTGTTTGAATAAAACTGTCTTTTGACTTTCAATGTGAATTCTGTGAACTTGCAAAACATAGACGTACATCATTCCCGACATTCAAATATCAATCCACCAAACCATTCGCCCTAATTCACAGTGACTTGTGGGGTCCGTCTCGAAATCCAAACCACACTCACACAAAATGGTTTATCACGTTCATTGATGACGACACTCGAGTTTGCTGGGTTTACCTGTTGAAAGAAAAAAGTGACGTTCGAAGCATATTTATAGAATTCCACCAAATCATTCAAACACAAATTCAAATTCTGGGAACCGACAATGGCACTGAATATCTCAACTTTACTTTGGAGAATTACCTTAAACTACATGGGATAGTTCACCAAAGTTCATGCGTTGACACCCCCCAACAAAACGGGGTTACCGAAGGAAAAAATAGACATCTTCTTGAAGTAGCTCGTGCCTTGATATTCGCAACAAATATGCCAAAAACTTTCTGGGGAGATGCCATTTTAACCTCCACATATCTTATCAATAGAATGCTTAGTCGAGTTCTCTCTTTCAAAACATCTCTCGAAAACTTCATAAATGCTTTCCTACATCTCGCTACATATCAAATTTATCTCTTAAGGTATTTGGATGCACCGCATTCGTTGATGTCCATGCCCATACCTGAAACAAACTAGATCCTAGAGCAATTAAATGTGTCTTCATCGGATATTCCCCTACCCAAAAAGGCTACAAGTACTATGACCTATCACAAAAAAGGGTATTTGTTAGCCTTGATGTCACATTCTTTGAAAACACCTCTTATTTCCAAAAAACTTCTCTTCAGGGGGAGAATGTGGAGGAAGATCATTTTTTGGACTTCGGCCTCTCTCTATCTGAACTCACTTCAAATCCTAAATATGACACAGAAGACAATTCTAACTATGGAAGAGATGTTGGAAAACAAAATGGCAAAGAAATGATTGTTTATTCACGAAAGCCAAAATTAGGGAACAGAGAAGACTTTACACCCGAGACTCCAAATGAATTGGACCCGATGATAGCTCTTAATATCCATGAGTCTCATTCCAAGTCAGGTAATTCTGAGTCTCTTAGTATAAATTTACCTATTGCTCTGAGAAAACAACCTCCGTTATGTACTCTCCATCCAATCTCAAAATTTGTGGCATATAATACCCTGTCTAGTGGATTTCGTGTTTTTATATCTAACTTTGACAGCATAGAAATTCCAAGGAACATTCAGGAAGCGTTGAAGGCTCCTAAATGGAGAGAAGCAGTAATGGAGGAAATGCGAGCATTGATAGAGAATGAAACTTGGGAGGTGATGAATTTACCCAGAGGAAAGAAACCAGTTGGGTGCAAATGGGTCTTCACAGTAAAGTATAAAGCGGATGGAACAGTGGATCGATATAAAGCACGACTTGTAGCAAAGGGGTTCACTTAAACATTTGGAATTGTCTACACGGAGACGTTTGCACCAGTAGCAAAACTAAATACTGTTCGAGTACTCTTGTCATTGGCAGTCAATTATGACTGGTCTCTTCAACAACTTGATATAAAGAATGTCTTTCTGAATGGCAACTTAGATGAAGAAGTATATATGACATTACCACCGGGCTTCTGTAAAAGGGAGGAAGAAAATCAAGTGTGCAAACTTAGAAAGTCAATTTATGGTCTCAAACAATCTCCATGAGCATGGTTTGACAGATTTGCAAAAGTAATAAGAAGTCAAGGATACAAGCAGGGACAATCTCATCATACTATGTTTTATCACCAGGCTAAAGATGGGAGGAAGACAATTCTTATTGTACATGTGGATGATATTATCCTAACAAGGGATAATGAAGTTGAGATACAAAGATTAAAGAAAACTTTAGCTAATGAATTTGAAGTCAAAGACCTGGGACAAATGCGATATTTCTTAGGGGTGGAAGTAGTAAGATCAAAAAGGGGCATTAGTGTCTCCCAAAGAAAGTATATCTTAGACCTCCTAACTGAGACAGGTATGCTAGGATGCAAATCAAGTGGCACTCCTATTGAAACAGGAAAAAGGTTGGAGGATGTTGAAAACCTGAAGAAAAAGATAGATATCAACGACTAGTGGGGAAGTTGATCTACTTATCACACACAAGACCTGACATTGCATTTGCAGTTAGTGTGGTAAGCCAACACATGCATTGACCAAAGGAAACTCATCTGGAAGCAGTACACAAAATCCTCAGATATCTCAAGGGATCTCTAGGCAGAGGATTATTCTTCAAAAAATATGAGAATGAGGGAGTTGAAATCTTCACAGGTGTAGATTGGGAAAGTTCATCAGAAGATAGAAGATCGACTACTGGATATTGTACTTTTGTAATGGGAAACTTGGTAACTTGGAGAAGCAAAAAATAAAATGTAGTAGCTCGAAGCAGTGTTGAGGCTAAATTTCGGGCAGTAGCACAAGGAATTTGCAAAGGTTTATGGTTAAAGAAATTTTTGGAAGAACTACAGGTCACATTAGAGTACCCACTCAAATTTTATTGTGACAACAAGGCAGCTATTAGTATTTTTCTTAATCCAGTACAACATGACCGAACCAAACATGTAGAGGTGGATAGACATTTTATTAAGGAAAAAGTGGAAGATCTCATTTGTATTACCTATATCTCTACAACAGAGCAAACTGCCGATATCTTCACCAAAGGACTACTACGACAGAGTTTCGATGATTTCATTAGCAAGTTGGACATGATTAACATCTATGATCTAACTTGATGGGGAGTGTTGAAAATTCCGTAATTATGGAAAATTGTAGGGATTGATTGATTGCAAATTATTTGGTAGATTTTCTATTTTAGGTGATGGATTTTCTATTTTAGGAGATTATATTTTCTGTTTATTTCTTTCCTTTTTCTTTTGATTCTTTTGTATTATAAATAGGATGGTTTTGTATTATCAAAGATATAAAATACAGAAACTTGTTTCAAAATCTCTGTCCCTCGAATTCTTTAAAGTAATATTCTGTTCTTCGGCTCCCAGAGAAATTTTCTGCTGTCATTTAAGTTCCTTATTTGTTTCTTGGCTCAATCCATATATATTGGGAAAAATTATAACCTTAAAGGTGATAATGAATCGTAAATTCTAACGTAGTTGGAAATTGCAAATTTTGTAAAACCCACTGATTGTAGTATAATCATGTAGCTTTTTACTTTCCCAACTTGAGAAATGAGAATTCCTATGCTATTAGTTTCTTTACCAGTTTAATCTGTATCTTATAGTTATTGCATATGCATATGTTATATTACGGGTGGGATTTTCTCTGCTGTAGGTTCACCACGTGCTTAATCACACATCTGGTCTGCATAATGCCTTGGCCAGTCTTACACGAGAAAATCCTTTACTGATGACTGATTGGGACGAATGCTTGAATTGTCTTGCTAAGGTGGAGCCAGAGACTGAACCTGGCCATCAACAACTGTACCATTATTTGTCTTTCGGCTGGTTATGTGGTGGCATTATTGAGGTACTATTAGACATTACTCTTTCAGGTGACGATTATACAAGCCTTGGTTCCACATATTGATCTTTATATGCTTCTGAAATGGTTTAGCTTTATGCTTCAAACTGAGCATTTTCTGATACACCACATGATAGGACTTCATAGCTAGGCATTTTCCTTACCTTTATCACGGAAAAAGTTCAACTCTTTTAACTTGATTAATTCAGTGTAAGGGCTGGAACGCATGAAAAAAATATTTATTATGCCTTATATGTTCACTTAAAACCGAAGGCTCAAATTGGTCCTTCTTGAAATAATTCTCATTCTTTTTCTGCGAAGGATATGTAGTTTCCTCTCCTTCAAGGAATGTTTTGCTGGAAATGTATGACCATGCCTGCCCTTACCATTTTTTAGGCAAAGAAAGAGATTTTGAAAAATAGAAGATTAAAGAAGACATTTTTATATCATTTATTTTCTGTAGTCCAAAGCATTCAAGGAACCTGACATATTTTGAACCATGATATTGGCCTTAACACTAACTTAATTATTCTTCAATACAGCGTGCATCAGGGAAGAAGTTTCAGGAGATTCTCGAAGAAGCATTTATTCACCCTCTTGATGTAGAAGGCGAGCTATACATTGGAATTCCTCCAGGCATGTTCTAACCATTCATCAATTGCATCATTTTCTCGCTGTGACATCTCGTCTTGATCTCATATTTGCTTTTGTTGACAGAATATGATCAACTATTTTACCTAAGCATTTTATTTATTGGCAACAATTCACAGTTAATGCTTAGTTTGAAAAAGAAGTATTTACTCTTCCAACTGTTATTACTGTAATAATTTCTTCATCATCTTAAGATCAAGATTGAGAATGAAAGTAACACTTTAACTGATGCTTAATTGAATAGATAATCATGCCATCTGCTACTAGATGCTCAAGTCACTGCACATATGATTGAGATATTTTTGCTGGTTTTATCAACTTCTCCAACTTATGAAATTATATGTGAATTCATGAGTCTGTGATGGTTTGCATGGTAGCACTACTCGGAATTGCAGAAAGGTTTTGTAGTTCGAAGGCACTAATTGTCCCTCTTGTAACTTTATGAACTAATTTACAATTTACTCGTATTCCAAATATTAATGCGTTCCTGATATTGAAACCGAAAACTAAAAGCCCATGAGATAGTGGGGTTTGGTGGCCACCCTACTGGTTTCATTGAGAAACTTTCAGCAATGATGGATAATCAAACAACTCTGGAAGATAACTACTCCTAAATTTTTAATTTATGTTAAGAAAAATCCTGAGAAATATTGTAACAATAACTGCAAACAAAAAAGGGTTTTAAAAGTTGGACAGCGTTCTGATGCACCAGACTAAATTCTCATATAGCAAGTTTAGAGCAATAGAAATTTTATTGGTAATTTTCATATACTTTTTCGTCTTTTATTTTTGTTTTATTTTCATTTATCTTTTTGGGGGAATTGTTGGGTTGATCATTAATAAAACCTTTCGTGGCCTGACCAAATATATACTGTGTCACAGGTGTGGAATCTCGACTTGCTAGCCTCACAGTCGACATGGAAGATATGAAGAAAATCTCTGGAATCGGCAAACGTTCAGACCTACCTTCCACCTTCCAAACACAAGAAATTTCTCAGATGGTGACTACTCTTCCTGCCCTATTTAACTCACTCCAAGCTCGACGTGCCATTATTCCTGCTGCTAATGGGCATTGTTCAGCTCGTGCCCTTGCACGCTACTATGCAGCACTTGTGGATGGAGGTTCAGTTCCCCCTCCACATTCTTCTTCTTCCAAACCCCCATTGGGAAGCCATCCACACATTCCCAAATTTCCGTCCCATAAAACCTCCAAGAAGCAAAAGGGGTCCAAGCACGTACAAAAGACGGATAGTTCTACTGGTGTCAACTACATTAGAGTTCCCAGTGACATTAGTGGCAGCAGTAGCAACACCTCGACTAGAGGAGGTCATGGAAATGGCCCGAAATCTGGTAAACTATTTAGCAATCCTAGTATTCATGATGAATTCATGGGTGTCGGAGAATTCGAGAACCTGACACTTCCCAGTGGAGAGTTTGGGCTCGGGTTTAAGAAATCTTACTCGAATGATGGCGACTTAATTGGGTTCGGGCATTCGGGCATGGGTGGATCGACAGGGTATTGTAACATAGAGCACAGATTTGCTATTGCTGTGACTTTGAATAAAATGAATTTTGGAGGTGTGACTGCAAAAATAATTCAATTAGTGTGCTCAGAACTCAATATTCCATTGCCTGCAGATGTTAACAGACATGCAGAGAGTCTAACTAATGACGGGTCAAATGTAGGCAAACCTATGATTAATTGAGAAGAACCAGAAGAAAATCAAGGACAAACTATACTTTGTACTTTTTTTCCTCTATTTTGGCTTTGTAGTACATACAGGTACATGTACCCCATGTATATTTGTACGAATCATGAGAGAACGATGCAAAATTATCTAATTGCAGGTGTTCATTTACTTGCATATCAAGACTTTACAAATAAAGGCTATTTTTGTTTTTGTTCCTTCGCGTTCTTGGTTCTTTTTTGTGTTTTTGTTCTGTTTTGCAGTTCTTTCTCCTTCTTTCAAGCATTCACAGTTAAGCATCAACGAAGATGATGAGAAATCGAGATTACCCTGAAAATTGGAACATTCTCCACCAAGATGCACGAAGCCAGGAAATTAAAATGTGATGCACCATACATGCTAAAGAAAACACACCTTCATTTAGTTCTGGGGTTTAAGTTACAAATTGAAAAATAAATCCCAGGCTTCACATGATCATGTCAAGCTAAGATTCTTCGACCATTATAAACGAAGAATACCAATTCATTCCCATTAAATCTAGAATGAGAAGAACAATTTGCTTTCATAACAAATGATATATAAATTCTTTTTTTTAAAAAAAATTAATAAATTCGGGACGACTCTTCAATGGTGAGAATCAAGGTAGTATGTTATTGCATTTGCCTAACTACTGTGAAGGATGATGGTGAGAAAGTGCCTGTAGAAGTTGTAGGCACAAGATGGCATTTTTTTTGCCATATTATTTATCTAAACCGCAGCTTTTTTGGCCACCTATATATGAAATTATCAATCTTGCTTGGGTGGAAGCCGGCGACGAATTCTGAGATGGCCGAATTTCCCAGCACCTGGGGACGACCCCTCAAAAAGAATCGGTAAATAACCTGTG
Organism: Forsythia viridissima; assembly: GCA_030279155.1. NCBI lineage: Eukaryota > Viridiplantae > Streptophyta > Magnoliopsida > Lamiales > Oleaceae > Forsythia > Forsythia viridissima. Next base: position 8,963,039 of record CM059041.1, read on the forward strand.
GCAGCTTTGTATCTCTGCTGAATCTGCATATTCAAATCAGAAACACAGAATAATTCAAAAAAATTACGTTCGAACATGGTCGGTGGTTAGTAAACAAGAAAAGGAGTGTAATTCCAAGAAAATGTCGGGTCGACACTGCATAATTTACTTGGAAGTACTTTTCTAAACTAATAGAAATGCTTTTCTTCTGAAAATAAATGCTAATTTTGGTGATAACATCTAGCATCAAGAAGTTAATCTCCCTACAAATGGTAATAATCTGAATATCTGAGCTATTTTGTGAATTTTTCTATTAATTTGTTTGGAATACATGATTACCTCAAGAATTTGTTGGCTGCTTCGTAAACAATTTTTACCAATTACACAAACTGTTCCACCCGATCCTCCACCAGTAATTTTTGAACCATATAAAGTTCCTTTGGCAGATCTTGAGGTTTTACTGTGCTGCATTTCTTGCACTAGCTGAACAAGCCTGTCTGTCCCGTCTGAGCCAAGTCCACAAGCACTGTAACTGTAGTGGCACTGTAGAGAAAAATAGAACATTAGAAAAACATCGAGTAATTAACATTGCTACAGAATAATGTATGCGTAGAAGAGATTGTGACGCATATGGGAAAGAAAATAGGAGATAGGAACGGAGGAAAAGAGAGAGAACAATATAAATTTGGGAGGAGAAGAGTTCAGTCTAATAGTATTTCTAACCAAAGTGAAACCCTTGGTTCCCCTTTTATACACAGTAAAGAATTTAATTTGAACAACACTTCTAATAAGTATAATTACATCAAAATGTCATCAAAACAAATCTATTCCAGTTACATCAAAACAAATAAAATTTCAACCACTTTTTAATTTTCTTAAAATATGTTTGTATCATGTTGTCTCAGTTGTGTTGTTTGTTCAAGAATCGTTTCCTTTTTTGAACAACAAACATTGGTGCTACTATCTCAACCCTCTATAAATGGCTGACTTGTCATGATCTAGCATTTAGAGAATGATGGAAAAGAGATGCGTAATATGTTAAGTAAAACAGGAAGGCTCAATGATGTACACATTCGAATACCTGGTACATCAATTCTCCTAGAGCAGTGAGTTGGTCATCCGAAGCTAAAGACGTTAGTAGTGCTTTGAAAGCCTGTATATCAAATAAAACTAGTAAAGTATTTACTAATTCGAAATAAATAAATTATAAGCATTATCACCAAATCCATTTTTTTTTAATTCTTAAGTACAACAGATCCTAGTTTAACGAAAACCATAATGTGGATATCGATCAAATACAGATACTGCCTATGAATATGATTCTCTTCAATTTGCCACCTTTCATTTGCTTTTGGTTAGTATCAAATTAAAGTAAATGGATTCCGTTCCTCGGCGGACAAGTTTTCATCATGGGCATATATCAGACAAAAGCCAATGCTTCGTAAACTACAATATAATTTTGATTGCGATTAATGCCTTGCATTCCATTGGTATATTAAGAATGTCGACACAGAACATGGACACTATAGGTGTAACGATCGGGATCCCTCTAGTCGGGATCTTACCCCCCAGTGTACTCATTCATATTGTCCGCTTTGGGAGGGCCTGACCCATCTTACCCCCTTACAGATTTCTTTCGCGTTCCCTGCGATTCGAACCCAAGACCTCTACCTTATGAGGCACTTAAATTCAATGCTGGTACCAATTGGACAAGTTGAATGTTACCAATTGGGTAGGTACCAGCATTCAAATTTAGTGCCTCATAAAGTAGTGGTCTTGGGTTTGAATTGCAGGGGACGCGAAAGAAATATGTGAGGGATAAGATGGGCCCAGGTCCTCCAAAAGCGGATAATATGAATGAGTACAGCTGGGATAAGATCCAGACTAGAGGAATCCTGGTCATTAAAAAAAAAAAACATTCAACTTAAGTGCGTCATAAGGTAGAGGTCTTGGGTTCGAATCGCAAGGGACGCGAAAGAAATCCGTGAGGGTAAAATGGGTCTAGGCCCTCCCAAAGTGAATAGTATGGATGAGTACGGCTGGGGAAAGATCCCGACTAGAGGGATCCCGGTCGTTACAATAGGGGTTGTGCATCTACCACAAATTATTTGTAAAGTCACCAATTTATGTTGTAAACCAACTTTTACTTTACCTGGACGCGGAAATTCTCATATATAGGATGTCTGGCGGCTGCTCTCACTCCGTAATTTCGCTTTTTATCTATTACAGTGACTGGATCATTGTGGTCAGCATATTTCTCCAAGAATGTCTCACCAAGCATGGCTTCAGGAAGCTGCTTAACATAAAGAGCTTCATATCTGAAATAAAAGACCGTCGACTTTTTAAAGAAGCCCAACTAAATTACTAACAGCTGTTTGATTCAAGTACCAAAAACTGGCTTCATGCATTTGAAGACACTGGCAGCCTCATCCAAGATGAGAAATAGGAAACAAGACACTGATATCAATTGTTACAGGTACTTCTAGCTCTTTGCAGGGAGAAGTGGGGTCCAATGTATGTTTGACAAAGCTTAAAAAGTTTGCTTATAAGTAAATAGGTAAGTTTTAAAATAAGTATTTTTTACTGATCAGATTAGAATAAGTTGGTTACTTATTTTCACACTAAGGCAAGAGTTACCTTCAAAATAAGTAAATCCTTTACTTAAATGTAATCAAAGAGTAAATTATCCAAACATGTTTGGCAATTAAAAGTAACTTTTACTTATTTTAAGCTTAGTCAAACATGCACCAAGTCGTGGACGGCACAAGGTTAAAAACCAAAGCAGCACCTCAGAACACAACAATGCATAATAGAACGTGGTCCCAAAGGGGTCGAGGTATTTTAGAAAACTCCAACCAAGATAAACCAAGATAAGTAGGGGAAGCAAGATGCCAAGACACAGAGGAGGGGAACATCTATTTATTTTACCTGTGGGGTGACAAGTTGCACAAGTAATCCAAGGAAGCTTCAGCTTCAAGTAGTTCAACTGCATCCTCTTCCAACTCATCAGCAATCATCCCATTAGTGGACAATGAGTGGGATAACTGTTCAGATGCCATGGATTTAACAATCTTCCTGCCCATAAAGGCTCCAATCCTCACAGATCCATAATCTCCACCACCGACACTGCAAAATGATCCATTATTCCAAAGGGGGGAGAGACAGAAACTATTAACCATACCAAAAATATGCTAAAAATTTCGCGGCAAAATAAAATGTCATGATAAACAATATAATTCTTTCGAGGAAACATTGGCAGCCTTATCAGTTTTAGGAAAATTGAAAACAACAACAAATATATGCATGCCGATGTATCTGAATCTTTCATCTATGAATCTAAACAAGTACGTAACTTCCAGACATCGAAAGGGAAGATAGAGACCCCGTTATTCCTAATACCTGTGTCGGATCCCTGAATCGATTCCCCAAAATCTTATATGATTAGGAATGTCCACCAGACCCAATACTTCAGCAGGCTGCAGCGTAGTTATGGGCATTAATATAATAATCTCTAATTCTAATCATAAAAAGTACTTTTCCCCATGGAACTGTCAAATACCTGGCAAATCATCGCAAAAAGTTTATTAGCTTCACCACACGCAGAAGTCATCTGGTCCATCACACCACATGGAGCTCCAACTACATGATTCTCCACCTTCCATATGCAAATATTGTTGTGATAGCGGTAAGATGTCATGCATAAACCTCACAAGCATAAGGAAATATATGTGAGTGTGTTCATGCATCAGAAAGTAAACCTTTTGACAGAGCAAAGCAAGCTCCCTTGGGCTGATATTCAGTCCTGAAATGCACAGACGTTGGCATGATAACATTATGTTGCCATTAAGGATATAAAGCAAGCAAATCATAGGCTGAAAAATTATAAGATAAATTGTTTAAATACAAACAAGGAAGTGGAGTCATTTATCCAAAGTCAACGGTCCCAATTTTTCTTCGGGCTGACGTGTTCTGAAACAAGGAATTGAACATATCTCCAACCAACCAAAACTCATTTCTTGATACAATCCCAGTTTTTCAACATGATATTAAAAGTGGTCAAATCATTGCCAACAGTTAATCCTTTCTACTAGCTGGTCAGTAAGAGTTCTTAAACCTATCAGAACTTCTTGATTTTGTTATTGATGTCAAAATGACATACATCGAAGCCATGCTATATCCACCTCAAGCTCATATGAAATGGGGTGAAGTGGCTGCCATTGAGGCTTGTGACAATGCAGGGAAAAAACCCGAAAATAAACAAGTTCGTATTAGCACATAAGTTTTGAATTTTGATCCATAACATCACTACTGAAATGGATAGTTGGAATTCAATCCTATATCAAACCTATGATATCAGAATAATATTATCTAAAGTTTCGAGAGGAAAGCACGGGAGCATATTCAATCAGTAACCATCTCGTAGGGTACGGGTACAAGTACAAGTAAAGTTACAAGGTGAAAATTTTCATACTCACAATAACTAATATCTCATTAGTATTGTGTTCTTAAAGAATCAATAGCAAGTGCTCGATAGGTATAACAAAACATATGCATATACATATCGTGTAAGTACCGTGAGCAGCAGCTATCGCAGACATGGTGGCTACTTCCACAGCTGCAGAAGAAGAGACGCCTTTTCCTTCCGGCACAGCAGAAGAAACCTACAAGTGCATGAGCATTATGTCATTAAATGTTCTATCTGGTACAGTCATAAGCAGCAATGATTATGCTGTATGGAATGGATACAACCAAAATAAACAAAAAAAAGGTAGGAAAAATGATACCAAACAACTAATCTTATGTATTTTCTCAAATTGAGTGGAGGAATCCCATATCAACCATAAACCAATTAATTTCACTCTCATTTTTTACCCAATATTGCCAGGGTGACGCATATTGGAAGAAGAGTCTAAATTGTTTACCTTCATATTGGAAGAATGAGCATAGGCCATGAGCAACTTACTTGACTTGTTCTAATTGTTGTAACAAAATAATGTATAATCTACAAGTTCTCAAATACTATGCAGCCTGGCAGCATCTTCTAGATTTGACTAGTATACCCTTTTTTTGAGGTGGAATCCGACCGTAAGCTCTGTTATGATAATGGATTGAGACGGTGAATAGATTTTGGAGATGATCGGTAGAGGGAGATGATCGATTAAGGGGATGGATTGAGAAGATGAGTAGATTTTGGAGGTGGTCCGTTGAAGAAGATGATTGAACAGCAAATTTTGGTGGAGGTGAAATTGAAGACGTAGTGACAGTGTGACACACGGACATATTTTTTTGTTCCTGTAGCAGAGAAAACTCCCTACGGTCGTGATTATTAATCGACGAAAAATAACATGAGAAATTCAAGATTCACGCCAAAGACATCAAAGGCATATATTTTGTCAATTTTTGAGGGGAAATGAACAAAATATTAGAAGTTGATACACCTTATGAATGAATAAATTCTATAATGGACAACTTTGACCAATCAAAATGTCGCCGAAGGTTAAGCACTTGAATAATTATGAAGTTCAGCAATCTTATGATTGCAATGGGGTAAGAATCTATCGACTATCATAAATTAATAATTTTGGCCAATTTGAATGATGCCAATCATCAGACAGGCAGATAATCAGCAATAAGCCAGTAGAATAAAATGGCCAGAACCATCTGTTAGTAAAGTCAAGATGATGATGGATGGCCCATGCAGACAATAAATCAAAATGCTTAATTATAGCATGACACATACCAGCACACTGATACTATTCTCAAATCGTGTGCCTAGTTCTTTCATCAGAACCAGAATTGTTCCTGCAACATAAGCAGCCCACCTAGAAAGGGAATTTTGTTAGTACAATATATAAAAGCACATTTAAGATCAGATAAATAGACCACAAACTATTTTTAAACCTTTGGGATGGATCTTGGGCAAAGTAATTTCTGGCCTTTTCATATGACAAAGGTTGCTCCCCATCCATGAAATCTGATAGGTTCATATCAAATGTTGGCCCACGATTACTTAACTCTGACCCATATGATACCTAAAAAACACATTAAGATACATGAACAAAGGCACTCAAACTCGTCGTCAAAGATATCAAGAGTTCATCTAGAAGCTGAAATCAGAATAATATTGCCTGCGTCTTCGAAGAAACCAGAATAATATGCCCTCGTCACTCTCAAAGATGACTAAAAAGATCCCACTATATGAACAGAGGTGCATTTGTGTTCACATTAAAAACAGCTAAAAGAAATAGTTTGATGTATTATGTAACATAAATGATGGATCATGTAAAATGGTAGTCGGCTGTAAGTTGACTGATATTGTCAGGTTATCAGTTAAAACAACTTAACCACTTCAGTTGTACATAATATTACTTCAATGCCAAGTACGTACAATTTGAAGCACGGGGGTTTGCCCTTGTCCTTTTGAACTTTGTCGAGCCTGAGCATGCTTCCACAGTCTTTGCTTAGTTGGTTCGATCTTTTGCACAGCAACATGGCAAGCTTCTCTAATTGGCATCTGTAGATATTTTACAGGAATAATATTATTAAAAATACCATCAGAGCAACAAGATATAAGAACCTCTACAGTGACGACACTGGATGTACGCATAGCATAGTGATCACGAGAAGCGGAAAAGATTTTGATGCCCATAGATATAATCTGAACACAACAAAATCAGTACTTTAGCATCTGTAAACATGGATTATGGATATACATATAGCCAGCTTTGACCCATAAGGTATTAGTGTTCACACTTAAGGACTTATAGATAGGTTGACGAGATACACACTTCCTTAATTGTTACATCTGACTGTTGAAAAATACGAATTTACGAATCTTTCAGCCCAGATGTCTTACTGGAACTTTTGTGCACCAAAAAACAATAAATCTGGGAGGGCAAAAAGTTAAGTGTTTCCTTTTCTTTTCTTCTTAGAAAGTGGTGTTGGGTAGGGAAATATACCTGCAACACAAGACTTCCAGAGTAGTCAGCAATTCCACCCATGACATCCAACCTTCCAGGTGCTCTCGCCACAAAAATGTCTTCCTACATCAGTCATGTTTATGGTAAAATTTACTTAGGTATCAGTATCTAGTAAACGGAAGATTTTTCCTTAATGTCCAGAGGATTAACAAATGCCATGGATAATTTATCAATACATACATACATCTAGATAACTAACATAGTTGTCACACAAATTTCATTACCATGATATCGCTTCCTGTAGATGCTTTGAAATTCTGAAGATTATCAATCATTTGTTTTCTAATTGTTTCAGTGAAGGTAACTTGTGAGAAAAATTGAAGATAAAGAACAATTATCATCCTAGAGAAAATATATAGTCAGAAAGTCAACGATCTTGGATGTCCAGCACAACAGCTGCAGATGACAAAATCTGATACCTCCAATAGAGCAGCAAGAGTTGTCAATTTCCATTAGTTTTCAATATAAATACATATCATTTAAATTTCTTATTACTACTTTTTCAGAGCCTGTAATAGAATAAATGACTGAAAGATGAGATCTAGTTAAATTTGCAGAATGAACGTCAATCAAGCCAAGTGTAAATTCGCAGCAAATGTTGGGAACTGAACTGAATAAAACAAGATACCTCCCAGTTAAAGAGATTAGCAGCAGCTTTCTGCTCCCTCATCTGGCGCTTCTCAGTACTCTTTCCATAATCAAACACAACCTCAAGTTCTGACAAGCTCTTCAAGAAATTCGCAGTATCAGGTAGACCTAGAAGTTCTCCATGAAGAATCTCGAAGTCCTCGGGATATCTAGCAAAGAAGTGTGAAAATGTGGACATAAGAAAGCATTCAGCAGTTTAAGTAAGAAGCATGGAGAAAAATGAAGAAACTCACGGAGGCATGACAAAACTATCGTCGCTCATTTCAGCAGTAGGTGATCCTGTACGAAGACCAAGTTCGTTTTCCGCATTTGCATACCATTCTGGAATGCAGAGATCTTTTCCAGGCACTCTTTGCAATTCATACCCAAGAATGATGGCATCACGCAATCTCCTTGCCCCACTAAGCTAAAACTCAAAAAGGAAGGAGATTCAATCTACTTAGTGGAAAATCAAATATAAGTAAATCCGTATTTGTTACGAGAAGCATCTCAATTTTAGCTTTGAACACCTCTAGTGATGCGTCTCGTTTGTTAAGTTTCAAAATTCTCACACATTTTCAGCAATACCAAAAGATACATGTCTTAGTCTTACCTTATCTGATGTATAGTTTTTTCCGGAGGCTGTATCTATCAATATACGAGCTGCAACCTGAAGTTTTACCAATTAATTGAAAATCATAAATTTCCAATAAAACTCTAAAACAATAAAGCAGCAATGCCAGACCTATTAAAAAACCTAAAAGGAAAAAGTGGCAACAAATGCCACTAAAATAAACATTGAATGTTCATCATGAGGATTGTCCAGAATATTGCTGATGGGCATGACATTTCTCCCACAAGAGAATAAATGGCTTGCGGTCTAATTTGAACAATATCTAGTGAAGCACTATGTGTTTCTTTTGTAGATCGCAAACTTCATGAAAAGAAACATGATAAGAAAGACTCTAGCAATGGATATAATTATAGTTGTGCCTGTGCAGAACGAAGTCATACGTATTAGCAATACCTTAATACTCACTAGAAATGGTATTTTGTCTTCACCAAGCTACATTCCATGAAACCTTGCAACTTTAAAACATAATGCTACGAATGCTGGTACAAAATGAAGAATGAAACAGAAATGAAAATAATTGTTACAGTTATAGCCTTATCAGATTCTGTCATTTCCTATAATTGTGCTAATAAGAAAAATCCATGCATATCTAAAAGCATGTGTAACCATGTAGATATCTTTGACAGAAATGTTTTGCATTGGATCTTGTCTGGAATTAATGCATAACAGAATATTAAATATGACCCTCTCTCACGCTCACTCTGTTAAGTTACATCATGTCATCTATTTACCTTTACATTCCTGTCATCTATTTCAAAACTACAATTGCAAAAAAATAAATAAATAAATAAATAAATAAATAAATTATACTCTATATAAGAAAAACAAAGATACCTCTCCACCATTAGTGCCCCCCTCATAGCATGGTTTCAGACTAACTGCACGTTCAAGATATGGGCTCCAGTGTCCAGTGAGTAAATCCCGTCTAATCATCTCAACACCACCTTGATAGAACTAATAAAAAAGGACCAAGCATTCATTAATCCAGACTGATAATAAATTTTCTCAAAAATGAGAAACAATAAAACAAGACGAAAAGAGAATAGTATATTTAACAAGAAGTTCAATAGATCAAAGAAACGGGAACAAACAATCATCAACGAGAAGCAAGAGCAGCAATGAAATCTCACCTCAAGCATGTTTCTCAGAAATGGTTCTTCATTGAAGTAGTGCGTAGCGAAAAGAGAATAGTATATTTAACAAGAAGTTCAATAGATCAAAGAAACGGGAACAAACAATCATCAACGAGAAGCAAGAGCAGCAATGAAATCCCACCTCAAGCATGTTTCTCAGAAATGGTTCTTCATTGAAGTAGTCCCTACGCACGAAGACAAATGGTACCTTGTATGCCAAGGCCTCACTAACCGTTCCGTATCCAATTTTCCCTGAAATATTATAAGGCTGCTATGGAAACTACTTGATGTAAAAATAAAAAAAAACATTTCAGCTATGCAGAAAGATTTGTTGACTAACCAAGCATGCAATCAGATGCAGCAATCAGATCAGGAGTATATGCATCTTTTGCTAGCTTTACAAAATTTGGAGGAAGGTTCTGACTATCGGATGAACCACAAACCTAAATCCAGGAAGAAAACAACATTTAACCTTTGATTGTAGAACATCCCCGTACACTCTACCAAGCACCCAACAGGTACGAAGACAGTAAAGCATAAGATACCAGGCAAAGCCAACCAGGAGGCAGGTAATCTTCCTTTAATGTCCAGCCGGATGGCTGCAAATAGTGACCGTGTTATAATGTATTGAGAATGAAAGCTAAACCTGAACCAACCAGTGCAACAAACTCCTAAAAATCACCTAATAAAATCTTCACAAAATGACTGCAGTTACCTGTCCGCCAAAGTTGAGAATAACAACCTTCACACCCTCTCCAATTCCAAGTTCTTTCCTCACCTGGACATGATAAAGAAAATGAATGATTTACATTTTACAGAACAGTACATACACCAACAATGATATAAATGGAATTCTAAAGAGAATTTTATGTCATATACCTCCTCACGGGACTTGTGCAATCTCCTCACTACCAAAGGCACATCAATTGAATCCCGGAATGCAGGCACTGTAGTGTTTAGTATCCATGATTAGATTTATAAGGCAAAAATTAAGAGCAGAAAAACAAAAAGATCATTGGTATGAGTCGTATTGGCATACTTGGGCAGTATCCAGGGAGGCGGATAAGAAATTCACAATGAGAGTAATCCTCTGCAATCTGCATAAAACGACAAAATGACTTCACAATTAATAAAATGAGCACCTAAAGCCAAAATATTTTATGAACGGAAGAGCAAGAAAGGGTAAAAAATTTAATATGATTTCCAGCACGGTGAATAATTGCAGAAAGGTGGTGTTACTCAAGACAAATGGGAAACAATCCAACACTATGTAACCAAGAAAATATTACAGTATTTATGAACCTTCCTATGCTCAGAAGATGAAGTGCTAAAAGAGAGGTTGATTTGACTACCGCATACGGTTGTTCCACTTGTATAATTTGCTTTCCCCAAACATGGAATCCAATAAAGACAAAAAGATAACCGCAGGACCCTTTTTCCTTCCAAAAAGCCAGATTAAGCTACAACATGTTTCTCTTTTCTTTCTATTATAGCTATGAAAGAGAAGGCTGATAGAATTTTGTTAGGTAACAGAAAAGATGGACAGTTTTAAACACTTCCGTAGGTCTTAGATTTGAATGTAACAACCCCCCCAAGACCCCGGGATCACCAGCACCAATTCAGTACTGGCATTTAGTTTTCGATGAATACTAGATACCACCTTTTACTTGTTGTTATTATTACTTTCTCTTCTTTCTCAAGTAAATCACATTTTTAAATATTAGAATACTACTAGCATCTTCTCCACTAACTTCCACCCAGTTTGTATTACTTTGTTATTAGACCCTTGTTAAATATGTTTTCCCCCATATTCAGCATAAGCATGAAGAACATTTCCCCTTGACGGAACTATATGGAGTGTAACAGCTAATCTCCTTTGTTGATGATCCCTTGGAGATGTGGATACAGTGATGGCCTCCAGATAGAACAAATCATTAAACCAGAAGCAGTGCTAGGTGACAATATCAGGTACATAATCTTTTGTTCACTAAAACAAATAGACTGTATTCAGGTTCACGTTCCCAAAACTTGGTTGGATCTTGAGGGGTTGAAATTCATCTTTGGCGTCACGGGACATAACCCCCACCCATCTCTCCCTTTCCACCTAAGCTCTACTGAGTTATGCACCTCTTTCCGTCCATGTTTACAAATGGACAGAGATGGGATAAAAGTTTTATGGTGCTGACATCAAGATTTAAACATCAAAGAGTAGTCTTCCCGGGTGCGCTTAGTAAACGTTTCTTTGTGGTTTGAGGAGAAAAAGGCAAACATCAAAATCAAAAGGCAAAATCTTACTAACATCAGTATTCTACATACACGTGATAAAGAACATATAATATAAAACCGAGAACCATGAAGCGGAGGAAATATCAGGTGTAAAGTTGAAGGATGGTCCAGACACGGTCCAGAAAGGACTTGCTTCAAGAAAATATCAACAGTTTGCAATAGGATTTCAGGGTTGTGTGTTTGTTTGTAAATCCTTAACCCAAACTTGTAGGTTCCAACTACATCAGGTAGTCCAATTAATGCATCTTGATTTGAAATTATATGGAAGGTACCTTAAACTACTATATTGAGGCAGATCAACAATAGCAAAAGAACACACAAACATTTATGATAATAGACAGCTTTGCTATAGTCACCTGCCACACTATTGAACGCTTATGATATCCAGCTACCATTACATATTCCGCATAGATGAAGTCCCAACTGCCAACGGAAAAGAAACATTTTCTACTACTCAGGCAACTCTTGTTGAAAACGCATTGCATGGAAAACAAGACAAATGTGTTGATAGAGACAAATTCATATAGAAAATAATTCAGGCGTCAACCATTTTCCACTCTTACAATATTTCATTTTCCTTGAACCATTTTTTGGGAAATGAAGAAAAGGATAGGAGATCACCTGAAATTTGTGACACAAACAGAGCGAATTCCTGCATCGGCTGCTGCTCGACAAGCAACTGGAACAACATCTGAGACCTGAATGCATAAAAATGAAATAAAATACCCATACAGAAGGTCATTTGAAATACAAAATCATGTCAGCATCGCAGCATTTGGAAGCACAATAACTGATTGTTCTTTTCTTAGGTTGGGATCTCAAGTAAGCAATGGGAAAAAACAAAATATTTAATTGTTGAAATACCTTATTGATTAAGTTTTGTTAAATTGGTTCATTCTAAAACTAAACAAAAGTTGCGTTGTCAATGAAGCTATGATTTTGTTTATTAAGTTTCACGACTTCATGCTGACTGAACAATCCACATTCTAGAACACGTAAAAGAAAAGCTCGATGTGTTCAGTTTTACCCCTTATTTTGTCATATTTCTCCTACACTCCAAACACAAATTATAAACAACTAAATGTCTATAATCACAATCAAATTATCAAATAAATGGCTTGGTGCTACAATTGAGGGGCCAAACAACAAAAGCTTCGAATTTGTAGTTAATGATATTTTACCACTAAATCCGCCTTGATGGATTTCAGCCACTCCACTTCCGTCTCCAAAATAGAATCACGAGGAACTACGGCTGTCTCAGAATACTAAATCAACCAGTAAAAATGTAAGTTAAATAAAGAGCAGGCAATTAATTTCATGATATTTATTTAAAGTATTGCTTAGTTGTTTGATTATCAGTCAGTCAGACCTTCTCCAGAGAAGCAAGGCGATCAACTGTCAATGCATCTGCTTGAATTGCTCCACAGTCTAAGAGCACCTATAGTTGCAGAAAATTTGTATTTAAACTGAATGACAAAGCGAAAAGGAACATTTCTGAAGTAAAAATCTTTTGTCGTGAAGCATTTTCCAATCATAGAGAAACCTTGCGGATGAAAAGACGAGGAGACTGTATTTCAGTTGTGAAAACGTAGTCTGGTGCACCAGTGACCACGTGAACATCGTGCCCAGCCAGGATGAGATGTCGAGCAACCTAAGCGCACGCAGGGAACTCAAATTGATTACCACATGTCATAGGTAAGGAAGCGAATATACATTCACTATATTTCCAATTTCTTACTTTAAGAAAGAGATGGATTGGTTAGATAAAAAAAAAAAAATACAGCCATTTGACTAATTACTGAAATAGGTGCATCTGTATTAGAAGCAAACTAATGAGGACTAAATAGATTGGCTTGATAAACAAAATAAATGATGATTTGACTAATTAGTAATTTATGAACTAATACACCCCTTTAGAAGCCGGCTAATGAGGATGAAACCAAAAAAATAAGAATGATTAAATATACAGCCCCATATTATACTTACCGTGATAATGAAAACAGCTGAAATCATTTTAATATAATTTAACAAAATTCCACATTCTAACATGAGTAACACCATATGAAAATTGAGGTCGTGAACCGGAAAAGAAGTTTCTGTCGTGATTCTTTTTGTAATTGCAGAGACAGTTTTAAGTTTTGAATGTATTGAAGATGATAAAATAAATGAACATCAAACTCTACTTTTCATTACTTTTTGTTAAATATGAATGAAAGAGTACCCAAAACTATTTTTGGGTTCACAGCCAGTCATAATTTTATTCTTAAACCCTAAAACTTTATAAAACATTTTCAAGGAACCTCTCTGCAACAACTAGTGAAGGGCAATTCAATCAGCTTTTGTTTCAGAATAAAGACAGTCCAACTTTCTACCACAATGATCCAGAAATGATTTGGCAAAGATTAGAATAAAATAAAAAAATGAAAACGGAAAATTGTTTATATCCAACCTAAGCATTGGTACAGGAGCCGGAGCTGAATATACAACAAACAACTCTCGTAAGTTCAGAATCAATGTTTCTCGTGCACCATTTTTGTTATTTCTTTTCTAAAGCTTTTGCCCTTTTGCCACTCGTCTGCGACATTAAAACTTAGCTCTATGGGCTGGGTATAAAGATAGACACTTTCATTATCCAACCCGTTCTCCCCATTTATTTCCATCATTTATTCAATTTCTTTTCATTTTTTTTACCGTTGCAGCAAGTTTGCATCTCAATCAAAGAAGAAAACAATCAAAATTACAAACGGTATTTAATCATGCTCAAAAAACATCATTTAACGACTTAAAAGTGTCTTCCTGTCAAACTAGATCTCTTTAGAATCAATTATACTCAAAATCATACAAATGGGCTTCTCTAAATTAACATACAAGTGATATAAAACAAGCACGCATGCACTAAATCGAACCAATAAGGTGCAAAAATAATCTCGAACCAAAAAATACAAAGATAAAGTTATGAACAATACATCAAAATCAGACCTTTACTATCAAAATCATAAAATGGGATCCTCTAAATTTATATACAATTTCTATAAAAGAAGCACAAACGATCACACGATCACACACTGGAATTGAATCAAAGCACATTAAACAATAATCTTGAATAAACAACACAATTAGATCTTTATATCAAATGGGTTATCTGTATAAATACTTGCCACGAGAGAGAGAGAGAGAGAGAGAGAGAGAGAGAGAGAGAGAGAGAGAGAGATGAACCTCAACAACACGAGTGGCATGGCCAAAACCATGGCCTGTAACATAATAAGCGAAGACAAGAGGATGCTTTCTTGACTCATCGGAACCCATTCTTCTTCTTCTTCTTCTTCTTCTTTGTGCTGCAAGAATTAAGTATCGGCTTCAACAGGAACTTTGGAACGAGGAACAAATCATCCGTACTGACAATTAAATATTAACAGTTTGTTGCATATTCGATGTCGAGGTGGCGTGTCTTATCCGGTGTTTTACAACAGTAACCTCGCTCAAAATTATATTTATCCACATATTTCTCAATACTAGTACTCAAAAACCACTACATCTACCTATGTTACGAAGGTGGTACAAAAATTGATTTTATTTTTATTTACATGATATTATTATTTATTAAATAGACATTGAGATCTAAAAGGAATCTCTTATATTGTATAGATTGTTATCTAGATTTTATTTATTAAAAAAAAATAAAATCATATTTAAATTTGTATAAGAAATATAAATTTTGTTCAATTAGTATATTTAATAGAACTTTGAATTTAGACGAGATTCTATACAATGTCTAATTCTTTATCTACTACATCAACTTGAAAGAGTCCTATTTAATTTGTATTAGTGAAAAAACTAGTATATACTATTTTCTCGTAGTAAGATTCGATCGTAAGTTACGATTTAAATTTAATAGCAACTCAAATATGTAACAGATGAAAAAGAAGATGTACTTAAAAATTTGATTTAAGTAAATAGAATTTGAAGACAAAGAAGATATGATAAAGAAAAATTAATTTTGATAATAAAAATAGACGCGCACAATTTTTTATCGTAAATTAAATAAAACACTTTACAATCGTGATAAAACATAAACACCAGAGTGTTATGTGACAAATATTTTAAACGATCTGTAATTGTATTGGGATGATGTAATGAGTCTGGAAAGAGCTGCTGTCCGATGGCGCAAAAGCAACAAATTTACTTTGACTACAACATCATGCCCAACTCTTGGAACGAATTAGATGATCCAGCTGAGGGCCAATCACACGCTCGTAGCGTAATTAGTACCGTGCATCTCACCTATTCTGGTTGGTTGAGTTATTTTTTTAATTTTTTTTTTTTAAAATTCAATTTCAACTGTAAATGTAACATGTGACCTATAACTTTTATCAATTTATCAATTATATATCTTATTAATTTTTTTCAAAATTTATTAAAAAATTACTTTTAAACTCTACCAAACAAACACTAGATATTTTATAGGAAAATTGGCACAAATGGTCCCTAACGTAAGCCTATAGTGCGCAAATGGTTCCTAACTTTTTATTTTTTGTGGAGTGGTCCCTAACCTATCTATTTAGGTGCACGATTGGTCATTTTGAACAGATTTCGTTAAAGAAGTCTGTTAGTTGCGCGAGTGAATTAAACTATTAGGTTGTGTTTGATTGCAAGTGGAAAATTTGGGTGGAAAGAAAATATTTTCTATGGAAATGAATTACCAAGAAAATTTGGATTGGAAAATGTTAACAAATTTTCCATGGAAAATAAATGAGTTGGAAAAGGTTAACAAATTTTCCATAGAAAATAAATTCTCCTATCCCACCAAGAAAATATTTTCCTTGAAAACAAGGAAAATATGGCCAAAAGTGGAAAACATGGAAAATATTTTCCATGGAAAATAAAAAATTTCAATCAAACAAAAGATGGAAAATAAGTGGGAAAATACATTTTCCATGGAAAATTTTACCAATCAAACAGACCAAAGCTGGAAAATGGGTGGAAAATTTTCATTTTCCATGGAAAATCAAACGAATCAAACACACCCTTATTTTATTTGTCTTTATTGGTGGGGTAAAATCGTCTAATGAAATTTCTTTTCTTTTTTTCAACTTCATCTTCCTTCCCTCTAACACTACCTACACCAATATGTATATAAATCCTTTTTCTTTTGCCAGATCTCTACAATCTAGAAGCCTTGCAGAAACCTTATGTGGTTCACAACTATACATGGCTCTTGAAATAATGCAACTCTAGAAGTACAATGCAAAGGTGAGATTTATTTTGTACATATCCAGGCAGAGATCCATCATCTTAATCCATGATTTATTTTGAGCAGAAAACGCAGGCAGATCTCTGGAGTGTTGGTGTCATTCTATTTCAACTTGTCATTGGGAAGACTCCATTTACAGGAAACAATCAAATACAGGTTTGCTCATCTCATCTTTTCAATCAACACAGTTATATAAATGTATTATGCTGGAGTTTTGCTGGTGAAAGTTGCTCTTCATCCCCTAAATTCAATCTGTAATGAATTTCAGAACATTATAAAATCGAAAAATATATATTGTATTCATACACAAGTGCCGAAACAAAGAATTTTGCAATGAATTTTTGCAACAAAAAGTATATATTGTATTCATACAGAAGTCCCTAAATTCAATCTGCAATGGATTTTTGCAGCTACTACAAATAGTGTTGGTGGGATGGAAAATGAAGTTGAAAGAAATAAAAGAAATTTTATTTGACGATTTTACCCTACCAATAAAGACAAATAAAATGAGAGTTTAACTCACTCGCGCAACTAACGGACCTTTTTAACGAAATCTGTCCAAAATGACCAATTTCACACCTAAATGGATATATTAGGGACTACTCCACCAAAAATGAAAGGTTAAGGACAATTTGCACACTATAGACATACGTTATAGACCATTTGCGCAAATTTCCCTATTTTATATTCTCTTAATGAATATTGTAAAAATTCCTCTAAAAATTCCTATACTTTAACGAATCTTTTAAAAATGCAACTTTTTTCTTTATATATGTAGATGACAATGTAAAAATTCGACCACTGTCCCAATTAAAGACAAAAGACGTTCCCAATTCTTATCAAACACTCCTTTTGTTACTCTCCACAATTTCAGAACGAATCTCTCGATTTTTCTCTCTAATTCATAATGTTGCACTTAAATTTATATTTTATGTAATTTTGCACTTAAATTTATATTTTGCTCACATATTTATTGCGTCATCAAGAGGTTATCTTTTACCCTGCAAGCCATCTAACATTGAGCCATTTTTCTTAGGTCCTTCCATAAAGCACTTCAATAATAGGAAATTGTATCACAATACCTAACTTATTTACTCATAAAATGTTTCCATTAAAAGAAAATGGAGTTATATTAAAATTTTCAAAGTGAAATGACTTTGAAAAGTTGGAACGACATTAATTTTATCATCTGGTAGAGAGTAAAAATAAAGTGTTAATCTATCTGATGGGAAATAACTAAAGGTCTATTCCAGACGAAATAAGTAGGATATATAGACTTTCAGTTAGATTATATTTTCTCATTTTATCGCATATGATTTTGTTTTAGTTTAATTAGATAAGTGTTTTGCTAGTTTAGTTTAATTAGATAAGTATTTTTGCTATTGAGTAGAAGTTGTTTTTGATTGAAAGACTATATATAAAAATGGACTTAGATTTTTCATTCAAATAGATTATTATTATTGAATTAAATAATATATATTTTGCTTCTCTCTTTCTCCTTATCTTTCTCTTCCCTATTCTATGTCATTTTGGTATTAGAGCTCACTCTTTCCTTAGACCGTATTGTTCATCAAGCATAAAAATTTTAGCGATTTTGTGAAAAAGTTACTGTTCACGGGAACACTGTCACCACGTATTGTTCATTCCCAAAAAAAAAAAATTTGCTGCACGCGTGGATACTCTTCACAATATATATATATATATATATATATATATATATATATATATATATATATATATATATATATATATATATATCTGCACAATGTTCACTGTCATAGCTCCTTGTTTTAGGCTATTTTGTTTCTTTTAAGTTATATATATATATATATATATATATATATATATATATATATATAAAATTCATTAAAAATTGACAAAATTGTTCAATGCGTTAGTTCCTTGTTTTAGGTTAGTTTGCTTCTTTAAAGTAAAAAAAACAAAAAAAACAAAAT
Source organism: Forsythia viridissima (assembly GCA_030279155.1). Classification (NCBI taxonomy): domain Eukaryota; kingdom Viridiplantae; phylum Streptophyta; class Magnoliopsida; order Lamiales; family Oleaceae; genus Forsythia; species Forsythia viridissima. The sequence goes on from CM059041.1 coordinate 8,981,884, forward strand.
CATCAAAATTCGGCAAATTTGTTCACTACCTTAGTTCATTGTTTTAGGTTATTTCATTTTTTTTTTCTATTAAAAAAAACACAAAATAAATAAACGAGACCCTGGAAAATGTGATGTCCTTCATGCGGTGTATCTTGTCTACACCGATTACTGACTCTGACACATGAAAACGAACCACAATTTTCCATACCTATATCTTTTGCAAGAATAGATATTGCAAACTCGTGATCGATGGAGGTAGTACCATGAATGTTATATCTAAGACTGCTATTGATAAATTCGATCTCCATCTTAAGCCTCATCCTCGATCGTTCAAAGTGGTGTGTTGACAAGATTTCTTTACCTATTACAGAGAGATGTCTCGTTCCCCTCTAGTTAGATCCTTACTCTGATGATGTCCTACCCATGAATGTAGCTCATCTATTGTTAGGACGTCCTTGGCTCTATGATCATGATGTTAAGCACTACGAACGTGATAACACATGAGTTTAGTCATGGGGGCAAGTCTATTTTGCATCGACCGACTAAATTTGCCCCCCTCTCTCCCCAAGAAAAACCCAGTCACCAAACCTATTACACTACCCCCACCAACAAATAGGAATTTGAGTGGGAAGGTCGTGAATCTGGGTACTCTTGGCCGTGGTTGCCAAACCCGAGATCCTATGTTCTTCTGAAGTAAATGTCGACCTACATTTAGATGTTACACCCCTTTTGGCAGATTTTTCTGATGTCGCTCCTAAGGATCTACCAGATAATTTATCACCTATGAGAGATATTTAGCATGCAATTGACCTAGTCCCCGGTTCTAGTTGCCCAATCATACACACTATAGAATGACCCATATTGAGAAAGCTGAATTGAATAAGCAAATTTAAGACCTCTTAGCTAAAGGGTTAATTCGTCATAGTCTTAGTCCTTGCACGTGCCTGTTTTACTCACTCCTAAGAACGATGGATCATGGAGAATGCGCATAGATAGTCGAACCATAAACAAAATCACTGTCAAGTATAGGTTTTCCATTCCGATACTTAAGGATATGTTAGATGAGCTCGCCGACTCTACTTGGTTTTCCAAGATAGATTTGCGTAGTGGGTATCATTAGATTCGAATTCACCCAGGGGATGAGTGGAAGACTGTATTTAAGACTCAAGATGGCTTGTATGAATGGTTAGTCATGTCTTTCGGGATGTCTAATGCTCCAAGTACTTTTATGCGGGTTATGACTCGTATATTACGACCCTATATAGGAAAATTCCTAGTGGTCTATTTTGATGTTATCCTCATCTATAGTCAATCTAAAGACGCACATCTAGATCATATTATGCAAGTATTTCAAACCCTTCGAGAAGAGAAACTATACGTGAATCTTAAGAAATGTTCTTTCCTGCAACCTTAAGTATTTTTGTTAGGATTCATAGTGTCAGTCGAGGGTATTTCGGCTGATCTTGCAAAGTTGATTTTTGGCCAGATTCTAGGAATTTAACCGAAGCTCAGAGTTTTCATGGCATTGCTTCTTTTTATAGGAATTTTATCAAGAGTTTTAATACCATCACAGCCCCCATCACCAAGTCCATGAAAAAAGAGACGTTTTAGTGAACTCTAGCTGCTCAGAAAGTAGTCATCGAAATTAAGAAAAAATGATTGAGGTCCCGTTGTAGAGACACCCTGACCTTACTAAAGTCTTTGAAATAGCCTGTGATGTCTTTGGTATAGGAATATGTGGTGTCCTAAGTCAAGACGGTCATCATGTTGCCTATTTTAGCAAAAAATTAAATGAGGCTAAACAACGGTATTCGACTTATGACAATGAGTTTTAAACAGTGGTGGAATCTCTTCGTCATTAGCGCTACTATCTGTTACCCAAAGAGTTCGTCCTTTACTCCGATCACCAAGCCCTTTGATACCTTTACTCCTAACATAAGTTAAGTGAACAACATATCAAATGGGTTGAATTCCTTCAAGAATATACTTTTGTCATTCACCATTGTGTTGGAGTTGACAATAAGGCAGTCAATGCTCTAAGTCGCATTTCCATTGTGAGCAACAACGTGGTTGGCTTTGAGCGCCTGAAGGACAATTATCTTACTTGTCTTGATTTTGGCATCATCTACAAATACATCCTTGATAATCCTTCTCGCGATTACGTCAACTTCCTCATTCGGGATGGATACCTATTTAAAGGTATCAAGCTATGTATTCTCCGCACCTCTATTCGAGAATTTCTAATTTGGGAGTTACATGGATGAGGTCTAGCCGGACATTTTGGTAGGGAAAAAACTATTGCCCTAGTGGAAGATAGATTTTATTAGCCATCTTTTAAAAGATATGTTACTCGCATTGTCACAGTTTCGCACATGTCAATTAAAGAATGCACAAAAATAGAATACTAGATTATACACTCCACTCCCGGTTCTCCAAACCCCATGGTTGTTCTAGGATTACCAAAAATTGCTAGGAGCCATGACTCTATTTTAGTAGTAGTGGATAAATATTTCAAAATATCACACTTTATTAGGGATGACAAAAATATTCAATCCGCCCCAAACTCGATGGATACTCGATTCGAATGGAGCAAAAAATTCTCGATCCGCGGATCAGCAGGGTGGATCACGGGGCAGATCGGATCATGTGTGCTCCGATCTGAACTGCCCCATTTGGAAAATAAATAGGATTAAATAATAAATAGATGAAAGATTTTAGGCTTAAATTACAATTTAGTGGTGGCTGGACTTAGCTAAAAAAAAATTTATTCCAAAAAAAAAAAAATGAAACGGATCACAATGTGGATCACTGTTCTGATCTGATCCACCCCGAGAAATTACGGATCAATCTGCGGATTTGGATCTTTTACAATTATTGCGGGGCGGATACGGATCAGGTCGATCCGATCCGAATCCGCCTCGTTGCCATCACTACTCTTTATCCCATGTTCCAAATCTATTGATGCTTCCCATGTCACTAAGCTATTTTTAAAGAAATTGTCCACTTACATGGGTTGCCGTGCACTATTGTGTCTAACAGGGATGTCAAATTTTTTAGCTACTTCAAGAAAACTCTATGGAAAATGTTTGAAACAATACTTAAATATTCATCTTCTTTTCACTCCCAAACAGACAGTCAGACTGAGGTTGTTAACTATAGTTTAGGTAATTTGCTTAGATGTTTAGTTGGTGAGAAACTGGGTATTTGGGATCTTGTCTTACCTATAGCCGAATTTGCATATAACAATTCTGTCAATAGATCAACAGGTAAGAACCCTTTTTAGATTATCAATGGTTTCTCTCATCACCATCCAATTGACCTTATACCTTTGCCTACTGATTTCTAGCCTGCTGCATCAGCACATGCCTTTGCAAACCACATTTGATAATTACACGATGAAATCAGAAGAATAATTTCTTTAAGTAATGAACATTATAAACTTGATGCTGATACATCGTAGGCATAAAATTTTTTAGGTAGGTGATTGTATAATGGTTCGTATTGTTCCAGAACGTTTTCCTGAACATGATGTCAAGAAACTTCACGCTCGCTCCCTGGGACCCTTTTCCATCATCAAAAAATGAACTAATGCATATCTACTCGTCTTGCCACCGCATTTAAATATTAGTCTCTTTTCAACATAGCATATTTATATCCATATCGAGGCACTTTCGAGCCTCCAGTATTGCCTTCATCTATTTATACAGGTCAGCCAGCTTCTCCAGTACCACGAGCTCCTACTGTGGCACAAACTCTTAGAGATGTCATTGTGGAGGTTTTCGATGATCAGTATGTTGCTTCTAAGGATGGGGATTACCGTCGATTTTTGGTTAGATGGAAAGATCGTCTGCCAACTAAGGATACTTGGATCACAGAAGAAGAGTTTCGCGGTCTCGACCCAGACTTGCTAGCCCACTATTTGGAGTTTAACTCGTCGAAATCGAATTCTTTCTACCCGAAAAGAAATGATGGAAAACAACTAATGGTCTATTCCGGGCGAAATAAGTAGGATAAATAGACTTTCAGTTGTATTAGATTTTCTTATTTTATCGAATAGGATTTTATTTTAGTTTAATTAGATAAGTGTTTTGCTAGTTTGGTTTAATTAGATAAGTATTTTTGCTATTGAGTAGAAGTTCCTTTTGGTTGAAAGACTATATTCTATAAAAAGGAACTTAAATTTTTCATTCAAAAAGAATATTATTATTGAATTAAAGAATACATATTTTTCTTTTCTCTTTCTTCTTCTTACTCTCTTTCCTATTCTGGTTTTTGTTACATTCTACGTCTACATCACTCAATACTACAAAACAATATACTGGCTGCATGTCTGTTGTCAGTTTAAAATGAGAACATAAAAACAAACGTCACTCAATCCACACTATCATTTCATGCATCATTATTTCATTACAAAACTAACAGATTGAGCCATATGACCTCGCTTCTTTTTCTTGGTTGTTCTTTGATTCCTCCGCAAGATATACACCAATAACTTCAACCAAAAGAAAATATAGTGTGGCTGAATGAAAATCTCATGGATCTCCATACCTGGACAACTTAATAGAAGAAGTTAGTAAACGAAAAACAAAGCATGCTTACCATTCAAGTTGGCCTTGTTTCTTGATTCACATATTGTAAGCACTTTAACCTATTCAATAGTCTATTTAGTAAGACCTCGTAGTATTCGAATAGCATACAAAGAAGGGAACAAGTGAAGAGTCTGTTTGTGCCCTAGTCCTATACTCCTACAACTGGAGTGCAACCGTCCTAAAAGTGGTCGTTTAATGTATTTATTGCTTTGTAATTAATTTACTATTTGCTCTTTAGTGCGTTATAAATGAAACATGAAGTAACAAAACATCAAAGCTAATATAGGCACCCACCCATATGATGCTCAATTGATCCATCAAAGCATGTGAACGTAAAGCCAACCTTTCTTTAAATTCTTGTTTGACATATATGAGCACAAATAACGAGAGGAAGCCCAAAATGTACACCACACAATGCCATAGAGCGCTTACCTAATAACCAACATATAGCCCACTTCCCATCTCTGTGGTAAGGAATAATGTCAGGATGTATCTGTTTAAATTCTTCACAAATAAGTGGTTCTATTCTGCACAAAAACCACGTATTGCTTCACATGCGGTTTGTTAGAAACGTAAATGGTTCAAGAAATACTGCGATGCTCTAAGACAGACCTAATTCCCTAGGATCCAAACAAAATTTCAAGACACTTCTCAGATTCGGGAGCCTTTCCACTTCCTTCTCCCACATAACCCATCAATAAGAGATAAATAAATGATAATGACATTGATAATGATAAGTAACTACATAAATAAATAAAGCAAAAAAATTATAGAACATATAAACATCAAGTGTTGACCATATTGATCCCACTACGGACGTTGCGAAGGGCAAGAAACACGCCTATAGGAGAGCTAGTAGCAAAAAAATTATCAACCTAACATAAAAAAAACAAAAATCACTCACCGTAAATGCAGGCAAGGAACGGCACACATGTAGAGTTTCCAAGGTTTGTATTCCAATTGAGAAATGAAGAGTGTGAATGCAAAGAGTCAGACATGTCCTTTTAGCTGGCAAACAAACCAAAAAAAAAATGGTATCGTTTTTAAGAAAAATGTGAATAGTAAATAGGCTATTGACACTTTTATTTTAAGAAGGATATGGACCCTTCTCATTATAATAAAAGATTTAAAACTAACTCGATTTATTTCAAAAGATGGAGAATAAATTAGGAATAAATGCTTTGATTTTCCCTTAAAATAAAATTTTGACCAGCAATCTAAACTAATTCTAAAAGATCCTAAAAAAGAGAAACAATTTTGGACAATTTTACCCTCTTATATTACAACTTTGGACTATTATACCCTCCTACATTAAATTAAAAAATCTAAAACCATTTCATCTCCCGGACTATTTTACCCTCCTACAATAAATTAAAAAATTCAAAACTATTTCATCTCCCACCATTATTAAACAAAATAAGTTGTTTGGGACATTTGAACCATCTATCTTCAGTTTTTTTTTTCACTGCAGAATACAAAGGATAGGCCCTAAAAGAGATAAACAATTTTGGACTATCTCATATATTACAACTTTGGATTATTTTACCTCTACATTAAATTAAAAAATCCAAAATCCTTTCATCTCTCGGACTATTTTACCCTCCTACATTAAATTAAAAAATCCAAAACCCTTTTATCTCTCACCATTCATTGAACGAAATAAGTTGTTTGGGACCTTTGAACAATTTATCTTCAATTTTTTTCCCTGCGAAATACAAATAATCATATGATGATTCCAAAAATCTTTCATTTTCCACTATTATTGAACAAAATAAAGGGTTGTTTAGGCCTTTGGATAACTTATCTTCACTTTTTTCATATCAAAATTGATTAGAGAAACTTGGATCAATGTCTTATATTTGATTTTTTTCCAAGAATAATGAAGTGGACTACATGTTCGAGGCAAATCCAAAAATATACTTCTTCCTCAGTCTTTAAGATATATGTTACAATTTTTTATTTTATTTTTTAGTAGAAATAAAATTAACCTAAAGAATGGTAAAATTAAAAAAAAGTATAAAATACATGTCAACTATGAAATCTATATCTATCATTCTCTCATATTAAAATTAGTAATTATTAATTTTATTCTTCGTAAAATGCGGTCATGCATCAATTCCATAAGATTTGATATCAAATGTTCGGTAATCATCAAAGCTCAAATCACCAAAAAAGTATTTATTGAGTTTAAGTTATTGTTAGTATTACTACAATATAAAATTCATCTCTATTGTAATTATACTTCTATGAATGTAAATAAAATATCAACATTATTCATTATAACGCGAACAATATAATACATCATGTTATCAACAAACGTGTTGTTTTATCTTTATTACAATTGTTATTTTAACATTTTAACTATTAACAATAAAAAAATAAGAATCTTAAAAATATTAAAAATTAACAAAATTATTACAAAATCACGTACAACGCACGTGTTTCTAACTAGTTTATCAAAAAGCACTGAAAAAATCTTTTTGAAATATTCAACAATATCCATCTCCATCAGAAAATGACTTCCACTTTCTCGATTTTTTTTTTAAAATCTGGGATACACCAATGTAAATGTTTGGCTAAGCCTGCCTAAAATAAAAGTGAGTTATTTTAAAGTATTTTTTAAGCTTAACCAAACGTGTTTTAGCCATAAAAGTTCCTTTAAGCAACTTTGTTGTTCAGCTTTCTTTAAAGGGTGCTTCTTTTTTTTTTCCCTTAATTAAAAAATGGGATAATTGTATCAAAGGTCCCCCAATGTTTAAAAATCGTTAGGAATTTGCCAATAATCTAAAATAATAGCACCAAACGTCCCCAACGTATGAACAAATAGGCATCATAGGTCCCTATTAACAATTTCTATCTATTTTCGCCGTTAAATCCAAAATTTGGAATGCACGCGTTTTCTCTCTCCAAAAAACACGATTGGAGACATCACTGTTAACATCTCTACTTTTTCTTCCTCCATTTTTTTTTTCAAGTTTTCAAATATAAATCAAATCATGGCGGCATCACTGTTAACCCCAGTATTCCCTTCACTGCCGCTCATTTCCAATTCCATTTCCACCTCTCTCAAAAATTCCATCACTTTCCCAATTCCCACCTCCCTCCACAAGGTACTCAACATAAACCCATAAAATTTTGGTTTACATTCGACCTTTTTTCATCAATATTCCGTTTTTTGTACAATTACACAAGAGGGGCTGTCTTTAATTAGTTTGTTTATTTATTGTCTTGTTTGTAGATTGATGGGCTGAGCATAAAGTGCGTTCGTGTGGGTGGAGTGGAGATTCCCAACAACAAGAGGGTAGAGTACTCGCTACAGTACATTCATGGGGTTGGGCGCACTCGATCCAAACAAATACTGTGTGATCTAAGCATGGAGAGCAAAATTACCAAGGATTTATCTGAAGAGGAACTCACCACTCTCCGTGAGGAAGTCTCCAAGTACATGATTGAAGGCGACCTCGTAAATATTCCTCTATATCTCTCTTTCACTGCTTATTAGTTTTTTTATGGCGTTTTGAATTCATAGTTTATAGTGGTTTGTGATATGGATGGGTGGCGGAAAGAAGAACCAAAATGAAAAAAATGAAGAAATGCTACACGAAACGTTACAGCATCGTCTGATCAGTGTAATCAGTTGGAGGAGGAATTGCAAATTTGCATTTCTTTTCAATACCCTCGGTTACTTCAGAACACATGTTTTCTAATCTAATTGCGTGCATTGAGACAGTAGACTCTGGTAAGATGACCAAGGATCTTGCCATTTTGATTCACAGACCCAAGTAAGTGGTACCTTCACCATTTTGAAAATTGTTGATGCTTTGACAACTGGTTATCACCACCACAAGAAACAAGCTCCACAAATGAAGAAATGACGGCGGAAGCAACGGCCCAAATTTTCAATCAAGAAACGTTACAACATCGTCTGCTAGCGTTGATAGAGGGTGCCCAGGAGAGCTGGACTTATGCAATTTTCTGGCAGTCTTCTGTTGTTGACTACAGGGATCTGTCTCTTCTGGGCTGGGGCAACGGATACTACAAAGGCGAAAAGAATAAGAGAAAGCGAAAGACGGCGGCGTCGCCAGTGAAGCAAGAGAACAGAAAAAAAGGTGCTCAGTGAGTTGAATTCTTTAATTTCTGGTCCGCAATCCTCCTCTAATGCTGTTGGTTTTTTCTCATCTCCATGTACAAGAAAAAAAATCTCCAATCACGTTTTTTGGAGAGAGAAAGAGCGTGCATTCCAAATTTTGGGTTTAATGGCGAAAATGGATGAAAACTGTCAATAGGGACCTACGATGCCTATTTGTTCATACGTTGAGGAGTTTGGTGCTATTATTTTAGGTTAGAGGCATATTCCTAACGATTTTAAAATATTGGTAACCTTTGATGCAATTATCCCTTAAAAAATTGCCTTTTAAAAAAACTGTCTTCCTTACTTTTCAAAAAAGTAAATTTGAATTTTTTCTAGGCTTAGCCAAACACGCTCATAAACCATGTTTGGCTAAGCTTAAAAACTTTACTTTTACATAAATTTACTTATACGTAAAAAAGTTAATTTTAGAATGAATTATTTTTCATTAGTACAAATTAAAAATAAGTGAATTACTTATTCAATGGTATTGTAAGAATTACTTTTCTAAAAAAATTAAATATTTTACTTAAAAATAGAAAATTATCTATGCTAGAGATCACAAAATTACATAAAAGTAACTTTGCCAAAAATGGTTCCCCACCCCACACGACACACACACCCACCCACCCAAACCAAAAGACAAAGCAACTTTTGTCCCCAAACACAGGCCCATCATAACAAGAAAAATACCATAATATTCTTATTATTTGATAAAATATGAAATAGTAACATGATTTGGACTTTTTTAATTAAAAAAAATAAAAGTACCACACTCATTTTTCATAAATTACAACTCGTCTTGAATCCAGAGTTTAATCGTACTTTGATAACTTTACGTAACATAGATTGATTTTTTAACTTGGCAGTGCAATGCACGATATAAGTTAAGTGTAAAAAATAATTTTTTTTCACCAATCATGGCTTTCTAAAAGGTGAAAACACAAATAAAGGTGGCTTAATTATATGAAAAATTAATTTCCATACAAAAAGAATATTCAATTTGAATCCAATGCTAAATAAGATATATTCCTGTTGGTTGCGTTTTTAAATAAAATGTCGGTTTTACAAAAGTCATAGAAACTCGTCTTTTTTACTTTTTAGATTAGATAAGAAGATGGTTTTACAAAAGTCATGGAGATCAACACTTGGCCGACAACAAATTTGAATAGTTATCGAGTTTTGAATTTACATCTTAAAGGTTAATTTTATTAAAACAAGTAATATAAATTCTTATATGTTGATTAATATTTTCATGATCAATCGATATAAGATTTTATTCTGTAGTTTGTTTGAGAACACTAATTTTGTAATTTTACTGCTCGTTCGAGTTTTAGACTGATCGAATTGTTCATTTGTATTTTCGTAGGGTCTAATAACACATAAAGTCTCGAGATTTTATCTTAGGGCTTGTTCGGAAACTCTTTTTTTGTCCCCCAAGAAAAACCTATTTTTTCCTACTATTTTTTACTATTCAAACTTTTTACACTACAGAAAAGTTTGAAAAGTCAATAAAGTAGCCAAAAAATCCCATTTTTGAAAAAAAAAAAAAAAAAAAACTATATCGAACAAGCTCTTAAAACGTCGATTTTGTCAATAAAAATAATTCAAATTTTATATATTGATTAATATTTTTATATGTAAAATACTTTTTTATAAAGGTTTACCTAATTTATTAACCAAGATGGTACTGTATTTGTGAAAGTTAGGTATGCAAGCAACTCAACATGAAAAGGGAAAAAGCAAAAGCCATCTTTTTAGACAAAAAAAAGTAATTTTAGACTCCTTTTGTACGAATAAAAAAAGCTGATTATGCCTATGATTTAACTTTCATGTTCAACTTTTCAATGCATCTGCTCTAGGATCTTCAGGTTGGTACATGCCCAAATCAATGTCTATTATCACCCAATTTCCTTACTTAATTCAAAGCCATATTTACTAATCGTACTCAGGAAGGATTTAGGGGACAACCAGTGCACAAGAAAAAAAATCGTTTTTTATAGTATAAAAATTATTTTTATTGTAATTTTTTTTTCTTTTAAGTAATAGTTGCAAATTTTTTTTTAATAGCAGTCCGAACTCTAAAAATTCCTGATTTCCCCCCTGATAATACTACTCGTTGCGTAATCTTAGTCGTTCTTGTTTACTACGCATTTTATAGTATGTTCAATACATTTGATCAAATAGTATTGAACAAAAAGTGAATTAAAAGAAAAAAGTTAAAATTATTTTGTACATTTATTATATACGAAGTAGTCTTGGGAGACGAAAAACTGGTTTTGCAAAGTAATCTAATTTAGAAATTTTGAACTTTTAAATATATAGTGTAAAGAATAAGTCAATAAATTGAATTATTGTATGGCCAAACTATGGAGTACGATTGTTATAAGGGTAATTAGCACAAAATGTCCCTACTTATTGTAGTAATTGTATAAAACGTCCCTACTTTCCAAATTTTGGCATTTTCACCTTCACCTACTGGATTTCTTGCGCAAAAGGTCCTTTTGTCCAAAAAACAACACGAGTCGTACTGCATAGTAAGGGCAAATTAGTCCAACCACATTTTTTCACTTATATATATATATATATATATATATATAGAGAGAGAGAGAGAGAGAGAGAGAGAGAGAGAGATGGGAGAAGAAGATGAAGATGAAGATGAAATTATTTGGATTCAAATTCTTCTTTGTTTGATGCTCTTTAATGTGAAGAAGAAGAAAAATGGGGAAAAGTTGAAAAAGAAGAAGAAAAAAGAAGAAGAAGAAAGTGAAATCAATTTTGAACAAAAATAATAATTTTAATGTCAGTTAAAATGGAGTTTGGGTTTCTTTTTGTTTTCTCTTTTGTAGAAGAAGATGGATATAGAGCAAAATCTAGATTCAGATTCTTATTTGTTTGATGCTCTTTACTGTGAAGAAGAAGAAAAAAAAAATGGGGAGAAATTGAAGAAGAAGAAAGTGAAATTATTTTGAACAAAAATAATTATTTTAATGCTAAATATTTTTCTATTTTTTCGGTGTTGTTAATGGAACAAGATCTGTTGTGGGATGGTGAAGAACTTCAATCTCTTTGTGGTGGAAGAGATTTTTTCAATGGTTTTGACAAAAATGAAGGAATAGTGCTATTTTTTTATTTTCTGGTATGTTGTAGTGAGTAAGGACGTTGACAATCGATAATACAATTAGGTGAGGATGTTTACCACAAATCTTAGAATAGGTAGGGCCGTTATGTACATTAAAAAATGAAAAATAGAGACGATTTATACAAGTTAATCCAAAAGGTAAGGACGTTATGTACATTTATATACAAAGGTAGGGATGTTTTCCGCAACGTCAATTACACATCAAAATGCACGATGCACTACGTCCCTACATTTTCTGAAAACATCCATACCTTTGTATATAAATGTGCATAACGTCCCTACCTTTTGGATTACTTGTATAAATCGTCCCTATTTTTTATTTCTTAATGTGCATAACGGCCCTACCTATTCTATGATTTGTGGTGAACATCCTCATCTAATTGTATCATCGATTGTCAACGTCCTTGCTCACTACAACATACCAAGAAATCAAAAAATAGCACTATTCCTCCTTTGTGAATCATCCATGGCTTGTCTTTCTGAAAATGAAGGATGAAATTAAATTTGTCAAGATAATTAACTGCAAGAATGACAGTCAATGCTGAAAATCCATAATGGGAATTGACTTTCAAGATCCATTCTACACACTATTTTCGAGCAAGAGACATAAAATTCGATTTCAACAATATTGTTTGATTCAAAAAAAGTTTCATTCTCTTGGCAAAACAGAGATTGAAGTTCTTCATCATCCCAGAACATATCTTGTTCCATTAATAGCACCGAAAAAACAGAAAAAGATTTGACATTAAAATTATTATTTTTGTTCAAAATTGATTTCGCTTTCTTCTTCTTATTTTTCAACTTTTCCCCATTTTTCTTCTTCTTCTTCACATTAAAAAGCATCAAACAAAGAAGAATTTGAATCCAAATGATTTCATCTTCATCTTCATCTTCATCTTCATCTTCATCTCTCTCTCTCTCTCTCTCTCTATATATATATATATATATATATATATATAAGTGAAAAAATGTGGTTGGACTAATTTGCCCTTACTATGCAGTACGACTCGTGCTGTTTTTTTGGACAGAGGGATATTTTGCTCAAGAAATCCAGTAGGTGAGGGTGAAAATGCCAAAATTTGGAAGGTATTGACGTTTTGCATAATTACTGCAATAGATAGAGACGTTTTGTGCTAATTACCCTTGTTATAATTATAAGTAGAATTTGAATTTAAGATTTCTGCTTATAAATCATTTTTTTAAAAAAAATTTAAATCATTAGAGAGGATGATAAATTTAGTTATTTTATATTTTATATTCAATCACGTTACTTTCTTAGAAAATAAATCAATATTTTTTTTTTAGCAAATAAGAATCTGTTCTATTTGTTGTTTTCAAATTGTTTTCACTTTTGTAAAATATTCAAAAACTTGTTTACTATATTGCTTTTGAAAATTTATTTTCGAAAACAAGATTAAATTTATAATACAAAACTCAAAACAAAGTTTTTGACATTTTGAGTGTTTTCAGTGAAAATATGGAAAACACTCAAAAGAAGGAAAATAAAATTTATTTAAATAAAAAATTATATAAACAAAAGATATAAAAATATAAAATTCTAAAAAAATTAAAACAAAATTTATTTAAATAAAAATTTATATAAACAAAAATTCTAAAAATATAAAATTCTAAAAATTAAAACAAAATTTTTTAAATAAAAATTTATATAAACAAAAATTCTAAAAATATAAAATTCTAAAAATAAAACTTCTAAAAAATAAAAAATAAAAAATAAAATAATAGACAAATAAAAATTCTAAATACTAAAAAATAATTCAAGTACTTATTGTATATTTAAATAAAAAATTAAAAAATTAATTTAAATAAAAATTGATTAAAATTCTTTGTCCACGTCATTAATTTTTACTTTTTATCTTTATTTTGTTAGTCTATTAGTTGTTTGTATTTTATTTTTGTTAAAAAAAAAGTTGTAAAATTCACTAACTTTAAAAGGTATATATTATTTTATCATATATTAGCATATAATTATTCTATTTTACGAATAATCAAATTCATTGAATAAAATGATATAAAATAATTTCTCAAAATTCCAAACATAACGTGTTTTTCAGTTTTCTACTTTCAGAAATAGTTTTTCAGAATGACAAACCAAACGCGTTTTCAGCAATATTAAAATAAACTCTCAAAACAGAAAATTAAAAATGAATTTAAAACTAAAAACACAAATCTAAAAACTGAAACGCAAAAAGTAACTCCTAATATTTGGCTAAACATAAAAGTTATTTTCAAGTTAAGACTTTATCTTTAAATCAAGTTTTATTAGTACAAAAGCCACTTTTTAAAATTATATTGTGAAAAATAAATAATTTGAAAAATTAGGAATGGGCTACACAACTTATAAAAGTGAGGTTTTAAAACCTTCAATTTATTTAAACATGTAAATATGTGAATTTCCCGTGACTTGAAGATGGAAAGTAAAATCGTCTAACCACTTAACATTTTTTTTCCAATTCAATTGAACGTTGCTTGAAATTTTAACATCCACGTTGAAGTAAAGTAAATTACTTATTTTTCGCATGTTTGGCTAAACTCAAAATTTTCTTTAGGGAAATTTGTAATTTCCGTTCTCAATTTGTTACTAATCTATTCCAAATTAATTTTTATAACATAAGGCATCTTCAACCTTTCAATTAATTGCAGATCACTTTCTTAATAACATATAATAACGAATTTGCCCCCTATTTATTTAAACTGAAATAAAAGAAAACTAAAAACAACAAAAAATAAGTTCCATAAACTTTTTAAAAAGTAAAAAGTATATTCTTCCTCTACACACCCCCACCTCCAAGAGGATGAGATAATAAAAACAATTTCAAGATTCATAGTTTCAAAAATTCAAAAACACACATTGATCTTTCAAGAAATTAAACTGAAGAGCAACCTTTCAGTAAGTTTTATTGATCTCAAATTTAGAAGCATCACGGAAAATCCTAAGAGTCTTTCATAAATCAACCACAGCAAAAGATGAATATATAAAACCCTAAACCCATTTTTCACGTTCTTTTTTGAATCCTTGAATTGAATCCAAGAACTTGATGTACAACCACACCCCACAACAGTGGCCATTAAAAAAAAAATTCTTCAAGATTTTGAAAACCCACAATGCAAAAAACAGAAATCGGTTTATCTTTATATAGTTCTTGGATTAAAGTGAAAATTTAATGAAAATGAAAGAAACCACCTCACCATTTCTAGTTACATTGAAAATTTGTCGATCCTAAACTTGATGAATTTATGGTACTAATGAATATTTAATAACAAATTTAAGAGCATGAAATTTTTTCTATCTTAAATCTATCCTTAATGACAGATTGAGAGGTTGTAGTGTGTTGGTTGCGGTGTAGAGGTGGTGGTGCTTGTTAGGATGACATGTGGGTGGAGGGTGTGGGTGTGGGTGTGGGTGTGGGTGTGGGTGTGTGAGGAAGAAAATATTTTATATTTTTTTAGGTTGTGTGAGGAAGAAGATATTTTATATTTTTTGAAAAATTATGAGACTTATTTTTGTAATTTTATTTTATTTTTTCGTTGTTTTTCACTTTCTTTTATTTTTGTTTATTTAAAGATGAAATCAAATTCGTCATTATCTGTTATTAAGAACGTGATTTACAATTAATTAAAAAGGTTGAAGATTTCTAGTTTTATAAAAATTAGTTAGGGTGATTAGTAACGTATTGAAAAAAGTTGGAAACAAAAATTACAAATTTTTCTTTGCTTTATTAAAGAGTAATTTACATTGTTTAATGAAAAAATAACTTTTAAAATTATATTTGATAAAATAAGTAATTTAAAAGTACAAGTACTTGTAATAAAAAAAGAGATCCATGCGCAAAAGTTTGGTGACTGCATGCAATGATTCCCAACTTTTTCTTTCATCACCTGTTATTATATATAGTCCCTCAACCCCTTTCTGCATTCTCCCCCCTTCTCCCCACCTCTCTCTCTCTCTCTCTCTCTCTCACACACACACACACACACACACACAGTCATTTGGCACACTCGGAAACACATTCTTCAGAGCTAAGCAAGTGAAAATAATTGCTTAACCACAAATTGAAGCGATGAACAATAATAGAAAAACACTTATGAAAAATAATACTTCAATATTTGGTTGCAGTGACTTGAAGCGGAGCCCTTCTGAACTGGTTCTCCATGAGCTTTTTGCTTCAGAAGATGAGAAGAAAACTCAGCAGAAAGTCGAGTTTTTTTGTGGGTCTGATGATGATTTCTTTGCTGTGGAAGATGGTGAAATCTTCTTTCCATTTAAGAATTCGGTTAGTTAATTTTACCCCTTAATTTCTTTCTTTAATCTGTATTAATCATTCTTGAATGTAGAAAGTTTGAGAAAATATGTTGGTAAAATTAGTGCCTTATTTATATTTTGATAATTTAATTACATGCATGCAAAACAAGCAAAATAAGGACTTATGGAAATATAACAAGAAATGAAAAATTAGATTCAATAGTAAGAGTTTGACACTTTATCCTTAAACATGCACATGTGTTTACGGTTTCTCGGCATACGTCTCCCAAAATACAACGACCAATTCTTGTAATATATCACTTCAAAGTACGAGAACAATAAACTAAATAGTATTTTGTTCTCTCTTTAAATGCAAACTGGACTTGAATTTTATACAAAAATTATTTCTATACTAAAATAATGATTTGTGCAAAAGTGTAGAGACATTTGGTTGAAAATGAAGCGAATTAATTTGCAATCATAAGGGTCTATTTATAATAATTGAAAAGTTGTATATCAAAAGATACAACTTCATAAAAAGAAGTACGTCCAAAATACATGTCTTGTCGGAAAAGCACATGTCCAAAAGACATGTCTCTAAGACGAAAAAGTGTGACTGAAAAGTCACATCTTTTTTAATTTGCAATCATAAGGGCCTATTTATAATAACTAAAAAGTTGTGTATCAAAAGATACAACTTTATAAAAAAAGGTACATCCAAAATACATGTCTTGTTGGAAAGCACATGTCCAAAAGACACGTCTCTAAAACGAAAAGATGTGACTGTTAAGAAATGACATGTTCAAAAGGACACGATTTTTCATCAAACAGATTCTAGAATATTCTGCAATATTCTAATCCCATTTTTCAACAATATTTGTGAATTTAAGCGATTCACTTTGGGTCTTAATTTCTCATTCACCCAAAATTGATTCTAGCAACTAAATATACTATGTTAATCTACTCGCGTGGTAGAACACGTATGGCCTTATAATTTCCGTACTCAACTAACGGATCCTGCTTAAATAATTGGTCAAAGTTGATCAAAACTAACATTATTAAACAAATTTCCAACACTTTAAACGCCTGTATTTATCAGTTTGGTATACAGCTTAAGATATCAGTTTTTCCAATCTGAATTAAGCCTCATTTTTGGATGGAAAATGGAAATATGCATTTGATCTTGGTGAAATAGAAATAATCAGACATACATTTGTTCTGATAATAATGTTTGCTTGTTTGCAAATTTTGTCAGTATGTAGAGTAACTTTGATAGAGTTAGGTTTAAGTAATAGATATTAGTTATTTTTTGCATCTTTCCTTAGCTTGATATTTATAGATGATGTGGGAAGGGAGAAAGGGAGGTCATGCCTAGGAGGGAGTACCTTTGTTGTAGTTATCCCTGTAATAACTGTGAAGGCTATACCTTGTCACTATAGCCTGTCACGTCCCTGAATATGTAGAATTACCGCGATGGAAATATCTAGAATTCCCACGACGGAGTAGGTAGACCCATATAAGTAGGCCTAGGGAATTGCTTGGCTTGCTGGTTTCCTTGTGTGATCTGAGGCTGAAGTCCGACACCAAGGCCAAGGATTATAGTCCATCCCTGTTGTCAGCTTGGAGGCAAGTGCTCGCCTCGGCTGAAGAATAATGAATGGTGATGACTGATGACCATGTCATGTGTTTCCCAAGTGGAGGATTGTTATAACACCATGCTTTAAAATTGATTGTTGCATTGTTTGGCACTTCAGTATGAACATGATTTAATTCTGCAAGTATGTATTGACCAAAAATATGGAGCATAGAATACATGGAACTCTTGTTATGGTTTTTTCATATTCTTATATTTCATTTCCTCATAATTTGTGGGTTGTCCTCCCTTTCATTCTAGACGCGGTTCACTTCATAATGGTGGTGTAAAGTAAGGTTAAAATACGGAAAATTCGTGCCTTTCTAGTATTTCCAGGGCGTTCCTTACAAAAAGTTCAGACAGAATTAGCCGAAGTATGATGTCAATTAGAGCTTGTTTGATAGGGCTTAAAAACCCATTTTGGTTTTTTTCAGCTATCATTTTTTACTTTTCAACCTATTTTTAACATGAAAAGTCAACAATTTCAACTCAAATAAACCAATATTAGTCAAATAAACCAAAAATTGGTTTATAAACTAGTTTATAATCTCTGTCAAATGGGCCCTTAGGGAAAATAGGATTTTTTAGGGTTAACAATAAATATCAAGTTTCCCCGTGAGCAGAAATAAGGTTTAATATGATCTTGCCAATGTAATCCTTGTCGTTGTCATCTAACATAAGTACATAGTTTTTTACATTCCAATGAAACAATGTAAATTAGAAGGTTCAAATGCCCCAAAATCG
Source organism: Forsythia viridissima (assembly GCA_030279155.1). NCBI lineage: Eukaryota > Viridiplantae > Streptophyta > Magnoliopsida > Lamiales > Oleaceae > Forsythia > Forsythia viridissima. Next base: position 9,000,364 of record CM059041.1, read on the forward strand.
TGAGAAGACAATAAAGATTGAAGAAGCCCTTAACTCTTAGAAGTTCTCTCTTTTCCTGTTATTATTCCTTTCTCCTATTCTCTACGGTCAAGTTAACACATTTTACACATGAATGATTTGCTTTCTTTTATCTAATTAAGCTGTTAAGTTTGATACGCTGTCTGCAATTCCAGGAAACGCCTTTGTCAAGTTGTAGCTCATTTGCAGATAATCAATTTTTGAGTGGGAATCTCACTACTAAGCAGCCTAACATTTCAACGACAATGGATTCAATATCATCAATAAGTGGCGTGCACAACTTCACGAGATTTCATCAAATTCATGATTCTAGTTAAGTAAAATTTTGAGTGATCATATTTCCATAATTATTTCTAGTATAACTATCATGTCGATCCTGGATTGCGTGAAATTTCTTGCTAGGGAGACATATTTCAGTGAACATTTTCAACTTCATTGCAATTTGATTGTAAAATCAGTTTATCATTTCTCAGTTAATAGTCCCTCGTCTGCTACTAAGCCTAAGGGCTGGGATAACAAACCAGCCGGAGCTAGCAGTGGTTCCTCGCTCCAGCAATCGGATGAATATGACCTAGAAATAGAAGCTGGTTCTTGCGAACAAAGCACAGATCACGTTGATATAAAAAAATACAAAAGGTATGGTGTATTTCAGACAACTATGATAAATGACTATCAATATTGGAGTACAAGTAGACTGAAATGGTGAATGTCCTTTCAGGCTGGTTTCAAACAGGGAGTCTGCTCAACGCTCGAGGAGAAGAAAACAAGCACAATTAGCAGACCTTAATCAAGAGGTATACTTGTTTTCTCCAGTTGTAATGATTTTTATTTAGTTTTGCAGCATCTAAGGAATTAGTGTTAAGGGTAATATCCCACGTCGATTAAAGAGGAAACAATAAACAATATAATAGGGATTGAACTGCTCTTCTTAATAAGGTCGACGTTTTAAGATGTAACCAAGTCTTAATAATTAGTTGCTCCATTTTTACTACATTTTCTTAAAAGATCATATAAATGAACTTTTTGATATTTCATTCTATTGAATGCTTATGTTATCCAAAAATATTACGAGGTCCTTAAAGTTTCTTTCAGAGACTCAATTTTGTAATTTTTGCAGGTTGAGAATCTAAGTGGAGAACACGACACCATTTCCGCGCAACTTGCTGATGCTAAGCAGAAGTTCAAAGATGCTGCAACAAATAATCGAGTGCTCAAATCAGATGTTGAAGCTCTAAGAGCCAAGGTATCATAATTTACTCTCTATTAACCTTTACCCCAGATCATCATATATTTGTTTACTTAAAGCAGCAGTTCATATACATCTGCAATGAGTTATGTGAAAGGTGGAAACCATCAAACTCGACGTTCCCTTGCAGATTGATTGTATTAAACTCATATCTTTCTTAAAATTATGCAATGAGAGCTAGATTACTGAAAAACGTAGTTTCTCTTCTGATTTCCTCGTTGTTTTTCAGGTGAAACTGGCAGAAGACATGGTGGCACGAGGCTCATTGACTTCCAGTTTGAGCCACCTTCTTCAAAATTATTTGAACACTCCCCAAACATTTATGAACAGTAACATCAGCCGGATGGATGACATCTCGCCAACAATTACATTTCATGGAGACGATCATACTCTGTATCCCGGATTAACAAGTTCAGCCATTGGACATGAGAATGCTGAGACCTTTAATGGCAGTGTAAGCAATGGAGTTATGAGTGATGCTGTAAGCGGCTTGTCCGAGATGTGGACTTGGGAATCTAATGTTGCTCCCATGTCGAAGTAAATCCGATGTTCTCTCTTGAATTCTCCCTCTTAGATGGATTCGGAAAAGCGAGATGTTGTTTTGTGGATGATTTTATTTCTATTTAGCTTGCCATAGTTTCTTTGTGCTTTTACATAGACTCGATTTCTTTTCTCTCTTGTATTTTACTAATGTATGTGTTGAAGTTTCAAACTCTATATGTTGTGCGTGTTGTTGAATTTTACCTCTTTTAACTACTTAAACTTTTAATTTTAGATGACTAGTCTATTTTCATAATTTTTTATTCATTACTAGCATTTTATTACATTCAAAAGAGGGCTTTGACACACCAAATTTACTATTTTTGGTATTATATATTTGAAGATAATTTTTTTTTTACTTACATGTTAAATTTACTAACTTTATTGTGTATGTCGTAGTAATTTGTCTCTAATATGTAATATTGATACATAATTATCATTAATTATCACGATTTTAGAAATTTCTATCCGCCACGAAAAGAAAAAAGTATTTAAACGACTTCTCTTTTCACATCTCCACCAAAATTTGTTGACCGTTTCAATCCATTTCCCTAATTCGATCATCTCTCTCCGCCGAATACTCTCTATTTACACATTTTTAGTTCAATTTATTTCAAATGGTCCAATTTTAAAAATAATGGAGACAAAGTAGGGAAGTCTTTGAAAATTTTCAAACTACAGGGACTGTCATTGTATGAATAAAAAATGGGAGGGGTTGAGAGTGTAATTATCAAATGAAAGTAGTGGTAAAGCAACCACTCCCCGCCAAAACTGGAGCTCCTCTTGCGCTTCTGAGAGGAAACAATTGGAGAGAAAGGGGAGATTTTTGTTTGGTGCGAACCAAATCTTCATCGTCCAAGAAATTTATACTTTCTTTTCATGTTTCTGTCAATGAGAAATTGAAACATCGATTTGTAAAACATTTAGAGTTCCTGTGAGAAATAAAAAAATGAAAATTTTCACTTCCAAATGCTCGAGAATTTCCATGTTATGAAATGGATTGAAATAATAGAAGAGGAAGATCACATTTTGTGAGATGATATAGAAGATTTGTCATACTTTGTTGCTTAGGGTTTAAATTTGTGGGTGATTCAACCAAATATGATGATGCCTCCGATGCCTAGGTTGGTGGCGGTAGCGATAGACAGGGATAAAGGAAGCCAAATCGCTTTAAAATGGACTGCTGATAATCTTCTTGGCAGAGGTCAAACCGTTGTTTTGGTCCACGTTAGATTTAAACAAGCATCCTTCTCTACACTATCATCTATTCCTATCCCTAGTAACTCTCTCTCTCTCTCTCTCTGTGTGTGTGTGTGTGTGTGTGTGTGTGTGTGTGTGTGTATCTCTCTCTGTATGTATGTATGTATGTATATGTATATAAATATATATATACCTGTCATATGTGTATGAATTCTGTATGCATATATGTGTTTGTTATGAAGGAACTTAAATTTCTGAAATATACAACCTCTAGCCACGTCGTTCAATATCTAACTGAAATTTGCAGTAGAGACCTCATGCCACCAACGAGTCTTAATAGCCTCTCGCACTTAACTGAAATCATGCAGTAGAGACTTCATGGAATGAAAAACTCCGCCCTTTCTTTTATTTGAGAAAAATAAGTAGGAAAAGTTGTACAGAATAGGCGACGGACCCTTGGTTTTTTGTATAGACACACCACCACTTTCCAGTTAATTATCCACGATTCAAAATTTAAACTCCTATGTATGGAACTTTATACTCCTCTTTTTTTTCAATGGCTGTGAACATTAGGCCAGATTGCTCCAATTATTAATGCAATTCGAGAACAGTTGTTTCTTAGATTTTCATTTGAAGATTCAATTGAATTAATAATTTTGACTGACGGTTTTGATATGTGGTTTGTGAAGTTAATAATATTGAAATTTAAGGTTGAAATAGAAGTGATATGCTCTTCATTTAGCATCTTCATCCAAATTGTGACGTGTAGAGACGTGTTGCAATAGCTACTATGCCATTTCATTTTAAATGCTTAATACCCCCAAATTTCATGAAGGTTCCACAACAAGGGAAAAACAGAAAGGTTAATAAAATAAATGAATACAAATAGAATGTATGTTGTACTTTGAAGAAGTCTAGTGAAACTCCTTATGGTAAGCCAATAACTAGAACAAAGAATTTGGTAGGAGAGCCATGTTTTGATCGACTCCGAAGAAAAAAGGGACGTCAAAAGAGAAGATTTTAAGGAACACAGTAGAATTTTTCTTCAAGAAACATTGTTCAAGAGTTAAGACCTTTTGAATGTAACACAAGATCATGAAGTGTGTTGACATCAGATGTTTGTCGATAGAGCCACGTCAAGGTCAGGTGGGGCAAGTGATTCTCCTGGTTGTTTGGTGGTTTTTGGCCACCTTCTCCTTATTCAATATTCTGTAAAATAGATGCCGGTTAGCATTGCATCCACTGGAGGGGTGGTGGCCAATTCCACTCTTCCGGTCAACTTAGAACTCTATTTGCAGAAGGAAAAAAGTAGTAGTACATGAAGAGGATGGTGATTTTTTATTCTGGATATAGTGGAAGAGTGTTTTTCTTTTCATTCCTTTTTGGGAATGGTAACATTACCATGCGTTGTGGGAGTGAATGACCCTGTTTATGTGGGCGGAGTCCATGGGAGATGGGGAGCCTCATGTTTCAACTTCCGTAACTGACAGTCTACTGCTTTCGGTGAGTGGCTTTAATGGAGAGACAAAAGCCACCATTTTATTGGTTGGCCAGTCATGTCACGTGGTTATCACGCCTGTAGCCGCCTTATGAACTTGTGCTGCCGCAGGTGTACTTAAGGGAACTTTTTCCTCAAGTCATATTTTGTGTGCCAAGCTACTGTTCCATTAATGGGTATTTGTCTTATTTCAGCACCTAGGGCTGCTTGGTTCTGTGCGGACCTGAGCGCGTCTTCTTGGGTTTAGCCCCAGAGCTGATTTTGTCTATAGGTTGACTTTTTCCAATGCTAGGCCAGACCTAGCAGGCCCTAGCTATGTGGCCTGAGTAATAGTTGGGTATAACAGTTGCCCCTTCCCAGGTCTGAGGTGTTCTTTCCTGCTGTTCAAGCTGATTGAGACTCGAAATCGGCTGAGCCAATCATAGGTAGTGCTGTGTCAGCTTCCATTGCCGAGACATAAATCTGAAAGACTTAGACTTTCCGAGAGTAGTGATGATGCTTTGTCTTCACATATTTCCTTTGGTTTTTCCAGCCACAAGTATAAAGTTGCTTTTTCTTTTTGGGAAGCAGTAGAATCATGAGAGGTAATTCTCTGGTTCCCTAGCTCCAAGGCTTATGAGGGTTGAACTCTTCTTGTGCTCTACCAGGCTATGAAAAGTGCTTATTGTCGTAGGGAAGCTGCTCCCCTGCGGTGTCTAGACTTGCAACATCAGAAATATGTCCCTTGACTATGTCACCACGTCATTTTAGGGTGTAACAAGTGTAGTATAAAGAGTATTAGAGCAGCAGAAGATACCTAAAGGACCTCTGTTCAGCATTTCTGCAAGATCAAATCTCTTCAACTTGAAAACTCCTGCACATAAATGAATTAGTACTTCTGGAAAACGTGTTTTTCACTAGCAAATCGCCACAGGTAAGTCACGGTTATCCCTTTCTATAAGATATGTCGTGTACAACAACTTGAATCAGTTATGTGGAACATCAACTAGATTCCTTCCTCAAAAGTTTCCATCAAACCTGTACGTGGAAATGAAAAAAAAAAACATGCATTGATGTGAAGTAATTTTCCATATCTTTCCTACAATTATATGCATTTTACCCTTCTTGATGCTCCGTAGTGTTATTATTGAATAGGCTGCTTGCTTTTTTACATAGTTACGCTAGTTTGAAGTACTTCAATATTGCTAATTGGTTGATATAGATTCTGTCTCATAGTAATTGTGATTTATTTCCGTGAATATGACCACTCTGAACATGTTTGCCTTTAACCACCCTTGAACCTGTTATCTCAACACAATTCCTATTATTGCTACTTTAGATTTTCTTCTGTCTATCAACATTCAGGATACTTTAGCGATTGAAAATGCAAATTTCCCATATGTCTTGGTCCTAAATAATTAATTTTGTATGTTATCAATGTCTTGAATATTCCACATGTTCTCACAGTCCTTACAGTTGATTCCATATCTTTTATGCCACAGGACCTAACTACACGATGGTTTCTGATAGCGATCAAAATGGATCAACTAATGCAGATTCTGATGCACAACTAAAGGAACTGTTCCTTCCTTTCCGTGTGTTTTGTACACGCAAGGATGTGGGTATTCAGGATCCAAACATGTTTGCTTTTATTGTATTTTAGTAGAGAAATACAGTTGTTCCTTTCAGACAATTATGGGACCATCCTGTAATCTTCTCATTATTTTTGGAAAAGCAGTAGCACAGAAGCATTTATAGTTAGTTACCTCATTGTACACATTCTAATTCTCTTATATTCAATTGTCAGATACAATGCTGCGATGTCGTGCTAGATGACACTGATGTAGCTAGAGCATTAACTGAATTTGTAAAACAGTCAGCTATAGATGTATTGGTTCTTGGTGCAGCGGCAAAAGGCAGTATCTTCAGGTATGCATCCCTACATGAAATCCGGCTTCAACAGTAAAAGTAGTTTTTCTCAATATTTCTTTCAATACCTTGATCAGTATTTGGAAGAAATGTTTCTTTGCAAAGTTTAACTAGAAAACTAACAAGTTCACATACTTTTGAACTAAGAAACCATAGGAGGGCGGTAAATAAAATATAGTACTTTGTAAGTGTTGCATATGTGGATCCTGATAATTAAGTGATTTCTTACATAGTTGAGGACCAAGCGTTCACGAGCAGATAACAGGTTTGATATTGACGAGTACAAAAAGAAGCAGAAGGGAGAAAATACCTTACTATCATGCACCCTGTGTACCAATCCTCATAAGTAGGCTTTTACCTATGTCTTTCAGACATATGAGTAGTTTTTGTTTCTAGTTTTCTTAAAAAGAAGAACCAATCTAAATTAACATTTTCGAACAGGTGGCTATTCAAATTAAGTATTATCTTCTTTCAAAAATTTTGTCTGATATTCCTCTGCAAATAAATCCAGCCAAATTGCTCAAACAATTTCATCAATTGAACGGGTAGAAGATACCGGGATCTTTATGGCCCTGGACTACCATTTGTCACAATTGGGTCACTATGACCATGTGCCTTAGTTTGACTAACAAATGCTAAAGTAACGAACAGTCTAGTTGGCAACAATACTGCCCACATGGACACTCGTCACTTGAAGCGTGCATTATATTTTGTGAGAATTGAAAATAATAAAGAAAAAATGATGGGAAACTGAAAATCTACTCAGACCAAAGTATAGAGTTTGAGTCAGTCTAGATTTCAATATTTTTTATTACTTAGGAGTTTGTTATTTATTCATTGTTATCTATTAGAAGTTCCTTTACAATTTTATTATTATTAAATCACAACTACATATATTTCTCCTCCCATTTCTTCTTCTCTTCTATAAACTTCTCTTTTTGCATAAAAAAGCCTTAAAAAATAAATCCAAACACAATTATTATCTTGTGCACGTAATGAGTACTTATTTTTGTGTGCGTAATATAGTAAAAAAATTTATGATGTCATAATATCTTCTAATAGGAAGTAATTTCATCAGAATAACATATATTTTTTTGACAACTCCTGACTTTTGATTCGTGAAGCACTAAGGTCTTTTTGAATGGAAACCATCAAAAGTCCATTAAATTTAGTTTTAAAAGAGAACATTTGACTACAGGTTCAAATAAGCAAATAAATAAAAAAGGAAAAAAGAAAAAAAATTCATCCCCTTATCTAGTCTAGCCTACCTCCCCAGCCCCGCATCGTGTCAGCGATTTTGTATTTTTAATAATTCTGCAAGTGCATGGATCGCTCAAGTAATAAAGTGGATGTTGAGTCCAAATATTGTTCTCATGAAGATTTAAATAATTCAATTTCAATTACTATAACCTTAACCGAATCTAATGAACTTTTGAAGATTTTGTGTTTAAGAACTAATTAGAATCTGAACTAAAAATAATAAAATAATTATAATTCAATTAACTAAAAATTAGATTAATGAAAATTACTTTAACTTGAAGAAAGAAGAGTACTAGGATCCCGAATTCACTTATAATTGTTAATTCCTCTATCTTGATTCTTGATTTTGACAAATTACATCAGTTATGAAGATCAATATCTCTAGATTATTTAACAGTTTTTTTCGAATAAAATTAAACCTATTCATAAGTATGATTTGACTATATTTTTATGACGAATGCGAATACAAACAAATGCATTAAATCTCTATAGATAATTAAAGATCACCTAAAGCATAACGGTATATTTCTATCCCCTATCGGACTTTAAGATAATTAAAATATTGTCTAGTCTGCTTTCGATCTTTCGATAATAAAACAAACTACAACCCTCATACAATTATTGCGTACATAATTATAGATTCAAATAAATTAAAATTAATTATTCAAAACTATATTGAAATAAATTGTCAAAAATCAAGTCTTTGGATAGAAGAATTTAGATTACAAGCTTCATTCTAATCCTAGCACAAAATAAACTAGCCTATCATACTAATAATAAGAAAATAAAAAAGAGAAGAGATTTTGAAATTCATAATCCGGAGACGAAGAAATCTTGAAGGAGAAGAAATCTTGATCTTGATCTTCGTTCTTGGAGAGATGAATCTTGATCTTCCGTTTGGTGTGTTTGTCTATTGTTTTCATCCCAAAAACTCCACCCTATTATGAGTTAATAACTCATATATATACTACCCTAATGGTGCCCCCAAAAGATACCAAAAAGACCTAAAAATCGTGGGCCAATAGTTACCTAATCGGAGTCGAGCTGAAAAAAGGAAAAAAATCTCCCGCAGCCAAAATTAGCACTGGGCGATCGCCCAGGTGCACTGATTTTCTCTCTGCTGGCGTTGCATGTTGCTGGGCTCTCACCTAGCTATAAGTTGGGCGATCGCCCAACTTATAATTTCGATTATGCTTTTTGGTCCTCCAACTTTTAATTCCGCCTGATTTAATCCTCCAATTTTATATAATCTTCAATTTGGTCCTTCAACTTTACATAATTTCCAATTTGGTCCTTCAATTTTCAATTGAGTGCAATTGGATCTTTGAACTTTCGAAATATCTTCCAATTTATTGCTCATTTCATCCACTTTTCTCCAATTGCTATTAAACAGGTCCAAAATTGAAATATGAAGAATAAAATATCAAATTAAGTAAGAATTCAATAAAATGACGGAATAAAAGCTTAGTTTAAAGGGCTTAATAAGTGCACAGAATGCACTTATCACATCCTTTCATCCAAACCCAGTTACAGTTATTTGTGTTGGGTTTTTCGCCTACAATTAGGTGGAATAAGGGCCAAAGCCTAACAAATAATTAAGTGAAAGTGATTATTGATAATTTTGCTACACACTTAATTTTATATTAAAATTTTACAATTATTTTTTAACATTTTAAATTCCAAATGTAACAGATGTAACAAATCTTAACACACAATTTCAATAAGAATTGTAAGAAATATAACAAATGTAACAACAAGTGTTATAAAAGTAAAAATAGTATTTTTAGAATATAAAAAGTGAAATAGTATTTTCTTAATTCTTTTTTGTTTTATGGTATATTGTGAAACTATCCCAAGTGATTATGTAGGTGGGCTAAGGCGCAATTTTGATGGAAACCCCAATTTGATTAAATAAATTAGATGGTCTAGGCATTGCCGTGTGTATGTGTGGATTGAGGAGAAAATTAAAGAGAAACTTGGGTTGGTATCGTCGTTCCTCTCTTATTTTATTGTCATGGTGAGATCCAAACTTAGTGTAACTTAAAGTTGTTATCCACCGTGTGGGTGACGAATATTGTTGGTTGTATCCTCTAGTGGTACTAGAGAAGAATTGTTTGTATCCCATTATTATATTTATGATAGAGGAAGATTTAATTGGAGTTGGGCTCATGGACGTAGGCATATTGCTGAACCAACATTAAAATTGGTGTTTTTACTTCTTATTTGGATTGGGTTTTTCTGCTTAATTTCTGCCATATAGTTATTGGTTTTTCTTTTGTGCCTATTTAATTACATAAAGACGAGAAAAAAAGATTATTTATTCCACTGCAATAATTTGCATGTTTGGATTATTACCCTTTTTCTCAACAATTTGTCTCTATGTACTCACATACACATATGGATTTGTATATATCAATAGGGTGGTGGCAGAGGGGAGGTTTTATTCTTTTAGATTTATTTTTTAGGGTTTTTTTTCCTTTTCTTAATTTTCTCCATCTATTTATTTTTTCCTTATATTTTTTCTTTTAATTTTTTAATTCTTATTTTTCACTGAATTTAATGCCAAGCCATAATTATTGTGGCACAATTCTGTAGATGTATGTCCATATCAGCAGAAATGTTGCCAACTAGACCATTGCATCAGAATTTCCGTTAGTCAAAGTATTGCACATGGACGGAGTGACCCAATTGTATTAAAATCTTAAGTTTAGTGACTCAATTGTGATAAATTGAAGTTCGGTGATCCAAGTGTAATTTCAATGGAAGTTCGATGACCCCTCAATGTCTTTTATCCCCAATTGAATTGTATGATAATCCGGCCATCAGTCAAGTGGATGTAAGTGGTCGGTTGAACAGGTACAAGACACACTTTTTATGTTGAGTCAGATTTAATATTTATGTTCTTATACTATAAACTTATATAGTATGAGTTGAGGGGCTAAAATGCCACCTAAGTAAATTGTCTTTATATGAAAAACTGCATAGTCACAGCATGTCAAAGCTGCATAACATGGCATTCAGTTTGAAGTCCTAACAAAGGTTTTAGATTCATGGTCTTGCCTGATTCAATGAAACCAACATAGAATACCTTTTCTTGCATTTACTAGAATACAGAGCAGATTGTAAAAGTCTAATTTAAGTAGCTTTTGCGCACATCAGATTTAAAGCCAAAGACATTCCTGGAGCGGTATTAAAAGGAATTCCCGATTATTGTACAGTATATATCATCCACAAAGGAAAGATTTCAACAACACGAGCTGCTTCCCGTCTAGCGCCATCCATCCTCACTCCACTTCGTAACCAGATAATGATTCAGGCCTGCAGCAAATCTAATGCATTTGAGGCATCATTGCCCTCCAGCAACAATTCCAGATGTTAGTCATTTCACTGAATATGGTCCTATCTGTTTCTTCTATTTTCTCTATTCATAAGTTCGATTCTGAATTATTATTATATGCAGGTTCTATCTCGGGGTCTTCAAGGCCAGGACCTGAACCATCTCCACAATCCATGCAAAATGAGGCAAACTTCATCAAGTATGTCATGTTTAGTTGCTCAAAGCATGGCATATATTAGCTATGTTCCAAGTATACTTTCTGTTATATATAGAGAATATAGTAAGAAGTTGGGATACATCCCCACAACAATACCTTCGGCAATTTTCTTTTCCAGGGTTAAAAGAAGATAACAAATAGTTAATTTTTGCATTAGTGTGATGTGGCACCTTTATCCATCCTAAGAATCTAACTTGAAGTGTTATCACTGCAACAGGTCACCGTTTACTCACAGGAAGGCCCCAAATGGCAAACCATATGAATTCTCAGCGCCTGATACTGACATATCCTTTGTCAGTTCTGGAAGGCAAAGCATTGATATGTTTCCATCATTTTCTGAAACCTTAGATAGCTGTCCAACCCCTCCTCGGCTTTCAGGCTTCTCGGAAATAGATAACCAGGGGTTAGACTCATGGCAACTTGGACGCAAATCAGTAGGCACACTAACCCTGTCAGAGTTCTCATCTGCCACTCCTGAGAATGATAAATTTACAGCGCAGACAATGGTAATATCATCTTGTGTACTATATAAAATACAGATTTATCTGCAAAGACTGATTGTATCTGCTAATGTAGATTACATAATATATTTTCCAGCTCGTATTGGCCCCTTAAAGTAAACTTTTATTATTTTAATGCAAAAGTTAACATCATGTATCTGTATGCAAGCAAGATATTTCTTTTACTCTTATTTATTGCTTGATTATGCATCAACTGCGATGAATTGAAGCTTGTATCAATTAAACATCTTCAAATTGGGCGACACGGAAGAATTTATAAATTTACCAGGCTTTTGGATGTGATTGTCTTCTGAGATCTTTTGGTTGTACTTATAAGTTAGTGAAAGTGTGGAACTGAGTCAATTTTCATACTAAATAAATTGCAAAGTATTTTACTCATAATTAAACTAAGACCAAATTACAGAAACACCTCCAAAGGCAACTGACTATTACAAGGCAACTGACTATTACAAAGTTACCCCTCCTTTTTCAAGTACTACAAAATCTTTCCCTGATATGTCTTTTTGAAAATAACTTACTCTGATATTTGTTTTCCATAACAGATTCCCTTTGTCAGTAAAAAAAGAGTACACGTTTCCCATTTACCCTTTTGTGTTTAAACTATCTGTAACTATTATTAAACAATATTTAAACTATCTTAGAATTGCTTTTAGTTAAAAAGACATCGGTATAAAATTTCTTATATTGTTTAAATGAAATTATTAAATATAGTTTATTCCCTAAATAAATTTATATGTATTTTCAGATACGATTGAGCAACTTGTTTGTGTACACATAATTAACAAATGAACATAAATACATATTTTAGAATAATTTAATAAATGATTAAAAACATGCATTCTGATATAAAAACTTCATGCAAACATTATGGGATGATAGGAGACATAACTTATCTTGGGAAAACTTCGCAGAGAATTCCTTTTATATAGATCATTCACGGTATAGACAATTATTTATCATTTAAGTTCCTATACTTAAATAGACATGCACTTCTAGCAGTATAAAAATGAAGAAAAATTAGAATCTTTATTTTGTTGCTATGACTTACAGGAGGAAGCGGAAGCAGAAATGAGAAGGTTAAAGCTGGAGCTCAAGCAAACAATGGATATGTATAGTACTGCCTGCAAGGAAGCTCTCTCAGCAAAAGAAAAGGTATAAGAAACCTTCTTTTGCTCAGGAATTTAATGCTACTGTGTGTGCTCTGACACATTTTATATTGTAGGCAAAGGAGCTCCAGCGGTGGAAAATGGAAGAGCAATGGAGGTTAGAAGAGGCTAGGTTAGCTGAAGAAGCTGCAGTGGCACTTGCAGAAAAGGAAACGGTCAAGTCCATGGCAGCCCTTGAGCATGCTGAAGCATCTCAAAGAATAGCGGAGCTGGAATCAAAAAAGAGAATTAATGCAGAAATGAAAGTACTAAAAGAAGCGGAAGAGAAGGGTAAGGTACAGATATCTCTGGGACAATCAGATGTCAGGTACAGGAGATACTCAATTGAGGAGATTGAAGCTGCAACAGAATATTTTTCACAATCTCGAAAGATTGGAGAAGGAGGTTATGGACCGGTATACAAGTGCCATCTGGACCATACCCCTGTAGCAGTTAAAGTCCTTCGCCCCGACGCTACTCATGGAAGATCACAGTTTCAGCAAGAGGTATGTGAATGCAATGAATATAGGTTTTGACATAATCAACATGGTGTATAATACGTTGGCAAAAGAGAGACTATATATTGGTTAGTAAATTTTCCAATGAGAAATTGGCTTGCTGGATGAGGACATCAGCGAAAGAGGATCACGTTTTAAGAGTTAGACAACGTTTTTAATGTGAAACTATTCAGATTGTGCATTTATAAAGATGCGGCCCATTCTGTATGAACGGCAGAACATAGTGTAGTTGATAAATTCACATACAGAAAGTACACCTATGACCCCAGGAGGCCTCAGTGGCGGCAGTCTTCTAACAAAGATTTAACAAGATTTTTAAACAGGAAAAACAGAAAACCAGGGCCATAGACGAGCACACAAAAAATTATGTGAGTAGGAGCCATTTGTTTACATGTTTTTCTATTTTGCAAGTGGGGGGAATTGTCAAAACCAATTGAAGATTATACAGTCAAAATGGAAAAGATTAATGTACTAGGAGCTATTCATGTTGACATTTGACATTTGACATTTGATCTTAGTGCACGGATCAAAATTGTCACTATTTTGTCACCAACTTAGTAGTTAAAGTAAGTATTGAAAGGGGTCACTTCCCACAAAGTTCCAATTGAAAAATAATTTAGGTACCAAGCTGTATTAGATTTTTATTCTCTTGACCCCTTATTTTGATGATGTTGCTCTACATGCGTCATTTTATTTCTCTCCTACCATCTCTTGTATTCCATTTGTGTACAAATTGTCCCCTCTGTGAAGCATTAGATGTATTTGGTTGTATTATTAAATCTCCATTTATAATACCAGGTTGAAATATTAAGTTGCATACGGCACCCCCATATGGTCCTTCTTCTAGGAGCCTGCCCTGAGTATGGTTGCTTAGTATATGAATTCATGTCCAATGGCAGCTTAGAAGACTGCTTATTCCAACGTGGAAACACTCCTCCTCTATCTTGGCAGCATAGGTTCCGAATTGCAGCTGAAATTGGCACTGGCCTGCTTTTCCTCCATCAGACCAAGCCAGAACCCCTCGTACATCGGGATCTGAAGCCCGCCAATATCCTGCTTGATCGCAACTATGTAAGTAAGATTAGTGATGTTGGCTTGGCCAGGCTTGTCCCTCCGTCTGTGTCAGATAGTGTCACTCAATATCTGATGACATCTACTGCTGGAACTTTCTGCTACATAGATCCAGAGTATCAGCAAACGGGAATGCTTGGTGTAAAATCTGATATATACTCCCTAGGAATCATATTCTTGCAGCTTCTTACGGGCAAACCACCAATGGGTCTGACTCATCACGTTGAAAGAGCTATTGAGAAAGGAACCTTCCGTGATCTGCTGGATCCAGCTGTACCTGATTGGCCCTTTGAAGAGGCCCTAAGATTTGCCAAATTATCACTCAAATGTTCTGAATTAAGAAGGAAAGACAGACCGGATCTTGTAAAAGTTGTCCTGCCAGAACTTAACAAATTGAGAGAGCTTGCAGAAGATAGCGAGTCCAACTCAGTACCGTTCAGTGCAGCTCCCTCGGCCAGCCATAGTCAAGTTTCCTTGTCTAAAGTAAGTTTATGCACATTGTCTTGAAACCTTTTTGTTTATATTCTACACACTACACTGCCTAAGTGTTGCATCCTACATACATGATGAAACTTAGGAGAAATCAAAATCAAGATTCACTTGAGTATATTGATTCCACAGTCAAGTACATTCACTTTTATATATTTGTATGAACTATTTTTGCAGGAGGACTTGAGTTATCCACCATCTGCACAATCAAGCACGGGGAGCTGATTGATAAGTTAAAAGCATAGATTGACCGATAAGTTTTTATAGGTATGTATAGAAAGTTTTTGTTTCCTGCCACTTCCTAGTTGCTAATGCCCATTGAAAAGTAATTTCAGTTACATCAGAATATACTACTGATGAGCTTGCTTGTACAGTTGCCAAGGCCCTGCATTTAAATGTTTCCCTAAAAATGATTAACTTTTCCTTAAATAATTTATGTACTAAAATACCATGCCAATTGATTTATTCATTGTATGTGATTCATATAAATCAATTGAAAAGAATGAATTATTATTATTATTATTATTTTGCTTCAAATGGAAATCCAGTTGTGTTTGGCTCGATTTTCAGGAGTTATTTATTTTGTAAATTGCTTAGACTGTTATTGATGGAATTATTAAATCTACATCGCTAAGTACTATTACAGAAATGAATAGAAAATAGCTTAAGAGGATCTCAATCCAACATAAGCACAAAACATACACAGCGTCTTCTGAAATCAATTAAAATGAATAAGCCTGTAAAAAGAATTGCATAAATCTACTGCATATCTACTTATCTACATGTAGAGACCATGTAGATTGAGAAAAGTTGAACTTATTTGCAGCTTCTGAAATTTCATGCTTTAGAAAATGAAAAGTCATCATCGGTTGGTGCTCTTGAGGAATACATTTCTCCTTCACTTGCATAGGAAGAATAATCATCGTCACTGTCCCTTTCCTTCAATTCTTCAATTTTCTCAATAGCCTCCTTCAAATCCCACCTTCTCTCCACATTCCATTCACAGCAGCACATTCCAATCTTCAGAAGCCTGAGCATCTGGCCTTCTCCATGCCTTCCTAAATTCATGTCCTTATCGAATACCTCGCCTGTCCATTCTTCTCTCACAACAGAATTAACCCAGGTTGCCAAATCTGCATTTGGTCCTCTACCCTGTTTCAGATAGTTAGCCGGGAATCGTCCTGTGAGCAACTCGAGTATCAGAATCCCTAGGCTCCACACATCTGTCTTCCTTGTTACTCGGTCACTTTGTGTGGATTCAGGTGACTTGTAGGCTACCATGAACCGCTGAGCATGCTCCTTGTTGATCGCTGGTGCTAATGCATAATCAGATAGAACCGGTTCAAACGTGTTGTCTAGTAGAACATTGGATGATTTGAGATGCCCATATGGTAGACTTAAGCTTGGCAGCTCCTTGTATAGGTATGCCAATCCCCTTGCTACACCTTTGATGATTTTTAAACGCGATGGCCAATCAAGACCTGGTTGGTTAGGACTTCGTTTGCCTATCCAGGAAATCCAAATGTGCATAAGTCACGAGTTCATAAAGAAAATAATATTCCCACCCCTTCCCTTCCTCAACCCAGCAAATACTATATTCAAGATCAACACACGTACTTTATTATAGTATTTTTCAAGTTACTTGTAACTACACTTTTGACATGTTTAGCATGCTGAACTGACAACACTTGACATGATTAAATAACAAAAATAGTTAAAATCTTGTTTGTTGTATAATGTTCAGTGTTGTCGAGCATTGTACACCAAACACGCTCTTTGATAGATAACTTACCGTGGAGGTGACTTGCCAAGCTACCACATTCAACAAAATCAGTGATCAAAAGCTTTTCTTCTTTTCCATAGTAGAAAGCCACAAGAGGCAGCAGATTAGGGTGGGATAACCTTCCTAGCCTTTTCATGTGTTCATAGAATTCTTCTTTTCCCATATTGTTCATTTGTTGGAACCTCCTCACAACCAATGGTTGGCCACTAAAAAGTACAGCCTTATAAGAAGATCCAAAACTTCCACTCCCCAATACTTCTGCAGAAGCCCTAAGTAGGTTTTCCAATTCAAACCTTTCCCTATCATTCTTCACAAAGTATAATTTTCCTTGTTCACCATTATTCTTGTAGATTTCATTACCCTTGTGAGTTGGCTCTTCTGCATGGTAATTTTCGACCGATTTCTTCTCATACTTTAGTGGTTTTGCGCGTCGCCGGAAGATAAGAAAAGCTATGATAATGGCTGCTAATGCAACTCCCACCACAGCTGCTATAATGAAGGCGATTTTTGGTATAGACTTCTTTGGTTTGCATGGCTCCAATGGCTTACCACATAGGTTGATATTTCCTGGTCCAAAACAAAAATTTATAAGACAGAGAGGAGGGAGAGATATGTGTTAGAACCGTTTCATCTAAAACTTAACTTATAAGAATCGGGTCAAATTTTGTCTTCAACACGTGCAAGTGCAAGCTGAATTCATTTTTGTCTCGAAGTCTAATGCGTGCATAATTTATACAAGTAAATTGCTGGGAGACTTGAACTTGTTAAGTTATTAGAGAGGACATAAAATTATTTATTTAAATTTTGCATTAAACATTTTCGTTTTAAATTATGTGTTCTTATTTTTTAATTGGATTTGCCTTTATAAACAAGTGATAATTAAGATAAGCAAAATTAAAGAGAAAAAAAGAAAAGAAAATGCATGAATGATGAACCATTAGTAATTAATTAAAGAAGAAAAAAGGGTATTAATTTTATTAATTGTATAATTTAAGAAAGTGGCTGTCAACTTTTTGACTTTTGCATTAATTAGGTGCCTTGTAAACAACGTGCCTCCCACTTACAAATCAACTATTGAGAGACAGAAATTATATCTAGATTTTGCATATATATATAATCTATTATTTTATATTCTTATATTGGTTTCCACCTTTTATTTTACGAATTCATTTTATTTTTACAGGACATAAATATGCATAGTTTTCATGAACTAATTAACTTTTATTTCCAATAAATAATAAAGTTATTTTTTTCGGCTTTTGAACGAGAACTTAAAAGTTTTTGAAATCTTTCTTTTACTATTTCAATGAAAATCGTCCCACATCGTAAGATGCTTAATGAACAAAGGTCGCCTAATTCTAATATGAGAATGTTATATATTTTAATCTACACCGGCGAAAGAATTTTGAATGCAAAAATTTCTTAACAACTTAAATTTATAGACGAGCTAGATCAAGCATATAAATACAGGAATTTAAGTTGATCATCTCGACTTACCTGAAAACTTGCTTGCGTTCTGGCTACCAAGTGTAGATGGTATAGGACCTTCAAGCTTATTATTAGCAAAATTAACAGTCAAATTCTTCTGCCAAAAGTCTGGTATCCTCCCTTCAAACTGATTACTCTGAAGCTGTAAATCCACAAGCCTAGGCAATTGTAGTAAAGACATAGGAATTTTACCAGTATATTCATTAAATCCCAACACAATTTTCCTCATAGCCTTCATCCCAGAGAAAGCATCATCTGGAATATCACCATTGAATCTGTTATTTGCCAAATACAAACTTCTTAACTTCCCAAGTTTCTTTAAATCATTATAAGGAAATGGCCCTGAAAAGTTATTGTTCATCAAACTTAGGCTTATCAATTGCAATTCTGCGAGTGAATCAACGTCGACTGTGCCCCCTAGCCCCATGTTTTCAAGCTTTAAACCTGTAAATGTACCATTAGAACAGACTAACCCTTTCCAGTTAGGTTTGTAGCCACTGCACAAATTTTCCACTGGTTCAATCCAGTTATCCAGCATGGTTGTGTTGGAGAGAGAGCTCTTGAACTTTATGAGGATTTTGGCATTGGATTCATCATCAGATGATGCTGTAATGGCACATAATAACAAGGCAAAGAACACGAAATACGAATTTCGCAAAGTGTAAGCCATGATAGGGAGGTTTCTTAGAGGATTTTAGGCTTGTATTGGATGATTTAGAGCAATGTTAATGGAGAGAAAAGATGGAGACTGTATGGAAAAAGAAGGTTCTGAAAATTGCATGACTCTTTCTGCAGGGTGGTAACATCAAAGAATGGAAGATATGGAGTGGTGAAGTTGACAAAGTGCCAAAGGATTAGCTGTTTTTCGCCGGCCTAATTTTTTAGTATGCATACATATTCCGACAAGCATTAAATAAGTTCATAGTTATATCAGTTTAATTTTTCAAACGAGATGATTCAATGTGGTATCACAACAGCCAAAAGCAATGAGACCAAAGTCTCTTAACCACTGTTTATGAAAATTGTGCACGTGTCACGTTTTTAATAAAAACAAATTTGATCATCACGTAACGTAAAGTGTTAAAAACAAAATTTAAATAAATAAATTTATCGCTTCCATCTTTAACAACTTAATTTTTTAAACGTACATAAATATAAATAAATGATTGTAAATATTTGGTTTGTAGCTTGTTTGGAAGTTCATGACAAGTGTTTAGTTGGGTGATAATAACTAGAAACTCATATTTGACACTTTCTCTTGTTTTTACTTTTTATACAAATGTTGTTTTTGTTTTTCTCATTAGTTGGCAATGTTGTTGCAATTGTAACTATCTCCAATATTTTCATTAATTAGAATATAACATTATAGGTAAATAAATTAAAATAATTTTGTTGGCCATTTCTGTCGATGATTCCAATTTTGAAAAGTTGTAATAATATTTAATTTTTATTCCAACTGTAACACGTTTTTTTTTTATTTTCCAATTTAGATATTAAATAGAAATTTATTTTCTTGTGTGTCGTGTCACAATGCTAGAATTTGTTGGGTTGCAAATAGTGAATCACGAATTGGTGGAGGAACGCAAAATTCATCTCCAAGTTGTGTTGATTCTTTGCTTAAATTAGTTGTGTCAAAATAGGAACTCACCCGCCAAACAAGAGGAGTGATTTAGTACTTGTTTTGTTCAGATTAAAATCTGTTATAATGTTATAGTCAAAAGTTAATAATTAATTTTAATTATTCATTTTATGAGACCCATAACTTTTATTAACTTTTCAACCACACATTTTATTAATTTTTTATTAAAATTTGATATAAATATCCTTCAAACAAACTATTAATATGTGAATTGGCTTGAATCAGCCTAATTTATTATGTTGTCCAGGTCTAACCTGAATCGTGGATTAAAATTGGAAAAATTGCCTATAAGTCACCTGTAGATGTCTTATTCCAAATTAGGTCAAAACACTTTCTAAAATTGTCATTAAGTCATATTATTTCAGTCATACTTCATTTAATCCCGTAATTACCCATGTGACCTAAATTAATTAGAATGAAGCCCGATTTAAACTTCAGTAGCAAGGCCACCGTCTTCTCCCACGCCACCAGCCGACTATTGCGCCTCGTCGCCGACTATCCAAACTTTTTCCATTGTTTTCATGAGTGATAATAGTGAATTCACAGTTTTTACTGTTCTTCTTCTTCCCAATCATGTAAAAGATAAAGTTCTAAACTTTAACAGTTTGCTATTGTTATTAGATAATGACGGTGAATCTGAGAATATTGAACAGTCCTTGAATTGTAAAATTTGGAAACAATTATTTCTTGAATGTTATTTTGTAGGTGGATTCAATTTTATGAATGATTTCTTTTATTTTTCTTGAATTATGTTATTTTTGTTGGAGATATTATTTTTTTATATATAAGAACACAATTTTTTTGTAATCATTTTTTAGTCGAATAAAAGAAAACATGTTTTTTTTTTACATGCATCAACATTTTTATGTGTTTCGGGATGCTATTGTCACATTCATGTGTTGTTTGATATTGTATCATACAAAATAGTATCACAAACAATATCTTATTAAAAACAGTATTTCAGCATCTTAATATAATAATATTACATATAAAAATGTCTTAATATTTCATTATCAGAATCACATTATTATATTAATATAACAAGCACAATAATATCAGTATCTTTGTAAACAATGACAATATTATACATACTCAAAATAAAAAATTATAACATAACAAAAGAAAAATATCATAATAAAATTATCTTAATAAAATATTATCATAGAAAACAGTATCAGAAGTACATTCGTATAAATATCATAATAACAGTATCATAGATAAGAGTATCGTATAGTTAAAGATAGAGAACAAGTTAAGCAAATATAACAATATCATAAATACATTATTATCAAGCACGTGCTTAGGTGAGCACAAATGTTATGTTTTAACAGAAAACCATAGCACAATATTTAAAGAAAAATAATATATTAATAAAACAATATCTTAATAAAAAAGTAGCATAATAAAATAGTAACTTAATAAAAAAGTATTATAACAAAACTATATCTTAATAAAACAGTATCATAGATAAAAATATCTTAATATATCAGTATTATACATAACAGTATCTTAATAAAACAATATCACACACACAAACTACAATCTAATAGAAGAACATTTATTATAGATTGAAACAGTATCAAGTATTTTGAATGAAAATAGAAGTGTTCTAAAATGCGTAAATCATGGCTAGGCGTAAAGGCCGAGCTTCAAGCTTTTCGGACCTAGGCGATGGATAGATAAGGACGATGCGAAGGTGAAGCGTGAAACGTGGCTAGGTATGGAGGCCGAGCCTCACGCTTAGGCGGAGCTTAGACGCAACATAGACGAATTTTTTAGAATAATATAAAATAGTATCAATGATCTTAGTACTACTAATGAATTATTTTGAAACAGTATCATTACTTCAACTATAAAACATTTAATTTTGAATGTATATTTGTTTGGTGGAGTTTAATTTTTTTTTTTTTTAGATTTATAAAAAAGTTGGTGAAATGTGTGGTTGAAAAGTTGATAAAATTTGTGGGTCCTATGAAATATGTGGTTAAAAATAAGTTTGAAAAAAAGAGAGTTTAAAATAAACATGGCCAAACATGCAATAATGTAACGAAAATTAGTGTACAATATTAAAAGTAAAACAAAATCAAGCATTTTTCATAAAACAGTATCATAGAAAATAATATCTTAATAAAACAGTATCATAATGCAATAGTATCGTATTTGAATTAACGGTTTTGCAATTGTAGGAGAACGTTGACCTTTTAGCAGTGAAATATAATTTTAATTGAATTAAGTTTGAGCCATATGACTTTGCACCTAATAAGTACATGATCAATGACCGACTTTGAATTTTTCTATTAAAATTTGAGCCACAGTTGGCTCTTTTGTGGGCTTAGCTATCATCATGTTGGAATTTCCAGCATGGCACAACCAACCTTTATCCATGACCCACACTGAATTTATTAAGAGATAGCTCACAAATACTCTAAAAAATACAAATTAATTCCTAGAATAATGTCTAATTTTTGTTTTATTAAAATACTGTTTAATTTATTTTTCATTTTACACCAATTTTTTTTTAATAACAAAAGTATTATACTTTTGTAACATATGTATTATAACACATGTATTGCATCGTGTTACGATCATTCCGTTGCCTGTTTTTACTTTTTACCGCCTCATCCTCCACTTGTAACAAATTGTTACGCTGTTGTCGTTGTCGCCGCCACTTGTAACAAACTATATTACACTTGTACCATCGACACCCCACCACAAACCACCCCCATCGCACCATTGCAATATAATACCAACACTTCCCAACTCGCAATAAATTGAAAAAATTCTACAAAAGTGAAACACTCTTAGAAAAACACAAATATATTAATCAAATTTACAATATTTTTTCGGTTTCAAATCTAAACCCAAATCTGCAATCTGAGTTGGTTGGTGTTGCTGGCGATAGTCAGTGGCAATAGGGAAGATTATGTAGTGGTGGTTGTGTAATGATATTAAATCGGAGATAAATGAGGCGGTGGTAGCGATGGTTGGTGGTAGCAAAGAAGATATTGATGATAAGATGGTTTTTAGGATGAACAAAAGAGGTGGTGGTGGTCGGCGGCGATTGATGGAGTCGGCAAATGTGGTGGTGGTGGTGGTGGTGGTGGTGGTATTAGGTATTGTTTTTAGGGTTGGGGATTGAAATTTTGATTTTATTTTTATTTGGATAATAATTATAAAATCAAGTAGTATTTTAAGAATAAAAGATAAAAAAAGTAAAATTAGATATTATAAAAAAGAGTGGCTATCATATTTTCTTATTTATTAAAGAGTTGGGAAGTCACGTGCCTAGACACCTTCACACATTTCTACCTATAATAAAAGAGCCTAAAATCGTTACTGTTCATATTGCTACGTGTCAACGTGAACTGTGGCTGTCTTCATTTTAATTGGAACATATGTTCTTCTACCTATAATAAAAGAGCCTAAAATCGTTACTGTTCCTATTGCTACATGTCGACGTGAGCTGTGGCTGTCTTCATTTTGATCGGGTCCCCAAACATATGTTCTATTTCTCCAAAAGGCACCACAATTTTGTGGCCAGTACATATTCTTCCCGATTTCTTCACAAACCCTTGTTTGCTTGAGATTCTTCTTCCTTATTTCAAACTCACGAACTGAAGCAAGATCCTTAATTAACGCACCACACTTTTGTGGCCAGTACATCTTCTTCCCGATTTCTTCACAAACCCTTGTTTTCTTGAGATTCTTCTTCCTTATTTCAAACTCACGAATCGAAGCAAGATCCTTAATTCAGATCTAAAAAATCAGAATCTGGTCTGTTCACAAAGTGCTGCAACTATAACAAGGAGGAGAAAAGGCAGATTTGATGAGAGTGGGCAGTCCAACACCCTGTATATGATCGATTCTCCCATTTGCAGATTTTATTGTTTGGTAAGTGATTTCTATCGGTCATTTCGAGAATTTGTTTGTTATATATTTGTAATTGATTTGTCCCTTTGCACTGAAACCTAGTTTTGTCCAATAGTACTGTTACCTGCTCTTTGATCGTTTGGGGGAACATTTTGAGGAACCCATTTTTTGTGTTGTCGATTAATATTGGTGTTTTGTGTGAAAGATTTTGCAATGTTTAACACAAAGAGAATGACATAATTGTATTTGCTGGGACGGTTTCTTGCTTTTTTGAGAAAAGATATTGCTCATATTTGACTCAAGGAGATCAACCCAAAAACCCAACCACAGGAAGTAATTTTCCCTTTTTGTGTGTGTTTTATTCCCCTTTTATGAGAATTATGAAAAAGAAAAATATTGACAAAGTTATAGAGCAATAAGAGAAACAGATAATTGGACAAAAAGGGGGTAGTTGAAATGGTACAAGGAGGATGATATGTTTCAATGCATTAAAAGACAATTTGTACTGGACATTTTTTGAAGACTCTGTAGCCATTTTATATCAATATCAATTTACAATATAGGCTGCTCGGCCAGGTGAAAACAAAAGGTAGGTTGTGCTCATTACAGTAAGCATTTTTTTATATGTGAACGTGATGCTCCAACTTCAATGCATGCATCTTTGTCCCCCCCTCCCCCTCCCCCTCCCCCTCCCCCTTTTTTTCCAGTCTTAATTAGGCATTGAAGAATTATATTCCTGTTACTAGATACGGGTAGCTGGAGTAAAGATGAACATAATGTGGCTGTTGAAGTTTAATTTTATTCATCTTCTGACTGTTCTTTTTTTTTTTTATGCTTTTTTCTTCCAGCAAATTCATGGCGTACGAGAGAGAGAGAGAGAGAGAGAGAGAGAGAGAGAGATTTGCAACCGATCCGATAGACTACACTCAGTTATCTTTTATTAACTTCTGGGTTTAAAGTAGAATTTTTGTCGATGGTACATTTGGATTTTGGAATGTAGGAGCAGCGTTGATTTCAACATTCAGCAGGTGCAAATTAATACTTACTCATGCCAATTCTTTTTTTATTTTTTTTGCTTTTGATGCATACAAATTACTCTTTCATTTCTATTTTTATTTTTATCGGTAAAATGACATCTTTTTCTTTATGTTGAATCCAAGACTTAAAATATGCTGAAATTTTTTTTGACTTTCATAAACAAAATGCTGATTTCTCTTTAAGGTGTGTTTGATTTTGATTAAAATCAGATTTTTTGGTAAAAGTTGATAAAAGTTGTTGAAATGTGTGGTTGAAAAGTTGTGGGACCATGAAATGTGTAGTTAAAATTAATTGTTGACTTTGACTTTAGCTTTTTAGCAAAATTAATAGTGAAAACAAACAGGGCCTTAGTTATATATGATTGATTCATATGGGTTGCCTGTGCCTTAGTTAACTTTTGGAACATTTAAAATTGTAGATTCACTTAGGGACAATTTGTTTATATGAAATTTGGGTTACATATAAAATTTGAGGATTTCGGGTGGGACAATGGTGTTTTGTTATTTAGCTACCTCTGAAGATGGGCTAACCGAGTAGTTGTACATTTATAAGTTTCATAGTTGATATGTAGATGTTTGGGCTTTGTAACTCGAATACTCTTTTTTGGAGGTTGTAGATTTGTTGATATCGGTTTGATCACTAATATATACTTAAACTTCAAAATTCTGATTCATTAGTTAGTTTTAAATTTTTCCAGATATTAACAAATCAAAAAATCTATTTTCAAAGTGCATTGTATGGATACCCGCTTTCATGTACGAGTTTTTATAGCAATTTGACAACGATTCTTGTTTTTTGTTTTTTCATATTCTTTTACTGATATATTCCATGAAGTAAAATAGAAACATAATAGAATAAAATAAGCAATACTCAATTTCAAAGATCGAAAAAGTGCATTAACAGATAGTGAAGTCATAACTCACTTTCTATATATTTACTTACGAAAAAGTGCAGTAGCAAATGAATTAATTTTGCTATTTTGTAAACATTTCCATTTTGCTGTTGTAGTGATGACTAAATGAATAAATCAATAAATCTCAGATTGTTTTCTATTTTGCTGTTGCTAATGACTAAATGAATAAATCTCATTTGTATGACAGGTTGTTGTAAATTTTTTTTACACTTTGGATTTGGAATCGCCTTCTTTCCCGGCACGCTCTTTGTAATTGTTTGGCACGTTCTCTACAATTGTTTGAAAGTACGAGATTGCTAACTTAAACTTTTATAATTGTATTTGTTATTCATGAATTTGGAGTTTGTGATTGAATTTGTGAATTGGATATTTGTGATTTAATTTGTGTATTGTTATTTGTGAATTGAGATTTATGAATTTAATTTGTGGATTGGAAATTTGAATTTGTATATTTTATATCGTAGGTTTTTGTATTTGTGAACTGAGAATTTAATTTGTGAATTGGGAATTTAATTTAATTTATTATATTTAATTTATGAATTGGGAATTTAATTTCAAGTATTTGTATCGTATGTTTTCGTTCAATCCACCTCAGGATAAAGGAACTCATTTTCGAAACCTCCTACACCAGTCTTACCAAGAATTTATGTGAGCTGCAAAATCCTTTATCTTGTACATTTATGCCAATTTGACTAATCATTTAACAATACATACGCATTGTCTCTTCTTTCTGTACATGTCATTGGTGCATTTTGTTACAAATTAGAGACCCTAATTCAATTATATAGAGAGTAATAAAGGGAAAATAGACTAATAAAAGAAACACAAAAAATACACAATATTTAACCAAGTTCGCCTCAATGTGAGACTATGTCATGTTCGTCAACTACAGCGGTAATTCGATATATGATGCTGATGTTTTAAAAGAAAACTACTATGTATATATTAACTCTAATCCTAATGACGATCCCCTAATTATATATCAATTCGCGTGACATACTTCATGTAAGACATTAATTAGGCTCCACAACCTAAAAAGTTTTTGCTTTCTCAAAATAGAAATAAATTCTTTATCTTAAGATATCTTTGTGTATTAAAATATATGCAGTGTTATTTGTTTTTATCTCATTTTATCTTATTAGTAATTTGGAGTCGACTTATATTTGTTTTTTCTTGTGAATTTCTTCTTTGGCTACATGACTTCCTCATTTTTATAAATAGAAGAATCTTAGTTTATATGTTAAATATGTGTTGTCTTGTTACTTTTCACTTCGTGTATGTATTGATTTATGTACATTCAGTTGTTTCTTCTCTCTTTCTATTAAATAATACAGTTATTGTTTTGTTCTTTTCCTTGTATTGTAGTTATTTGCTGTTTTTCCAAATGAATACTACTGAAATTAGTTCTAAAGTTTGTGAGCGAACAATGTTAACAAAGAAAGAACTAAAGAACAAACATCGGTGTGAGTTGTATGCTCAGACAAAAGAAGCACAAAATACACGTAAGAAGGAATTACGCCGAGAGGCTGAAAAATTACGTGACACGCGGCGAAAAGAGAGGCATTTTGAACGACACGAAAAATGTGACAATCGTTCAAAACAATTGAAGATGAAGCACTTGAACCATAAAGACATTGATGTTACACTTTCCAGTGGTATTATCTATGAGCAAAATTTCGTTATACCTAAATTCGACAGCTATGCTTTTTAAGTTGTCACATTCCTCTTAGGCATTGGTTAATTATTTAACGTTCAAAATCGTATTTTCAGGTGATGTGTCCTACAATGATATCCCAACCACATCTAATCACTACAATGATGATGATCGTTGTGGTAAGCAACAAAATATCTTGTTGATATTTTTTTTTCTATTTTTTTGCATACTTTACATGTCTAATTCTATTTCTGTTACATGTAGATGCATTTGGTTTATTTGAGAGAGATGGTGAAGAACAACTTCCTTTCAAAGTGCATGAAGATGTGACAGAAAACATACAGATAAATACTTCAGGTATGATGAATAATATTTTACAAGACATTCCAATTGAATCTTATATTTTGCCACTACCAAAGAATTGCTCTTTTTGTGGAGCCAGAAAATTTCATAACGAAAGTAAAGGTTTTTGTTGTAGTGATGGTTCTCTTAAGTTGAAAAATAATAAAACTCTTGAAGTATTACATGATCTTTTTACTTCCATGTCTGAGGAATCACTTGAATTCAGAACGTACATTCGAACTTACAATAGTAATTTTTCTTTTACGTCATTTGGAGTTAAGTATGACAAAAATCTTTGCAAAAAAAATAATGGAATATACACATTTAGAGTACAAGGACAACTATATCATTACATTAGTGATCTAACTCCAATGGATTGTCGCCATTCGTATTTACAACTATATTTTTATGACACAGAGAATGAGATAAATCATCGCTTAGAAATTTCAAGTAAATTGTCTCGAAATATATTAGAAAAATTGATTGATATTTTACGAATTAACCCGTACGTCAAAATCTTTCGTAGCTTAAGTGATGTCTCGAATTTGGAAAATCATAAAATAACAATTATATGTGATCCAAACATGGACCAAAGAGTTTTTAATGCTCCAGTAGTATCACAAGTTGCTGCAATTTAGGCTGATGATGAGTCATCGGCCAATATTGGAATTCGTGATATAGCTATTTTTGGTCACTCTGGGAATAAATATAAAGTACATTATTATTTCGGATATTACGATCCTCTCCAATATCCTTTATTTTTCCCTTATGGTGATAGTGGATGGCACAAAGGCATTAAAAAAGTTCAAAGAAATCATGCACACGAAAAAAATTCTACAAGTGACATGTTGATTGATGCAAATTTTGTTAGATCTCCTCAAGAACTAATAAACAATGAAACAACAGGTTGATTCTGAATTATTTTGTTCTTCTCTCATATTTATTCAATATCTTTTTTATTATTTAACTTTGTTTTCTTTGTTGCATTTTCAACTCTACAAAGCAAACGTAAAAGACTGCAAGTTTCATGCCGTGAATACTACTGTTATAAATTACAAGTAAGATCACTCGATAATTCAATATTGTTACATGCAGGTCGTCTTTTACAACAGTATGTAGTTGATATGTATATTAAAATTGAGACCACTAGATTAGATTATTTCCGCAACAACCAATCAGAAATACGTGCTGAGTTATATCAAGGCATTGTTGATAGTTTAGAAACCGGTGAATGTAGAGGGGCAAGGATTGGTAAGAGAATTGTTCTTCCATCGTCATTCACTGGTGGTCCTAGGGATATGCAAAAAAGGTTTAATGATGCAATGACATTAGTACAAAGATTTGGTAAACCTGACATTTTTTTAACAATAACATGTAACTCTAATTGGCCTGAATTCAAACGAGAGTTATATCTGTGTGATGAAGTACAAAATAGACCTAATTTAACTTCGCGTATTTTTAGAGCAAAATTAGAAGAATTGAAACATGATTTGTGGGGAAAAAAAAACTTGTTTGGACCAATTGCTGCATTTATTTATGTGATATAGTTCCAAAAAAAGGCTTATCACATGCTCACTTTTTATTAATTTTGAAATCTGGTTTTAAAATTATTACTCCTGAGGCTATAGATAAAAATGTTTCTGCTGAAATTCCTGATGTTACTAAATATCCTCATTTACATGCATTAGTTGTGAAACATATGATACATGGTCCTTGTGGTTCACTGAATCCAACTAATGTTTGTATGCAACATCGTGGAACCTGTAAATATCGATTCCCAAAAGAATACAACTCATATACTTCATTTGACGAAAATTCTTACCCAAGATATAGAAGAACAAATAATAATAGAAAAGTTAATGTCAGAAAACATTCACTCGATAATAGATGGGTTGTCCCTTATAATTCGTATCTTTTAGCTAAATTTAATTGCCACATTAATGTAGAAATATGTTCCACTATTAAAGCTGTTAAATAGTTATATAATTGTGTTTACAAAGGACATGACAAAATAAACTTTACTATTGCTGATGATAGTGATAGCGACATTATTGATGAAATTAAAAAAATTTCAGTCTACAAGATGGATATCTCCACCAGAAGCAATATGGAGAATTTATGCATTTACTATGTATGAGATGAGACCAGCAGTTGTTTTGTTGCAACTACACCTTGAATATAACCAATTTGTTACATATAAAGATTCTGACAATTTAGAAACAATTATTAATAGAGATTATAACCAGAAAACAATGCTTACTGAATTTTTTGCAATGAATGTTGTAGATGACGATGCTAGAAAATTGATCTACAAAGAGTTTCCTGAACATTTTGTGTGGAACAAACAAAGCAAGTTTTGGACTAGAAGGAAAAAAGTTGCTGTCATTGCTAGAATTGCAGCGCAAATCCTATTCAAGGTGAGAGATACTACCTTCGTCTCTTGTAAAACCATGTTAGAGGACCAAAGTCTTTTCAAAGTCTAAAATATGTAAATGAGTTGCTTGTGGAATCATTTCTTGAAGCTGCTTTGTTGCGATGTTTGCTTCATGGCGATAATGATTGTGAATTGTGTTTACAAGAAGCTTGTACTTACCAAATGCCATACTCATTACGTCATTTGTTTTCTACTATTTTGGTATTCTGTTCTCCTAATAATCCTAAACAATTATGGAACCAATTTAGACAATTTATGATTGAAGATTACATACGAAAAGGATTCCATTGCCATCATGCAGAAGTAGAAGCATTGAAGTCTATAAATTCATTTTTAGAACCATTAGGAAGATCTTTAAATGACTATGAGTTAGTTGATTTTGATGTGAATGTTCCAGAAGATGAAATGTTTACAAGAATGGTTAATGAAGAATTAGCAATACTGGTTTCTAAAGATGATATTTCTTTTGCAGACAAACTTAATCAAGAGCAAAAAAATGCTTATGATGCTATCTTAGGTAAAGTATTTAGTAATGTAAGTGGTATGTTTTTTGTTGATGGTCCTAGCGGGACTGGGAAAACTTTTTGTACCGTGCATTGCTTGCAGTAGTTAGATCCAAAAAAGAAATTGCATTAGCAACTGCGTCATCAGGAGTGGCTGCAAGTTTATTACCAAGAGGTAGAACGGCTCATTCAAGATTTAGGATTCCACTAGAAATCTACAGTGGTTCTGTTTGTTCAGTTAGTAAACAGTCTGCTATTGTTGATTCATTTAGGACTACAAAATTGATAATATGGGATGAAGCTCCAATGATAAATTGCCAAGCCGTGGAAGTTCTAGACAAAATGTTAAGAGACGTAAATGACAATGATTTACCATTTGGTGGAAAAGTAATTGTTCTTGGAGGAGATTTTCGACAAATCTTACCTGTAGTTCAACGAGGGAATAAAAATGATATAATAGCTTCAAGTTTTGTGAACTCGTACCTATGGCCATTTTTTACAAAAATTAAATTAGTTCAAAATATGCGAGCTATTTTGGATCCATTGTTCTGTGAATATTTACTTCGAATTGGCAACGGAACAGAAACACAGCATTCTTGTGGTATGATTAAGCTATGGCAGGATATGACTATAGATTATGACGAAGACATTAATTCATTAAAAAAATTGATTGAGATTGTATTTCCTCATATATCTAACTATGTTGAAAACCTTGAGTATATGATTAATCGAGTTATTTTAGCACCTAAAAATGAACATGTTGATGAAATCAATAATATACTCATTCAGCTTTTTCCAGGTCATTCTTACACATATTATAGCTTTGATGAATCATTGGATGAGTCTGATGGATCAATACAAGAAGATTTTTTCAACACTTTGACTCCAAATGGTATACCACCACATGAATTACTACTAAAAATAAATTGTCCTGTAATATTACTCCGAAATATTAATCCTACTGAAGGACTTTGCAATGGAATAAGATTAGTTTGTCGAAATTTCAAAGAAATGTTATTGATGCAAAGATTGCTACTGGAGAACACAAAGGAAAGAGAGTATTCTTGCCTCGCATTCCTTTTATTCCACTTGAAAGTGATAAATCTGCATTTTCTTTTATACGAACACAATTTTCAGTTCGTTCATGCTTTGCAATGACAATTAATAAATCCCAAGGACAGACATTAGATTTTGTAGGGTTGTACCTTCCACAACCAGTATTCTCACATGGACAACTATATGTTGCATTATTAAGAGCAAGAACAAATCAATGTATCAAAGTTCTTGTTAAGCCATTGTCTAACAACCAAGAACATTCTACTTGTACCAAAAATGTTGTTTACTATGAAGTTCTCTCTTCAATGATATATCATTAAATAGATGTATTATTTCTGAAAGTTTCTTTTTCTATCATAGTCTATCTATTATATTACATCAAGATTCTATCTTTCTTTCTTCCCTTGAGTTATCAAATTTCTTAGGTTCTCGTACAATGGAGCTTGTCATGAAACTTGTTCAATTGACGATAAACAAGATAGCAGGATGAAAATATATGTTGAACTTTCATCCGAATTGTCAAAGATTGTGAGCTTTCATGTGCTTCGCTTCTTTTTATTTTATGTTTCATACTTCTATTATCACTCTTGAAAATTTTAATTTTGATATTTATATTTAAGTTAAGTGGCAAGATTTGTATCTTCCTTGTTTCAGGTTGCTGTACACAATGCTTTGAAGTTTGCAAGAAGCACACTATATTTCTTCAGTCAAAATCTTCCATAAATTGCTCTTACTCCAATTTCTAGAAAAGTGGTACTTTTCTCGTGTGAGGTGCGACATTAAAGATCATTTGGGGAGGTAAAGCTTAATAACTTGTGTTGCTAAATTATATGTTGTTTCAATAGTGCTATGAGTGATAGCAGGAGTTCAAAACTCATTAGCTTAATGTCAATGTGCATTTGATTTGATAGATAAAGAATCTCATATAATTATATTAACGTACATTTATGCGGGATTTTTTAAATTATCCAACTCCTTATACTGTCAAATATAAATTTCAAATTCTAATTAGTTGGTCGTTGTTCTATGTCTAGAGATCGAGTAATAAATTATTTTCTTTAGTAACTGCAAGTTTTCTTAATCCATTTTAGATGTGACTTCCATCTAAAATTCATTTTAGATGTGACTTCCATTTATGGCTTGAAATTCATTTTATAATCCATTTTAGATATGACTGCCATTTATGGTTATTTTAGTGACTATTTAATTAGATAGAGTTTTTTAGTAGCAATCTTGTTGTAAGAATAAATGTTAGCTGAGTTTACCAAAAATTGTCAATTGCCTAAAGAAATCACACACGCAACACATAACTCTTATTCCTTTTATAATATTTAGTACTACATATTGCATTGTACTTCTTTTAAGAAACGCACCTGTTTAATCTTTTACCCCTCCCCCTCCCTAAATTGCTATTATTTAAGCTCTAGAGTAAATTTTCTTTAAATTGTTAACCCATATAGCCCCCAAAACAAAAACAAAAAAACTCAATAAACTAATAGGGTTGTGCATTACTTCTCAGAAACCTCCAATTCGATCATTTGAAGTTGCAATTTAGGTTCGTATTTGATCCAATTTTAAGAAAATTCAAGAAATAGGTATAGAGGATATATAGGGGAAGGTACAATGGATGGGAAGCGAAAAGAAGCTGTTCAACAAAAGGGTTTACATAAATATGGACATGAGATTGCATGGTTTAGGGGTGCAATGATAGGAAAATGAGATTTTGGACATGTTTATTTAGCTACTTTGAAGAATCCCAAATCAAAATACAACTATTTGCCTTCTGTCATGGTTGTAAAATCTACCAACGTTTCTGTTTCTGGTTCAATTCAGAAGGAGAGGGAGGTTTTCAGCAATGTCAAAGGTTGCCCTAATATAATTAGATGTTTCAGTGAAGAGACGACAATCGGGAAGAATGGTATGATGGTGTATAATCTACTTTTGGAGTGTGGTTGTGGTGGAACATTAGCATATAGGATCAAGAAATTAGATGGCAATGGATTGCCTCAATCCAAGGTTAGGGTATATGCAAGGTCTATACTTCAAGGGTTAAATCATATTCATGGCATTGGTTATGTTCATTTTGATTTAAAACCTGATAATATTTTACTTGTTCATAATGGGGGGAGGGCACGAGTTTCTCAATTTAAAGAAAAAATTTATAATTTTGGGTTGGCAAAGAGGGCTCAGGGAAATAAGAAAATGAAATTGGGGCCTTATTAGAAAGGTACTCTGCATTATTTAGGTTGCAGCTGTTGTTTGGATGACTCTTTAGGAAATTTAATATTATTCTATTCTAAAAGACAATTTGTACCACTCCCTGATTTTTAGGCTTTTTGTACTATAAGACCGTACCCAAATCTGTCCACTTTTCTACATTCTCCATATTTTCAAATAAAAAAAAATCTGCAGATTTCTAAATAGTTCTATGACCATACCCTAACCTGTCACATCTTTATCTTATCTATATTTTCAACTCAAAAACAAAAAATTTTACTCTTAACTTTTTTCCATTACTCATTCTTCACGTGTGCATACTGTATTTTTTATAAACTAAACTGTACTATCTCTTATTTACATGCTATTTGTATACAAAAAGTCATCCAACTCCATCATCAACTTATTTCTTCTTGCAAAGTTAATACCAGTTAAGCATTCTTCTTTTGTTTCTTCAAGAAAAAAAAATGTAAACTCATTACCTCTTCTTTGTTTATAATCTTCCTTCTTCTCTTTTCAGTTTTCAATCTTATTATTTTTATTTCTGCACTATATTTTGTATTATTCTATACTACATTTGAGTTTTCTTCATGTTTAATTGAATTGCTAACAAGTTCTTATGCTTTTTCCATTTATCTTTCTTTTGTTGCAGCAAAAAGATGAACACCAAATACAAGCTCATCCCTAAAATCTCTCTAACAGATAAAGATAAAAATTGGACTGCAAAAGTTATCGTTTCAGAAAAAAATCTGCAAGGACAAGCCAAAATGGCTCAATCAGATTTCAGAATCTAATTCTAATGGACCCTCAGGTTATTCTTAAAAACTTTTTTCTTTTGATATAGTGATGAAATAATTTTTTTTTCCATATAAGTGTAATCGACAAATTATTAATATATCTGTCATTTCTTAATTGCCAATTTTACACAGAAGAACAAGATTCAAGCAACTTTATCTGATAACCATATAACAGCTTTTCAAGATCTACTGCTGTTATCAAAGACATACTTGATATCAAATGCAACCATAAAACTTACAAAACCAGAGTATGTTGCTTCAGTTGGTCTCATACATTGGGTCATTATAGGAAAGACAATAGTAATTGAGATTCAAGAAGATAACAATGCACTCTTATCTTCTACATACAACTTTACGCCATTTGATAAATTAAAAGAGTACATGGATGCAAGTGCAGATATCAGTAAGTTCTAAAATTTTCATTATCAATACTTTATCTCTATTTTTAGCATACTGCATCATCATTTATTTTAAGTTTAGCATAAATATATGATAACATAAATTCATATAATTTATATAGTAATATTATATTTGATCTCCTTCAAGGCATTATTGGAGTAGCAATTGACATTAAACCAAAGAGGCTCATCAAAATACGATGTGGAAGTCAATCATATGTACAAGATGTTGTTCTTGTTGATCAAACGTTTATCAAATCACTCTTTTTTGTACTTAAATATTTTTATTTATTCTGTGATTCACCACTTAATATGCTCTAACCACCACACTTTTTGTAGCTTTGACACAATTCTACTAACTCTTTGGGATGCCTTTGTCGATAAAGAATGTGTGTATATTTCTCAACACTTATCCAAATAACCAATTGTTATCGCCAAGCATTTGAAAGTGTCGTCTTTCCACGGTATTCCATTAAGTGTTATTTTATACAAATGTATTAACATTCTCAATTTTTGAATTTAAAATTCTTAAATTTAATTCCATATACATTTGTTACATTTTAGGTGTGTCATTATCAACAAAAAGAAACAGCTACTTCTTCATTGATGCACTTTTCCCACAAGTCGCTGAACTAAAATCATGGTAAAAATTTGAAACTAATCATTTAACAACTTTACTAATCAGTAATATCATTCTTTAATATAACTTTTATTCATGACATGATACTCAAGGGTGGATGAAAATGTTGAAAACTTGAACCGACTGATAGTGGAAAAATCATATTTCATTGCAAGTCCAGCAAAGGTGCCTATTCTAGATGATAACAAGATAACGGATATCAAGAATATCTGAGACCTACACCACATGGTAAGATTCTACATTCTAACATCTATTCATAATAATGAAGGTTTGTGCATTCTTTTGTGACATTCTATGCTTGCTGTTTTAAAATTTAGAGTTCATACATGTCTACTAATTAACTGAATAAATTAATGTTAACATAGCAAACCTACTTATGGGTGAAAGAAAAAGCAAATCTTCAAAGGCATGAACAAGCATATTGGTACATGTCATGCAGTAATTGTAATAAACTCTCTAGTGCTGATGCTAATGAAGTCTTTGAATGTATTTTTTTGCAAATTTAAGCAAGCACATGGTGCTCCAAGGTAATAGCTACATAGAATCAAAATTGATTGTAATTAATTGTCTTTTCAAATACAACACAATTTCATGTATTTTCGTGGTTTTGTAGAGCTAGAGCTACAATTCAGCTCCAAGATGCAACCAGCTCGCTTCTTGCTACTGTCATAGGACCACAAGCTGAAACTTTCTTCAAATGCTGTCTATGACCTAATGAAAGGCACAACACCGGTATCTCAAATCTCGAAACATTTTTCTTTTAAATTATTTTCTCTTATCATTAACTCCTTGGCATAACTGATATGACCATGACTACTTCTACAGAATGAAAAGTTAGACATTGTTGAAAAAATGAGAACCTCAATAGAAGAAGATATGTTGTTCTATGTGAAAGCTGTGCCAAAAGAGAAAGAAGAGGGATACAAATATGATCTTGTTTTCATTATGAATCCATCTGAAACACCAGGGAAAACAACTTATATTGAAAGTGAAAAAAACAACAACACCCCAGACTGTGCATCCTCTGATTTGGTGCCATATGCTCCTGTTACACCAACTTCAAAAAGAGTTCTTTTTCAAGAAGAATATTCAGCCACTTCCAGATCAAAGAACTAACAAAGTGGCAAAGATGAGAACATTGGCCAATCTACAAGTGGCAAAAATGAGAACATTGGCCAATCTACAAGTGATGAAGGCACTATGGAAGAATCCTACTAATGCAAGAACTTAACTGAGAGCAACTTTTGATAACCAAATCACTTCTTGTTTCTTTTTGTCTGTGTTGATATGGTGTTGCTTATCAAAGTCATATGTAATAGTATTTTTGAACTTCTATTTTGCTTAGTAAACGAAAACAGTAGGTTGTAAATGGTGTTTTGTTCATATGACTGTTATAAGAAGAGTCTTTTGATTATCTATTTTATATCCCAAGTGCTAATTTCTTCATACCATTTGCTGCAAATTATAAAGTGTTTTTATATTTGTATGGATTTCAAATTTAAATACATAACGTACGCATCCTACGAACCTCCTTACGTTCATCGCACGTACTACAACTAGTATAATGACAAAGTACTAACTTAAGAAAATTTGTTGTCAAATCATTTAGAAGAAATTACACCTACTATTTATATTTTTAAAAATAATTTTAAAATTAGAACCTATATGTAATTACTTTAAAAATACTGTATAATTATTAATATTTTAATTTATTTAAATTAAATAAACTAAAACTCCACCCCACTCTTCCCTTCCCAAATAAACTAAAACCCTCCCCTCCCACCCCACCCCACCCTATTATATCCTATCATACCCTACTCTATCACCTTCTATATTCACATAATCAATGGCAAAAACAATGATGGAATTCAAAACCTCCACCACATACTCCATTGTTTCCATTACTATTGTTTTTTCATGAATACTATAACCGTCTTCTTGTTAGATTTTTTCTCAATCTTCCTCCATTTCTATGTGAATGTAAAATTTTAGACCTAGAAGGTGTTGAAATAAAATGTTTATGTCCGCGATGCGGTAGGTCCAATCTTGTTTGGGTAATGGTCGTGTTGGAGTCTTGGGCTTGTGTTTGTTTTGGGTCCTAGAGATGGTGGAACTGACTAGAATGCAATCAAACTTGGTGGTAGCGGTGTAGATCTAGTGATTTTGAGATGGTGTTAGTGATGTTTTTCCTATTATGGTGGTGAACACTCTCTAGTGGCTGTGGTAGTGCAGGCCTGGTGGTGGCAGTGGCCGTGTAACAGAATTTGTTATACGATCTTTTCTCTCCATTTTTTTTTTCTCTTTCACATTTTCTCCCATCTCTTTTTCCACATATTAGGATCTTTTTGTAAATTTCTGTTGTTTTTGAAATCAAAGAAAAATACTCATATTATGTAGTTCCTATTTTGATTCTACATCTGTATGGTTAGCTTAGACTCTGTTAGTTGGTATTGTTCTTGAAATTAGAGAAGAAAAACATATGGTGGCTCTTTTTTCGGTTCTCCGAACTGTTTGATAGGAGTTTGTAAATTTATGTTGTTTTTCAAATCCAAGAAAATAACTCTTCATTTGTGGTTTATATTCCGATTAGCTTGATATTTGGTTTTTGCATTATAGATTTATGCATTTTTTATTGTATCACTCTACTCGAAGCTTTGTATTCTTGAAAAAGTGGTGTGAACAATGAACTATTGTTAAATATTATGTATGTTTATTTTTGAAATTTTCTTTTGACTAAAAATTTATGTTGTTAAAATTTACTAAAAATTTTCTTTTGTTGTCAAAACAGTTTTTAACTTTATATTCATGCACTAATAGATGGCATCTTTGACAATAGATAAAATTGATGTTTCTTTTTTTATAATAAACCGTCTCATGTTTCACGGAAAAGGTTACACATGTTTCATTAACAACCCATGTTATGCAACCACATCCACTACTATTGACACAATTATATAAAGTACACTGTGTTACGCGATACTATGTAAGTATAACATGTATAATAAACTATGTTACAAGATCGCTGTCACCACCCATCTGCACTGCTACAATCGGAGAAATACAAAGTATAACACTTTTAACAATTTGTGTTACGTGCCACCCTGCAAGTGTAAAGGTAAAATGTTGAGATTGTGGTGTGTGTCAGACGAAGGAGACTGAAAAAAAAGTTTGTCAGATTGAAAAAAACTAAAAAGCAACAAATAAATTATAAATGGTGTCAAGAGAAAGAGACTGGAAAAAAAAAAGGCGTATCAGATTAGAAAAAACTAAAAAGCAACAAACAGATTATAAACGATGTCGTATTCGTCTTTTTTAGACAAAAAAATAAATAGTGACTACTCCAAGACTCTTTTATTATAGGTTATATTATTATATATAGTTTAGATGTGAAATAGTAAATATTAATTATACTCAAGCCTTTACCTCTTTATTACAGTCTATAGATAGAAGCCTATGTATCTATAAATTATGGGAGGACCAAATCTTATAAATAGTGCCTTACACATTGGCACTTTTAATATAGTTAGGATTAGGATAGGAAATAGTAATTTTACTTCCACAATTTTTCAATTTAACATAGAGAAAATTTTAAAATTCTACCATACTATTTTAAAAAATATATTTTTAACCAAATTAGCACCGTACACTCCTTGATAATCCAACATCTCATTGTATGCAGTAAATGGCAAAAGTGAATTGAAAACATTTTACAATAAGAGTGGCATAACATTTTTATACTTTTTTTAAAATTTATTTTCAACCAAATATTTTATAAGATCTACAACTTTTACTAATTTTTTAACTACATATTTAACTAAATTTTATTAAAATCTCATATAAAATTATTTTTAAACTCTACCAAATAGCAACTATCGATTTGTCAACCGAAAATCATGAAAATTATGTTAGCCATCGAAACCTTGATTTGAAATTCACAAACAAATAACTACCCAATGTGCGCAGCTATCCAGAATCTAATTGAAACAGTAATTATATAAAAGTGGAAATGGAATACAAATATTTTCTGTTTGAAAAATGCACATTAAAGGCCAAGCCCCTTGCAGCCAGGGACCTCGCGTAGGCAGACCTGCTCAGGATCGCTGACACTAGGCCGCGGCATTGCCTTGTTGCCATGCATAATTTTGTATTAATTTTGTATTAAGATAGTGTTAATCGTGTGGTAACAGATAGATTTACTTTCTTTATTTGCCTGTCTTAAATTATAGTCATCTTTTTTTATTGGACGTATAATTGATTTCTTAGTTATCTAATATATTTCTATTTAATATATTTTGTTATCAACAAGTATGAACTATCATGATACTAATATATCAGTATATTAGAAAAAACGTAAGTAAAATTTATTTTTTTAATTATATTAATGAAGTTTTCTTAATCGAAAGTAAAATATAGGAAATTGGGGCAAATAATCCCTAACCTTTGTCATCAGTGTGGAAATAGTCTCTAACGTTTGTTTTTTTTTTTTTTTTTTTTCCACAGAAGCCTATAGCCTATGTGTTTTTGTACGTAATTAGTCTTTATTTGATAAAAAAACAAATATGCCTTTAGTTTTAATTAGAAAAAATTGTAATTTGATTCTTAACCTTTGCAAAAAGTGCAAATAGGTCCTGTTATTTTTTTTTTAAAATAAAAAATTAATAGAAACTAACAAGCTTTTTTTTTTTAATTAATACTTTATTGACCAAATTAATAATATACTAAGTTGTTTTGTATATATAATACGAACTATTATAAAATAACTAAAATTTAAGCTCATAATTATTAACAAACATGTTAAATAAATTTATTTATTTATTATTAAGTAATTATATTATTTAGAATTTGAACTTTATTTTATCGTTACAATATAAAAAGAAAAATAATTTCGGCACAAACTTGATGCTCAAATACTTTTATTTAATTGAGCTATACGTTTATTAACCACAAATATTAGAGCTCCAATTGTATTCTTTATATTTTAATTTATTGTTTTATTATCGTTCAAAAATAAAGAATACATAATATGTAGATTAATTTTTATTTGTATTTTTATGTTTAAAAAAATGGTTCAATGTTATAAAATTATATACGTTATTTTATTATTTATTAACTTAATTTTATTCAAATTTTTCACACCACATAGAAATTACATATACTTAAAGTGCAATAATTTATATATTTCTCTTATAAAAAATTTAATTGTCACGACTATAATGATATATTTAATATGCTAACTTAAATATTATTTAATAAACGCATCAGACACATTTGTACCTTTTACAAATGTTAAGAATTTAATTACAATTTTTTCTAATTAAAATTAAGGACATTTTTATCTTTTTTTATCAAATAAGAACAAATTGCGCATCGAAACATATATGTTATGGACTTCTGTGCCAAAAAACAAGCGTCTGGGACCATTTCCACACTGAAGGCAAATGTTAGGAACCATCTACACAAATTATAAGATTTTGATTTCACGCCTAAAATATGATATTAGACTAATTATCTAATTATGGTTTATCAACAAATTATTTGATTAAATGAATGGTTATGGAGCATCAAGAATGAAATTTCAAATACGATGTTTAACAATTGTGATATAAAAAGTTATTACTAAAATAAGAAATCAAACAATTCAATAAATTTTCGTGTTAATACATACAAGTAAATTAAAAATAAAAAACAAGAGTTTATTACAAAAACGTGTGTCACAAATAGAGTAGAGAGGCGTGAGAGAAGATGTAGATTAAAAATTTGAGGAATTAGACTAGAGCTCCTAAAAAAATTGGTATTTATATTTATCGTTAAAATCTATTATAATCTTTTAATTAATAAAATCTTTATAATTGCACTAGTTATTTATTTAGAACACCTAGATTTTTACATAATCGATTTAAATCTGAATTGAGAACAAACTTCTAAATTTATATAAATTTTAAAAATACATTCAAATTTGAGTTTGAGAACAAATATTCAGTTTCTGTACATTCATACAATAATATAAAATGATTTGAAAATCACTTTTAAAGTGATATGAGAGTTGTTTGATATAGTTTTGTTTTACAATTTCAAAAATTTGATTGTAAAATTATTTAAATATATTAAAAATTAGAATAAAAATTTAGGCGTGAGATAAGGAATATCCCCTAAATTGCAGGAGAGAAGGACGGGGTAGAAATGTAGAATCTTGATTGATTTTGAGATCACATTATTGGGTGTCTAGTTTTGATAAATGAAGTGTTTTTTCTTTCTCCAATCGCATTTATGAGTCCCGTTCTAATGTCTCCAGTGGACATTGTTATAATGCCCAACTGGACATATGTCATATAATTATTGCATGAGTGTAAAGTCTCATTTCACACTCATACAATTATTGCATGACACATGTCCCGGTGGACATTATAACAATGCTCACTAAGGACATTAGATCAATATTCTTGCATTTATCGGGCTGTGCCTAATTTCCTTCTAGGTAGTCTACCGTTAATAATTGTGAGTTGTACTCCAACAAACTATAGATCTTTCATTGATATATTTTCTTTTTTTAATTGTCGTAAATTACTAAAATATAGTAAAAGTCTTTGAAAAAATATGAAACTATCACTTTAGTCTATAATAATAGGTGATGAGCCTAACAGAAATAGCAATTCAATTACTTTAAAAACGATCAATTAATATGTTGATGAATTTGACAAGAACATTGGAACTATTTAGTAAAGGGAGTAATACTTGGTCGGAGAAAGTTTCGTAACTTTTTGAGATTTTAAATAACGTGTCATAACACATGATAATTGAAACGATTCTACTACATCAAAACCCTTCCGTCATTATCCAAAAATCATCTCGTTTTATATGTCTATCACTCAATCTTCAATATCTGACTTGTGATTCAAGTTAAAATAATGATCTTTCACTCTAGCAAATACAAAAACATATATCTTTTTCTTAAACTGAATAACTTGAATTGAAATCGAGTTTCAACGACCACTATGGTAATAACACTACTTGTTTGTATCCAAAAAACTACTCATCGCACTAGTTTCTTGGATGATTTTTTTTTTCTTACAATTCTGATAAGTAAAACAAAAAAGGGTAAAATAGCAAAGTCATTAATTGAGAAATCCCATCAAAGATTTGACAATTGAAAGGCTATTATGTGGTGAATTAGGTCATTAGGTCGTACTTATGTATTGAAATGTCTAGATTCAGTGTATCTAAACCCAATTTGTTGGAACTTTAAAGTCCATTTATTAGGGCAATTTGTTTACCGTTTTATCTAAACTCACCCCCCACAAGCTTTAAATGTCGGTCCCTATACTCTAGATTTCAACCAGAGGGAAAATGATTTACTGTCCAGGTTCAATGAACCTAGACAACTTGGACCAATGTATGATGTATGGGTGGCATGCATGGCCATGCATTCATGAGATGCGAATATTACTATTGAACAAAAAAGTTTGAAATTTTGTAAAATGCTTTATGCATGTATGGAATGAACATGAATTGTGTTGCTTTGGTCAATTGAATAGTTATTATTTTTTCTTTTTGTCTTTTCCACACATGTCACGTTTTATATAATTTATTATTTATAGTACTAATTATACTTTTTAATTTTAACCACACAATATATTTATATAGTAACTCATAATGTTTTTTTATCAAAATTTGCTAAATTTTTTATCAAAAACTTTGTCACATAC
This sequence comes from Forsythia viridissima, assembly GCA_030279155.1. NCBI lineage: Eukaryota > Viridiplantae > Streptophyta > Magnoliopsida > Lamiales > Oleaceae > Forsythia > Forsythia viridissima. The sequence goes on from CM059041.1 coordinate 9,043,807, forward strand.
GCTCTAAATTTAATATTATCTACTTTATTTTCTAGTTCAAGAGTTAATTCCATTTATTAAGGTATTTTCCACAATAATATGCCTCTTCGAAACATACTTTCAAGATAGATTACCCTTAACTGTAGCATGCTTAAGCGTTTACATAATTTTTGAATCCTGCTTAGCTACCCAAAGTAGAAATTGTCTTTTTTTCCTTCTTAAAATTAAACCACACTTTATGTTGAAGGATAGAGAGGACAAATAAAGTGTCACAAGCCAATTCTTGGAGCTCACACCAATACTATTTTGTCCATGTGGAGCCCTAAGATCTGATATTGTAAGGCATACCTTTCTCCTCTTAAGTCAAAGATGCACGTTGAATATTTGAACTCAAGAGGCTTACCAGCATACTAGCTTCACCGTGCACATGATGCCAAAAAGACTTGTTTTTTTACAATGTTCATATTCGTTTGAACTCCAACTCTCACTCCCACGTTATAGTCTATCTTTACCTTTGATTCAACTAATCAGCATGCTTGCCATTCATTCTTCAAGTATCATTCGATGCATCTCTGATGGCAAGGAGCACTCCTGCTTTATCTCAAGCATTGATGATCACTAGAACATCCCACAAAATAATCATTGTGCTCTGGGGTGGGCAAAAAAACCGAAAAACCGACTAACCGAACCGAACCGAACCGACTCGGGTCGGTTCGGGTCGGTTTTTGGGCCCGGTCGGGTCGGTTTCGGGTTGGGTTTATCCAACCCGAAACCGACTCGGTTTTAAAAAAAAAAAAAAAAAATTTTTTTTTTTTTTTTTTTTTTTTTTTTTTTGTTCTTGAACCCGACCGAAACCGAAAATCCGAACCGACCCGAGTCGGTTCGGGTCGGTTTCGGGTTGGGTTTCAAAATTTTTTTTTTTTTTTCGATTTGGATTTCTCCAAACCGATTTTAAATCGGTTCGGGTCGGGTTGGGCCCAAAACCGACCCAACCCGACCCACGCCCACCCCTAATTGTGCTCGTCATTCCCTACAAACACTTAGATTTGTGGCTTGGCCCAATCTACATTTGTAACTCACCCCGAGTAGGGTCATATATTAGCTCAAGACTTACTTAAAGGTCCATCATAACATATTCACCTTGCAATGTGTGTTGGACATAATTCTCACATATCGATATTTTCTCACTTTATCCCCTATTCGACATATTCTCATATCTTATGCCAATGGTCTCCCTTAACAAGGGTAAAACATGTAGCCAGCACATACAAGGTAGCATATGGGGGCTCGTGGAGTTATCGCATGAATAGACCTTAAGGTGCTACCCTATGATTTACATAGTCGACAAGGCAAAGGGGCTATCATATATACCAAATATCGAACCTCTTAGCCAAACAGGGTCCGCAGGGTTTTGACCTTGTTCGAAGACTTTGGACACTCTTTTGAGATGCCTAAAACTAGCTTTACGTGCTCCGATGACATCGTCCCTCATTGTTGTTGCTCGTTTAGTAGCTAAGTTGGCACCAAAGGTTGTCTCAATAGCACAAGGATGACTGTTCAATACACACCAAGCATGTTGTCTTACAATAGGCTTAAGAAAACTTACTCAAGTTGCATGAGTGCCTTTTGGATAAGAATGTGTAATTTTTTACTCATCCATAGTGAATCACACAGCTTCAATATCGCATCAATCCTTTCTACAGTGGTCAAGAACGATGCCAAGCCAACTTTCAATTAACAACTCAAAGTTGTTACATTAGTACTAATTCAATTCTTAGTTTGATTTAACTCATTTTTTGCTAACCTTAAATTATAGTTTAAATTAGTCAAACTAATCAAACATACAGTTACCTACGTATTTCATAAGACCAAGAACTTAATATCCACACATCACAACCTATAAGCACTTAGAAACTAATTTCAGCACTGTCAAACATGCTAAAAACACAGTTCATAACGCATATAATATTGTGTACTAATGTATAATATTGCTTATTAAGAACTTGTTTGGTAAAAATTAAAGTCAAAATTAACAATTAATTTTAACTACACATTTTACGATACTCATAATTTTTATTAATTTTTCAACCATATAATTTGTTAATTTTTTATTAAAAATTGTTAAAAATATTTCACCAAATAAACCCTAAATTTGTTGATATGTCAAGGTTTACGTTGACAAATTAAACTAATAAAATAAAAAACTAAGTTCCAAGAAACTGCCTTTTCAAGCTGGATTTGGACATACCAATTGACCCCTTGGGAATAATTTTCAACACGGGAATTGTCAATCTGTTCAAATACTGGCGTGCAGTCAAGTCTATTTCATGCTGCCATCAAAATATGACCATTTCATAATTCTATTTCTTAGTATTCAATATTCTATTTATTTATTAATTTAGACGGGCATGTTTAATAATGTTGAAATTATTTTTAAATATTTATAAATTGTGAATTTTATAGAATATGTAGATAATAAGTGAGAATGAATCTTATGAAATGTCTGAATAAAAAAATATGTTTGACTAATTTGACTAGTTATGCATACTGTAATATCGGTTATAATCTAAGGCTGTGTTTGATTACCAATGGTGGAAAATAGTGGAAAAAGAAAAAGATTTCTATGTAAGATGGAAAAAAAAAAAAATCCACCAAATCCATAGCAAAATGTTTTTTATGAAAATGGCCAAATTCATGATTAAAGTGGTTATACTTTATAATTCATTTTTCTTTTCTATCTCTAATCAAACAGTCAAAGTAAAAAAATATTTTTATTTAATGTGACATTATTTTATTCGGATGTGACATTTTCAATGTATGTATCAAACACACCCTAATAGTATTGCATTCATAGACCATTTCAAAGATTTTTTTAATTTCTTTTTATTATTATATTTCCATTTTCTTCTCTCTATATCCAAAAAAAGAAAAAAAAAATGATGAATGAAAGGATTGATGTATACATACATACACGCTGTCCACATACATACATACATAACGGGTCCCCACACTCTCCACGCCAATGCTCGTGCAATTATAAATAATCAGCAAATCCCTCTTCTTCCTCTGTCCTCCTCGCACAAACCCTATTTAGTATTTGCAGAGAGAGATTTAGAAAATCAAGTTACATTATATTTTACCATCTCTCTCTCTCCTTTAAATCTCACAATCTGTGCTAAAATTCCTCATTTCATTGCCTCTTGATCCAGATTTCTCGTGTAAGCATTTTTTTTTTTGTTTCTGTATTTTTAATTATTTAACACCCCATTTTTCCTTCTTCTTGCTTTTTTCTTTCAATGGGGAAAAATATTTTATGGGTTTTTGATTTCTTGCAGATTTTCATACAAGAGGATAAAAATGGTATTCTGGGTTTTCGGCTATGGGTCATTGGTGTGGAACCCTGGATTTGAATACGATGAAAAAGTAATTGGCTTCATCAAGGACTACAGGCGAGTCTTTGATCTGGGTAAGTTCCTGTTCCTTTCCAGTAATATGTTATGGTATTTTCAATTTTTTCTCTAAATTTGCTGTGTGTTAAGGTAATTTACACGAGAAACCCAGGATTTTGGATAAGGGGCGAACTGTTTTGATTCGAGGGTTCTTTAACTAATAAGGGATAAGATTAAGGAGTTGCAAATGATGTAGTGTTCTTGAAAAGGATTCATTTTTCATCTATTTCTTTCAGCCTGCATTGATCATAGAGGCACTCCTCAGCACCCTGCAAGAACTTGCACTTTGGAGCAATATGAAGGAGCCGTCTGCGTAAGTGGAAAATGTTATTAATTTACCATTTTAATAGGATTCCAATCCTTTTTCCCCCAGTTATGCAAATTTGAAGTAACTTGTATTGAAGATTTTGACTGGTATTTCTTTTCCAGTGGGGTGCTGCCTATTGCGTGCAAGGAGGGCCCGAAAAGGAAAAGGCTGCAATGGAGGTATGCTCACGGCATGGCGAACTTATTTTATTTCGAAATTATGCAGCAGTGTCGACATTTTTCACCTTCGGCTGGCATTTTCCAATTATGCATTGTTTCGAAACTGATTCTTGTTTTAACCTTTATGTTGTAGTATCTTGAACGAAGAGAGTGCGAGTATGACCATAAGACTTTGGTGGACTTTTTCAAGGTCAGTTATGCTTTCGATATCTTGTTTTGCATTATTCGCCTGTGCTACGACTAAGTTTTCCAGGTTTTAGTTTTTGGTGTATTGAAGTTAGTCCTCTTCAATGCAGGAAGGAGATTCTGAACAGCCCTTGTTAACTGGAGTGATAGTGTAAGTAGTTTTAGTTCGTTCTTCGTCTTGCTCTTGCAAAATATCAATAAACATAAGTTGGTCATTTTGTCCGAAATTGCTCAAAAGCTAGGTTTTTGGCATTATTGCAGGTTCACATCGACACCAGACAAAGTTTCGAACAAGTATTATCTAGGACCTGCCCCTCTGAAGGACATGGCGAGGTATTATATATATAATTCCCGTCGCCTTCATCTGTTCATCTATGCAACATATTTAATCCTGTAAAATCATAATTTCTCATTTATCTTTCCAGGCAAATTGCTACTGCCTTTGGTCCCTGCGGGAACAACAGAGATTACATTTTCTTGTTGGAGAAGGCCATGTTTGATATTGGTGAGTTTCCTTGATTTCTTCTTGCTCGACCGGAGGAACATTTTTTTGAATTCTCAACGAATATATGAATAAACAAACAGGCCATGAAGATGACTATGTCATAGAGCTGGCAAATGAAGTGAGGAAGGTCTTAGGAATTGTGGGAGGTGTACCGAAGGAAAAGAAGTTGTCATCCCCTTCTCGTATCCCTCTCAAGTCCCATATGGCGTCACCTATCAAGTTACGACCTCTGCCTGAAGCAGTTGCCATGGATTCCTAAGAAGTGCAGCTAACAGAAGAATTATTGAAATTTATTTGCAGAATCTCCTTTTTGAGCTAGAGTTGGTTCTGAGCAAGTATAAGTAGACACATTATTTGCTTACATTTTTAGTTGATGGGATATCTAATTTAGATTAGAGAATCATATGGAGCAAAGAAGAATTGAATTGAGAAACCTAACGAATGCAATACACAGTGAAAACCATTTTCTGAATTGTATTAGTTTACAACATTTTGTTTCAATAATAGTGGTGAGCATCCTTCTAGGTTCAATTTATTTTCTTGTTTTACAATTTGGGTAAATCAACTTTATAGACTTGGCTGCTATCTTTTTCTCTATCTTCGTCGAAGATCGACCGGGCCAACGAAACATTTTCGTCCTAGATGCTTGGTACAATGAAAGATATACACAGACGTGAATAAAAAATTAGTAACTAGGTAATAATGTGCTGTATAATTCTCCCTCAGTGGGATCGATTGAATGTGAGAGAAGGGTTTTGTATCTGTAGTTTATTCTATGGTGTACATTAATTTGGTCATTTTTCATATGGATAACTATTTTTTTTCCTTCCTAGTTAATTATAATTATATCTGTAGTTCATTTAGTAGCATGATTGGGAGCTAAGTCCTTCTTTGGGATAACTTAAGAAGTTGGGATAGCTCAAGCAATTGTTAGAAGGTTTAGGTCAAAGTCAATAATAATTACACAATTGATACAATTCACAACTTTAAATTACACATTTAATCAATTTTATTGAAATCTGTAATTTTTTTTTAAAAGAACGGTCTTACAGGCCCTAAGTGTCCGTTTGGTATAGATTATAAATTGATTTATTTGACTAAAATAGTTTATTTGATCAAAGATTGGTAAAAATATCATGCTACAATGGCAAAAAATTTTGTCAAATAAATAATTTTTGGTCAAATAAGCTAGTTTATAATCCACATCAAACGAGTTCTAAGTATGAGTTTTATTGTTTAATAAGATTGTTAGATGAAAAATAAACAATTGAAATTGAAAGGAAAAATAAAAATAAAAATAAAAATCAATGGTAATAAATGGAAACCCCAACTCGCTATTGATGGTTCTTTATTATTCTTTTTCTTCTCCCTGGTACAATGGAGTTTCATCATTTTGACTTTTTTAACGGTCAAATGAACAGAGAAAGAGATCAGCTGATATAAAATTTGAAATTCCAATTGGTATAAATTGAATATTAACGACTGTGTACAATTTCATAATTTAGTAAGGAATTCACTTATATTTCCTTTTTAGAAAATGATTTTACCATTTTTGGTTAAGGATAGTGATTTTACTGTCCATAAATGAAATTCAAATTTCATTCAACCACAAATTTAGTCCATATATGTCATCCACATGTCGTCGAGTTTTACTAAGGTAATCAATTTTAGTCGAGTGCAAGCCTCAATAATGTGTGCATAATCTTCGACTGTAAAATCAATTTATGATTGTATCCATATATAGAGACGCTATCCTTGGTCGATTTCATAATTGAGAGCACTAGGGAAATTAGAGGCTCACACATGCTAAATTTGACAAATTCGCGAGAAAAAGCTCAACTGAGCTAAGGAGCAGCTCGAAAATGAAAAAAAAAAAAAGATATTGAATTATTATAACCGAATGACATGGAAGCAAACAATAGCCCCGCGACATTGATGACATACTTAATTATCATCTATCAATCAGATGTCTTCTGGTGAATACGCAATAAAGTTCTGGCATTTGTGCTGGTCTTATACAGTCTAATACTTTTTTCTTGTATTTGTATATCACAAGTATGAAATAGTAAGGAGGTTAAAAGAAGAAATCACATATGAGGTATGGTGGGAGACGGTGTTAATGATGCTCCAACTCTAAAGAAGGCAGATATCAGCATTATAGTTGCTGATGGGACTGATGCTAGTAGAGGTGCATCGGATATTGTCCTACAGAACCCTGGCCGAGTATCATGACAAGTGCAGTGCTGACTAGCAGGGTAATTTTCCAGAGAATGAAAAATTACTATGTAAGTTGGCTGTTCATTCGTAAATCGAAGCTTTGGCCTCTTTACCTTGGAAGTATCTGATTTTCTGTATTTCAATTATCGTGTTTTTCCAGATATATGTAGTTTCAATTACAATCCGAATCGGGGCGTTCACCATAGGACCAGCCACGAGACCTTGTAATGGATATGAGCGCCTGACTCACTATACTCACTTGTAGTTACAAAGCTGCCATTATTTCCCGGGACTATTTCTTATAGATCGTAAGTGGTTCTGCAGTTAACCCAATAAACAGTCGAGCAATGAATACAGAAGTCATGAATATTTTTCGTAGCCCTATAATTTTCTGTTGATTCTAAATCAATAAAAAATATTCGTCCCTACGGATAAGTTAGTATCTTTCATGACCCAGAAAAACAATACCGTTTCTGGTGCCAAGTAACTTCCTATGACAAATCCAGTGGCAAAAATCTCTCTCAGAGGTAAATGCAAATATGTAAATTATATAAGGCAGCCGGTTTGGAAATGGATAAAAAGAAGGGGAAAATAAGTAGGGATGCTTCTTTTATTGAAAAGACAAAAGTGCGTAGAGTTTACGGATAAGCATAATTCCAAACTCGATGGAGTACACGGATAAGAAACAAATTAATTAACTTCTTAGTTAGATCGGTAAAATGGAAGGGTTCTTGGTATTTACCACGATAAGAATTGTAATTGAAACTGCTTGTATCTAGAATAACAAAATAATCAAAAGGCAGAAAAATTAGATACTTCAAGGCAAACATGCTAAAATTTCGATTTACAAAAAAAGAGCCAACATACAGTGTAATTCTTCATTCTCTGGAAAATAGCCTTCTGCACCACTCAGCCCAGGTTTAGTTAGGACAATGCCGGATGCACCTCTAACAGCATCAGTTGCATCAGAAACGGCAATGTCGATATCTGCCTTCTTCCGAGCAGAAGCATCATATACACCATATCCCATCATACCACACATGTTCTTTCTTGTAACCTCCTTTACTGTTCCATGTTTGTACTCTACAAATACAAGAAAAATGGATCAGACTGGATAAGACCAGCATTAATGTCACTATGTCACAACTTCATTACGAGAAATTTAGGGGAGTGTCTTCAACTCAGATTTTTAAAAAATTTCTTAATATTTATAAATTCAATGAATTTAAATAAAATTCCAAACAATTCTATATTTACACATTTTAATGGATTCTCATGGATTTGTGGCCATTTTATTAAAAATAATAATTTTACTTCCACTTTAAACTCGACCAATTAATTGTAAACAAATGGTATAATTTTCTCGCAAAGCATATTGCACCTACTAAAAATTGAATTTGGAATTTAACACTTAATTTATTTATTTTTTATTTTTTATTTTTTGACAACTTTAACACTTGTAAAATGGATCAATTAAAATATACAATCCCAAAAAATTGATAAATTTAAAAACGAAAGGAGTGCAAACCACGTCATTTTTTTTTTACCATAAGAAAACAATATCTTATATGTTTTAAAAGCTAAAAAGTTATTTCATGGAGCATGAAGAATGAAATTCTCAAGAGGATATTTAACAATTGTAAATAAAAAAAAGTATTATTAAAATAAGAAATTAAACTATTTAATAAATTCTCGTGCTAATACATATGAATAAATTGAAAATCAAGAACAAGAGTTTAGTAAAAATATATATATATGGTACAAATAGAAGATAAATGCAATAGGAAGAGAGTTGAGAGGGAGAGAAGGATTGAAATTTTGAAGGGTCAGACTATAATTTCTAAAGAATTTGGTATTCATATTTATGGGCTCAAAATCCATTAAAATTTGTTTAAATCTTTTAATTAGTGAAATTTTTAGAAATCCACAAGTTATTGAAGACACCTAGATTTCTAAAAAATATATTTAATTCGAGTTGAGGATAATTAAATTTCAATGGAATCTATTAAATCTAAATTAGGAACACCTAAATTTATGTAGTCTTTTATAATCTATTCAAATTTAAGTTGAAGACACCCCTTAATTGATGGGCAGGGGAAGGACTGACTGATTGGAAGATGATAATTAAGTAAATAATAGATAAGGTGGGGAGAACGGTGTAAAGATGTCTTTCTTGATTATTTGTTATGATATTAGGTCTGATCCCATACACTTCCATTTCTCTCGTTTCTCATTTTCGTTCTCTTTTTCATTGCCACCTTTTTTCTTTGTTGATTGAATACAAACAGGCTCATGAAATGATTTACTTCCCCAGATGCTTGGTACAATGGAAGATACACAGACCTGCTAAGAATGCGTTGTACGATTATCCCATAGTGGAATCGATTGGGAGGTAAGATATGGTTCTAGTCCCTCACTCTAGTCCTTCCACAGCCCTCTATAAATTTAGTACTAATTCTAACCTCGTAAAACATCGATTTTTCTAATCCAAAGCAACATACAAATGACAGGGCCCGCGCTATTGAGGCTTACCCTCCAGCTAAATATGATAGATTCTATGAATAGCTTGACAAGTAAGTCAGCAACTTGAAATATGGAAGACAACAAAAAAGGATACTGGATTATGTGACTGAAATACATGGAACCAAAATAAGTTTTAAACATGTCTATGCAGATTTTTCCTACGATCAGAAGAGGTGTCTGGATTGTTATTAAAGGAAATGGTCAACAAGTCAAGCAAGGAATGGGTGGATTTCAAGTACACCAAAAGTTCTCTATGCTGCACCCCGCACAACATATTATTTGTAATATATAGAGGAATAATTTATTGTTGGAAAATATACCTATCAGTAGTGAGATTAGGATTGTATATTTGATGGTGTATTCGTACTGTGCATAGTGTGAAAAATGGAGAAATACTTTCCCAAACCCTCTCTCTCTTTCATCGCTGATTTAATTTTCTTCTTGCAATTACTTGAATCAGCTAATGGTACCAGAGCCTTACAGATTCTGAGAACCGATTGTGATGTCTCTCCCAAATACCCCTCTCATCTCCTCTTCCAATTCCTTGCAAACCCATGATGGAACTGGATCTACATCTCAGGGTTTCATCATTCTTAGTGTGTGTTTGGAATAGATTCTAAATTGATCTCCAGTTATTTTTCTTGTGCAAAGCGGGCCCTGCTTCACATGCAACAATTGACCAAACAATAACCAATTGTGCAAGAATTACCAAGTTGACCCTAATTTCACCTTTTCATTTACACGGTCACATGCACACAGGTTGTGAGTTCAGGGCTAATTTGGGAAATTGGATGGTGGAATTCTTGAAGTGCACCGGATTCTATGTGTGCATCTATGACATCGGGCCTGCTTTGCAAAACCAAAAAACTGGAAATGACTTTATAATCTATTCCAAACACATGGTTAATGGTGAAGCTCAATGACGACGACTTCTTACTGTGGCAACAGCAAGATCTTGCTGTCATAGAGGGCTTGGGACCTTAGGGATAGCAATGGGGCAGGCCCGCCCTGACTTGCCCCGTCCCGCGAATTTGCGGATTGAGGCTGGGCAAGCTAGCCCTTAGGGATGGCAATGGAGCAGGCCCACCCTGCCCCGCCCCGCCCCGCCCCGCCCCGCGCCGCAAATTTGCGAATTGAGGTGGGGCAAGCTAGCCCTTTGACCCGCCAACTACCTCGGATAATTTTTTTTTTTAAAATGAAAAAAATAATTAAAAAAAATAGAAGTTTTTTAAATATTTGTAACAAACAAAACAAAATAAATACAAGATTGGGGTTTGTGTTGTAGTGGTGAAGATTTATAATTTATAACTCCAACCCGGGTTCGATTATTATTTAGCCCATTTCTAGCGAAAAATGGAATTTGTATTCTATTTTATGATTTTTCAAAAAAATATATATATATTATATATTTTGAGGGATCGCAGGGGGGGCGGGGCTGCCCCAAACCCGCCCCTATTACCAAAATAAGCGGGGGCGGGTGTTTTTGCCATCCTTAGCTTGGGTTTGGACAGATTCACTACTGGAACTTATCAATGTCCACAAGAGTTTCTGACCACTACTACTGGGGATGGGCAAGCTTCTGTTATCACCAAAAATCCAGAACATGTAGCATGGAAAATACAAGTCAAACTTATAATCTCATGGATACTGGGATCTGTTACCAAAAGGCTTCTTCCCCAATTGGTAGGTTGTACTACCTCCTATGAGATTTAGAACACTCTTGTTGCTTATCTTTCTGCACAAACTGGGGCTAGAATAACGCAGTTTAAATCAGCCCTGCATAATCTACCAAAGGGAAATTTATATATGAGTGATAATCTAAATCAGTAGAGAACTTGGATTGACTCTCTTGGTTACGTTGGAGATATGATTCCAACTCAGGATCAAATTTTATCTGTAACCACTGGTTTGGAAAATTCATAAAAATCTATGTCTGCTACATTTGTAGTGAGGTACAGAAAATAATTCAAACAATCATTTTCCAATATGCAGCAAAAACTAGCATTACCTGTAACTGTGGTTTTTAGTAAAAAATATCTAGTGATGGTACTTCTGTCCTTTGAGAATAGTCCAAGCCCTTTAAATAAAAATCATACAACAATCAATATTCTTAGTCATTATTCTGAAAATATAAGATAAATATATAAAACAAAGGTTCCACGTGAAGGAACATTCATAAGGAGAAAGTTCAGAATGTCAATTAACAAAACTTATCAGAAATTCGATAGTTATTCCAGAAACACAATTCACTCCTGAAATTTGTAGAAGCAATCCATTAGAAAATGAAAATCAAACACCTGTCCCTTCTGTTTTAAAAGCCAGTATTATTTATTGATCAAATTCATCAGTGCAGCATGTTTGCTTCCCAACAAAGTTTTATAGAAGGATTTATTTATCTTCTAGTCCAACAGTCGTGCACCGGAATCTTTCTAGTCCTCACGAACCTATGGTAGAATGTTACGAACCTATTTCATCAGTGCAGCATGTTTGCTTCCCAGCATGTTCGTCTTTTGACCCTGTGGTAGAATGTTACGAACCTATTTTAATTTTTAGGAATATTTTTATTCATTTTTTATTTTGCAATTGCAAGATATTATTTTATTATTTTAGTTTGAATGGGCTAATGTAGTTATAGGAGTTAGGAGTATTGTTTGTGTTAGTGGGTAGTTGCCTCTATATTCTAAGTAACTAGTGGGAGTTATATTGTATATATATAATTTATCTATTTAAAGAGAGAAGAAGAAATTAAATGGAGAAGAGAATTATTTTGGCATTTTATGTTTTTGGAAGTCGAGTTCCTCGAAAACTCAAATTGGAAGTCAAAGGTCCCTCGAAAGAGCATATCATAATTGTTAAATTCATTATTTTGATACGTGATCGTATCATAGAACTCCTCCCGGGTCCGCTTTGCGTGAAACTGTCTCGAGGTCATGAGATCGCGCTCCTCCTTCTCCCTAGCACTATAGAATAGCCATTCCGTCTTCAAACCCGCTTCCGATCACCCTGAGACTCAAAACTGCGACCCCTTGCATTCTAAAGAATACTACACATTTTGAAGTTTTTAATTTTTCTTCAAATAAAATATTGATAAATGTATCGAAATAAAAAAGTAAAATCAAATTTATTGGTTTTGCAGAAATACAGTGGTAACCGCCTTAATTATCTTCAGTTATTAAAATCACCTTGCTACCATGGCAACTCATAAATCAGAGATGCTGCCATCTTCAATTATCTTTTTCCACATAATGTCAAACAATAAAAGGTATTTGTCTTTCAAAAACTCTGCACGTACATTCATTCTCAGATCTTCTATTGAAACTTTAGGAGAAATGGAACTACTCTCTAAATATACTTGCAAACAGCAGGATTGTGCCTCCTTAACTTTGTAATTATGTTGGTGCAAGTTCTTTTCAGATGGGTATTAGAAAAAGAAAGATTAGGAAGTTGGTTTCTGGTGTTAAAGTATATTTTTAACATATTTCTTTGAGAAATTATTTTGAGTTTCATTGATAAAAAAAAGTTTGAGAAAAAGATTTTTTGTAATGTTTCCTTCAATGTCCTATAGCAGTTCTCATCCTCTCCCCTCCCAACACCAAAAAGACAGAGTATCAAGACAAAAAAAAAAAAAAAAAAATAAATTGATATGGACAAGCATATTTAATTCATGAAACTCAATTTCAAGTTTGAATCAGACATATTTCTTACCTGTAAAGCTGCTCAACGAGTACAACTAAGGCAATTTCATGATTCAAGACCAAAGATGACAATTTGATTGATACATCAGCCCTGCGTCTCAACTGCTGTCCATGACCATAAGGTCCACCTATGCAAAATAGTAAGCTTGAAGCTCCCTATTGAAAAGGGAAACTTGTCATCCATTAGAAGGTCTTGGGACATGACATCTTATGACTATTGGTATAGCTAATTTTCTTCATCACTTGTGCATACTTCTCACGCATCCAAAATGGATGGCGTAATCATATTATAGGACAATGCACATGCTTATAAATGTTTGTCCTCTATTACCCCTACAAGTACGGTAGATCTAATACAGAAAGATTTTTAAAGTGAAACTAGTACATACCGTGTTACCGGCATCCCCAATCAAAGAAGCCATTTGCTCAGATCCAACATCGAGTCCATGTTCGTCTAACATAACAACCTGCATTTGTACAATTAGAAACAAAGAACATGAGAATCTAATATCGAGATTAATGTCAGTCATTACAAAAGAATAGAATTTCATAGTGGTATAATCAAGAATTAGGACCAGACATGAGTCTCGCTGCTTAAACCATAGCCATGATGGTTATTCGAGTAAAATGTATGCACCTCATTACTTAAGAAGTACGCAGATGCGTACACCAAGATAAGGTAACATCGGTGACATAATTGTATAATACCTGTTACAAATGATGTTGGATCAAAATAATTATATTAAATGACCAAAAATTCATCAAACACCAACAACAGTTATGAGGCTCAAAATTTTATGATTAATTGATTAAATCATGTAAAAATTTGTCCTTAGAATGATCAAATCAAGCATAACCGTTGCCTTCTAGTATTAATTTAAAAAACAAAAAGAATTCAAGGACATTTGCAAACTAAAAAAGAAAATTCAATCGATGATCTAGACAGGCAACGTTGGGTCTACCCATTCATTGGATCTGATCAGGTCCATCAGAGCTATATCTTCATGTTCAATCTGAGCCATTACATCCCTGATACAGGACATAACTTAACCATTAATGGAGATACAATAGGTGAAAGTCCTTTGATACGAAAAACTAAAATAAATTCAAAATTAATAATAAAATATTATAACCGATGCCTTCCAGTCATTGTTTTTAAAAAGCTACCGTGTGAGGCAATCAGTAAGGGCTGCAAAGGCATAAACTTGAGGCGAACCTAGCATGGGGCATTTATCGAGAGCTTCAAAGCTTAAGCTCTGAGTGTCATTTGTCAAGATATTCTATTACCTAGCACCTTAAAATGTGCCTCCTTGAGGCTCAATAATCCACGCACATGTATTTGTACAAATAGCATTTAAATTGAGTAAAGGCAACTCACCGAGCATTTTTAGGATTGGACTTGACTCGAACATCCTCGACGCGGCAATAGTGCTTGAGCTTGTCAATATAATCATCAACTATGAGTTGAACCCCCGCTGACCTCTTCTTCCCCACCGTTATTATTCGAATTGGCAATGCTTTCTACACACTCATGTTGCAGGTAATCTCTTCAATAAAAAAAAATTAAAAATTCATATTATTGTAAAATATATAGGAAAGGGCTTTTACCACTGATTGGCCGGCGTATTTGCATTCTTTACCTACGATGATGGTAGAAATTGGAAATGGATTCTGAGCTGAAAAATCGAAGTAGTAAAGCGCAGAATGGGGAAACGTGAAAGGGAAGAAGAACCTTGAGGGTTTGAGTAGTGGGATTTGCAACTAGCGTAGAGGGGTATTCCCGTCGATGCCATTGGAGGGATGAATATGCACAGTAATCGCCTATAGCTTAAAGACACCGCATGGAATCGGACAGTAGCATCTATCACAATGGTTTATGAGATTTGAACCTTTGTTCTTGAATATTGATGGGTGAAGATGAGGAGTCGAATGGGTAAATTTAATAAACCCTCATTAATTTTTAAAATGTGAGTATTTACTTACTATAATTTGCATCTAATAATTTACTAATCTTTGGATTATGAACCATCCATCACCCGTTATTTTTTTGTTTGAATTTACTGACAGAAAAAATCGACGTGACTAACAGCTCGTGACGTGACTTTCAAATTGTAACTACTTACTTACTGAATTTTCAAGTTGTAACTATTTACTCAATGTACTTTTCATGTCATTAATAACTCACTAATCTTTGACTTATGTCCATCATCCACCACCCGTCCATCACGTAAGAATCGCATTACCTAATCACCTTTTTCATCTAACAAAAAGTAGGTGGTGCTATGTATTTTTTGCAAAGTAGTTCATGTTTGTTTTCAGACTATTAGTATTTGTAATTTTTATTAGTTGAAGGTCAAGTAGTCTATCTAAATGATAGTATAATTTATTTTGATTTTCATAATTTGAGGCTATACTATTATGTGAAGTTCATTTTTGTGCAGTTACAGTTATTCCATTTCACTTGATCATTTTAGTGTATTTGAAGTGCTATGTAGGTGGGTCGCCATTTAATATGAATTCAACTGCAGTTGAAGTTCATTTAAGTGTACATTGTCATTCTACCATTTAATAATTAGATTCATGAAATGAAATTGAACTCGTCAAAATGAGGGAGAAATGTCATCTTCATTCAAATAACATGATACATAGATATAAGAAAACATGATACAACATATTTGCACCATTGCCTATTCTTTGAAACTGATAAAAAAAAAACATCCAACAATATGAATCAAAAATATCAGCAGCTCTGCCTCTTCACCCCTCATTTTAGTTCAAATATTATACACACTATCTCCTTACAATTCTTTTATTTTTGGCTCTCTTAGATTTTAGTTCAAATATCATACACACTACCTTCTTAGATTTGAGCATAGTCATCCACGTTTTCCATCGCCACCAGTCTTTTGTTGGATGAAAAATGTGTTTAGGTAATGCGATTCTTACGTGGCGAACGGATGGTGGACATAAGTCAAAGATCAGTAAGTTATTGGTGACATGAAAAGTACAGTGAGTAAATAGTTACAACTTGAAAGTTCAGTGAGTAAGTACTTACAACTTGAAAGCCACGTCGGATTTTTCCGTCAACAAATTCAAATAGAAAGATAACGAGTGGTGGATGGTGGACATAAGTCAAAGATCAATGAGTTATTAGTGACGCTGCAAAGTATAGTGAGTAAGTAGTTACATCTTCAAAATTCAATGAGTCTTTATTAAATTTATCCGAAGTCGAATTAAGTTGGTTATGATTTTAAGATTGAAGCAATGAGAAGGTTTAGGAGAGTTTGAAGATATAGAGGTATATATATATATAGCAGTGGAGAAAATTTTCGTGATAAATAATCAGTTAGGTTTTAGACGCTTCATTCTTCAGAAATTTTAAAATATTATTGAGTGTTTACTTAATTTTACTAGTATAAACTTTTGATTTGTGGTGGGATTTTATTGTATGATATCATTGTTGAGTGTTCATTGAACTTTACTAGTATATACCACTTACATGCAATGGATTTTGATTGTATGGTGCTGTGATGATTTACAGAATATGAATTTTCGATTTGCAACAAATGAATTTTGCAAAAGAGACCATAGAGTAAAAGAGATGAGATTTGAGATAGTAGATTTTTAATTTGGACAAGACAGACGTATACTCTTTTTTTGTAAGTAGCGCGGTGAAAACCTCCCTTACGATCAGTGATAAAATTGACAGAAACTTACACATGGCGAACAAAAAACCCATGTGTCACATGTTTCCATCAACCATAATAGAATTACCACAGCATGTCATTAGGGCACATTTGTAAAACGCGCTTTCAAAAATGACAAAACGATTTTGGCATCCCCAAATTGAAATATATGATAACACAATTCTCTCAAATTAAAATCCCTTGCCATGACTCTTTTCACCCAGCTTACAGCCACAAACCAGCCAAATCGAAGACCATTATTCCGTTTAGAAATAAAAAATGTCACAAATGAAGGGACATAGAGGCTTTTTCTTTCTTTCTTTCTTTCTTTTTTTTTTTTTTTTTTTTTTTGTCGAACTGAACCCAAACATCTGCCTTTCAACGTGAGAAATATAGTTTTTGTTGGGAAGATCTTCTATGGAAAGCTAACCATAAATATGAAAAGTGTAATTGTTTTATTTATTTATATGAATTTCACATTGCATGCTTTCTTTAAGAACACGTATTTAGAACATATAATTAATCTATATTATTGTTTGATTAGCATTGTGTAATCTTTGATGAAAAATTATAATTACTAATCCTTCATGTAATATTAATTTTACAATAAGTTTAAAATATCGTAAAACTGATTTGGAGTTTATTACTAAAGTAAAATTATTTAAATGTTTGTATGAAGTTGGTTATCTTTGTCCTATCTGTAATTTATTCATTAGTTTTTTTAATTATTGTTCAACACTTCATTAGTTGTATGCAATGAAATTCAATTATCTAATGGTGCTCATTGTTTGATTGTTCTTCAGCAGAATGGTGGTTGTGTTATGTAAATGGTTTGGTCATTTCATTATCATTGCTGACTTTGTTGTGGTCATGTTTGGATTTGCCATTTCTTGTCCAATTGACATTTGTATACCAAAGTGGTTCTAACTTGTGGTACCATCTGTCATTTAATTTCGTACTACAATTTTTACAGATACAAAAACATCAACACCATTTCTTCGACATAAACATCAACTACCATATGCTATTTCCTCAACCAGCATCTGTCATTTCATCAATACTATTTCCTCAACATAAATACCACACAAGAAATTTGATAAGGAGGTGAAAAAGATGTGGATGTAGGCATTGCCTCAACATAAACACATACAAGAACAATGAATTTTAACAAAAGGATAAACAAAAGACAAATTAAGCTTGGACATAAGCATTTCCTTTACATAAATACCTACAAAGCACTATATAAAGTTTGGATACAAAGAAAATTGACTAGTTTAATACATTAGTACATAAAGTTATAGAAACAACATTCAATTTTAAGCTAATGCTTATTAGACAGTAGCATTGGACCAAATTATATCTTCAACTAACAAACTATCATCAACCTTAGTTCATCTATTCCTAAATCTTCCTCAAAACTTTTCAACACACAACATGAATTGCAATGTACAACATAAGTAGCCACAAATCAATCTAATAAAATCTCATATTGTTGCACATTTTTTCAATTCTCATTGTCAGCCTCCTTCTCTTTTAGCAGTAGCATGTTGATTATAGACTTATATCTGCCACGGGGTACATGATCAGCCCAATCAAAATAGTCACAAGTATCTACCTTTCCGTGGAATCTGCCACCCCAAAATCACCATCTATGGTTAGCCTCCGTCCAAGATATCTTCAACAATGGAACTTCGCCACAATAACACAACCTATTGTTCATTATCGACGAAGAATTATATGAGTTTTCCATTAGTTGCCTATGTAGTTTTGTCTCACGTGAAAAAGGGGTTAAGGTTAGGCTTTTGGGGGTATATCAATTTGGGAGAATCGTGTTATCACATATTTCAAATATGGGGATATGACAAAATCAATTCTCATCTTTGAAAGCACATTTTGCAAATGTGTCTATGATGTATGGCAGATCCATTATGGTTGGCGAAAACGTGTGAAACATGGGTTTTTTGTCTACCATGTGTAAGCTTTCGTCAATTGGCTATTAGTGAATCTTTAAGAGTGAGTAATAGAGAGTAACTTTATAAAATTCAGTGAGCACTAAACAACATTTAAAGTTCAGTGAGTGAACGAATATGCGCCTAAAAGTTCAATAATTATTTAAATATTTAACTCAAGATAATCTTCGAGTTACTTTCTTCCTTTCAAAAGGATATATTTTGTACATGACTTATTTTCTTTCTTATTAAAATTCAATTAACAACATATTTGATGGTGCTTAAATTAATTTTTGAGTATTTATAAGTCATGGATCCTATGAATGTGCGAATAATAAGTGAATAGTAAGTTATAGATTTTACAAAAAGTATGTTTAACTAATTTAAATAACTTAAATTATAATTTAAACTTAGGCAAATATGCGGTAAATTGACCCAACCAACTCAACTTTGAGTAGGTCAAATCGATCTCCTAAGATTTTTTTTTGTGCAAATGACTATCAGTCATTACATCTATCTATCCATATCTATATATCTATATACTAATCTAAAAAGGGCTTAAATGGAGAAATATTTTTGGACCATTATATCCTTATAAACTTTTTAAAATTCTATATTCATCTTTAGTATTCATTAATGTATAATTATTTTTTAGTATTTTATTTATTACTCTTTTATTGTTCATCATTATTGTACATTAAATTTTGTACAATTAAATTTTTTAAACATTTAATCTATTAAATTAAATATGAAGGTGAAAAGATGGTCTCAAATTTTATTTTATTTTTGCATTATATAGATGAAATGAATGAGAAATGAGTTTCAACAAAAAAAAAAATTTTGAATGAGAAAAGTTGTAATTTTGTTTATTAGCATTAAAATTCAAATCATGGTTGTTAAAATTGTAATAGAGATAAAAAGATTATTTTTAATACATTAGATTACATTGATTATGAACATGTTTGGTTCAGTTTTTTTTTTTTAAATTCTTTTTTTCTCAAACTTATTTTCAACAACATATTTTGTGGGACATACAATTTTTATCAATTTTTCAATCACGCATTTTACTAATTTTTTTTATAAATCTTTAAACCCCACCAAACATATAATATAGTTTAGAATTAATGTGTGAGACTTTTTTCATTTTTAATTTAATTTTATTATTCTATATAGAATGTTATTCTCATCTTACTTATATCCCTCAACGATATTCTCACAACATAAACAAGTATTGACACTTCTTTAATTTTTGTTTCTTACTTACATTTATGACGTTTTCATTTACGTCGCCTAATCATACACGTCTAATAAAAAGAGAATATACACAAAAAATATTATTCACAATGAACTACTACTCCAACAAATGTACAATATTATGTAGTCAATCATTACATTTTCTCACAATAAAAATATCAATTATTAATTTTATTCTTCATAAAATGCAGTCCTAGAGATTATTAATTCCATAAGATTTGATATTAAATGTTCGTCAATTATCAAAGTTTAAATCACCAAATGGTCTTCACATGGTTCAAATTATTGTTGATATTATCATCATATAAAACTCATCTCTGATTGTAATTGTATTTACTATTCTTCATAAAATGCAGTCCTAGAGATTATTAATTCCATAAAATTTGATATTAAATGTTCGTCAATTATCAAAGTTTAAATCACCAAATGGTCTTCACATGGTTCAAATTATTGTTGATATTATCATCATATAAAACTCATCTCTGATTGTAATTGTATTTACATGAATGCAATTATCTTCTTATATTTATTTATTACTCTTTTATTGTTCATTATTATCGTATATTAAATTTTTAACAATTTATTAAATATACATTTAAAATTTGTAAACATTTAATATATTAAATTAAATAAGAAAGTGAAATGATGATCTCAATTTTGTTTTTTTTTTTTTGGCATTACATGGATGAAAGAAATGAAAAATGGATTTAAAAAAATAAATAAAAAAAATTGTAATTTTTTTTTATTACCGCATTAAAATTCAAATTATGATTGTCAAAACTGAAATGTAGATGAAAAGATTATTTTTAATACATTGGATTGCAGTGATTATACTTCACAGTTATCGTTTGAAACTTTGTTAATTTTTAATTTAATTTTAATTAATTAATTAATTAATTAATTAATATATATATATATATATATATATATATATATATATATAGAGAGAGAGAGAGAGAGAGAGAGAGAGAGAGAGAACGTGAACACTTCTTTAGTTTTTGTTTCTTACTTACATTTTTGTTATTTTTATTTACATCGTCAAATCAAACGCACTTAACAAAAATAGAATATACACAAAGAATACAGTTAATTAAAAAGAGTATTACTCCAACAAATATACAATACTATATAATCACTCATTACATTCTCTCAAAATAAAATTAATAATTATTTTTTTTCATAAAATACGACCCTAAAGATCTCTATTAATACATCATTAATTTCATACGATTTGATATCAATAGTTCGTCAATTTTCAAAGCTCAAATCACTAAAAGTTCTTCACTAGGTTCAAGTTAGTATTCGTATTACCACTATATAAATTACCACTATATAAAACTCATCTTTGATTGCAATTATAATTCTATGAATGTAAATAAAATATCAACATTGAACAATACAATACAATACAACATGTTATCAATAACCGTACTTTTTATCTTTATTACAATTGCTACTTTAACATTTTAATTATTAACAATTAAAAAATAAAAATATAAAAAATATAAAAAATTGACAATATAATTACAAAAGCACGTGCAACGCATGCGTATCTAACTAGTTTGTGACAAATATTATGTTAATTTTTAGTATTTGTCTAGTCCTTTACAATTTTGCTCCCAACTCATCTTTACGTACTCACTCTAACATGTCATTTTTTCCAATGCTTGCCTTGATTGTTTATGTGCATCTTTCTATTCGTTCTACTTCAACAAAATTATACTCTTTGACAAGTCATTTTATGAAAATGTAGACAACACGTTTATAAGGGAGGAGAAAGTGCGAAATGGAAGGAGAGGAAAAGTGGGGGCAACATGGTAACACTGGAATTGGTGGGTATGACGAGAGATAGCAAAAGGAGACTGCACTAGTTGGATAGTAGAGTCAGAGGTAGGGGTGGATAAAAAGATAATGCATTGTCTTTATTTTTTTCCAAATTGAATTTGATTAAAATAAGCGGAAACTGGTAAGAATGAAAGCAAACATATTTAAAAAAAAAAAAAACCACATGCCTCTACTCTAGGCTTCTTTTAGTTAAATACCTCTTATAAATGACGTTAATAATTCATGCAACAATTGTAATTTATTAATATTTGGTATGTGTTATTCAATTTCTTACAAATGCATACACGCGGCAAGCAAGGTTTTGTGAACAAAGCAAATAATATACTATTTATGAACTCCCAAGCCGACCTCGTAGGTTAAAGTAAATAATCGAGTCTATTCCACATAATATCTAGAGAGTCCTACAAGTGACTCTATGATACAGTTTGAGTGACTACAAATTGATCCAATTAGTTACGAACTAATACAAATGTGATAGAGTCACGATAATTTATTGTGACATTTGACAATGACAACACACTTCATATGATGTTTTACCCACCGATACTCGACTTAATTTCACCAACCAAGCACTCTCCATTCTTTTTCTACATTTCTAGATTCCTACGCTACTACAACCACAATACTCTTCACGTAAGCTTAAGTTTCAAATTATAGAGTTCCTATTGTTAAAAAAGAAGAAATGTATTATATCTTAAATGTACTAAATATAGTAAATAATGCTAAGATCATACCACTCCAAAATAAGATAAAACAACTATTCCAAACTTTTTAACTTTCATTTTTTTTGACTATATTTCTATATAATTTTAATTTGACCATTAGAGTTGGAACAATCGCCCTTTTCATAGAGGCTGACTCAACAACGAACCTAGCTGGATTTTGAGATTAAAATAGTATTCTAACATGTTATAACTTATAACTTTATTTCGGTTTTGTTCTAATGCCCACGGTGGGCATTGTTATAATGCCCACCGGGACACTTGTCCAACAAGTGTTGGATGAGTGTAAAGTGGAACTTTACACTCATACAACACTTGTTGGACAAGTGTCCCGTTGGGCATTAGAACTGGAGTGAACTTTATTTACAAATTTAGACAAGAAAACATATACCAAGCACATTTTAAAAAGTGCGAGTTATAAAGCGCTTAGCCAACCACATTTTAAAATTAAAATTATATAGAAATAATTAAAAAAAAATGTAGTAAAAAATGTGGTTAACTGGAGGCTCATGTTCCAATATTTTTTCTTTCTTTTTTTACTATATTTTTATATAACCTTCATTTAAATTAACCCGAGGTTCTTAATTTGAATTTAGATCGACTGTTCCAATAGATGTCTTATTGATGAGAGTTCACGCAACAAATCCAAAACATGGTTTAATGTTTTACTACTTTCTGTTAATAATCTCTATTCTTAGGGAGTTCTTGTTTTAGTTTGATTTGTTCTTAGCCAGTAAACCATGTTCTTAGGAGTGTTAGTTCGTGGATTGTTATTTTGCTTCTTTTTGTTGTAAAAGGGCTTTATATAAGCCATCTATTATTCAATAAAGAATAGATTCATTCTTCCAATTTTGTGAGTTACAGTGTAAAGTTTTTCTGATTCCAACAAGTGGTATCAGAGCCACATCATAGGAGCTTGATTTTGAGAGAAACAGAAGAGAGGGTTGAGAAGAATGGTCGAAAGTAATAATGGCAAGTATGTGCAACCTGCCATTCCGGTGTTTGATGGTCATTATGAGCATTGGGTGAAGCTCATGGAAAACTTTCTGTGCTCTAAAGAATATTGGAGTCTTGTGCAGAATGGTATTCCAACTGTGGAGACCAGAGGAGTGCCTACGGAGGCATAACTGAAGCTTATCGAGGAGTAGAAGTTGAAGGACTTGAAAATAAAGAACTATCTTTATCAGGCCATTGATCGTGACATTCTGGAGACAATCTTGGAGGATGAAACCTCCAAACAGAATTGGGGCTTAATGAGGTAGAAGTTCCAAGGATCAACAAAGGTTAAAAAGGTGCAGCTACAGGTATTGCGTCGGGATTTTGAGGCTCTCAAGATGAAGGAAGAAGAGACGGTCAATGCATATTTTGCTCGAACACTTGCCATAGCCAAGAACATGAAAGCCTGTGGAGAAACTGTGAGTCAAAATAATGTTGTTGAAAAGATTTTGAGGTCTATGATCTCAAAATTTGATTATGTGGTATGCTCTATTGAAAAGGCCAATGACTTAGACACCGTGACCATTGATGAGCTTCAAAGCAGCCTCCTAGTTCATGAACAACGAATGAAGGGGCATAGAGAGGAATAACAGGCATTGAAGGTCACTAGAGTTGAAAAGCTTGGAGATAAGGAAGAAGACAGATTTGGTGTAAAAGGAAAAGGATGTTGGAGCTATAGAAGAAGAGGAATGGGAAGGGGCGGATAGCCCTTCAACAAAGCTGTCATCAAATGCTACAAGTGTCACAAATTAGGACACTTTCGATATGAGTGCCCTGATTGGGAGAAGGGAGCAAACTATGCAGAGCTCGATGATGAGGAGGAAATGCTTCTCATGTCCTACTTTGATCTTCACCTGGCAAAGAGAAGAGATGTATGGTTTTTAGATTCTGGTTGTAGTAATCACATGACTGGCAATAAGATGTAGTTTTCAGGTTTAGATGAGGGGTTTAGGCACTCTTTGAAACTTGAAAATAATGCTAGAATGGCTGTTATGGGGAAGAAAATGTTAGATTACATGCTGGTGGGATAACTCAAGTAGTCAATGGAGTCTTCTACATCACTGAGCTCAAAAACAATTTGTTGAGCAAAGGGAAGTTATAAGAAAAGGGGCTGGCCATTCTAATTGATCAGGAAATGTGCAAAATATTTCATCCAAGTAGGGGTTTGATTGTTCAGACTACCATGGCAGGCACTAGGATGTTTGTAATGTTGGCAACACCTACAGCAAGAGACTCAACATGTTTTCAAACCATCAGTGACGATGAGGCTCAACTATGGCACTGCCATCTCGGTCATCTCAGCTTCAAAGGGTTGAGAACGATGACTTACAAGAAGATACACTACAAGAAAAATGAGAATTAACAACGAATTTTTTAACGACCAAGTAAATATGGTCGTTACAAATATTTATCAACGACCAGAATAAATATTTAGTCGTAAATAGTGTATCACAAATAGTTGTATGTTGAGCGAGTTGGAGATAAGCTTTAACGACCACGTCATTGGTTGTAAATTTATTCTTTTCTACGACCAAGTTGAAGTTGGTCGTTGTATGTGTGGCGCCAAAACTTTCAAACCCGCCAAAACAATCAAACGACCAAAAGAATATATTTGACAACCAGATAAATAGTTGTAGTTAGACTAATTTAACGATAATCATATTTTAGTCGTTGAAGTGAAAAAAACACATTACAACCAATAAATGTTTAGTCGCAAATAATGTGTCACAAACTATTGTATTTTGGGCTAGTTGGAGAAGAGTTGTAACGACCACGACATTAGTTGTAAAATTTGTATATTCTACAACCAATGTAAAGTTGGTCGTTATGTGTGTGGCTCCAAAACCTTGAAACCCGCCAAAACAATCAACGACTAAAACAATATATTTGACGACCTAAAAATTGGTTGTATTTAGAATAAGTTAACGACCACCTTATTTCAATCGGTAAAAGTGATAAAAAATTACAACCAATGCTCGATAGTCGTTAAAAGGAATATTTGCCAACCATATGGGATGGTTGTTACAATTACTATTCACGACCAATAAATGTGGTCATTAAAAACCGTTTTCAACAACTAAATGATATACGTGGTTGTTGATGATGAATTGTATACAATTAAATTTTGAGATAGCTACAAATATGTTGTAACGACCAAAATATTAGTTGTTAATCTTCTATTTGTTGTAGTGGCGAAAATGAGAATTAACAATTAATATTTTGACGACCAAATGCATATGGTCGTTACAAATGTTTAACAACGACCATTAGTTGTAAATGTTTTACAACCAAGTTAAAGCTGGTCGTTGTATGTGTGGCGCCAAAACCTTAAAATCTGCCAAAACAATCAACGACTAAAACAATATATTTGACGACCAAATAATTGGTTGTATTCAGAATAAGTTAACAACCATCTTATTTCAGTCGCTAAAAGTGATAAAACGTTACAACCAATGTTAGATGGTCGTTAAAAGGAATATTTGCCAACCATATTGGCTGGTCGTTAAAATTACTAATCACGACCAATAAACGTGGTCATCAAAACCGTTATCAACAACTAAATGATATGCTTGGTTGTTGACAATGAATCGTATACAATTAAATTTTGAGTTAGCTACAAATATGTTGTGCGACAAAGTATTAGTTGTTAATCCTATGTTTTTTGTTGTGGCCAAAATGAGAATTAACAACCAAGGTCTTAGTTGATTACATTTAGCGGTGCTTGGTTAGTGATCTTTACAATAGCCTTTTGAGAAGACGAGGTCGGCTTGGTGACCAAGGGCTTGCATAGGTAGTGATGGCAACGGGGCAGATCGGGGCGGATTAGTCTGATCCAAATCCGCCCTGCAATAATTGTAGAAGATCCAAATTCACCTTGCGATCCGCCATTTTTCGGGGCGGATTGGATACGGATCGGGGCGGATCAGAGCCCTGATCCGTATACTGATCCATATTTTTTTTTTTTTGCATTCAAAAAATTTAAAATATATTGAAACAAGCTTTACTACTATACTATAAGAGTTTAAACAACATCCTCCTCCTCAATTTCCTCCTCACTAAACCTTGTGCAAGGTCCACAATATGTCAAAGGTGATGAATTTTCTATTCAAAAAATATTTTAATTATCTATAAAATAAATAATCAAATCACATATAAAACAAAATATAAATTCAATATTTTAATCCTTTTTTTTTAAATTCGGGGCTGGGCGGATCGGGGCAGCCCCTATCCGATCCGATCTGATCCGATCCGCTCCGCTCCGCGGCAGATCATGGATATCTGTCCCAATCCGCCCCGCCAACCCGCGAATCAAGTATTTTTCGCTCCATTCGGATCGGATATCCATCAGGTTCGGGGCGGATCGGATATTTTTGCCATCTCCATGCATAGGTCTTATAATTTCCATGGACTTGGACGTCACTGCCTCATTTTTCTAATTCTTTGAAGCTTCGCGGCATTAGATGAGCATAACCAAGTTTGGGATTCATTATCGCTTTCTACATACAAGATGCGATTTTGTTCTCATTTAATCATCTTCGCCTACACACTACAAGAATTTTATCCTCTGCATACAAAATTTTAGGAGACAAATTTAATTTTGTAGCCGGAGTTTACTTTTCTCCACAAATACGATGTTTTGTAAGGTTATGTTTTACTTCAAAATTTTCAAGAATGAGAGGACTTGTGCCCACGAAAATGTGTATTTTTCTCGACAAAAAATTTGTTGGGTAAAATATATCTTTTGCCGACAAAAAAAATTAATCCGTTTGTAGGCAAATAAATAACAAAAAAAATTCCCACTTTTTTGTTGTGTTTTAGTCCCGGCAAATAGAATATTTGAAGGGAAAAAATTAAATATATAATTTATGTTTTATGCTAAATTCCCTCTTAAAATTGAGAATCCCATTTTAAGAATCTCAGCCCATTTTATTTGTTCAATTACCACCAAACTGGCCCGTCTTCTCTCTCTTGTTCTCTCCCAATTCGTAAACCAGAGAACGCAGCCGGCAGCCGCAGCAGGAAACCCTTTCTCTCTGTCTCTCATTCTCTCTCCGTCGGAGTCCGGACTGTCTCCGGTGATCAGTGGTCACGACTCACGACCCAAACTCCTCTCATTCTCTAATCTCGTTCTCGCAGTCACCAGGTACATGGTTTGTATTTGTATATGTTATATCTAGGGTTTTTTTTTTTTTTGCGAGATAATTGGTAGAATAGTTTGGATTTATAATTGAGAAATTTATGCTTTCTGTGGAGGGTTGAATATGTAATCTTGTGCAATAATGGTGATTGTGAAACTGCAAGCATTTACTCTTGAGATTAATTGCTTGTATAAAAAAAATTAATTAGGATTTGTATTATTGATACATGGTCAAAGTAAGTGAAATCAGATATGAATGATCTTTGTATGGAAATTTCTTACATTTTTCCATATTCACAACTCAATATCATATGACTGTTTATATATGCTATTGAACGTTATTTTTCTCATATATGAAACATATCAATGATTTTTTTTTTTAGTTGATTGTAAGCTTTTCACTTTGTTCAGATACAATAACATTTTGTCCTCGAAATAAGTGACCGTATCGTTAATGATGTCAATTATCTATTCCAATAGTATTTTAAAGTGTTAAGGTATCAATGTGATTTTAAAGGCTGGTTAAGCCCCCATTTCTTTTGAAATATGTTGAAATTGCTTTATTCCAAATAACACACTAGATTGAATGTTCTTTCAAAAGGGATTAAAGCATTAGAGTAAAAATCAAGAATGAATATCTCTAGGAGATATTTTCCCCCTGATCTACTGATGGAAGGCTTCTTCTTAGTGGTTTATACAGTTATGGACAGAGTCATCCTTTTGTATATATTGGGGTGTTAAGTAGTAGCACTTAAGAGACTTCCGGCAAAATATTATGGCCTAGAGGGGCTGAAATTAAACAAAAACAGAACCATCAATAAGGCATGTATAAATTCTTTGAAACTCGTGGAAGTTGCAACAAACACATATGTGTTTGTTCTTTAGGAAAAGTTGGCTTTCTAACAATATTTGCTTTAGTGGTACAATAATGCTCCATGATAACTAGACTGTGACATATGCATGTAGAATGAAATTTTTGCTCCCAGTAATTGCACAGTGAGCATCATCGCACCAACCCTACTTAGTTATTATATAACAACATTTACTAAAATATGAGACCTACCTTTAGCAACATATATCAACTAGAATCTATGGACGGCCAACAACTCATTGACGAACGTAGCCATTTTTCAGTCTAAAATGTAACTGTAGTAACTTTATATAATGACATATGGAGATAAAGTATGATATTAAAAAAGAATGAAAACCAAACTATTGAAAATCAAACTGTTGTAATCTCTTGGACTGTGTTATTATGTCTTGTATTCGGCTATGTTAATGGAAAAATTCAAGTTTGAGTTGAACCAGCTAATCAAAGATGATATTGATCGTTCAATGAACAAGAAGTGGAAGGAGTACCGTTGTAGACTACATAAAAAATTTCAAGGCATGGGTGGCATTGAAGATATTGGATCTGCAA
The DNA here is from genome assembly GCA_030279155.1 of Forsythia viridissima. Classification (NCBI taxonomy): domain Eukaryota; kingdom Viridiplantae; phylum Streptophyta; class Magnoliopsida; order Lamiales; family Oleaceae; genus Forsythia; species Forsythia viridissima. The sequence continues at coordinate 9,072,857 of CM059041.1, forward strand.
AAAGAAACAAGCCTGCGTCTATAGTGGAGCAAAGTGATTGGGATTTTCTTTGTGATTATTTTGCAAGTGATGAGATGAAGGTTAGTAATGTGCAATTTTACTATTTGTAGTGCGTGTTATTGATGGAATCTATGGATTTATGTAATGAGTGATTGATAAATTAGAACTCTTTATAATTGCTATTACTTTCTTGTTGGAAAAAAGTTATTATTTTTTGTCCCATTTATTTATTTTTCTCTAGTATTTTGTCACTTTTTATTTCCTATATTTCTTGTTGTTTAAGCAATTTACACTTGTGGTCAACAATGCTTCTAATTATGCATTTTGATTAGAACTGTGATACATATACATTGTAGAAAAAGTCTGAAGCGAGCAAAGCAAATAGTGCCAAAAAAAAGTTGGTTACTCTTCAAGGATCGAAATCTTATGCTGCACATGCACATGAAATGGTAAGTCATAAATAATGATACAATATTATATTTTATCAACTTCATACATCAAATTCTTTTTTTTAAACAGAGGGATTCGCTTATAAAAGAGCTACCTGGTGAGATCAAATTTTTCTATGACATGAACTGTAGTGAACGTGGGTGGACAACCAAAGAAGCGGAGTCTTTTTATGTAAGTAGTTTTATTTGTTGCAATGGTATAATATATATTTCAAAATTATAATCATTTATTTATAATTTACATTGATCTACAGAATCAAATGCTGGACCTTTTACAAGAACAGAATTCTCAACTAGACCCGAATGAACACCTTACGCCTTTGAAAGAATCTGAAATATGTGAGCAAGTTTTGGGCAAGAGATTTAGCTACGTTGATCAACAGAAAAACCCAAAGAAGACAAGGTTGGAAAATTGTAGTACTTCTGTAGAAAATGTTGCTTTACGGAATGAGGTTCAAGATCTTCGTTCTCAGTTGAAATTTGTGCAGACATTCTTAAATCGCATTCCTGAAGAGTTTTTTCTGCAGCCTGTTCAACCTGACGCGTCTCCGTCTAATGGTGATAATTAATGAGTTTTTGACTTTATTTTTTGTGATGGTGGTAATAGATATATATTTTTCTTCGATCGAGACAATAGTCCGCTTCTCTACATTTCTTATTTTTATATTGAGAACACCAATGACTGAACTGGGTGTAATCTTTTGTTTAAGTCATAACATTTGATATTGATATATAGTTGTAGTTGATATCATGATATTTTAATTGATCGAAGGCCCATGAAAATTTTAGTTTTTGTTAATCTTATTTATTTCTTTTACTTCTTATAATTATTTATGGTTGTGGGTAAAATTTGCTTGTAGTATGATGTGAATGTGTGAAAGTTATGGAGCCATGAATATTATTGTTGCCAATCATATTTCTCGTTATTTTAATAGTTCGGTTGTTAATATAAACTTTTTACAACCACTTCTTTTGTTGTTAAAAAGAAAGGCAATTAAATTCTTGTTGCTTCAATGTTCATTTATCGACCAAAATATTTAATATAACGACAAATCAAACAGTTGTTGAAATGAAAATCGGCTTTCAATATAAATATTAACGACCATTTCTTTTGTTGTTGAAATAAAAGGCAACTAAAATTTGGTTGCTCTCATTATAATTTAACGACAAAAATAATTAATACAACGACAAATCAAATAGTTGTTGAAATAAAAATTGGTTGTCACTATTAAATATTAACGACCATTTATGTCATTGTTGAAATGAAAGGCAACTAAAATTTGGTTGCTTTTATTGTATTTTAACGACAAAAAAATTTGATACAACAACCAAATAGGTGGTTGGGAAATAAAAATCGGTTGCCACTATTAAATATTAACGACTATTTATTTGGTTGTTGAAAATAAAAGACAACTAAGATTTGGTTGCTTTTACTGTATATTAACGACTAAAATATTTGATACAACAACCAACAAAGTAGTTGGGATAAAAAGAATCGGTTGTCAATACAAACCATGTACGACCATTTATTTAGTTGCTGAAACAGTACATGTAACGACCAACCATTTTGTAGTCGTTGAATACATTCGCCAACACCTCTTTGCCAACCAACGAACGACCAATTGATTTTGGTCGTTGCATGTAATCAACAACCAAATATGTATATTCTACGACCATTTGTATAGTTGTTGAATGTCATATTTCTTGTAGTGATGGTGAAGGATATACCGTTAATCAAAACTCCAGCAAAGGTGTGTGCATACTCTTTAGTTGGGAAGCAGCACAGGAAACCTATCCCCAAGAAAAGTCACTGGAGAGCCACTCAAAAGTACAATTGATTCATGCAGACTTGTGTGGACCTGTGACACCAGAATCGAATAGCAAGAAAAGGTACATACTTACTTTCATTGATGATTATTCTAGAAAGTGCTGGGTGTATTTCTTGTTCGAGAAGAATGAGACGTTTGCATACTTTAAGAGATTCAAAGTGTTGGTTGAAAAAGAAGCTGGGACTATGTGTGTTGTTTGCGTACTGATAGGGGTGGAGAATTCACCTCCAATGAATTTAATGAATTATGTGCTTTGAATGGGATTAAAAGACAGCTCACTGCTGCCCTTACCCCTCAGCAAAACGGAGTAGCTGAAAGGAAAAACAGGACCATCATGAATCTAGTGAGGAGCACTTTGTCTGAGAAAAATATGCCAAAGGAATTTTGGCCTGAGGGTGTTAACTGGGTAGTTCATGTTCTCAACCAAAGTCCAACTCAAGCTGTTAAAGATATAACTCCTGAGGAGGCATAGAGTGGGCATAAGCTGAATGTGGAGCACTTTAGAGTCTTTGGTTGTATAGGGTATGTTCACATTCCTGATCACAAGAGGACCAAGCTGGAAGACAAAAGTATGAATTGCATACTGCTGGGGTTGAGCGAGGAATCAAAGGCCTATAGGTTGTATAATCCATCAATGAAGAAGATTGTGACTAGTAGAGATGTGACTTTTGAAGAAAGTGAAAAATGGAATTGGGGCTTAAGTGAAGAAGAAGAGAAGAAGAATGTACTTATTTGGAGTGATGAAGAGCAATCAGAAGAACATGAGATGCATAGTAGCAGTGACGAAGAAAGTGAAGAAGCTGACCAATCACATGAAGAATGGAACATCAGCTTATCCTCGAATGACTCAGCTGAAGCACCAATTCCACGTGAAGGTAGGAACATGGGACCACCAATCCGAATGCAAGACTATGTTACAGGTGAGGGCTTATCCGAAGAGGAGGAAATGCAAAATATGGTGTACTATACCTCAGCAGATGATCCAAGTTCTTTTGAGGAAGCAGCAAAGTGTGCAAAGTGGAGAGAAGCCATGGAGATTGAGATGAAAGCAATAGAAAGAAACGGTACTTGGGAATTGGCTGATTTGCCAAAAGAAGCGAGGAAGATTGGAGTAAAATAGATATTCAAAACAAAGTTGAACGAGTGAGGAGAAGTGGATAAATTTAAAGCTCGACTTGTAGCTAAAGGGTACGCTCAGCAGTATGGTATTGATTATATAGAGGTATTTGCTCTGGTTGCTAGGTGGGACACAATCAGGATGATCTTGGCCTTAGATGCTCAAAGAGGGTGGAGTGTGTACCAATTAGACGTGAAAAGTGCGTTCCAACATGGAGGGCTGGAGAAAGATGTGTATGTTGATCAGCCACAAGGTTTTGAGAAGAAATGAGAGGAGCATAGAGTCTATAAGCTGAGAAAAGCTCTATATGGGTTGAAGCAGGCCTCTCGGGCCTGGTACAACAGGTTAGAGACATACTTTATTGATGAAGGATTTGAGCGGTGTCCTAATGAACATACTTTGTTCATTAAGACTCAAGGAGATGGTGAGATATTGATTATAAGTGTGTACGTAGATGACTTGATATTTACACGAAGCAGCTCGAAGATGTTTGAGGAGTTCAAAGTCTCAATGAAATCTAAGTTTGATATGTCGAATCTGGGCAAAATGAAGTTCTTTCTTGGAGTAGAGATTATGCAGAATGAAAAAGGAATTTTCTTAAGTCAACGTAAGTATGCACATGAGGTACTAGAAATGTTTGGTATGGAAAGCTCAAACTCAGTGAAAAATCCCATTGTGTCAGGCTTCAAAATGAAGCTTAATGTATTTAACTGCTACAAGGCCTGATCCCATGTTTGTTGTTAGCTTAGTCAGTAGGTACATGGAAAAACTTACTGAACTTCATATGCAAGCTATCAAAAGAGTTTTAAGGTACATAAGAGGGACTGTGGATCTAGGTGTTGGGTACAAAAAAGGAGCTAAAGATGGTGAAGAATTGGTGGCTTTTTCTGATAGTGATTATGCAGGTGATGTTGATGATCGAAGAGGTACTTTTGGCTATGTCTTCATGATGAGTGACGGGGTAGTGGCATGGAGCTTCAAGAAGCAACCAGTGGTCACTCTTTCCACTACGGAAGCTGAATTCATTTCTGCAGCTACATGTGCCTGCCAAGGTGTGTGGATGAGGAGAGTGCTTGAGAAATTGAGCTGCAAACAAAGTAAGTCTACCATAATTTTCTGTGATAATATTTCAACTATTAAGCTATCAAAAAACCCTGTGATGCACACAAGAAGTAAACACATTGATATTAGATTTCATTTCCTTCGTGATCTCTGTAAAGATAGTGTTGTTGAACTTGAACATTGTAGCTCACAAAACCAGGTGACAGACATTATGACGAAGGCTTTAAAGCTGGATAGTTTCGAAAAATTGAAAGACCTGCTTGGAGTGTGCAGAATGCCAGATGAAGTAAACTGATTGCTGTATGCAATGCATTTTAAGGGAGGAATTGATGAGAGTTCATGCAACAAATCCGGAACAGGGTTTAATGTTTTACTACTTTCTGTTAATAATCTCTATTCTTAGGGAGTTCTTGTTTTAGTTTGATTTGTTCTTAGCCAGCAAACCACGTTCTTAGGAGTGTTAGTTCGTGGGTTGTTATTTTGCTTCTTTCTGTTGTAAAAGGGCTTTATATAAGCCATCTATTATTCAATAAAGAACAAATTCATTCTCCCAATTTTGTTAGTTATAGTGTAAAGTTTTTTTGAGCTCCAACACTTATTAACTGTTCTTCTAATAAAATTTATACATTATCAATAACAACAAATGTGAATGTATTAAATATTGTCTATAATGATTTTTTATCTATTTATTTGATGAATTGTAAAAAAAAAAACGATTAAAAAAAATTGTATCTGACTCTTATAATTTACTCATTGAATAGTGTGTTTTACCATATTTTTTTGGGGTCTAAAATCGCATGACAGCTATTTTGTATCTCGAACTTTCCACTCAAAAAGAATGAATATAAAAATGAGTTCGAAGTTCGAATTCATTTCTCTCCACTTTTCGATCTTTCGTTAATCTTCTTCGCTAATAAGGTATCGTGCCTCTCTCTCTCTCTCTCTCATACACTGGCACGCACATATACACACGTATTAATGAAATGCCATGTGTGATTTTGGTCAAAGCTTCGTGTTAATAACACTTGATAATGCTGAGACATGCAATGTTCAGCTCAATTTTTTTGAGGAATTTTTAAATATGCCTTGTTTTGATGGGTAAAACGAAGAATATAGAACTCTAAGGGTATCTCCAACCTATCGCCAAATTGAAGTGAAAACGCCAAGATGGAGCAAAACTTTTCTCCAACCGGACGCCAAATAGTTGCACCATTTTGAGAAGATAAACAGTGCTGCACTGTAGCAATGGAGATGAATTTGGCGTGAAAAATTATTCCACATTTACTCCGGATTGGCTAAAGTGAACATTTAGTTTTCTTTTTGTGTCCTTTTTTCTTTACAGTTTAATTGTTTTATGATATAAATTGATTTATAATTATTTTAATTTGATTATTATATTTATTGACACAATAAATTGTATGAGGAGTAATAAATTGAATAATAAATAACATCTACTACATATATTGAATAAAAAGTACTCATTAAGATTGAGAAGTTACAAATTCGATTATTGAAAACAAGTACGAAAAATTAGCACTACTACTTGGGAGACGTTGAAATGAAAAAATTTAAGTAAAATACAACATCAACCGCAAGACTATTGTTTAATAGTCTGGTAAATCATTTTCAGATCCTCCAAGATCATCAAAATATTGACCGAATGGACCTGAGCTACTTTGAGATTCGCTCGTTTTCGGATTATTCCCGTTTGTTCATTTTGAACAGACTCACGCAAAATTGGATCTGGTATGGAACTCAAATTTTTAAATAATATTTTGTTCTCTTCTCTATAGTCTATCACGTTAACTTTTTTGGCCTCGGGTTGAGCTCGTAGCATTTGTATTCTGAACTGTTATTGCCTATCCTCATGATCTTGTTTGGTAATGTGAACCAATGGACGATTCTCTTCTCTCATTTTTGTATTTTCTTCATAATTTTTCTATTTTCCTTTTGCCTTTTTTACCCCTATAGGTCGTTGATTCGAAGTGCCACCAATATCTTCTTCACTTATGTCAGGACAAAATGAAGACAATCTTGGATATTCTGATGTCGGAGACGCTGAAGTTGGAGACTCTTGTTGTGATGATGCAAAGTAACCACTGTGCCTGTTTAAGCTGGGTATTACAGTGTTAACGTCAATACCAAATTTCTCTGTATCTTTCATGAGGGGCCAAACACGATCAAATTTAAAGCATTTGTTCAATTTGTCATCATGTAACAACAACGCCTTCGCTCGATTCATCTGCAAATTGATATAAATGTATATGTTAAATTATAACAAATACAATTATTATAATATAAAATTTAAAAATAATACTCACAATATCTTGTTCTGATGCTCCACTTGGATTCAAATTTTCAACTTGTCGAATGCATCTCTCAAATTGCCAACAGTAGCAATAATAACCGCCATCCAACATTGCAAGGATCTATTAGCTCGATTTTGCATTATATGATCTGGTTTTGAACTATTGTACTCACTCTCAATGCGATTCCAAAATGTCTTCGCCGATTGATTAATACCAATAATAGGATTTTGAGAAATATCAAGATATACACGACACAAGTGTATGTCTTTTTCATTTGTGTATGAAGCTGTTCATTTATTTGAACTCATATTAATTGGAGGTAATAAAAAATAAATCAATCGTATACTAATTTATAGGCAAAATTGGAGATAGATAAGATAACTTGGCTCATGAATTTATGATAAAAGTAAAAGTATGACAAGATAAGATTCTTTCTGTATTTATGACAGCAGAGATAAGATATGTGGAATAGGCCATGATGAGATATTTTGCAGTAAATTGGATAAGGTGTTGGTATGTGTAATCATGATTATATTTAGTAATAAAGTTAAAATATGATTAGATTAAACATGATTACATAAAGTATTAAAGTGAAATTATGATTAGGTAAACTATATTAACTACATTATGATTCGTTAATGTATGATTATAGACTTTATGATTAACTAAAGTATGATTACGTATATTTAGGATTATATATATTATAATTATAGAAGGTATTCATCGGATGAAGTTAGAATATATGTATTATTATTATAGAAAGTATTCATTGGATGAAGTTAGAATATATGTATCAATTGAGATAAAGTATGTAAAAGTATGATATAGTATGCTAAAGTGACAATATAATGACATTATGGAAACGTTATATAACAGGGCACTCCATCTTGTAACAAAAAAAAAACTCACTACACCAATTCTACAAGCAAAATGAATTTCAATACTGGAGAGTCTTCTAATTTGTCTTCGTCCTCGTTTTCACTATCCTTCTCGGATGGAGATAATGATAGCGAAGTAGAACTACTGAATAACAATGCACGGACAGAATCGATAACTCAGATTGTTTCCAACAACAATATGATTATCGCTTACTACATCGATCAACAACAACACGAATGACCCACAGAGGATCAATTCCTGGTCATATAGTTATCAATCGTGATCGACAAAATGCTGATGTAAATCTTTTCAACGACTATTTTGCAGAGAACCCACTTTACAATGAAGGTATGTTCCACCGACGCTTTTGAATGTCACGAAGGTTATTTTTACGTATACTTCAGGGTGTTGAAAGTCATGACAACTACTTTGTACAGAAAAGGGATGGACTAGGTAGAATCGGATTGTCTTCTTTGCAGAAGATAACTACTACGTTTTGGATGTTGGCATATGGTGCAGCGGCATATGCTCAGCGGCAGATGCTACTGATGAGTATATTAAAATAGGAGAATCTACAGCAATTGAAAGTTTGAAGAGATTTTGTCGTTCTATTGTTGAGGTGTTTGCATTGCAGTATCTAAGAGCACCAAACTGTGATGATGTCGAGAGGCTACTCCATATTGGTGAACAACGTGGGTTTCTAGGAATGTTGGGTAGTCTCGACTGTATGCATTCAAAGTGGAAAAATTGTCCAACAGCTTGGGCAGGACAATATGCAGGCCGTGGTGGATATCCAACAATTATACTCGAGGCTGTAGCTGATTACGATCTGTGGATATGGCATGCACATTTTGGTTTGCCATGTTCAAATAATGACATCAATGTATTGGAGGCATCCCATCTGTTTTCCAACCTTACTGAAGGTATTGCTCCTCCAGCGAAGTATGTCATACAAGAACAAGAATATAATACGGGCTATTATTTAGCTGATAGTATATATCCCAAATGGTATACTCTTGTTCAAACAATTCATGATCCACGTACTCAAAAATAAAAATTTTGCGATGAAACAAGAGAGCTATAGAAAAGATGTAGAACGAGCATTTGGCGTTCTTCAATCAAGATTTGCAATAGTTGTAGGACCATCACAGTATTGGAATAAACATGTATTACATGATATAATGACTGCGTGCATTATTATGCACAACATGATTATTGAAGATGAACGTGATGTTGAAGCGCCAATTGGAGATTGGGTGGAAGCGCCAACTCCAGAAGTTGAAATGGTAGTAGACGAAGTTACTCGATTTCAAGAATTCCTTGCTCGGCATCGGCAAATCAAATATAAAGAGGCTCACAATATTGCACTTTGAAATGCATTAATTGATCATTTGTGGGATGAATATACTAATTCCGAGGATTAAATGACAAAAGTAATTATGTTTTGACGTCTTTTTTTTTTTTTGTAATCTGTCCAATTTTTTTATTTTATTATGTTAAATGTTTTTGAAATTGAGATATTTAGTATCGTGCCTTTTCTTATTTTTTTCAATGAATGCAATAATTACGAAAATTAAATGTAATTTAAAATTTATATATTTAATATAAAATTATAAATACACTATATGATTAACTAATTTTTGAATTAAATTATTGTTCAAAATTACAAATATAAATATATGATAATAGACACTGTTCATTTGGTACAACATTTGAAGTAATGGGTTAGAGAAGACATGTGGATTTGGTGTAAAAATTGCACCATGTTAGTGCAAAAGTTGCACCAATTTGAAGATATGGGTTGGAGATGGCCTAAGAGCATCTCCAACCCAGCGCTAAAATAGAGTGAAAATACCAAAATGGCGTCCAAATCTTCGCCAACTGAGCTCCATTTCTGTGCGCCAATTTGAGAAGTTGAACAGTGGCGCAACACTGTAGAGATGAAGATGGTTTGCATTGAATCTTATTTCCAATTTTACCCTTGTATTGTTGAAGCAAATATTTGTTATTCCTTTTGTGTCCTATTGATTTGGATTTTATTATTTTTGTGATATGTTTATTTTAATTCATTTGGATAATTCCGAGAATTAAATAACAAAAGTAATTATGTTTAATGAGTTTTTTTTTTTTGTTTGTGTATCTATCCAAATTTTTGAATTTTTTTTTATGTTAAAATGTTTTTTAAAATTATGATATGGAGTATCGTGCCTTTTTTTATTTTTTTAATGGATGCAATAATTACGGTAAATAAATGTATTTTAAAATTTATATATTTAATATAAATACACTATATAATTAAATAATTTTTGAACTAAATTATTGTTAAGAATTATAAATATAAATATATGAGAATAGACACTATTCATTTGGTGCAATATTTGAAGCAATGGGTTGGAGATGACATATGTATTTGGTGTGAAAGTTGTACTATTTTAGTGTAAAAGTTGCACCAATTTGAAGATATGAGCTGGAGATGGCCTAATACTTTATTTGTGAGAAGCATGCATTTTTTATTTTTGAGGCTCTATTGGGTGCTAGTAGAGTTCATGGGGACGTTGAGTTGGGAAACAAAGTAAGGAAGGTTATTTGAGTTCAATCTCATTGTTGTGAACAATATGTGGCTTTGTTTTGTGTCGCAGTGTTCACCTTATATTTCTATCGGATAAAATAAAGTGAAATATCTTTTGAAATTCAGATAATATATTTGTAGGTCAAGAAATTCTACGGCATTTGATGCTCGCAATCAATTTCTCTCTGGCTTGCAATAGTAAATTTCCAAGGGTTACAATGATTGGGATATAGATGCTAAAAGGAAGGTTTAGATAGAATGTTTTACCAAGTAGTTTATCGGGTTTGAGGTATTACTATGATTCATTGAGTAAAGTGAGACAGCAAACCAAATTTTGGCACCCAAGTTTACTACACGTGTATCGGTATCTTAGAAATCAATGAATCTATTGGTATGTAAGTGGATTTCTATTAACTAAAAGCTTTGGATGTGAAGACCGGTGGTATTGGGAAGAAAAAGAAGCACAAAAAGCAATATGACCAATTATCTCATGCTGTAGGATATGAATTGACAGGTTCAAAGCTGATTTTCTTATCATCATGATGTGACTCTTTTTTCTCTATCTTTTTTTTTTTTCTCTTGGTGTTGGTTTCGAAGCTGAAATGTCTGTTGTGTGGACTGGGTTTGGGAATTCTAATTGAATTCATTGATGCAGTAATCCTGTGCGCTCTTCTAAATATTTGTTTTCTGTTCCATTAAACATTCTCTCTTTTTCCTTGATTTTTTTTTTTCCTTTTGTTATGTGCAAATTTTTCAGTAGAAATGAAATGCTTCATGTTTAAAATAGCTCATGCCCATGCTGTGGGCAAATAAAAATTCTCTCTTAAGATACTTTTTCTGGTACGTTATTGACCATAATTATAAATGAATGAAGACACTAGTGTTATTAAACCCAGATTGGCCCGATCAAAAAACCGGCAACCCGGTGTTCCAACTGTTCCGATTCCCTTAATTTGACCATCCAACAATCAAACTGTTTACAACTCGAAAAAACTGCCAGTTTTATAAGTAACCCGATGACCTGTCCGGGTCATTATATCATGAAATTTTTCATTTTTTATTACTCTATTATATCCAAAAGATGCACCAAGTACTTCTTGTTCTCCACTCTATTAATGAGATGTTAATACAATAAAGTAGAATAATTTATGTTATTTATTACAAGAATTAGTTTATCATACTAGGAGTTTCGTACTTAATAAATTATTTTTTTATAATAATTAGTTGATTATACTAGGAGTCTCGTACTTATTTAGCTAAATACATTTTATGGTGATGATTTTCTAATATATATATATATATGTTGTTTTGTTTGATATGGACTTGCAGTGTGATATTTAGTCACAAAATAAATAAATATAATGTTAATTTATTGTAGTGTAACAATTCATGATTTTATGTTATATTTAACAAAAATAGTCTTATGGTTCAACATAAATTGACCCACCAGGTCGATGTCCGGGCCTGGTGTGGTCTGGTAACTATGGATGACACTATACTTGTTCACATTGCACTTTCGTTTTGTATTCAGATGTTTCATTGCTTCTTTGTGTGTTCATTTTCCACTTCATTTGCTTTATGGACTTGGATGTGTCCAAACTGTGAAAGAAAACTAAGTGGTTCAGGAATATCAGACGATTCATTCACATCAAATTTAATCCTATTAAAGATGTACTTTTATTTTTCTATGGTTTTCATTGAAGTAGGTTCAAGAATGATGAAGTGATCAGAGCATATTAAATTGGAGGAATGACTACCTAGCACCCATGATGATTATCCAAATCTGGTGCAATACTCTATTTCCAAGCTAGCTTGTTTGTAGTTCCACATTGATAATTCCTTTAAAATCTTCTGTCCAGTAGTATTGCTTCAATTAAATAACTCACCATGTTATGCTTTATTTTTTATATGATTTTGTAAACCTTGCTACCCTATTCTTGAATATGCCCCCAATATTTTCGAACACTTCATTATGTCTGGAATAGAAAGTGAAGTGTCAAATTTGCATACCCAATGAGTCATGTATTCTTTGACACCATCTTAACATAAGGTACTTCTGTCAACCAGATTCCACTGAGCGTCTGCTTGTTTATCTGAACTGCTTAACTCCAAAATTGGAGTTGTTTTTACTTTTTATTAGTTCACACCAGACATTCACGTGGTGAATTTATAAAATTAATATAATTCTGGGCAATGCTGCTGTATTTTTTTTTTGTCTATGCAATGTTTAGGAGCTTTAGGAAATTATGCATTTTGGAATCATCTTTACCTTAATTAAGGTGGCTTATGGCTGAGAAAAGTTTATCCAGTCTTAGGATTAAGGTGACAGAAGACCATAATCTTGTAAGTGGAGATGAGTCTGAAGTTGTATGAATTTCCTAGTTAGTTGCTTTGGACATCGTACCAAAGATACAATGTTTATCAAGTAATAAAGTGGATTATGAGTCCAAGTATCGTTCCCACGAAGATTTAGATAGTTCAGTTCAATTATATTAACCTTAACCGAATCTAATGAACTTTTGAATGTTTGTTTCTTAAACTAATTAAAACATGAACTAAAAACAATAAACTAATTATAAATCAAATAACTAAAAATTAGATCAATGAAAATTACTTTAAAATTGAGAAAGAAGAGTACTAGGATCCCGAATCCGTTTATAATCGTTAATTCCTCTATCTTAATTCTTGGTCTTGACAAATTACATCAGTTATGAAGATCAATATCCCTAGATTGTTCAACAGTTTCTTTCGAATAAAGTTAAACCTATTCATATGCATGACTCGACTATATTTCTATGACGAATGCGAATACAAATGAAAGCATTAAATTTCTGTGGATACTTAAAGATCACCTAAAGCATAGCGGTATATTTCTATCCCCTATCGGACTTTAAGATAATTAAAATAGTGTCTAGCATGCTTTCGATCTTTCGATAGTAAAACATACCACAACGATCATACAATTATTGCGCATATAATTATAGATTCATATAAATCAAAATTAATTATTCAAAACTATCATGAAATAAATTGTCAAAAACCAAGTCTTAAGATAGAAGAATTTAGATTACAAATTTCATCATAATCCTAGCACAAAATAAACTAGCCTAACATACTAATAATAAGAGAAGAAGGAGAAGAAGAAACTATGGAATTCATAACCCGGAACGAAGAAATCTTGAGTGAGAAGAAATCTTGATCTTGATCTTGATCTTCGTTCTTGGATAGATGAATCTTGATCTTCCGTGTTGTGTGTCTTGTAATGTTCTCTTCCCCCAAAACTCAACAAAAAAACGACCTTTGATATGAGTTAATAACTCATATATATACTTACCTAATTGTGCCCTAGAAGATCCCAAAAATTCATTAAAATCGTGTCCCAAAGGTTTCCTAAGTGTATCAGGACTCAAAAAGGAAAGAAAATTACGTTTCTGCAGAAAATACACTGGGCGATCGCCCAGTGCAAACCCGGGCGATCGCCCAGGCATGATGTTTTACATTCTGCTGTTGAAAAAAGGTCCCGGGCGATCGCCCCGCTTTGTCGTGGGCGATCGCGCAATTCAGCATTTTTTCTCTGCGGCGGCTGTTTTTCAAATGACCATAACTTCTTGTATGAAACTCCAAATTGAGATCCGTAAAAAGTGTTGGACTCGTAATTCAATTATCTTTCCAATGGTATATCATTTGACTTTTGGAGATATCTATATCAAAAGTTGTGCTCGAATTTCCCCACATGTTGCTGTAGGTAGTTTCTCAATTCGGTTCTTTAGCTTTCTGGTGTTTGATCCATTGATTCAACTCTTCATTGTCACTCCAAAACACCTTAAACTTATTGATTTTATCTTCTTCCTCATGCTCCAATGTTTGGCTCTTAATATTCACTTCAAAAACTCCATTTACTTGTCGAATTCACCAAGTTGTTGCTCTTTCCGTCCATTCTTCTCCAATTGCTATTAAACAGGTCCAAACTGAAATATGAAGATTAAAACACAAAATTAAGTAATAATTCAATAAAATGACGGAATAAAAGCTTAGTTTAAAGGTCCGAATAAGTGCACAAAATGCACTTATCATTTATCAAGCAGGTGATTGCTTATATTTCTGGATGGAAATTAGTTATGGTTATATTATATTGATTTAATGGAAAAGGTATCTTATTATGCTGTTTATTTTGGCAGTGATGTGATGACGTATTCACTGAAAACTGGTCTAAAGTGCAATATGAACTTGTTTTTTTTGTATTATTGATTCTAGTTATTTTACAGTTTGGTTTTGAGAAAGGAAATATTTTGATGTTTAAGGAAGTTTCACAATTGAGGAGCAAATAAGGCCACCCGATTTTAGTAAAAGTTAATTTGGTAATTTTCCAAAATATAGAAATACCTGGTGAGCTATGTGTCTTTCAAACATCGAAGAATGCCAGAATCCCCCAAGTTCTTTAATCTCTCAGAGGTCACCCTTCTATTGGAAAGTTTTCATGGATATGAACTATTCTAGTTTAATTTTACTTCTTGTTGAGCTGTTTATAAGAAGCTTAAGATAAGAACCTTCAGAAAGCCGATAGAGAGACCTGTAAGTTGAATGTTAATGTAGAACTGATATAAGGAAATCACTATTCCTCGTGCGTCTTTATTGTAACATTATGCCTTGCCTGATTCAATTGCTATCTGATTTTGTATACGTATATCAAGTTATTTTTACTATATTGAGATAATGGAGAGATATATTTTCCTTTTTCCGCCCCACTATTCCCATTTTGAGCCTGTTTATCAATTTGCATTTCAGGTGGATCTGATGAACCGTCCATGGATCTTATTGGGGCGGATAGAAAAGAAAGAACACAACATGATGATCGCCTCGCTCTGGCAGAGAGGCGGTATCTCGAGTGCTGGCAAAAAATTGATCTCCAAAGACTTGCCAAGACAGCCAACAAATCACACCGTGACCGTATACAAGAATTTAACCATTATCTGGCTAATGTAAGTGAACACTATGACATTCCCAAAGTTGGGCCTGGCTAATTCCTCACCTAGATACCTAACATTCCTGCATTGTTGCTGTTCCATTCCTTTACCATGAATGTGTGTCCAACTGAACATTGTTCTTTGTTTACATGTAATTCACTTCATTCTCTGGCTGTTACGGTCTCATTTTGTTCTCGTGCAACAACAAAAAACTGTCTTGTTTTCAGTAAATATCAGTGTTCTAAAAAGCGCCGTCTAAGCGCGAAGCGTGACTTCCACGCCTTGCTTATGTCCTAGGTGCGTGCTTTTTTTGTCAACTATATTTTTAACTAAAAAGCGCGTGCCTATGCTATTAAAATAAATATATTTACTTACCATATTCCATATATTTACCTTGTTAGTAGAATTGTATATAGGAAAATATATGTATGTAATATTCCTATTTTAGGTAGGATCCTTTCATTATTAGTATATATATGCATTGTACTCTTATTCAATTATTCATTCAATTGAATCAATATAGAGAATTATTTCTCCACACATATTCTCTTTTATATTTCTTCATCTCTTTTATATTTCTTCATGGTATCAGAGCGACGATTCTGAGCAACGATGTCTGATACAAAAATCATAGAAGCGACGATTGCCCAATCGGATTCCATGGCTCTACAGCAATCCGATCATCCCGGCTTAATCCTTGTTTCTAAACCACTTGATGGAAACAATTATGGACAATGGAGTAGGGCTATGAAAATTGCTCTCATCGCCAAGAATAAAATTGGCTTCATTGATGGAAAGATCAAAGTGCCAGAAGCAGAAGATGAGAAATATTCTATTTGGGAACGGAGTAATCACATGGTACTATCATGGATACTTAACTCAGTACATCCAGATATTGCTGAAAGTATCATATACTCCGAATCTGCCACAAAAGTATGGAACGACCTGCGAGATCGATTTTCTCAAGGTAACGACGCGCGAATATATCAGATTCGCCAAGAAATTGCTGAGCATCGACAAGGAAATCAATCGGTGTCAGCTTATTACACCAAATTAAAAGGACTATGGGATGAATTGGGTTCTTATCACAACCCAATTGGATGCACTTGTGGGAATCTTAAGGCACTAGCTGCAAGGGATGAGAAGGAGAAGGCCATGCAATTCCTGATGGGGTTGAATGATTCTTATTCCACAGTTCGCGGAAACATACTTATGATGAGCCCCTTCCCAGATACTAGAAAGGTACACGCTATTTTGATGCAACATGAAAGGCAAGTTGAAGTTACAACAGATCGTGAAGGGCAACACTCAATCAATTGGGAGAAATCAAACCGGAAAAGTGATAATCGGCCCAGCCGGTCGACCGGTTCATCCTATCGGTCGACCGTTTCGACGGAAACTGGACAGAAAAAGTGCGCCTACTGTGGGATGACTGGCCACGTTGTTGATACCTGCTATTTTATCCATGGCTTCCCTCCAGGGCACAGGTTTCATGGAAAGAACGTGAAGCCACAAAGCAAACGCTTTACAAACACTGCTGCTGCTTCTACACCTGACCCAAAGGAAGGAAAAACCCTTACAACCAAGGAATACGAGCAGATCATGACACTTCTAAAAGGCAAGACGGGTAATGATGAGTCTCATATTAATACATCAGGTATCAATTCCTCTACTATCTCTTTGAATAGTTCTTGGATTATTGATAGCGGGGCCACTGACCATGTGACGAAGGATGGGCTCGTTGAGAATAAATCTATGCCAAAGCACAAAACTGTTCAATTACCAGATGGAGGTCATGCCCTTATTAAATCTATTGGTGCTGTTAACTTAGGGAATAATATGACTGTTGATGATGTGCTTTATGTTCCCAACTTCAAAGTTAATCTGTTATCTATCAGTAAACTTACTAGAATGTTAGGTTGCTATGTGACATTTTTCCCTGATTTTTGTGTCATGCGGGATTTGACTACGAAGAAGACGATTGGTTTGGGAAGGCAGCGTAACGGCCTATATTATCTTTCACAAAGACAACAAATACATCATACTGCCACTCGTTCTACCAATCTATGGCATAGACGCCTTGGACACCCTTCAGCCTCACCTCTCCAATTCCTAGCTCAAAATGTCATAGATATTAGTTTTCATTCTCACGATATTTGTGATGTATGTCATTTGGCAAAACAATCTAGATTGCCTTTTAAAGTTAGCCAAATTTCTAGCAATAAACCATTTGATTTAATTCATTGTGATATTTGGGGACCTCATAAAATTTATTCTTATTCTGGTGCTAGATATTTCCTTACAATCGTCGATGATTTCTCTCGCTATACTTGGGTACACCTTATGCGTCACAAATCTGAAACTCAAGGCATAATTAAGAATTTCTTTGCTTGGGTTAAAACACAACACAACATGCCCATAAAAGCCCTAAGATCTGATAATGGCCAAGAGTTTTTATCCTTGCAAGCCTTTTTCGATCAAAATGGTACCAATTTTCATAGGTCGTGTCCCTATACCCCACAACAAAATGGGGTAGTGGAGAGAAAACACTGCCACCTCCTTAATGTAGCCCGTGCCATTAGATTTCAAGCTAACCTTCCATTAAAATTTTGGGGGGAACATATCAAAACGGCTTGTTATCTTATCAACCGGATACCTTCTCCATTGCTTTCACACAAAACACCATACGAAAGATTGCACAAGAAATTACCATCTTATTCCCATTTGCGTGTCTATGGTTGTCTATGTTTTGCCACCAACCTTAAACCCAGCCATAAATTTGACACACGAGCCAGACGGTGTGTGTTTCTTGGATACTCCTCTGGACAAAAAGGATACACCTTATATGACCTTACCGACAGAAAATTAATAATATCCCGAGACGTCGTATTCCATGAAACCATATTTCCATACGCCTCCCAACAAAATGATGAAACCAACTCCATCCCATTACCACAATCTATGCCTCTGGATGTTGACATGCCACATTTACCTGACCCTGAGGACCAACATATAGCAGAAACAAATTCCTTGCATGAGAGTCCCACACACTGTTCAAACGGTCGACCGGTTCCCTCATCCGTTTTAACAGAAAGTTCACACGGTCAACCGTCTGGTCAGCCGGTTCCCTCATCCGTTTCAACAGACAGTTCACCCGGTCGACCGTCTGGTCAACCGTTTTCCTCATCCGTTTCTACAGAGAGCTCAGACGGTCGACCGTCTCCACATATCGGTCGACCGGTTGAGCAGTTTTCCTCATTTGACAGACAGCCACACCAACCTCCTGTCATACACAGTGACCAAATTCGACGATCCATAAGATCAATTCAAACCCCAATTCACCTGAAAGATTACTTTATCAATCATGCTCTGCCTACTCAAACCGGGTCTCTTCCTGTCAAGTCCAGCACTCGACATCCTATATCAAGGTATGTATCATATAGTAATCTTTCTTCTGTTCATCGTGCCCTTACATACAATATTTCTCATATTGTTGAGCCAGCAACATTTGAGGCAGCTTGTCAGGATCCCAAGTGGGTAGCTGCTATGAATGATGAAATCCGTGCCTTGGAAGAAAACAACACTTGGTCCCTTGTCCCACTTCCTCCGGGTTCTCGTCCTATTGGTTGTAAGTGGGTGTTTAAGGTCAAATTTAATTCTGACGGTACTGTTGAACGTTACAAAGCACGGCTGGTGGCAAAGGGGTTTACACAACGAGAAGGGATTGATTATAATGAAACTTTCGCTCCGGTTGCAAAGTTAACAACAGTCAGATGCTTACTCACTGTCGCCTCTATTCGCAACTGGACGCTTCATCAGATGGATGTCCGCAATGCCTTTCTTCACGGTGCCCTTGATGAAGAAGTCTATATGACTTCTCCACCTGGATTTCGTCGACAGGGGGAGACACCAGTTGTATGTCGACTTCATAAATCTCTATATGGATTGAAACAGGCATCTCGTTCTTGGTTTCAAAAATTTGTATCTGCTATTATTCAGTTTGGGTTCAAACAGTCATATGCATTCACTCTTTACCAAGGTCAGTGGTGATTCATTTACAGCTGTTCTATTATATGTGGATAATATGATTGTCACAGGAAACGATAAAGAAGCGATTTCTTCCACGAAGACGTTTCTTGCATCTCAATTCAAGTTGAAGGACCTTGGCACACTAAAATACTTTCTTGGAGTAGAAATTGCCCGCTCGAGATCAGGGATCTCGATAAATCAAAGAAAGTATACTCTTGACATTCTTCAAGAGGCCGGATTACTTGGAGCAAAACCTGCAGCATTTCCCATGGAGCAGTCATCAAAATTTAATTCGACAGATGGACAATTGTTGAAAGATCCCACATATTATCGACGGTTGGTAGGGAAGCTCATTTATCTCACCATCACTAGACCGGAAATCTCATATTCGGTCAATACACTCAGTCAGTTCATGCAGGCACTTAGACAACCCCACCTTGATGCAGTTCACCGATTGCTCCGATACTTGAAAGGAGCACCGGGCCGAGGATTATATTTCCCATCAAGTGGAAAATTGCAGCTAGCGGGATTTTGTGATGCAGATTGGGCTGGAGATATTACTACACGACGGTCAGTTACGGGATATTGTGTATTTTTGGGAAATGCACTTATATCATGGAGAAGCAAGAAGCAAACAACTGTGTCCAAATCTTCAGCAGAAGTAGAATATAGGGCAATGGCTTCAATTACTTGTGAGCTTACATGGTTGAGGCAGTTGCTGACAGATTTATGTGTGGATCACCCACAAGCAGCAACCTTATATTGTGACAATCAAGCAGCAATACATATTGCAGCTAATCCAGTTTATCATGAGAGGACAAAGCACATTGAAATAGATTGCAATATTGTTCGTGAACGAATCATCAAGGGAGAGATCAAGACTGCCTATGTTCCAAGCAGCAATCAGATTGCAGATTTATTTACTAAAGCACTAGGCAAGGAGGCATTTCACAGTTTCACTCGCAAGTTGGGCACTATTGCCATACATGCTCCAACTTGAGGGGGAGTATTAAAACAAATATATTTACTTACCATATTCCATATATTTACCTTGTTAGTAGAATTGTATATAGGAAAATATATGTATGTAATATTCCTATTTTAGGTAGGATCCTTTCATTATTAGTATATATATGCATTGTACTCTTATTCAATCATTCATTCAATTGAATCAATATAGAGAATTATTTCTCCACACATATTCTCTTTTATATTTCTTCATCTCTTTTATATTTCTTCATGGGCGGGTCTAGGCTCGCTTAGACGCGCGCTTTTTAGTTAAAAATATTTTTTTAATATTTAAAATAATATTAAAAATAAGAAAACGCTTTTTCACATTTTGTTCACGCTTCACCCTGCCTAAGTTTCGTCTAGGCCCGAAAAGGTTGAAGCATGGCCTCTACGTCTAGTTACGCTTTACGCTTTTTAGGCTTTGGTAAATATGGATTCTTGAGCATGAATATTATTTTACTATTTTCTTTAGTTCATTATGAACTAAGTTTATTGGAAGATCCAAAGCAATTTTTTAGTCATTTTGTTCTCGTTCTGAAGTATACTAACAAAGGAAGACACATAATTCATTAAGAACCGAAATGCTAGTTTAATCCACTTTCAGAAAGTCTCCTGTAAATTCAAGAGAGATTAGCCTAAAGTTAAATGTGACTCGTGTTTGCAGTTTTGCTTTCTACCTTTTGTTTCCAGTAAAAAGGGATATATTTGGGTGTTTGATTTTCCATGCTTTGGACAACCTGTTATGACGAAGGGTTCAAATTTATAGGCTCTTAGGGCGGAATTACAAAAAAAGGATTTATATAGCAAAAATTATACTCCCTCCGTCCCACAAAGATAGACTCGTTTTCCTTATTTATCTGTCCCAAATTATAGGCCACTTACTTTATAGAGGGTATATTAAATTTTTCATTTTCCTAATGTACCCTTATTTAATTTACATTGTTATCAATCCAAAACAAATATTTAAATTTATTAGATTCATAAATGACTAATATTAAATGGGGGTATAATAGGAAAAATGTGTGAAAAATTTATAATTTCAATTACATTAAATATGTTTTCTTATTCTGTGTAAAAAAAGAAATGAGTCTATCTTTAAGGGACGGATGGAGTATTTATTAAGAATGAATTTTAATTTTTTGGCATTTTTTGGACGATGCCAAATCAATTCTATGACGTGCACAACAAACCTGAATTATATATTGCACAATTGTTTGTTGTGAACAATTCTAGTGGCAATGAATATAAAACAAAAAACCAACTTTTATTTATTGGTGCCAAAAATAAAGTAGTTGATTCAATACTATCAATAATATGGGTTGCGATATAAGGCCGGTGTCATAATGTTAATAAAAAATGATTTGATGGTATGTTAATGAATTGGACAATTGGTCCACTACAAAAACGAGACTTTATAAGTTAAGGATTTGAAAATGGAATAGAAAACAGAAAGATTCAACCGTCTTCCGAAAACGGATGCAGTTATCTTCAAAAGACAATTATCGCTTGTAAACATATTTAGATATGATTAAATATATGACATGGATACTCGATATTGTAATTATCATTGATCAGCACGAAAAATATACGCCATAATGTATCACTTTGAAAATTCCAACAATTTTTTTGATCGATACAAATTGTGACCTCGATTTTGCAGATATTTTGATTCTAGCGAATGATGATGATATAAAACAAAAACAACAATTGTATTGCTTTTAATATTTTGTTATTTTGTTAGAATGACATTTTCTTTTCTTTTTTTCTTTGACATAAATTCTTTTTTTTAAAAAGCGTAAAATGCCAAGTATATTATTTAAAAACGATATTCTTGACCAATTCTATGTGAAATTGACGAATGTGTACATTTAATTCTATCTCTCCCTTTGTCTCTGACTCTCTGTCTTCATATCCGATACAAAAATTCATAAACAAGACTTTAAATTTTCAATTTCTGATTGTACCTTTAAATCATAAGAGCATTTTGAGCATGAAATATGATTCATGAGAAAGGGTCTCTTTCAATAAATTTTTAAAAGAAAAGCTATTTTTTATAATTTTCATTGCTCTCACTGTTTGATCCTTTTCAGAAAATTTCCTCAATATTATCATACTAACTTTTTCAAACATTGGGAAGAATGAACAATTAAATTAATTATTTTTTCTTGAATGTTGAATGCTTGTAACATATTTAGATTTTATTGCATTAGACTCAAATAAGATAAACAATGAATTTTGTCATATCAATTTTTCAACTACACATTTCATCAAGGTTTGTCAAAATCTCTTTAAAAACTACTTTTAAACTCTACCAAACATACAGTAACGTCTTCTTGAATAGCCTAAAATCAAATGAAAATTCAGCTAAAAGGTCAAATTTGAAAATTTTCCACTTTGGCCTTGTCATGTTAAAAATGAAGATACTACATGCCATGTTTTTCATTTTTCATGGTATGAGAAGGTAGCTTGAAGAGCATTAAATTACCTATACAACATGTTTGGCTATAAGGATTAGTTAATACTGAACATTTTAAAAAGAAAAAATAAGTTAAAATCTTGTTTATTATACTATTCAGTCCTATTTTGTACTGTGTGCCAAATATGTAATTCAACATATTAGTGTTCGAGACCCTTTGAAAATGTTGGAATCAAACCAATTCTAGAATCATTTTCTTCATCCCTGTCAATTTATGAAACTTCATTAATGAAGTAGCCATGGCTTCATACTGAGAACAAGCTTGAGAAATAGATACAGAAGCATCCACATACTGTGTTTTTAAAGTTGCAGGTAAAGGGAACATGACCCTAGTCTAGGATAAGTTGATAATACATTTAGCTGATTTCTACTATTACATAGAACTTCTCCGGTTGACGAAAACACCTTTCGTTCTCTTTCGAGCCTTGAGTTAAACTGTGTAATGTTGCTGAATTGTGTCAATGTCTAATCCTTTCAGCTTCACCACGGATTCCACATGTCCCTTCAGTGTATTCAACTCCCTGAGTCTGCATCACAAATCAGGTTTTCTATCATTTTCTTATTCGGAATAAATCTTTATGCACGACTGTTGATCATTCAGGATCGTAATATGTGTAATCTAGACAGCCTAATTATTCTTTAAGGTCGCGATGGGGGGGACAAACTTGAGAACTACTTCAACTTAGGCACTAGTGTTTCTCGGAATTAATAAGCTAAAAGCAGATTACCAACCTGGCAACCTCAGCACGTCGTTTGGCCTGCTCTGCAATTTCTGAAAGCTCCCGATAACTGCTCTTTTCATTGAAAAGGTTATTCGTTTCCCGTGGTTGAAGACCATGTAAAGTCCTCTGTGCAGTAGCCCATTGTGCCTCTCTTTCTTCTTTCCCATAGTTAGACTTTGTAGTAAAGGCAGTCTGTCAATTGATCAGATGAGTAAAAAAGTAAGATCGATCAATTCAATTGCTTAAACAATTTAATAAATACAGTAAGACAACGTACCTTGTTCTCCAAAAGATTATCCCAAGCCTTTCCGCTCAAAACATAACGAATGCAGAATTTGAGGATGTCAAGTGGAACATAGGTTATGATGCTGTAAAGCCAGATAAGACCAGCCCAACCCCAACCGCATCCTTTGATCTTTGCAAACTCCCAGTTCGCATAAACAGCGATTAGGGTGGCAACCTGTAATACAATGCTCATAAGGAAATACTTGCATGATTTGACGAGGAAATGTTTTTTATCTGGAACAGAAAACTTAAGACTTTGACAATTGATTTTATTTCTGTTTAGTATATGTAACTTCACCGGAGTTCAGAATTAGTCGAAGGATGAAGTTTTGTAATATCAGTGAAAAGGAAAAGTTCCTTACCAGTTGAGCTATCATAAAAGCACCAAGTAAGAACATTCCGGGCCGTTCAGCAAAGGACCAGCTACGAGACCTTGTAACAAATATGAGTGCTTGACTCACAATACTCACTTGTAGGTACAAAGCTGCCATTATTTCCCGAGGATTGTCTCTAATAGATCTTACACCAAAGTGATCCTGCAGCGAACCAAATAAATGATCAAGCAATGAATAAACTAGTCACGAATATTTTTCAAGACTTGTTTGTTGATTCTAAATAAAAAACAAATATTTACGTCCCTACCGAGAAGAAGTTAGTATCTTTCATGACCCAAAAAAACAATACTGTTGCTAGTGCCATGTAACCTCCCAAGACGATTCCAGTGGCGAAAATCTCTCTCAGTTTCCAACTGTCGGGTAAAGGAGATGGCTTCACTCGATCCTTCGAGATTGTCATTATAGTTCCTAGAAGTAAATGAAATGCGTGAATTTTGCAGACAACTCATTTGGAAATGGAGAAAAGGATGGGGAAAACGAGTAGAGATGCATATTTTATTGAAAAGACGAACAGAAAAATGCGATACACTAGAATGGTGATGTCCATATTGATTTGATAACATTTATCAATAGAGCTGAGCATACCATCATTCAGGATAGCAATGATTAGAACCATGAAGGGAGCGAAATCAAATTTCCATATCAGAGCAATAAGCATAAATCCAAACTGCATTGGGTAAACGGATAAGAAACAAATCGTTCATCTTCTTAGTTAAAACAGGACAAATGAAGGGTTCCTGATACTTACCACGATACGAATTGTAATCGAAACTGCATATATCTGGAAAAACAAAATAATCAAACCACAGAAAAATCAGATATTTTCAAGGTAAAGAAGCTAAAAAACTTTGATTTACAAAAGAAAAGCTGACTCACAGTGTAATTCTTCATTCTCTGGAAAATAGCCCGGCTAGTCAGTACTGCACTTATTATGACACTCAGTCCAGGTTCAGTTAGGACAATGTCGGATGCACCTCTAGCAGCATCCGTTGCATCAGCAACTGCAATGCCGATATCTGCCTTCTTTAGAGCCGGAGCATCATTAACACCATCTCCTGTCATACCACATATGTGCTTTCTTTCTTGTAACCTTTTTACTATTTCATACTTGTGCTCTACAAATACACAAAAATGGTATCAGGGTGTATAGGACGAGCAGTTGAGCACTAATGTCAGAACTTTATAAAGAAAAATTTACTTGTTCAGCAGAGGACATCTGATTGAAAGACAATAAATTCTTAGGCACATCACAGACATGGTGGGGAGAACAAGGAAAATATGACTTTCTTGATTATGTGTGAGTGTGATGATACTAGGTGTGATCCAATACCCTGCCTTTCTCTTGTCTCTCATTTTTATTTTCTGTTTTCTTCTCTCTTTTAGTGCTTGCATGGAAAGACGATATGCTGAATTACCAAAGAAAAACTAAAAATTGGTATTTCATACAATAAAAACAATACAAAGCTCTAGAATAACTTTGTTACTTGTTGTTTCATTAGTAAATGGTGCAAGTGAGATGTTTAAAAGAAGTTCTTTAACGCACACTATAAGAACGAATTTTCACTCCCATCCTAGGCTCCTAGCAGAGAACATAGTAAAAGCAAATTGACCTGGAAACACTCCAGCAAACCCATCAGCCTTCTCAATCAACTCGTCCACGGGAAGCCCTGCAATAGATTCATCCTTGTCTTGGCCAAGCAACGATGATGACGGGTACATGTTTGTCCCCATTCCAAGCCTGCGGCCTGTTTCCTTGGCTATGGCTAGTTGGTCACCTAAACAACAAGGAAAAAGTATTTAAAAAAGCAACTGATAGAATAACAATTGAACGTGAAGGGGTTGAGAGGAATAAAATATAAGATCCATTACCAGTGATCATCTTTACATTCACACCCAGATTCAACGCTCTTCTGATTGTTTCTGCACTGTCATGCCTTGGTGGATCAAACAATGGTAATAAACCAACAAGCTGCCATGGTCCCCCGGGGCTCTCTTTTGTTTTCTCGTGTACTTCCTGAAAAAAAAAAAGAAAAAGAAAAGAGATAACAAAATGAGAATAAAACTACTGATGGAATTAGCTCAAAGGTATGAATTGAGGTAATATATGCAAACCTGACGGGCAACTGCTAAAGAACGAAGTCCACGTTCAGCAAACTTATCTATTACAGAATGGACCTTCTTTTTAACATCTTCCTTGCTGTTGCACAAAGCTAAGATCTATTCATGAGCATCAAAGTGAACATCTATCAGTTAACTAGATTCTTGCATCCTTTTCATCAAAATATAAAGATGAAAACAAAAAACACATTTCAAGCTATATGTCTGGAGTATGAAAAACCAGAAATACCTGCTCGGGGGCACCTTTGCTAGCACGATGCCAATTTCCATTAGAATCTATGTAGGTTAATGCAGTCCTCTTATCCACAGGGTTGAAAGGTAAGAAATGAACCTCCCTGATACCAGCCCTAGCCTGCGAAACGGAATTAAAGAAAATACAGAAAAATTTAGTACTTTATCCAACTTTTCTTGAAGTACAAATATGAATCACATATAACGACAATCAAATAAATCATCAAATAAGCAAAGAAAAAACTTAATATCTACTATAATTGCATCATACTTCTTTTGGGTCGGCAAGCATCCCTACGATGGCAGCATCTATTGCATCTTGATTTTCAATTCGTGAAGCTCGGGCTGCTAGCAACATCACTTGTTCTCTATCTACTCCCTTCGCAAACACTTCGATGAGATTTTTGTCAACTGTCAGCTTATTCAAGGTCAAAGTTCCCGTTTTGTCACTACAGAGAACATCCATGCCTGCCATTTCCTCTATGGCAGTCATTCGCTTTGTGATTGCGCCCTGCTGAGAAAGCCTGTGGGAACCAATAGCCATAGTAACAGACAACACAGTTGGCATAGCAATTGGGATTCCTCCAATTAAGAGAACCAGCAAATTGTCAATTCCATCCCTGTACTTACGGTGCTGTATCGGGTACATGACTACGACCTCGATGATAATTCCAACAAAAATCGAGCAGATGCAAAAGTTACCAATTGCAGTGAGAACCTTCTGAAAATGTCCAACTTGGTTGGTGCTATCAACTAGATGGGCAGCCTTACCGAAAAAAGTATGAACACCAGTAGCTATAACAACTGCTTCAATTTCTCCCTGTTTACATGTTGAGCCAGAGAAAACTTCATCTGAGGGGTTCTTAGTGACAGGAAGAGATTCTCCTGTTAAAGCAGATTGATCAACTTTTAAGGGATCACCCTCAAGAAGACGAGCATCGGCAGGGATGATATCTCCCAACTTGATGCTTATGATATCTCCAGGTACAAGGATAGCTGCATCCTGCTCACTCCATCGACCATCTCTGAGAAGCTACATTCCATTTTTACAATTAAAATTAATTTAGGGAAGCTCTAACAGACATGTACAGAGGACTTTTGGAATCATAAATTATTCACTAACCTTAGTTTTCGGAGCGAGCCCAGCCATTAGAGCTGCTGCAGCATTACCTGCATTGTTTTCTTCGATGAAACTGATGGTGGAATTGATAAACAACAGTGCAACAATGCCAACAAAATCCTGCCAGTCTGGAGGCCTTCCGCCTCCATTTGCTAGAACAATAGCCATCAAAGCAGCAGCTTCCATGACCCATGACAAAGGGTTCCACATGAAGCCTAAAAACTTGAGAAGCTTGTTCTCCTGGTATTAAAATTTTGAATTATGATGTTTGAAACTCATTTAGAAAATAATAACATGGAAAACATGCAAGAAATTGAGTCAATTTTTTAGACCTTTTTCTCTTCCAATTTGTTTGGACCAAAAATTTTGAGCCTGTTCTCCCCTTCCTCTGACGATAGACCTTCTCTCGTACATTTTAGCTGCTCAAATACTTCCTCCACCGGAATTCGCTCCTATACATGGAAACTCATTATTGAAAAAATGAAAAACATATATAATATATTCGAGCGGAAGCCTGAGATTTAAGAACATGCAAAGTTTCATGCATCTATCCCTGGAAGAAATTGTGGGGGGAAAAAAAAGAAACTTTGCACTAGCATTTGCAGTGTGGCTTATCGATTTGAGAATCTGTGCTTCAACTACGGAAAATAATTCACGAGATTGTTTTTCAATCTTTACTAGTCCTCGTCTTGATTTCCTTTAAACACAAACTAGTGTGTTACAATGAGTGATAGCTTAATAGGGCTACTACACTACATGCTACTTGCTAACTGAACAAGCTAGAGTCCATGAATGCCAAATTGTAAGAAGCTTGTATGTCAATATTCATCACCGAACACAATAGCAGATTCTGCGTTAATGCTACAAATTCGAAAGTTATGCAGGTAGTATAGTTAGTTCATGTTCAACAAAATGATGTGTACTCAACCGTTCAAATTCAATAATGAACTCATTGTCATATAAAAAAGGAAAAAGATGATTTCGAATTTTATTCCAAATGTAAGTATATGGTTCGATTTTCATATGACATTGCCCATTTATGTACCTTTTGTTGAAACCACGTCCTCATGTTCGGAGAAAGATACATTTATTGCAACCTTGGTGCATTAAAACTTGTTTATCTCTGTAAAGGGCGGTGACACGATATTATCTGGCTTACATTTAGTCATTTTTATCTTTTTTCGTAGTCATTCTTGTGCAACAAATCAACCAACAAAAAAGAAATACGTTCTATAATTTTTTGATACCATGAAAAATCTGATAAAATAAATCCTAACAACTTTTCCTCCTACAAATAAATGTTGGATTATCCCACAGTCAGAAATGCTCACCTGGGGATAGCATATCTTATCTGCAGTGTACAAAAGTACAAAAGAAACTGCTCTTCCTTATATCACACTAGTCCAACTTAATTTCTAATACTAAAGTTGTTTGGCACTTACTCAACTGCCTTAAAGTTTATTTTATTTTAAGTAACTTTTGAATAGGAATCCGTTTTCTAAAAGATCCTGGCTATCGTACTTTGGTGGGTCTCCGAGATCCTTTCGATGACCTATATTGTGTTGAAGGGATATCTATCTAATCCGATCGATTGCGTAAAGCCAGCGATAGCAACAGAACGACAAGCTTGCTATGATTCTAGGGAATGGAACAGAGTCAGTCAATCGGCAGCCAAAATGTTCTGGTTCACTCTCTATATCAATAGATATGGCTAGACGTTTTTCAAAAGTTACTTTTTTTTTTAGTGTCAAAAAAAAGTTGTACAAAAAGTTATCACTACCACATTTACTCGTGATATATATGATGTTCATGTCAAAGATATTTAACAAAAGGTAAAAACGAACATTTCAATTTTTATAAGACATCTCGATATAATCTTGCAGAGCACAAACAAACATCAGATAGAAAGATTCACTCTGTGAGGAGACCAATTATATATAAATTAAATATAAACAAGAAAATCTTTTGTGACAAATAGATAAAACACAACAGTAAGTAATCACATAGTAGTTACAAAATAGACATTTTCTTTCTTTTTGGACCAAAAAGTAACAAATGATCACGTGACTTCAAAGATGGTAGATTTATGTCAACTTAATCCACGTGACCCTTTATATTCTTAAAAAAAGTGAAAATATGCCACGTGACAGACCGTGCTTCCACCTCCTCATAACAAAATTTTGCTTTGGATTTAAGCACAATAAAGGATCACAAACAAGAACCCATAAGATGAAAACACAAATTCTTGAAAAATGATTTTGCAAATTTCTCGAAGAACAGAGAAAAGGGTTTTTGAATTTCACCATCAACCATGAAATTAGATACAGAATTTCTTTCCAGTTTGATAAAAATACATAAAAAAAGGAAAAAAATTACAGATATATTTGAAAAAAAAATACTTCAGTATCCCAGTTATTGGGAATGAAGAAGGAGAAACGTAAAAGGAAGACCCATATATGAACACACACAAAAGCACTCTTAGATACGTGGAAAACTTATAAATAATTTATGAGATGATATTACGCAAACATAATATGGGCATGCATGAGTATATAAAAGTTCCACGCTTTTACTGTGTGTATACAGATATATATACATACCAGATCAACAGCTTCATTCTTAATTTCTTCAAGACTGATAGCCTTAGTGCTACCCATCTTCAATGCCTGCAAATGAAGGAACACACACAGAGAGATAGAGAGAGAGAGAGAGAGCTACTTAAGTCTACACAATCTGTTTAAAGGATTTGAAGAAGAAGCCTACTAAAAAATCATTATTTTAAATCTGATGAATAAGAAAAAGGGCCAGAGAAAATTTTGGTGTGAAAATGAGAAATTTTTTTGGTGGAAGAGGAAGAGAGATGGATTGAATGGACTGCTACGAGTTTTAGACTTTTGGTGAGTTCATATAAATCCAGAGAAAGGAAGAGGCGAGCAAAGAATCATTTATGTTTATGGGGGGGGGGGGGGGGGGGGGGGGGGGGGGGGGGTGAGTGGGGTGGCCGGCGTGGGGGGGTGGACGTGTGTTTATGTGTGTTTTGTACACGAATATTAGATACACACAGCCTTTGTGGGGTCATTTTTTTGCACTTTATGCTCTTTGAGGGTTTGACCCTACAGCTAGTGATTTATTATTATTATTTTTTGAAATACTCAATTTTTTAATACTATGTGTGCAGTAAATAAATACTACATAATCATGCCATGTCACATTTTTAAATTAAAAATTTAATAGAGTAACCATTAGTAAAAGAATTTCTAACTTGAGTGACCACTACTGAAACATTTGAACTTTAGCGACCATTTTGTAATTTGAAAATAACTTTAGTGACCGTTGGTGAAATTAACCCGTATTTTTACCTAACAAAAAAATGATCCTTTATTTATTAAATGGAAACACAAAACACGCGTGATGTTTGACTGAAAAGTAAAATTGTTTAAAAAAGAGCAACAATTAGTGTAATTTGAGCAATCTCCATTTGTGAAATAGAGAGAATATTTTGTGAACAATTTTACACTTTCAACTAGACATCGTGTGCATGTCACTTGGACAATTAAGTACTAAAGCCTAAATAAGCATTTTTCATTAGGTCAAGATACAATGCGCGGTGCGGGTAGTTTTAGAAGATTGGAGATTAAATGTCACAAATGTAAGATTGACAACATGACTGATGTAGCTATGGACGTAGGGTAAACTTACTTTTTTTAAAAAAAAAAATCATTTTTAAGGAGTATAATTTCTTCTTCTTCGTCTTCTTCTTCTTCTTCTTCTTATTATTATTATTATTATTATTATTATTATTATATATATATATATATATATATATATATATATATTGGGGTTTTGAGAATTAATGTAAGGATTTGAATTTATTTTTCCAATTTTGGGAACTCCTTACAATTTCAGTTACACTCTTGACCAATATAAAATCAAACACAAATTACATGGAAAAGTACAGCAATTTACCAAACCAAGATTATGTAGAATTTAACATTGACTCGAAATAATATCTCAAATTATATTCACTGGCAAGTTTGTTTTAAAGTAAAATTCAAGAAAATTAAGGTGGGGATGTTGATTATATTGGGAATAGATTTGACAACTAGGATATTGACACTATATTTTGACAAATAATAGAAATCAATAAAAAAAAATTTTGAATTAAGATGGAAAAAAGAATGAAAATAATTACCAAGAGTGAGATTTTTTTTTTATATAAAAAAAAACAAAAAGAATATTACCGGCTGATTTAGCAACAAGAACAAATACGTTATTGAAGTGTTGTCACTAATCGGCCATACTTAGTAAAAAAAATTATAATTTTATTGATTGACAGCATAAATGTTACAAAAAATTAAAAATGAAAAAGATAAAGAAAGTTATCAACATATATCAGACTCTTATAATAAATAAATAACGTAAGAATATAACTTACAAAATTTATTTTTTCGGTAATTTGTAAACAATTTTAAAAATAATAAAGAAAAGGATTATCAACTGGCATGTCGAAATGTACTAATGTAAAGATTAAACAATGCCGAGGTGGCCAACCTACATGATGAGAAACGTGTATTTAACAAGAAGGGTGAGTCGAGCAACCAAAAGTGTTAAAAATTACTATTCTCTGAACTTAAAGAGGTATTATGGCGGTCAATTTCTTTGCAGGCTCATTTCTTTAAGGGTAGATTTTTACTCAACTTAGCCACAATATAAAATAAGAATTGAAGATGAAACACGATATTAATTTTAAATAGATTTTTATGTGATAAATATAACAAATATTTACTCGATATAGATCTCTATCATTTATTCTTATAAATCAATACGACAATTGAATTACTTCTTCTTCTTCTTCCCTTTTGAGTTTTATTTACTAACTTAAGTATCATAAAGGCCGCATGAATTTTTCCATTATGTTCTTTTACGTAGAAGTATCGAAAGATTGAAATACCAACTTCAAGTATGGATTATACGAGACATTTTTAACTGTATAACACTAACACTCTGGACTTGTGAACAGTCAAATATAATTGGTAATATTACTACAAAAATAAATCAATTTAATTTATTATTGCAAATTTGAATAGTTAATAAAATTTCCTAAATATAGATGGACCAAAAAATTTGGAAGAGCATCTAAATGAACACTTGTTTGACAAAAGGTGATATCTTCTTGGAAAAGGTAAACAAAATGGATGGTTGGCAAGGAAAGACCAAACATTGGATGAACTAAAATCAATGCCACAAAAAAAGACCCTAAAACTTTTGACAAGTATACAGGTGGCTAGTTCTTATAATTATTTTCCTTTTCATTTATTGGAGTTAGGCAATTTTAATTGTCAAAATCTTTGACAGAATTTGAGCCACAAAATTATGTGGAGTATAAGAGGAAGTAATGAAAATGGGACGAGAATCGAAGCTAAATAGTCGTCTTTAGAATATGTTGCGAAAGGAGGTCATGAAATGAGAAAGAATCATATGTCTGACTTTTAATCGTTACAATTTATGTATTCGGGATGTTAACATTTGTGTTACTTAACCTAACATTAGTACACATGATTTTACTCGAAATTTAACAAGAAAACACTATGATGATATTCTATGTTATCAAGAATTATATGTTGTTCGAATCGGGCAATTGCTCGACTGGCATAGGGGTGGGCATCCTGCATGTGTGGGTCTCACACTCTGTGTCAGTCGGACAGTTTCCCAATTCGAACAACATATAATTACTCTCTACATTATTTTGATATTTAAATTATCAACGCTTGTGA
Organism: Forsythia viridissima; assembly: GCA_030279155.1. Taxonomy (NCBI): domain Eukaryota; kingdom Viridiplantae; phylum Streptophyta; class Magnoliopsida; order Lamiales; family Oleaceae; genus Forsythia; species Forsythia viridissima. The sequence goes on from CM059041.1 coordinate 9,106,196, forward strand.
ATTAATATTTCAATAGAATCATAGTTTTCTCGACTCTTCCTTTGCCAACCTCTCACTATGGTTGATGGATTAGATCCTCAAAGGATAGCATAAAAGCTCAAATTTCACAAGATGTGATCTCCTCATGAGAGGCATGGGCTTACTCTTTTTTGATAGTAAACTTTGATTACACTTTTGATGATTTTCACATGTAGCTTTAGCCTCCATCTCCATGCAATAACATGTGAATATGTGAATGCTTTTCTCTCAATTATGAAACTTTTTCATGTATAATTTCATTAATTAAATTTTTCTCTCTTTGTTTTTCTATACTCTGTACCAAACACAAAAAGATAACTAAGATCAGACTTTGAAAAAAGTCAATTTTCGAAGAATTCTTTTTTTTTCAATAGCAATCCGATTTTGAGGTGTAATTTTTTTTATTTTTTAAAATAGTAGCCCTCTTCCAAAAAATTCTGGCTCCATCCCTACTCCCACTTTTCTAAAAAATTAGGGTTTAATTGAGGAATTACATTCATAATTTGGCCTAAAATAATTTTAACTACTACTTAATTCAAACAATTTAATCGAAAGTTAGAAATAAAATAAAAATTTTCCTACTTGATTTGAAAACACGCTTGAATAATTTGAATGCGTGGAATCGAAATCGAAATTCAATTACTACAAAAACAAATTCAACATCAAAGCTTGTATAATTAAATATACTAGAAAAAGGAAAGAATAAAAGGGAGGAAAATGGGTTAAAAATGTTGAGAATATTAAAAGATCCCTTTAGTTGTAGAATAGTTTCTCCAAATTAATTTAAACGAATATCAAAAAGTGAAACGCAGTTTTCTTTCAAGAAAGCAGGATATTGGCAGATCTATCGTTCGATCGTTCTAATTTTGTCTTCATCTTCTTTTATTTATATAAAAAAATAGTCGATAAACATAAAAAAAAATGATAATTTACACACACCCAACCAAAGAAAAATTTAAAGTCTTCTAGTCCTATTTATGATTAAACCAAGATAAATGAAAGGGGAACTTTTTGGAAACCTAGCATATGTAGTCATGTTAATGGAATTGAGTGTGTGCGTTTGGAGAGTGCACTTTTGTAAAAAGCATTGGTTTATATCTAATTGGAGGCCATATGATTATGAATTGTCATATTCCCCATTTATATCATAGGTTTGTTTTTTTGTTTCAATCTTGTATGATAAGGTCCAATTTGATGTTAATGGGGGGCCATAAGGAATATATGCCATGGACCATATCACTTGACATGTACATCGATGGATGCTTGTCCTTGGAATGAGAGTGTGTTTGGTACGTTGTGTTAAAAGAAATATATGTCAAGAACTATATTATTTTTTAAAGACAATAATAAGATTTTGAGTGAGATTGTGACACTTGAATTGACAAAACAACTTGACATGTACATCAATTGATGCATGTTCTTAAAATCATCCCCCCCTCGAGACTACTTATAAAAGGCTGAGGACGAATCTTATTTGGGTTGCTTTATTCTTAGACTAGTGATTAGAAAAAATATTATTGATACATTTTTTATTTTATATGATATTTGATTCCTTTCAATCTACAATTCGATTGCTAAAAACTTCTCATGAAGAGTGGTTCACTCTAATTGGGATAATACTAATTGTATGCCTACTTGTGCTGAATACACGTGCTTGGTCGTGTTATTTTTTACATAAAAAAATAAAAACGGAATGAAAGTAAATTGGGTTTGAAAAGATTGAATGCCTAAACCCGTCTTCTCCTCCTTTCCTCGAATTAGAATCAGCTATGGTCGGCAAGTAAGACAATAGATGACAAGCTTTATCGATTATAGGAAAACAACCACCTCACTACCTAAGGCCCCTAAATGAATACACAAACAATAAGAGGTAATGGTTCAAAGACCACAAAGAGCATCGCCTAGAAACATCGGCACTTGAAAAATTGCCTAACAGCTCTCCGACTGAGCGCTCTTGCCTTGAAAGTGAACAAGTCCAAACGATCTACCACCGAAGATATGGGATGTAAAGATACATCAGTAGTTAAGTGTTCTACCTTAAAGGGAAGTCTCTGGTAGATGAAGTGAAAGTCTCTTTGAAAAAATCAATTACCATTTTTCATTCAGTTTTCATGTAATCACCATAGCCACAAGAAATATTTATCACTGCCAAACCAGTTTTTGGCCTTGCAACACCTCAAAACATTGTCAATTCTGCAGCCTGAATTTGCTAGCGACTCGGACATAGTCTGCAGGAGTGGTTGCTCTGGTTTCTTGGTATGATATCCTGCCTTTCGCGTTCACGATATCTACTACATTCACCCTCTCCGAGCCCTTTTGACAATGCCAACAATGCAACCATCACAACTAGACAAGATTTCATTGCCAATTCGCTAAGTTGTGGGTGCACTTGAAGGTCATAGCCAATGGTGATGCCTACCCCTATCACAAATAAAGGGGACAAGACAAATATATTTTCCATAGCAACGCCTAACACTGTCACGAATAGTGTACAGAAAAACTCAAACATAAATTATGTGTTGAACAAAGATGAGGATGAAGAACAAAACAAGAGGATAAAAAAATTCACCAAAGGGAAGGTTTGAACACGATTTTGAATCGCTGTTCTCCAACGATATTTGTCGCCATTGGGATAAGTGCTTGAAGACTTTAATGGCAAATAGTTTGCAAGAGTAAACAAACCTTTTAAATCAAGTTCAAATCAAGCAAAATGAACTTGAAGAACACTTTATAAAATCTGAGTTTTGACTTTTGATCTTTGATTTGGATGTAAGTATATGTATTTGATGTTAATCATTGCTTTTTCAACATGAAAACTATCTATATTTATAGATTATCAAGTTCAATACATGAATAGGTGCCAAAACCAAACCAAAAAATGCCAAAACCTTTCAAAACGCTGCCAGAATTCCAAAACCAACGGTCACTAAAATTTTGTACTGGTCGTTCAAATCTGGGTGTTCGCCCAGTACAAGAATTTGGCCTTTGTTGCCAACAATTAGTTTGCCCAGTCTTAAATTTCGGTTGAAATTTTGGCTTTCCTCTTTTGTTTTCGGGTTTTGCTTTGAGTATTTTTCCACCTACTTGATATCCTCTCATAGATATTTGATTCCAAATCACTTCTTATTATATAAATTAAACAATATTACAACATTCTCTACCACTCACCCTTTTCTAAAAAGGCAAGCACTCTCTCCAACTTCAAGCCGCTTATGCATCGTGTTCGTTCAAGTGATTCCCACATCAAATAATGGCTGTTAATCTAATGGACAGGAAAAATTGAAGAAAAGCCATATTACCTGTAACCATGAAAACACAGCTAAATTGGACCTTATTATAATGAGCGGCCTGGAATCATTCTCGATTTTTCCCGGAGATCAAATTTATTTGCCAAGTACTATGTTCCAAACAAGAAACTGAATGAGTAACTAGAAAGTCAACCACAAGGTATTCGTCCTCGCTACAAATTGCATATCAGTATGGCAAAAACTAATGTTCGACACTTATATAAGCTGCAGTAACTTTAAAATCTTCATAATTTTTTTACACATAAGGTTGAGGTTCGACTGAAATGTTAGCATTGATGTAAGATTTCAATTCTCTGAAACTGAAAATAAATTTCTGTTTCTAAACTCTATAAAAATGAACGTTTGTGCACATTCTTTCTATCTATGAACTTACATTTATCGTGAAACTGGAACCAAGAAGCACAAAATGAAGCCTCATAACCACGCTGCAGGAGCCGTCTTGGTGGATATGAAATAGTTCATACTCTTCTGAGCATTTGTACTGCAGGTGCCGGCCAACAGATAGTTTGGACAGAGAGTTGTGGAAAGAATGGACAACTTCACCATTGATTTCACAAGTGACTTGATGGGAAGATATCAATGAACACCCTCACCTCCATTTTTGGAGCCATCTTTCGAAAACTCTTGACTATCAATATTTGGCTATTTTGCAAACCCAAAAACTTCTTGACAGAGTAAGCGAAAGACCTACATCACCGGGAAAAAACTGATCGGCCTTATAAAAGCATTAGCTCAGATTTCAACCATTGGTTAAGGAAAATTTGACTCTGCCAGAGACGTATTGGCCTGGCAAGTGGAGTTGACAAGAATATCATTACCTAGAGTAGTGGAATAGACAGAAAGTGATCCAGAAGCGAAGCCACTTTCTGGCAATATTTAATGATGCTAGAACTATAAACATGTATGATAAGAGGACAGTTATTTATATGATATCAGAATAAGAAACGCAGTTATCTCATATCTGTGACATCAAACCGTGAACCTGCTCAACAGTGATCTACTTATCTTTGAGCTATTACGAGTAATTTTTGTAAAGTGGCAATACTTCCTGAAACACAGAACCAAATAGAGTTACTTAGCATATTTTGCATTTTATATGGTTAATAAACACTTCAAATATCAAACAACAATTGTTGCATAAAGTGAATATGGCAATGATTAACTTATGTTGTTTAACCACTTAATAAGGCATGACTTTCCAAACACAAGCTGAAAAGAATCGCGAAATTTTATGGTTCTTACACTTAATTTCTTGATATATTCAGGTAGACACCAGATAGTCTTGATTTCCTTCGACTTATCCTGGTTCAGGTGGTCTTTCTTCTTGTGAGTCAATGAACACGAAGATTCTATACCAAATACATACTTCTCTAAATATACAAGATAATACAATTAGTAATGAATAGCCACAGCATTATGCCCAATCCAGAGGCGGTAATGTATATTTCGGAAGGCCTGAATTGCTTGTATTGAATCGGACATTGGTACATGAATTATGCCCAATCCTTCTTTCACTAAAACAACCATTTTTCAATTTTTCTAATTAGCCAGTATCATATAGTGTGACACCCCCATCACTCATTGTAACTCACTAGATTGTATTTAAAGCAAAAGGAGAACTAGTACAAACTGAAAAATCATAACTGGATAGTTTTCTATAGCTGAAGCGCCACATTCTTAAATGGAGATGCATGTAATAATGCCATTATGTTTCTAGCAAGACTGCCACTGAATTTCCCCAATTCTCTTGTTTACTACTGTGCAAAGTTTTATTTTTTGCAATTTCGGTTAAGTTTCCACAGATATATGCATGTTCTTTAAGCTCATTAGTTCTCCTTGCACATGTTCTATATGTTTTTCATTTGCGCCAATAATAAATTTCCATGTCCAGGAGCGAATTCCAGTCGAGGAAGTCTTCGAGAAGGTCTGTTATAAGAAGGGGACAACAGACTCTAAAATTTTGGTCCAAATAAATTGGAAGAGAGTAGGGTTTGAAAATTGACTCAATTTCCTCTGTGTGTTCCTCTTATAATTTTAAATGAATTTCAAATATCAAGGTTTAAAATTATAATACCAGGAGAGTAAGATTTCCAAGCTTTTAGGCTTTATGTGGAACCCTGGTTGATACTCTGATAGCTATTGTCCTAGAAAATGGAGATGGAAGACCTCGAGATTGGCACAGGATTTTGTTGGTATTGCTGCATTGTTTAACTCCTTCACCATCAGTTTCATCGAAGTAAATAACGGGGGAAATGCAGCAGCAGTTTCAATGGTTGGACTTGCTCTGAAAAGTAAGGTTTGTGACTAATTTATGATCCCAAACTCGTTTATACGCGTATGTTTGGTACTCTCCCTCTCCGGCATAGTGGCTGTCTTGATAATTTGGATTCATTTCTGTGTACATCTGTTTGACGGCACCATTCAAAGTTAAGCTTCCTCAGGAAATACCAGAATTTGGACTTGCCGCGAACTTCATTGATGGTAGCCCAGAGCTTCATCCGGTAAATCTTCGGATGCTCATCCCTCTCCTTCAGTAGAGCTTTCTCCTCCACCAGTCACCTGGTACTGATGAAACCTGTAAGCCACCATTTCTGATGAGTGTTTCTTCTGGCGGGGACTGCCTGCGATGGGGTCGGAGTTGTCGACGGTGGGAGATGTTAAGGATAAATAACACGTTCCATTAAATATCAAAATTATGATCCTAAACTCTTATTGGAGTTTACTAAAATGTGAACTTGTAATTCAATTCGTCTAAAAATTTGAGTGAACATTTTAATTTTAAGATTGACGTGTTCAAAAAGCTATCATCTTACATCTTATGAGTATGTTATGAGATGAATTGCACATTAATTGATTATCGAAAATCTAATCAATGTATAAAAAATTAGACAATTCTTCTTAATAAAATTATTTTTCTAACATGAAACCTCATGCCCGACTAGCTGACGAATGGGTTGAGCACATAACAGGATGTGTTTTGGCGAGGTCGGGTGTGTGAAGGTGATAAACTTGTGGTTGGACGTAGAAGTAAGATTTTTCGGTACTTATAAGTTGTAATAAAATGTGTGGATAATAAGTGAATAGTAAATTGTGAATATTATAAAATATATATATTAATAAAAAATATGTTTGATTAATTTAATCAATTTAAATTATAATTTAAGCGCAAACAATCACTAAACTGTCTCATTTAACACTTAAACTCATAAATCTTGCCGTTATAAAAATTAGAAAGGAACAGACATCAAAGCACGGAGCTTTTGAAACTAAGAGCCATAACTTGATTGGTCCGAAATATATATTTCTACTTATTCTACCACGCTTTATCTTGATTAGAGGTGACAAAATGCAGTCAATTCTGAGGCCTAACCCATATAACCCAGATTGGGTTGACCCAATAAATACGAGTCTATGTAAAATCGGACTAGGATTAGCTCAAACCCAAATTTTTGTATGGCCCATCTAATTTTAAGTTGGACGGGTCCGTCTGCACATTTACTACTTCTAGTGTTGGTATCAAAATCAAGGCATAAAAATGTCAAAATAGTTATAAAATTATAGATAATGATGAATGACTATTTAGTTGTATCTAGATGTCTATGTAGTTATCTACTTACTCCATGAGTGTATTCTAATAAAGTTGTAACTCTCTTTGGAACCCCATAAATAAAGGTCATTGTTATAATAAATTTACACACTTGAGTTTTGACTCTCTCTATTTTCTTCTCTTTTTCTCCTTACTTTTCTAATTTCATAACACGTTATCAGTACGAAATTCTAGCCAACTAAGTTTGCAATTAGATATTATTATTTTTATTCAAAAGAAAAAAGGAGAAGCAAAACTAGGCAGTCAAACTGTGATATCAAAACACCATAAAGAGCAAACAAAAGTTTAGTGGCTCAAAGTCCACTTTCTCAAGCGTCAATATCCCAAAAGAAATTCAAACGGCACCAACTGGTCAGTGTTTATATATCTATCATTGCTTTGATTTATGAGTCCAACTCATATTATACTTTTTGTTATAATATTTTTATGATAAGCAATTAGAAGAAATATTCATGCTTTAATTAGAGATAACAATGCTTTAACTTTTATTCAACGGACAAATCATTGTGTTTATTGTTCTAAAATATTCTTGAATATTTGTTTATTTTTTATTTTTCTGAAGAATTATGATTCTATCAATATTCCAGAAGAATGTTGTGTTATATTTCACGATCTAATATATAAATATTATATAAGAATATTTTGTTATTGCTCCAGAAGTAGCACAATTTTATATGCAATTAATATTCCAGTAGAATATTAATTGCTAAGATCTAATATTCTATAAGAATATTATAATATTATTCTTGAATATCAAAATCTTTACTTTACTATAAAGTTTAATATTTTAAAATAATTTGTTGATGCTCTTGAAGAAGCATAGCATTATATTTATATTCTAGCTAAAATATGACTTGTTCTCGAAGAGCATAATTTTATGTAATTTAATGTTAAATTATTTGTTTCTGAATAGCAAAATTTTATAAAGTTTCATACTTTAAAATAATTTGTTGTCGCTCTTGAAAAAGTACAACGTTATATTAATATTCTGGTAGAATATAACTTGCTCTCGAAGAGTATAATTGTATAAGATCATCTAAACATTTATTATATTTTTGCTCATGATAAGTATGTTGACCTATGGTTAACTTTAAACCTTAATGTTTTGATTATAACAAACAAATTAGTTATGTTTACTAACAATCTATTTTCAAGTAATATTCAAAGTGCTACAAATCGAACTCTAAAGCAATGGCAAGATCGAAGTCAAATCAATACAAGAGTTCAAGCATCTCAAGATCCAAAACTCAAGATTCGAAGATCAAGATCGAAGAATAGATTTTTAGATAAAATTGTAAAAGTAATAACTCTTTGATTTTTAGCAATTAAATGAATGAAAGCTCAAAATATTTTTATGCACAAAACATATGTCATTATCACTTGCATAAAATATTTTTATCAAAGCAAAAATCAATTTTTCAAAACTGTGGAAACAGTCATCCGTTTGGTCATCCGTTTGGAAAGGTCGACCGTTTGGTCATCCGTTCCAAAAAGTGTCCGTTCTGATTTTTTGCAGTTCCAACGGCTAATTCTGACAATCTGACCGGTCGACCGTTTGATCATCCGTTTGGTCATCCGTTTCAACAAAAAGTGACGAAAATTCATCTCTATAAATACCACTTCATTTATTATCATTCTACAACACTTATAAGAGAATTTATAGAGAGAATCATATTGAGAAAATTCATTCAAAGCTTCATTATATTTATATCTTCAATATCATTCATTGAAAAACTTTGTTTGATTAAATCAAACTTTTGATTCATCATTCTCAACAAAGTTTTCTTCTAACACTTGAGCTTTTCTCATCTATTGCTATTCATTAAAGTGTTAGTCTCTCTCTTAGAACCAAACTTGTATTTATCATTCATCTAGAGAGATATACTCAAATCTATTTCCTTATATCTTTGGGTCGTATTGAGGTCCCTTGAAAGCTCAATATTGTATAAGGATCGGTGCTCCTTGTTTGTAAGTCACCGGATACATTGTAAGGGTTTGGATTGCACCATAAGTCAATCAAAATAGTGGAAAGGCCGTGCTCGTGTTGGAGAGCTTGGTAACGGGGGACGTAGATCATTGGTTGGATCGAACCTCTATAAAAATATCGTTTGCATTCTTTCTCCCCTTTTATTTACTTATATTGTGCTTATATTTTTGTGGATTAATTCTCATTTCTTAAATATCATATTTTGAGAATATTTTTCGAAAAAGTTTGAGAAAACCAATTCACCCCCCTCTTGGTTAGTTATTCTTGGGCTATCAATTGGTATCAGAGCAAGGTGCTCATTATTTTTTAAAGATTATACAATCTTGAGTAATGGCTAACCAAAATATTCAAAGTCTTGAGGGACACTCTACAAATCGTCCTCCTTTTTTTAACGGCACCCATTATAACTATTGGAAAACTAGAATGATGATTTATATACAATCAATAGATTATAATATTTGGGAAGTCATTGAGTTTGGTCCTTATGTACCCACAAAAATCATTAAGGTTGATGATAAATCGGACCAAACTATTTCTAAGCCTAGAGAAGAATATGATGAAGAGGATAAAAGAAAATTATCTTTGAATGCTAGAGCCAAAAATTTACTTTATTGTGCTTTAGACAAAAATGAGTTTAATCGTATTAGCACATATGATTCCGCATATGATATTTGGCATGCATTAGAGATAACTCACTTAGGTACCAACAAGGTTAAAGAAACCAAAATAAATCTTTTGATAAAAGATTTCGAAAATTTCTTTATGAAACAAGATGAACCTATTATTGATATGATTACTCGCTTTACCGATATTATTAATGGCCTTAAGGGCTTTGATCGAAAGTTTACTAACGGTGAACTTGTGAGTAAAATGCTTAGGTCTCTTTCGGAAGATTGGAACTCCTTAAGGATGTTGATACAGAATACAAAAGATGTCAACACCTATCCATTGGAGGAGCTATATGGAACGTTGATGACTTATGAGCTCAACATTGTCGAAACAAATGAGAAAACAAGAAAAAGCAAGGAAGAAGATGAAGTTCAAGAAAAAATCGACAACATATGCTTCATGGCTATTGAAGATGAGATAAGTACAAACAACAATGACTCATACATTGACTTATCTTCTTCTTATGATGAAATTCTTGAAGAATTTGAGAAACTTATGTCAAAATACTCTATTCTTAACAATAAACACTCTTTGTTGAAAAATGTAGTCAAGAAGCTTTTTATTGCTCAAAAGGACATTGAAAAAGAGAAAGATGATCATAAGTCCTTAATTAAAGAAAATGTTTTATTGAAAGAAAAAGTGGTTGATTTAACAAGCATTGTTCACAAATTTATCCAAGGAAAGAAAAATTTTGAATTAATGCTTGGTGAGCAAAAATGTGTGTTCAACAAATGGGGAATTGGATATAAACCTCTCTTGAAACAAAAATCCCTTGAAACCATTTTTGTAAAATCATCCAATTTTTCTCAACAAAACATCACATGTAGTTTTTGCAAGAAAAATGGTCATGTTGCTTATAATTGTTTAATTAAAAAGAAATTATACTTTGAAAGGAAACACAAGTGGATAAAAGAATCCACAAGCTCTAACTATCAAGGACCCAAACTTATGTGGGTACCAAAAATCAAAAATTAAAATTATTTTTGTAGGTACCACAAAAAGTCAAGAGCAATTGGTTCTTGGATAGTGGTTGTTCGAAACATATGACGGGAAATCGATCTTTGCTATCAAATCTCAAAAGAAAAGATGAAGGTCATGTGACGTTTGGAGACAATGCCAAAGGAAAAATCATAGGCATTGGAAATATTGGTAATCGTTCTTCTCCATCTATTGAAAATGTTTTATTAGTTGATAACCTCAAACATAACTTACTTAGTATAAGTCAATTGTGTGATAAAGGTTATCTCATTAAATTTGATTCTTCCAATTGCCTCATTGAGGATGCTATATCTAAAGAGGTATTGTTCATGGGGAGCCGAAGTAAAGATGTTTACATCATATCGATTGAATTTGAACTTGAAAAGGAAATAAAATGTCTTTCAAGTATAAATGATGATTCTTGGTTATGGCATAGGAGATTAGGTCATGTTAGCATGGACTTACTTTAAAAAATCTCCAAAAACAACTTTGTAAAAGGGTTGCCAAATATAAAGTTTGAAAAAGATAAAATTTGTGATGCTTGTCAATTTGGAAAACAAGTAAAGAGTTCTTTCAAACTTAAACAACACTCTTCTACTTCAAGATCTTTACAACTTCTCCACATGGACTTACTTGAACCTTATAGAACCGCTAGTTTAAGTGGAAAACATTATGCATTTGTTATTGTTGATGATTTTTCAAGATATACTTGGGTCATTTTCTTGAATTTAAAAGATGAAGCCTTAAATACATTTAAATATTTTTGCAAAAGAGTCCAAAATGAAAAAGGATACACCATTACCACAATTAGGAGTGATCATGGTGGAGAATTTGAAAATATAGCCTTTGATGATTTTTGCAAATCCAATGGATATGAACATAATTTCTCGGCTCCTAGAACTCCTCAACAAAATGGTGTAGTAGAAAGGAAGAATCGAACATTGCAAGAAATGGCTCGGACCATGTTGAATGAAAACAATTTACCAAAATACTTTTGGGCCGAAGCCGTAAACACTTCATGTTATATCTTAAATCGAGTTTTGGTGAGTCGAAAGAAAACTAAAACTCCATATGAGCTTTGGAAAAATAGAATTCCCAATATTGGATATTTTAAAGTTTTTGGTTGCAAGTGCTTTATTTTAAACACAAAAGAAAACTTGGGAAAATTTGATCCAAAATCCGATATTGGAATTTTTCTTGGATATTCATCTACTAGCAAAATTTTTAGAGTTTTTAACAAAAGAACTTTAGTAGTTGAAGAATCCATGCATGTTGTTTTTGATGAAACTAACTCAATTGAGCAAGAAAAAGTCATTGATGATGAAGATTTGGAAATCCCATTTGAGCAACTAAGCGTTCAAAATCAAGACAATGGGAATCCAAATAACATTGAAATTCAATATGAGGAGGAAATAATTATGCAACAAAATGAAGAAGAACCTCATGAAGATCTCAACACTTCATCATTACCAAAAGAATGGAGGTGTGTCCCCTCTCATCCAAAAGATCTCATCATTTGTGATCCATCAAAAGGGGTAAGTACAAGAAATACTTCTAGAAATTTTCATAACAATTGTGCATTTCTTTCACAAATCGAGCCAAAGAATTTTAAAGAAGCCGAGTTTGATGAATTTTGGATTCTAGATATGCAAGAAGAACTAAATCAATTTGAAAGAAATCATGTTTGGAATTTAGTTGCTAGACCGAATTCACAAACCGTAATTGGCACAAAATGGGTTTTTCGAAACAAACGAGATGAAAATGGTATAATTGTGCGTAACAAAGCTAGATTAGTGGCTCAAGGTTACAATCAAGAAGAAGGTATCGATTTCGAAGAAACTTTTGCCCCGGTTGCTAGATTAGAGTCAATTCGTATGCTTCTTGATTTTGCATGTCATAAGAATTTTACTCTCTTTCAAATGGATGTCAAAAGTGCATTTTTGAATGGAGTCATTCAAGAAGAAGTTTTTGTTGAGCAACCGCCCGATTTTAAAAATCATAAGTATCCGGACAAAGTTTTCAAACTTAGAAAAGCCCTTTATGGTTTAAAACAAGCTCCTAGAGCATGGTATGAGAGATTAAGTAAATTTCTCTTATCAAATGATTTTTTAATGGGTAAAGCAGATACAACGTTATTTATAAAAACCAAAAAGAATGATATGATAGTTGTTCAAATTTATGTTGACGATATCATTTTTGGTGCTACTAACATTTCCCTATGTGAAGAATTTTCTAAGTGCATGAGTAGGGAATTTGAGATGAGCATGATGGGTGAACTCAAGTTCTTTCTTGGTCTTCAAATCAAACAAACTAATGATGGAATATTCATTAGTCAAACCAAGTATATCTTGGATATGCTCAAAAAGTTTGAAATGGAAGAATTGAAGCCTATGAACACTCCAATGAGCTCATCAATCAAACTAGATAAAGACGAGCAAGGTACTTCCGTTGATGTAACAAAATATCGAGGTATGATCGGATCCCTTCTTTATTTAACCGCTAGTAGACCTGATATTATGTTTAGTGTATGCTTATGTGCTAGATATCAATCTAATCCTAAGAATTCCCATCTTAGTGCCGTAAAACGCATTTTCCGCCGCTAATTGTTGTGCTCAAATCCTATGGATGAAGCAAACTCTAAATGATTATCACATTTCATTTGAAAAAGTTCCTATTATGTGTGATAATACAAGTGCCATCAACTTATCTAAAAATCCCGTTTTGCATTCTCGTACCAAACACATCGAGATTAGACATCACTTTCTACGAGACCATGTACAAAAGGGAGACATAACGTTGGAGTTTGTAAAGCACCGAAAAACAATTGGCTGATATTCTCACAAAACCATTAGCTCTTGTAAGATTTTCATATATTCGACGAAACTTAGGCATAATTGATGAATGTGAAGTTTGTGGCTAATTATTCATGTTTCCTATAATTGATTGTATTTCATGTGATAAATGTGTTTTAAAGTTTTTATCAAAGGACCAAATCATTGACAATGCACGATTTTTCAAAAAAAATCGTTGAAACGGACGACCGTATCCTTAACCGGACGTCCGTCTGAAGGCAAACGGATGACACCTTGTTCATCCGGTTCATCATCCGTCTCAGCAGAGACTTTTGCCAAAATTGAAAAGTTTAAATGGTTGACCGTTTCACTTAAACAGACGTCCGTCTGAACTTAAACGGACGACTGCCTCATCATCCGCCTACTCATCCGTTTGAACAGAAACTATTTTTTTGAAATTTTAGGTTCAAACGGTCGACCGTCTGCGTTTACCGGTCAAACGTATCAGCGGAAATCAAGGTTTTAAGTTAGAAACTTTTCAAATTTCTTCATTCCTTCTTCGCGCGACCCACGTTCTTTCTCTCCAAATCTATTCCCATTCATCAAATCCTTCTAAAATCTTTCAAATCTACATTCAAAATAAAAAAAAAACAACCCTTATCATTTCTACACTCCAACATTCGGTCGGGTTGACGGCATGACTACATTACTTCAAGCTCTCCATTCCCGTCTTGATGCCGTGCTTCCTCCGCCTCCACCACCAGAGACCTAGTTTATCTCTTTTATTTTTTTGTTTTTGGTCTCTATGTATCTTTAAACTATGATTGTTTTTAGATTTCAATTTTATCAATGAATGACATATTTTGTTTCATTTAGGGGGAATATATTTTAAACCTTAATGTTTTGCCTTTGCCTTTTTGTTTATGCCAAAAGGGGGAAAATATGTGATGTGAGATGAATTTGGAAAATATGTGATGTGTATGTAATGTGAGATGAATTTGGAAAATATGTGATGTGAGATGAATTTAGAAAATATATGATATGTATGTAATGTGAGATGAATTTGGAAAATATGTGATGTGAGATGAATTTGAAATATATGTGATGTGATGAAATTGGCAAATCAAATGAAATTGATATCATGTAATACAAATTCATCAAATCATGTTTACTTGAAAAGGAAAGGGGGAATATATATGATTTATTCTATCTCATTATTCTATATTCTCACATTGTTTGTCATAATCAAAAAGGAGGAAATTGTTGACCTATGGTTAACTTTAAACCTTAATGTTTTGATTATAACAAACAAATTAGTTATGTTTACTAACAATCTATTTTCAAGTAATATTCAAAGTGCTACAAATCGAACTCTAAAGCAATGGCAAGATCGAAGTCAAATCAATACAAGAGTTCAAGCATCTCAAGATCCAAAACTCAAGATTCGAAGATCAAGATCGAAGAATAGATTTTTAGATAAAATTGTAAAAGTAATAACTCTTTGATTTTTAGCAATTAAATGAATGAAAGCTCAAAATATTTTTATGCACAAAACATATGTCATTATCACTTGCATAAAATATTTTTATCAAAGCAAAAATCAATTTTTCAAAACTGTGGAAACAGTCATCCGTTTGGTCATCCGTTTGGAAAGGTCGACCGTTTGGTCATCCGTTCCAAAAAGTGTCCGTTCTGATTTTTTGCAGTTCCAACGGCTAATTCTGACAATCTGACCGGTCGACCGTTTGATCATCCGTTTGGTCATCCGTTTCAACAAAAAGTGACAAAAATTCATCTCTATAAATACCACTTCATTTATTATCATTCTACAACACTTATAAGAGAATTTATAGAGAGAATCATATTGAGAAAATTCATTCAAAGCTTCATTATATTTATATCTTCAATATCATTCATTGAAAAACTTTGTTTGATTAAATCAAACTTTTGATTCATCATTCTCAACAAAGTTTTCTTCTAACACTTGAGCTTTTCTCATCTATTGCTATTCATTAAAGTGTTAGTCTCTCTCTTAGAACCAAACTTGTATTTATCATTCATCTAGAGAGATATACTCAAATCTATTTTCTTATATCTTTGGGTCGTATTGAGGTCCCTTGAAAGCTCAATATTGTATAAGGATCGGTGCTCCTTGTTTGTAAGTCACCGGATACATTGTAAGGGTTTGGATTGCACCATAAGTCAATCAAAATAGTGGAAAGGCCGTGCTCGTGTTGGAGAGCTTGGTAACGGGGGACGTAGATCATTGGTTGGATCGAACCTCCATAAAAATATCGTTTGCATTCTTTCTCCCCTTTTATTTACTTATATTGTGCTTATATTTTTGTGGATTAATTCTCATTTCTTAAATATCATATTTTGAGAATATTTTTCGAAAAAGTTTGAGAAAACCAATTCACCCCCCTCTTGGTTAGTTATTCTTGGGCTATCAAAGTAAATTCTTACATAATATAATATTCTTAAATAACAATTTTTTTGTTACTTTTGAAGTAGCACAACATTATATTAACATTCCAGTATAATATTACTTGCTCTCAAAAAGCGTAATTGTGTAAAGATTTAATATTAAGTTACTGCTCCCGACGAGTATTTTAATATTTTATAGAAATATTATTTTATTGTTCCGTGGAAGCATAAAATTTATACATGTCAACATTTTGAAAAAAAAAATCTTGAGTTCATCCTGAAGAAGAACAATTATTTGTATATTAATATTTATACAAATATTTTATTAATACTCATGAAAAAGTATAACTTTATGAATATTAATATTATAAAAGAAAATGATATTGTTTTTCCTGAATAAACAAAAAATATAGAATATTTTAGAAAAATACTGTGTTGTTGCTCATGGAGAGGCACAATTTAATTAAACAAGTATTATGTTGAACAGAAGTTCAATGTCCTAAAAATTTTATTTTTTGACATGTTGTTTTAATCATTTGTATTTCAGATATAGCGACAATAGTATCGTAGCTATTGTACGTATATGCATCATGAATTCCTGAAGGAAAAAGATAAAAATGATAAAACAAATATTATGTTATTCATTTCTTTTAATTTGTACTACACAAATATTGGTACAATTAAACAAATACTATGTTGAACCAGAAGTTCAATAGTTTAAAATTTTTATTGATTGACATTACCGATTAGACCATTCCAGATCAATATGATGTGAATTATTAATGAGAATATCTATTGAAAACTAAAAGACTTTTCAATATAATGAATTCTCATGTGATGTTTGTTCTCATGATATATAGACCAGTAAACCTTCACTAGCTAAAATCGGAACCTGAATTTCCTACATTTCTGAAAATTATTTAAGGTGATTTATGGGGCCCATCACCCTCCATGTTGACCATCTATATATTATTTATATCTAAAAATAGATACATATATTAGATGATTGTATGTTGTTATTATTCGCAACTTGAAGTTTGTGAGATTATTTGCTCAAATTTTAAATTATGAGCATAATTTTCAGATTATTCAAATAAGACGGTGGTGTGTCTTGTCAATGCTAGTGAGTCTAAATCTCAAAATTTTAATAAATGTTAGTTGAGATAATGTTAAATGGTTTAGTAATATTGTTTGTTAATGCCTCCAATTAAATTCTAAACAATTACTATTGAGAACAAAATGCTTCCTATTTTTATATAGGAAATGTTATTTTATATGCAGAAACACTTATACGCATCATGCCAATATTAAAGTTATCCATGCTATAGTTAGCTTATGGTCAGAGCCTAATTTTACACATCTAATGATTTTTTATAGTGTAATATATGTACAATCGGTCTACCATGATGCACTGAGATGGACATTAAAAAATGTTGACAATACATGTTTAGTTTGGAACATTATAAAATATCTTAAGTCTTAACAAGTGATATTTTATAATACGATTTTTCGAATGTCATTTTGATAAGACAGTTTTCTTAACATTAGGAGAGATAAATTAAGTAGCTGGAAAGAATACAAATGCAGTATATTACGTTTTCTAGATCCTTGTACAAGACAATATAAACCAGAAGTTCGACAAATAACTCATTTGTAAGTTATACAATTGACATATACATTTACTGACCAAAGAGATTATATCAAATCTCATATAACAGCTCTAAATGCTCCAATTTATATTAATATCCTTGATGGATAAACCATTAACATTATATCTGGTAAATTAATGACACGCCTGAAGCGTGGTGACATTTGATTCCAACAAATTCTCAAATTAAAAATGGAGCTAATTATAAAGACGGTCTTATTGAGAATGTGTATACTCTTGGAGAGTATATAGGCATAACTAATTATAAAACCTCAGAAGAGGTTTAGCTAGCTGAAATAATAACGAAAAGATCTCATTAAGTTATGTCGTTATGAGAAAGAAATAGATTCAAAAATAAATATTGTTGACAACACTTTTGTATATAAAAAAACGCTTCATATTATGAAAGGTAGCCAGGATATTGAAAGAAATCTGTAAAAGAATTAATTGGCCAAATAAAAGGATGCAATCCAAATAAATTGAACTGACTAGAGAAATCTGAAATTTCTGGACCTGTAGTTCGAGCATCTAAAGGTGTATATTTATGCGAAAAAGAAATGAGAAAATGAAATCGTAACATGTAATGCACAACTTTTAACATTATGAATTTCGCAAAGACTTGTGTTAAGTAATCACAAGTTGATATCTTGTTAACTTGTCAATGCATGACATATATGCATACAATGAATATTGTTATAATCAACTCATCTCGCATGACTAATAAAACTATGTATATAAATTTCTGGAGGATTTAATATGCCTGAAGCATATAGTTCAACTTTTCAACAACTTAATCGATTAAAGTGATCTAAAGTGATATTATAATAAGGGAGAAGAAATACACGTTGTACTCTTTTCCTTGACCAATGTTTTGTCCCATTGGATTTTCCTAACAAAGTTTTTAATGAGACAACTTTAATGGCGTATTAAAAGAAATATGTACTCTTTTTCTTTTACTAGGATTTTTGTCCACCGGATTTTTTTCTAGTAAGGTTTTAACGAGTCATATACTTTCTGTAAATAACATACAATTGAAAGTATTATAAATATTATAGTTATGGATGTCCATAACCTACAAAGTATTTTACACTCATCATAACCCTATGGTTATACTCCCGTGTATTATAAATTGTATTTGAGACCCCTGAAGGGAACAACAACAAAATCTATTTTTAATATAATTGCATCAGACCATCATGCTGATTATATTCAACCAGAGATAGTGTATGTAGATGATATTGCTGGAGGTTATAACATGGAACACATTTCACCAGAATTGTTTTATATAAATTTTAACAAGATGACGACATTGAAGACATTGACGCACAAGATATAGATAGCTCGATAAAAGTTTTTTTTCATTGATTGAAATCAGTTGGAGTAGTTGTACTCTTTTTCCTTCGCTCAGGTTTTGTCCCACTGGATTTTCCTGACAATGTTTTAATGAGGTAGTATTTGAGTACTCCAATTTTTGATAATTTTTTTCTTTCTATTGGTATTTTTGTCCTATTGGGTTTTTGCCAAACAACGAAGCAATTATTGTGTAATAAGTCATTCAAGAGGGAGTGTTGTAAAATTATAGATAATGATGAATGACTATTTAGTTGTATCTAAATGTCTATGTAGTTATATACTTACTCTAGAAGAGTGTATTCTAATAATGTTGTAACTCTTTTTGAAACCTTATAAATAAAGGTCATTGTTATAATAAATTTACACACTTGAGTTTTGACTCTCTCTATTCTTCCTACATTTCTAGTTTCATAACAAAAATAAACAATTTTAGCACAAATAATCCAAGATTCATAGTTAGGAAAGGCAGAAGATAAATTTTTTTTGTTTTTTATATTTATTTATTTATTCTTTATTTGAATTTGAGGTCAAAATTTACTTATCTCCAAGGAAGGTACAAGTCGAAAAGGAATGAAAAGTTGAATTCCGTGTGCAATTTAAGCATGCAAAATTAATAGCACACGTTAATAAAGAATTTATACTTGCAACAAGTCTGGTTGACTAAAAACAAACAAGAAAATACAGCCAAAAAATAATAATAAAATAATAATTCCTCACTCACACACAGACTACCCTCAAATTTCAACCATTTTGTAATTTGCATAAAAAACCCAACTTTACTTTCAGACTTGTTCTTTCAGAAGCGCTAGTTAATCAGGTTCTGTCTCCGTCTTCCCGCGTTCGATTCTTGAATGATTTCTGAGTGATATCTTTAAGGGTTAACTGTGAATTGATTGTTTGATTTTGATGATTGATGTCACATATGATTTCAGTATGAATTTGTTTTAACATATATTTCGCTTATTGGTTTTATTCTACTTTTAGTCTGCGTTTAGAGCTTTTTTCGCATGGAAAATCATTCATCTGTATTAATTATTGAAGCGTTTTTTTTTTTTTTTTTTTGCATCAGTTGTTGTGAATAGTCAAGAAATAAGCAACCTTTAATCGGAAATTTTTTAATTGAAAATGGTAAAAAAGAATTAAATGAAATCGTAATTTATAGATACGGATGTGCTAAAATGCTTAAGATTTCTCCTGAATTGTGCATTTTGGTTTACCAATAGCTAATTATGGGTTTTTTTACTAGGTTTTATACATTTTTGAGGGTTTTCATTTGATTGATTTATTGGGTTGAGTCTTGTACTCATGTATACTGGAAAATAAGGGAAATAGCTGAAATAAGAACGAAAAATAAAATAGAATGGGTTTGACTTAGAACTGGAAAGAAAAACAGTGCCATTTGCTGTAAAGGCCTGACTAGATTGTTTTTTCTTCATGTGGAAATCGGAAGTCATATGATGGTTTAAATTTACAATGTCTGGCTGCTTATCACAGTATCCTCTCCTCTAGCAACTTGCACAATACTTTCTTAACTTTCACTTTGCATTTTGTAGGCGCCAGATAGTGAATTTGGTTTGTGCAAATTGTATCTAGATATTGTTCGGCAGTCTTACATTGTTTTTAGGCCAAGAAAGGGGAAGATATGTGCTCCACGTTTGTGGGAGCTTGATGATTTAGTCTCTTCACGCGCTTACAAACTGTTGGTGGTAGAGAGCTCTAGACTAAACACAGCTAGATGGAGGAGATTCTGTTGTATACCAACTTGGATCATATCATTTGTCCCATATGTCTGGACTTTCCGCATAACGGTGTTCTCCTCCAATGCACATCGCATGGAAAAGGATGTCAGCCTTTTGTATGCGACACGGACCATTTGCACTCAAACTGTCTGGACCGTTTCAAACAAGCAAATGGAATGTTATCTGGTTCACAACCACCAGGTTCTGCTGAGAACTTACGTTTCTTGGATTTGGGATCCAACAGTAAACCGGCTTGTCCCTTGTGTAGAGGAGAAGTAACTGGATGGGTTGTTGTTGACAAGGCTCGTATACATTTGGACGAGAAGAAACGTTGTTGTGAAGAGGATAAATGTTCATTTATAGGAACCTACTTGGAACTTAAAAAACACGCGCAAGTAGAGCATCCCCATGCATGCCCTTCAAAAATTGATCCTGCACGCCAGCTTGATTGGGAAAATTTCCAGCAATCTTCTGAGATCATAGACGTTTTAACCACTATCCATTCAGAAGTCCCACGGGGTGTCGTTTTGGGTGATTATGTGATAGAATATGGGGATGATAACTCTGGAGACGAATTTGATGATTTCCCTGGGGATGAAGGAAACTGGTGGACATCTTGCATACTGTACCAGGTGTTTGAAAAATTTAGAACATCTAGGAACAGAAGAAGGTCAAGAGTGAGGGATTCCAGAAGAGGAAACCACCGTTTGAGTTATGACACTTCTAACTTTGACGAGGGTTCTGTATCATCTGTGGAACATGCAGACTATAGAGCGGATGAGACTGATGATGAATTTGTGACTGCAAGTGAACTCTCAAGGCAGAGAGCTGGTCACCACAGGTGAGTTTCTGTGAGCATGCTTCTTAGGTTTCCTTTCACTGATGATGTATTGTTCAATTATTCTCGTAGATCCATGATTTGTAATCTTTTGATGTGATTTTCTTCATTTATGGTATCTAGATAAATTATAATAATACTCAAGAAATGAAAATGCAAATTAGATTCTCAACATGTATAAATAAATAAATAAATAAGCAAATCCAACAAAAATATGTTGCAGGCATTTACTAATATCTCAACATTGGTGGTTTTAGGGGATGGTGACGTATCCTTATATATAGTTGATATAATAATTGTTTCTGTTTTTTTACTATATACTGATATAGCAGTCGACTGATAAAATAGAAATTATATTCTCAAGATTGTCCTGTAGTACCTGGATCTGAAAACGTCTCTATTATGTGTATCTCTTTAGTTTTGGCATTTGAGATATAAATGCCTAACTCCGCAATTACTCTTATTTGTATTAGTGTGTGTATATTTGACATGGGCCCATCAACGTTCCAAACCTGGAGGCAGCAGGGCTGGGATTAGTATTTGAGTGAAAAATTTCTGGCTTGATGTACATGATAAAAATAGTCGTAAGCTTTTACTAACATCCCAAATTTGGTGGTTCTGAGGGCTGGCAACATATCCTGATACGTATGATATAATATTGCATTAGATAATTTTGTTTCTCCGTATTCGTAAACACTGAATTGATATTGCAGCTGATTGGTAAAAGAGAAAATGTATTGTCAAGCTTGTCCTGTAGCACCTGGATCTTAAAACAGGTCTAATTATGTATCTCTCTCATTTTCTCTTGGCATGAGAGATTTAAATGTATGACTCGGCAGTCACTCTTGTTTATGGCAGTGTCTGTATATGACATTAACCCCCCCACCACACACACACACACACACACACAAAAAAAAAACACCCAAAGTCCTAAAACTGCAGGCAGCAGGATGTGACTAGTTTTTGAGTGAAATATTCTTGGCTGTTGTGCATGAATTTGCAAAAGGGGTTAGGTCTTCTTCATTTTGTTTCTATTTTTGCATATTCCAATTATTCTATTGTAATGCTTTTTGGCTTGACAGAGTCGCTAAAACTTAATGAAACTATTTAAAATATGGAAATATTCCTATGATCTTGGTGATTATCATATTTTCAAGATCTCGTTTTACTAAAGACAATGATTCTAGCTTGAGAAACTCACTCAAAAGAACAGATTACAGTGGACGTCTTATCTGGCTCCGATTTTGTGTAACCTCAATTACTAATTTTGAATTTTTAAAAATGGGAAAATCTATCTCATCCAAATTTCACACTGAGCCGAGTTTTTTGCTTAAGTTGCAAATTACCTAAATATCGTGAAAATCATAATTTTTTTTTTTAGACATGAAGTTGATTTATGGGCAAAATCAACTAAACATTTTATTGTTTTAGTAAATCTTCTTCATTTTTTTTTCTATTTTGATTATCTTAATTCTTTGCATTTTCCTTTTTGATTTCCTCATGCTGTATTTTGTGCATTGCAGTTCTCGAAGGCGCCGTTCCCGCTTTTATGACAATTAGGTAGGCCATGTCCAGGATGCCTTACATTCTCTTCTTTTTGCAGTATTATTATACTTTAAACGGCTTCTTGGTTATAATAACTGGTTTAAAATATTTAATCATAATATCACCTTTTCGAATTTACGGTTCACTATCTGACTTAAAAATTATAGCCAAATGTCCTGTATACCATTTGTCTTTGTAGCCTTGAACTATTTGTTTATATCTTATAGCAATCTTATACATTTTGTGTGGCAGAATAGAGTAGACTGTAGCCTTGGAATGGCAGGAAAGCTTTTAGCAATGTTTGTTAAAGGAGAAGTGCCGTGCTGGCAGTGCATGCTTGGTGCTGCTGATACTGCATAAATATTTTCTTTCCTTTTTACTATTTGTTCCCGTTTTCTCTCCCTTATTTTCTTCATTTCCGGAGGAGAATTTGATCTTTGGGCTTGCTGTTCAATAATCATTTGTTAATGTGATTGTCAATATTTTGTTGGGAGACTGCTTTTGGTTTTTAGATTATCAGATTGAATTTGACAGTTTATTGAAACTCATAATTGTTATTCAAATAGATTTTCATTTATGTGGGAAGTATTGTAGTGTGTGTTGTATATGCACATGCTTGGACGTGTCGTCATTATGCTTGGACGTGTCGTCGTTCATGTATACATATCGTGCACGCACGTGCGCGAACATATTCTAATCTTGATGATATAGATAGCACAACTTATATGATGGTGTTAGTGTTGATTGTACACATTGTGATTCTTTTAGCTACAAGTGTCAAACACGCCGTTAGCCTCTTAAGATTTTATATTTCATAAGAAAAGCAGAACAGGCGGCATGAAATTGACCTATTAAATGTTTGTTTGGTATATTAAATGTTTGTTTGGTAGAGTTTAAAAATAGTTTTTTAGTAAATTTTGAAAAAAACTTGGTAGAATATATAGTTGAAAAGTTGATAAAAGTTTTAAGTCTTATAAAATATATAATTGAAAATGAGTTTAAAAAAAAAAAATTTAAAAAAAAATCTTCCAAACGTGTTCTAATTCTATTCCTTTTCCTTGCCAAATTGGCACGATATGTCCCATTATTTTTCCCAGTGCCAATTGAATAAAGCATTGATTCATTTAGAGGTATCGAAATGTGCAAGCCCATGCCTACAAACCAGGCCGTGCCAGGTAGGGATGGGCATTTAAATCGTCAAACCGATCAAATCGACCGAACCGAACCGATTCAGATCGGTTTTTCACACCTTGGCGGTTTGGTTTGGTTTACCAAACTACAAAATATATTTGGGTTGATTCGGTTTCGGTTTGTGAAAAATAAGTCAAACCAACTCGAATCGAACCGAATTATAACTTATAAGAACAAAAATTAAATTAAACCCGGTTTTAAATGTCCAAAAATTAAAAACTTGCATGTCCAAAAAAAAGTTGTAAATGTTGATTAATTTATAAATGGGAGTTATATTCAAATGTTTCGTAAATAACTTGTTGTATGTCCAAAAGAAATTTTGAAATGGAAGTTGTTGTTATTTTTTTAGAATACAAATGCAAGCCCAAACCATTCAATCCCAAACCGAACCAACCCATGATTAGTCGGTTCGGTTTGGATCGGTTTGCCCAACAAGGCGGTTTGGTTCAGTTTGGAAGAAACGCAAAATCGAAGTGGTCGGTTCAGTTTCGGTTTGGGCCCAAAACCGAACCAACTCAACCCATGCCCACCCCTAGTGCCAGGCCAGCCGAAGTCCCTCAAAACCTGGCTAAATGCATATATCAGCTAAATGCATCAAGTTGTGTGCTGTGGAATCAAACAGTCCTAATTAGCCTAATTAACAACAGGCTGATGTTATGGAACAACTCATAGTCACATTTTATGGAGGTCGTAGTTCAGAAATAAGCAGTACGAAGCAGATCCTTAATATAAGGACTCCCGATGTCCAATATCAAAAACTAAGAGTCCACACAAAACAAAATACAAATACCAAAAGTTTTCTCAAAATGCTACAAAGACTAATAGGGTACATTGTTGGGGAGGTTGCGGATAACGTTGCTCTTCATGCCAATCTTAGAGCGCATAGCCTCGACCCCAGATTTAGTCATTGCCTTAATTACTTTCAATCTAACCACGTGCTCTCTCGACTGCACGGTTGCCAGACCCATGCTCTTATACCTGAAGAAGAAAAACATTTTTGTTGACTAGCATTGGAAAAGAAAAGGGGGAGGGGGAGGGGGAGGGGGAGGGGGAGGGGGGGCCTTATTAAGACGCTCAAAACTCTTTCAAGAAACAAGTTCTCCATTATGTACCTTGAGGCTAGTGCAGCAGTGATTGCAGTATTATTTGCAGGTGTTGGACGAGGTTTCTGACGGTAGTATCTTAAATACTCCCTTGATCCAAGCATTTTGGTTGAAATTGCACGATCATTTCTTCTGGTTATAACGAGCTCAGAGCCACCACTACCAAGTTCAACAGTGTTGCTCATATCATCAACTGCAATTAGCTGCTTCCCATCTGTATCCACATAACTGTACCAAAAAGAATAAAACTCTCCAGGTTACTTCGCACTGGCAACCGTAATGATTTAGTTGTTTTTATATTAAACTTAGATCAAAGAAAGAATAAGAATTATCAGATTAGAATAGAACAGAACTAAAAAACAAAAACCTGCTACTGTAATCATAAAATTCTTCCAATTCTGCTTCTTCATCTTCATTACCATCCCCATAATGCACTTTGCAATGACTTTTTGCCTCCATATGCTTCCGAACTGCCTCTAAGCTACTGAAAGGACGACATCTGTCATTGCAGTATAAACACATAAAATCCCTCTTGACCTGAAAAAATTAAAAAGAAAGAAATTAAGCCCAAAGCATTTATGTAAAAAAAAAAGGAAAAAAAGAAATAAATGTGAAAGATGAATAAGAAAGAAGTGGATTTATCACAAAAACTTCAGTTTGGCATAGGAAAAAGGCAATTACCTTAAGGCCAAGATATGTTAGAAGCCCACGAGGATCCTTCAGATACTCAACATCTGGTATGAAGAACCCGTGATGTTTGTGCATGTGAACCATGCAGCTCTCTATTGTATCGCATTCTAAATCACACATGAAGCAACAAGAGGGATCCAACACTTCCTCATCATCATCCATGCCATCCTCATCCATATCGTCGTTAGATTTGTGCTCATTTACCTTTAATTGTGACAAAGAATCAGTGGCTTCTCCAACTAAGTCGTCCTCTGAATCCACCTCTTCCCATTCACTGTCTTCACTTTCTTCAACTTCCTGCTCTACATGATGCGGAGACTCTTTTGCAACACGGCGTGCAAAAGGCTTGATTATTGTAGTCCCTTCATCTTTGCTTGTTCCTTCGGAAGCCCGCACCAAGTGACTTTTAGATTGTAGATGCTGAGCATGAGCTTTGGCACTTCTGTATCCTTTACCGCAAAGGCCACAACTATACATCATGGGGGTTTCATCTAATTTCTTTTTCTCTTCTGCAAGAGCAGATTGTCTAGCTAGAAAAAGTGCTTCAGTTACTCCTGGAACACCTGCAACCTGATCCACAAAAAAGAACACATGTTGATAAAAATGTAATACCTAGTAAATTGAAGGAAATATTCAGTATCTCAGAGTTGATATATTGAATTGTGCCAAACAAACTTATTAAGACACAAAATGCCTAAAAATGGAAAAAGATCCAGGAGAACTCCAATACATATTCAAAATCAGATATAAAACTATAAAAATAACAGATTCTAGAATGAGTTACTCAGCATATCAGCAAAGAAAAAAGAACAGGTAATTAAGAAAAATAAAGGAAGTATGTTGTCCAGGCAAAGCAACAGACTTTTCCCAAAATCATCGACAATAAATTCTCCTCCAATAGGATGGAAGGAACTGGAGACAAGATAACCACCAAAAGAAAATTCCAACACTGAAGCTCCCGTTTGGAGTGGATTAACTTTTCATCTAAAGATACCGTACTTTAAATGTGGCCCCCTATATGAATGTTAAAATAGGAGCCATAATGGTTGAAATTCACACTAATAAGTCTTCAAATTAATATCTTGTTCTTACTTTTATCATCTCTATAGTTGTAATATGTGTAGTGCAGAGAGAAGTTCAACATGTAGTAGCCAGAGGCGGAGGGGAGGGGGATCCTGTGGGAGATCAGGGCCCCCCAACTTTCTGAAATTTTTTTTTAATAATTTTTTTTAAATTTAATAACCAACCAAAACAAAAAATACTAAAGTCCGAACCCAACAATAAATGAACTAAACAAATAAAGTCCAACAAAATTGATTCATCTAAGATCACTTCCTCTTCTATACAGACACATTTCACGTTCACGTCTTCAGCCTTTGACACAAAAAAATTGATTGCGATTTCATCTTCAGCCTTATTCACTTAAGTTGGAGATTTTTTTTCTTGCTATGGTACAACATTAATTCCACGAAACAAATAGGCTAAGTAATTATAATTTGAGAAGGAAAAAAAAATTGGGGGCACTGGCCCCTAACCCCCATGAGAGGGGTTCCCCACGGCCCACCCCTGTTTGAGTATCCCAACTTAAAATGTCTACTCTGGTAGTAACCACTAGGATCTTTTCTCAACACACCGAGAATTGATAGCAATCCATGAAGTATACTGCATCTCAAATGGGAACAATTACCATGTAGCAAACGCATTGGAGATGGAATGTCTCCAGAGTTTAAATGGCAGGTGTCAAAAATGCCCAATTGAACAAAGACACAATCCAAATAAAAATAGTAATAAAAAAGCCTTTGATTTGAATACTGTAGATATTTCAAATAAAATGTTAATTGCCAAATCAAAGTGGTTTCATTGATTTTAATTTTATGTCCTGATGTATTTCATTCAGAATTTTTCCACAAATGAAACACACACAAATAAGTTGAAGTCCTGACCTTCCTCTGCGCCACCCAAAAACAAAGCATGGACAAAAACGAAAAAAACATTGCCTCTTCTATGATTTCACAACATCAAGTTTCCAACAAGCTCAAATCCTCCAAATGAATGGACATGTAGCAAACCAAAATTTACAAAATCCATTAACTTTCCCCTGCACACTAGTATTTTTCTCTCCACACCCCATTCTTGCAGCTGCAGAATAATTATCACACAAATAAATGTCTAATTCCTGAGGTAAAACACAATCACTCAATAATTCTTGAAATACTACCCAATTCAAAATTATAAATTGAAATTTCTAGTGCCCACAAAAAGGAACAAAAAAAGTACAAGAAAGCATAAGATCAAATTAAAAATGAGCCCACTAATAAAAAACCCACCTTGCGTTTGAGGTTGTAGCGATGCCATTCGGACTTGTAATGGGTTTTTTGGTCGGTATCGTCCTGGAATTCCTTGTTGCAGGCGTTGCATGTCAACCCCGGCATATTCTTTTCTTCCTTTTGATATAGGGTTTGATTCAATAAAAGTGTGAAGTGAAATGGAAAAATCTGAATTGAATGAAAGAAAAAGGGTTTGGTTTTGTGAAGCAGCGGCTAAAGACTTTTATATATAGTCGGATGAAGACCGACCTTCGCAAAGAGCTTGCGCAAGCGTTTACGCCGTTTATATCTTGAGACTTAAATTACAAAGTAGTCCCTAACCTATTGAGGCTCGTGCAACATCATCCAAAACTTAAAACTTGTAGTAAAATCATCCTCAACCTATTAAAATAGGTGCTAGCATGGTTCTTATAGCTGTTTCAAGTGTATTAATACGTTCCAATTCTATATCTGAAAATCAGTGTTTTAAAAAGCGTAGTTCTAATAGCCGTTTGAAGTGTGTTACTATTATTTTGAATTTTAATCATTTTAAAAACTATTAAATAGTTAAAATAATATATATCAAACTTCTAAAATTACATAATACTATATTTACTTAATAATTCTTATAATTATATAATTTTTATGTTTTAAAAATTAAAAACTAGACGATTTTACATATTTTTAATTAGACAAGTCTTACTTAATAGATTTATAGGAACTTTATACAAAATTTGGTGGTGCTATCTTTTGGACTTTAATAATTAAACAAAATAATAATAATAAAGCGCATAGACTCGCATTAGGCACACATTAAGCAATCAAACAAGCAATTGACCGCTTAATTTCAAATTTATTGCCTACACGAGGCGTTTTGTGCACGTCTCTTGCTTAGACGTTCATAAACGCGCTTTTTAGAATACTGTTGAAAATTGATGTATTGGTGCATATGGACTGCAACTTCATGAATGTGGGTGTAGTTGTTCGAGATAATGAGGTTTTACCCTAGAAGAAGCTAAGGCCATAGTCCTTCAAGAGGAACTTATACTCGCCATAAATAACTGTCTACAAAATAGTAAAATCAAGTTAAATACCTTTCAAAAAAAATTGAAGTCAGATTTTAATTTCACACGATCGGTTTTATTCTAGATGATATTGTAACTTTTATTTTTTTAATGAGAACCAAGTGGTCCATATACTTGCATCATTTGCTACCTTAAGACTTTCACTTAGTTGATTATATGTCACTTTTTATTTCGCACGCAAACAGTGCTAATTTATCGTAATGAACTAATGAAGTATACTTTGGTGTCAAAATAAAGATGTTTAAGGAAAATTTTATATATAATAAAAAAATCAATTGACAAAATTATTATTGCAATCAAGTTAGAAGATGAAAAATAATTTTCAGTTAAATATTTCAATTTTTTAAATCAATTAACAGTTTCAATTGTAATATTTGAAATTATTTTCTTGACTTAAGTTTACTATGTGAATAAATTTTTTTATATCAAATTATTAATTTTAATCTAATTTACACCTCCATTCGAGGTTTTTGACCAACTCACATTTTAAATATTGGCATCTAATATTTAACAATGATATAAAGTGAAGTTAAATATTTCAATAATCACTGAACTTTCAAATATTTTTGTTTACTTACTGGACTTTGAAAAGTTATGTTTTGTTAATCACTCTTCACAATTCTGTAACTACCAATTAACGGAGATATTCACGTGGTTGACGGAATGCCACGTGTCAAGAGTTAAATGTTTCAATAATTACTGAACTTTTATTTGCGTCTTCGATCACTCATTGAACTTTCAAATGTTACTGCATGTTTACTGAACCTTAGAAAGAAATGATTCGTTAATCATTCCTCATGATTTCGTAACTACCAATGAACAGAAGCGCACACGTGGCTGACGAAACACATACGTGGCACACATTTGAGGATAAATTCTGCTAACCAATTGAAGATGTCTATCCGTGTCATCAAATCGCTTTTTCAAAATACGATTTATATATGAGAAACATATATTTTTTCTCTATCTCAAATTCAATTACTCCAAATTCTATTCCTAACCCTAACCCATTATAACTTACAACAAAATGACAGTGCTACCCCTACAAACCAGCCTAATCAAAAAGTATATATTTTTTTATTTTGTTATGATGAATTTCATGTTGCATGCCATTTATTAGAATATGTATTTCACGTCAAAAAATATATATTCTAACTATATTGGATCTCTTTTAGCAACTAACTGTACCTGACAGCAATACATGGTCAAAATACATTTTTTTTTTTTAATTTTGATGTGAAATATATATTCTAATATATGGCATGCAACATGAAATTCATCATAAAAAATATAAAAAAAATATATTTTTCACGTTTAGGGTTATGTTTCTCAAATAAGAACTCCATAGAGAGGTTTTTGGGTACATAAAAAAGAAAAAAAAAAGAAAAACCTAATTGATAGAACATTCGTGTGTGATATTATTGATTTCTAAACAGAATGGTGGTTCTCGATTAAGCTGGTTTGTAAGGTAGTGTTGTCATTTTGTTGCGGGTGATAATGAGTTAGGGTTAAGAATCGAAATTGAAGTAATTGAACTTGAGGGATTTCAATATAGGGAAAAAATATACATTTCTCGTGTATAAATCGTATTTTGAAAAAGTAATTTGATAACATGGATGGACAGCTTTAATTGGTTGGCAAAATTATCCTCAAATGTGTGCTACATAGGTGTTTTGGCAGGTATTCCGTCAGACACGTGTATATCTCCATCAATTGGTAGTTACGGAATTGTGAGGAGTGATTAACAGAGTGTAACTTTTCAAAGTTCAGTGAGTAGAGAACAATATTTGAAAGTTCAGTGAGTGATCGAAAACGCGACTAAAAATTATTACGAACACTATACATTTGTAAAAGTCATCCAAGTGTAACTCAAGGTTTTCACCAAAATGCCTCGACAAACCTGTTCATAAAGTATTGACAAAGACAACATGTTTAGTAAGCTGGACAACATGTTTAGTAAGCAGGACTTGATAGCACACATGACGTCTATCTTCGTGTCCTAATCCTTCGTACCAGAAACGACACTACAACTAGCCTGGATTATAAATGATGTCATGAGGCTACTAAAGCCTTGCAAATGGGGCACCAGTTCTTCAGCCGCAACCACTGGTTTATGCACGTTGCGTGATACCCGTGCTGGCATTTCACGAACTTCCCTATCTCGTCCCCAAAGACATACTCCTGCTGCAAAACGCGCATCTATTTTGTCATCCTCTATAATAACCCAAAACAATATTTGTAAATCACAAAATGTGTTCAAACTTAGGACGATACTAATATGAAAGAAAAGAAAGATAAGAGGACCTGGCAAATGCTACATTTGACGTCATCCTCATCCTTGCCAGATTCCGTAACTAGTACTTCTGAAGGGATCGCCTGATAGATGCTTCTCCCGAGGCACTTCGATAATATCTCTTCTGGAAGTGCTGTGCTCACGGTTCCCATCCTCTCCTCAAGAGCTAATAATTCCTGTCAAATGTGCAACAACAATGTCACAAACAATCTGCATGATAACTCAATTACAAAAATAATATATGAACTTCAGGGATTTCAATCAAAGTCAATTCAGATCGTGATGAAAAAGGAAAAACCCGTATCGTATATGTTGGGGTTTCAAGCTCACAGATATACCATACTTACAGCCTTAAGCACAGAAACAAGAAATAACAATATATGTAAAGTAAAACAAGAAATAACACCAGATATGATTGTCCCGTCTTAGGGGACAGGCAGTTTGGCAAGGATATGCCTACATCTGCCTTTGAGGCTCTATAAAAATAGATACGGCCTCTCTTTTTACTATAAAGAATCACAAACGTTCAAGATTGAAGATTACAGACTCAGACCACTCAGAACAGCCCTAAGTTCTTCCCATTTACACACTCTTTAGAGGACATCAAGAAAAGCCCTAACACAACAGTATAGAGAACTAATCACAGACACCAGAACAGTAATCGTGGAACGATTACTGTAGCAAATCCTTCTCACACACCAGAGGAGAACCAAAGGTTCACCAGAAAGAAAAGGAAACCGAAAGAGAAGAAGAGAAAATCAGAGAAGACGAAAAGAAGGGCTGCGCACACAGAATGTTGCCCTAAGTCTGATGGATGAGCCTAT
The DNA here is from genome assembly GCA_030279155.1 of Forsythia viridissima. Classification (NCBI taxonomy): domain Eukaryota; kingdom Viridiplantae; phylum Streptophyta; class Magnoliopsida; order Lamiales; family Oleaceae; genus Forsythia; species Forsythia viridissima. The sequence continues at coordinate 9,138,597 of CM059041.1, forward strand.
ATAAATGGCAGACCAACGGCTGAGATCAAAGGCACAATATCAACGGATGACAAGCAACCAGCGATTTCAACTTCAGTCTCGCATTTTCAGCATTAATCATAAGCGTGTTTCATCAGACATGGGCCATCACTTCTGGGCACAATCTTCTTGGGCTTTTCCTCATTGTGGTAATCAACAGATTTGGGCCATTCATCACAGTGGGCTTCCAACACGAATTTGGATCATATTACAACAATCTCCACCTTGAACCAAATGTGACTCCTTAGTGCAAAAAGAAAGGACTCAAATCTCTCTTATATCACAGCCTCAAGTACCTGCAAAAATTTAAACAAGTTAGTGAAAAATTCACAAATTTAAAAAACAAGATAATCTAAACTAACATGTATACTACCTAAACTATTGATTAGATATCTTTAACACATTCAACCTGAATCAATATTAAGCAAACTTAAACATGATTTAAACTTGTTTAAAGGTAATGGTTTAGTTCCCATATCAGATGGATTATACTGAGTAGGGATCTTATCAAGACTAATTAATTGCTTTGCCACTATGTCCCTAATGAAATGCAATCTTACATCCATATGTTTTGTTCTATCATGAAACACAGGATTCTTACAAAGCTGTATAGCAGATTGGCTATCAGAAAAAACAACTACAGGATTATGGAGCAAGTTTAATTCAGATAACAAACCTTTCAGCCACAGAGCCTCTTTCACAGCTTCAGTGATAGCAACATATTCAGACTCAGTAGTGGACAAAGCCACTATATGTTGTAACTGAGACTTCCAGCTTATGCAAGAGTTACAAAGAGTAAACATATATGAAGTAGTGGACTTCCTACTATCCCTATCATTAGCATAATTAGCATCAACATACCCTTTAAGTTTTATCCCTTCAGAACAATGCTTAAAAACTAAACCAACATTTGCAGTACTTTTCAGATACTTCAGTAACCATTTTAAAGCCTCCCAATGTTGTTCTCCAGGGTTAGACATGTATCTACTTAACACACTGACAGTATAAGCAATATCAGGTCTGGTACAAACCATGGCATACATTACAGAACCAATCACATTAGAATAAGGCACTTTATTCATATATTCTAACTCTTCAACAGATTGGGGACATTGGTCTTTACTAAGAATGAAATGGTTAGCCAAAGGTACAGAAACACCTTTACAATCAGACATAGAAAACTTTTTCAGAATTTTCAAGATATAAGACTGTTGCTTCAGCAATAAAACAGAATTAGATCTATCTCTAATGATATCCATACCAAGAATTTTCTTGGCATTGCCAAGATCTTTCATATCAAATTCAGAACTTAAAGCAGATTTAATATTACTAATTAAATCAATACATGAACTAATAATTAGCATATCATCCACATAGAGCAGTAAAAACACAGGAATATTACTGGGAAGTTCAGATTTAAAGTAGAGACAATGATCAAAATCACTTCTATGAAAACCTAAAGATAACATGAAAGTGTCAAATCTTTTATTCCATTGTCTGGGGGATTGCTTCAAACCATATAGGGATTTCTTCAGTAAACACACATAATCAGACTTGTGTTTATCAACAAAGCCAATAGGTTGATTCATGTAAATATTTTCATCCAATTCACCATGTAAGAAAGCAGTTTTAACATCAAGTTGTTCCATTTCTAAATTAGAATGAGCAACTAGAGCAAACATAACTCTTAAAGTAGTATACTTTACCACAGGAGAGAAAATTTCATTATAATCAACACCATGCTTTTGAGTAAACCCCTTAGCAACAAGTCTAGCTTTAAACTTAGGTGGGTCAGAAGAATTATTACCTTCTTTTACCTTATACAGCCATCTGCAATCCACAATGGACTTATGAGGAGGTTTGGGAACCAACTCCCAGGTTTGGTTTTTATACAAAGAAGTCATTTCTTCCTTCATTGCATTCCACCAATTAACAGATTCACTTCCATTCATAGCATCATCAAAAGTTTTAGGTTCATGATTACTCAAATCATCAAAAGAATTTACAGCTAAAGCAGCAAGATCATAATCAGAAAATCTAGAAGGGACTCTAATAGTTCTTTTATTTCTATCTCTAGTTAAAAGGTAATCATCAGAAGCCAAATTTTGATTCTGATCTAGGTTTTCATCTCTAATTTGATTAAGGTTAGAGTCATCTCCAGAGGCTACAGGTTGAGGGTCATCTGTAGGATTTTGATCAGTAGGAGTAATAACTACATTATCAGGCTCCACCTCAACATCTGTATTAGTGGGGTTACTTGCATCACTACTCTCAGTAGATTGTTTCAAACAAGGCATTTCATTTTCCTTAAAAATAACATCTCTACTGACAGTAGTTTTAAAACCTCCCAGACTCCTAACCCATAATCTATACCCTTTTGTTCCTTCAGGATAACCTAAGAACACACACTTTTGAGATCTGGGTTCAAGCTTATCATCTTTTAGATGGGAGTAAGCAGTACATCCAAAAGTTCTAAGATTGGAATAGTCAGTGGGCTTACCATGCCAAACCTCTTCAGGAGTCTTACCATTTAAGGCAGCAGAAGGAGACCTATTTACCAGATAACATGCAGTAACCACAGCCTCACCCCAGAAAGGTTTAGATAGACCAGAACTAGTTAACATGCATCTAACTCTTTCCAGAAGGATTCTGTTCATCCTCTCAGCAACACCATTTTGCTGAGGGGAGTAGGGGACAGTTTTGTGCCTCTTAATACCACATTGATTACAAAAATCATCAAAAGCCTTATTACAAAATTCAAGGCCATTGTCTGTTCTTAAACACCTAACAGATTTTCCAGTTTGATTTTCAAGAAGAGATTTCCAGGTTTTGAACTTATCAAACACATCAGATTTATTTTTCAACAAATAGATCCACACTTTTCTAGAAAAATCATCAATTATAGACAAAAAAATATCTGTTCCCTCCATGTGTAGGTGTGCTAGATGGACCCCATAAATCAGAGTGCACATAATCAAGTATGGAGGAAGATTTATGTAAGCCATCAGAAAATTGAACTCTATGTTGTTTTCCCATAATGCAAGTTTCACAGAAAGGAATATTAGAGATTTTATCTTTTCCAAAACACCCTTGATTTTGTAAAATACTTAGCCCCTTATTACTTAGGTGAGCTAGTCTTTTATGCCAAAGATCAGTTGAATCAATATTGACAGGATTAGTCACAGCAGAACAAGAAGAAGATTTTTCAGTTTGAGTAAAATACAAGCCATTTCTTTTATATCCTTTGATAGCAAGAAGAGCACCTTTAGATATTTTAAAACAGCCATCACCAAATTTTCCAACAAAATTAGAATCTTCTAAGGTGCCAATAGAAATCAGATTTTTGGACAAGTCAGGAATGTGTCTCACATTTTCAAGAGTATAAACAAAACCAGTATCAAACTTGACTCTTATATTTCCTATTCCATGGACTTTACATGCAACATCATTACCCATAACAACACTACCAGAGTTCACTTTAGAGTAGGTACAGAACATATCAAGTTTGGGTGTCATATGAAATGTACATCCAGAATCAAGCAGCCATTCATCAAATTTACAAGTTGGAGACACAGAATTCACATAGATATCAGGCTCCTCTTTATCAAAGACCACATATAATTCACCAAGAGTGTCAGAACTTGTGGTAGCAACATTACTTTGTTCAGGGGCTTTATTTTTCTGAGAATTGTTAATTAATTTATAACAATCTTTAATATAATGCCCCAACTTACCACAATTATAACATTTTCTCCCTTTTACCTTTGATTTAGATCTCGACTTACCCTTGCCTTTCTTTTTGTGACCTTGGCCATTAAAATTATTACTTTCCTGATTATTTGACTGTCTATGCTGAGATCTGCCTCTAACATACAACCCTTCACCATTACTTCTGGTTTCCTTATCAGTTTTTAACTCATGACTTTTACTTCTTAGAGCATTCATGATCATATCAACAGTCAGATCATCCCTACCATATTTGATGGCACTTTTAACATCTTTATAGGCTTCAGGTATTGAGTTCAGTAAGATAATAGCTTTGTACTCATCAATACCTTTATCACCACAGTTCTTAATATCTTGGATCAACTTATTGAAAATGTCAAAATTTTCATCAAGATCCTTTGATGGATCTATTCTAAAGCTAAAAAAATTTTCCAACAAAAACAATTTATTTGGAAGGGATTTTTCAAGATAAGTTGATTCAAGGGTTTCCCATAAAGATTGAGCATCATCAAGGGTACCAATTTTTCTTAACACAGAATCAGACAAGTGAAGTATGATAGAGGTATAGGCTAACTCATCAGCCTCCAACTTTTGATCATCAGACATAGAATCAGGATAAGTTTTATTTATGGCCTTGGACACTTTTTGCTGAACTAAAATGCCCTTCATTTTTTGTTGCCAAATAGCAAAATCTCCTTTTCCATTAAATTGATCTAAATGAAAACTTGAGGTGGCCATTTGGAACAAATTTTACCACAAAGGTTACAAACAACAGTAGATAACAAAAAAAGGGGGGGGGGGTATTTTATTCTAAGGCAAGGAGAAGTAATAGGATCATAAATCAGAAATAAGCACACGCAAGTTTCCAAATACAAGCACAAGCAGGTTCTTGCACACAGTGTTTGGGAGAGGCATATAATCAAGACCACCCCAGGATTCCGTGAGAATCAAGTTCTCAGGTCAAGGGGGGATCAAGAAAGCCTCAAGGGAGGGTGTTACACTTAAGACACAGGATGTACAAACAGAACAGTTTACAGATATTAGATATTTCACAATATTTCACAGTAGACACTGAGAACAAATCAAGAAGCAAGTAGAAATCACAATATTTTCTTGTATTAACTATAAAACACAGAGTTCATTCCAAGAAGAGAAAATACTCTCAACGAAGGTTATAGATAATCAAGAAAAGAAACTCACAAAAGAGGATTATACTTACAGCCCTGAGATTTGTCTCAGTAACAGAGGCGAAAGATAATATATAGCAATATGAACCAATTCCCCTTTACGCTCTGATACCACTTGTTGGAGTTTCAAGCTCACAGATATACCATACTTACAGCCTTGAGCACAGAAACAAGAAATAACAATATATGTAAAGTAAAACAAGAAATAACACCAGATATGATTGTCCCGTCTTAGGGGACAGGCAGTTTGGCAAGGATATGCCTACATCTGCCTTTGAGGCTCTATAAAAATAGATACGGCCTCTCTTTTTACTATAAAGAATCACAAACGTTCAAGATTGAAGATTACAGACTCAGACCACTCAGAACAGCCCTAAGTTCTTCCCATTTACACACTCTTTAGAGGACATCAAGAAAAGCCCTAACACAACAGTATAGAGAACTAATCACAGACACCAGAACAGTAATCGTGGAACGATTACTGTAGCAAATCCTTCTCACACACCAGAGGAGAACCAAAGGTTCACCAGAATGAAAAGGAAACCGAAAGAGAAGAAGAGAAAATCAGAGAAGACGAAAAGAAGGGCTGCGCACACAGAATGTTGCCCTAAGTCTGATGGATGAGCCTATATAAATGGCAGACCAACGGCTGAGATCAAAGGCACAATATCAACGGATGACAAGCAACCAGCGATTTCAACTTCAGTCTCGCATTTTCAGCATTAATCATAAGCGTGTTTCATCAGACATGGGCCATCACTTCTGGGCACAATCTTCTTGGGCTTTTCCTCATTGTGGTAATCAACAGATTTGGGCCATTCATCACAGTGGGCTTCCAACACGAATTTGGATCATATTACAACAGTATAGTTTTAATCCATCAAGCCATCGTTAAAGAATAAGAAATAGCACGAACCTCATATGATATGTTATCAATATCGAGTCTCAATGTCTCTATGTTGGTCAGAGAGGTTGAGGTTGAGGCTGCTGAGAAATAGATGTGTCTCCAAAGTCTAGTACTTGCTGTGGAAAAAATGCAAGAGACAATTATAAATTCCAAGTTGTAAATATTCCCAAGTAACTAAAATTGACAACCTCATGGGTTAGCTCATCATCTTGTTCAAACCTCTCATGTGCAAATAATACCTGCACAGTTAGAGAATATTTACAATATATCAACATTTGTAAAGAAAACATAAGACAGCATTGCATCATAAACTCAAAGTCTGTATACAAGTAAAGAAAAAATAAAATTTGAAGTTTACTGCATACAAGCAATACCTCAATGATACCATCCATATTAGATAGTTGGCATGCGTAACGGTTCGTTAAGTGGGTAATGCCGAGCTCTGCTGAAGTGAAAGGCATTTCATTGGATAGATTATCCGTATTACTAATGGAAAGACTATAAGAATTCGAACCACTTGAAGAAATATTTAAAGGTACTTAACATTGAGTAAAATTGAGAAATTACGACATCAGGTTCTGTAAGTGATGAACTGCAGCCATTCTGTCAACTGGAGAGCCTTGTTCGAGTGTTAGTTCACCGACCCCTGAGTCCTGACAGATGCAGTAGGATTGCCATTCGTATTTAAAGCCAAACTGCAACGTCTTGATCAGAAACAGAGATGCCACTAGTTGAAGGAGAGGTGTGTGTATCCACGGACAGTGCTCTGGTTGTTTTCTCCCCTCTTCGGGATAAACTACTTTCCCCTTCTGAACTTCTCTTTTCATCACATCCCTCCGACTTGAGTTCAACTCTGATGTTGAACCGCTTCCTGGAATGACATCTGCTAATGAATTGCATTTCAGATTTCTCAGACAAGATCGAAACCTACTTGGTGAAGGCAGAAGTTCTGGAGCTTCTGACTCGATCAATACACTACTTTCTGATGGATAGAATTCTGGTTGAGACGGAAACTTCCTCGTAGAATCGAGATGTGATTTTCTTGCATTGGTCATTACCCCACAGGTCTGAGAGGAACTTCCAATTATTTGCTTCGCGCTTGAAGAATGAAAAGAACGCTTAGGACATTTAACTTCATCTGATTTTCTAATTTTTGTATTCTGACTGTACTTAATTCTGCCGCTGCATCCTATTCCTCTACAGAATTGAGCTTTTTGATCCCCGTCAATGATTGTATCTTTCAACGAAATGCTAGATCCTTTTCTGGGGGCAATAAGCCCACCTGCAGCTCTTTTACTCGAGTATTCATCCATGTATAGTTTATTGATCCTTTGTTATTCCTGTTTCAACAATGACATACATTTAGCCTTCAAAGCCTTAATAGTCGATTAAGCATAAAAATTAATGTAATCACAATATGCATTTTTTCCCTCTGTTAATTGATAAGCTATGAATTCCAAGATTAGAGAAACTTGAGAGAAGATTATAAACATAGATAATGGAGATTGAGATATTTTATATTCAAAAGTCCTCATCAATGTATAATAGTACAAACTTGTATTCTTCCAATTAAACAAACCAATGGGAGTGAAGTTATTGTAACACTAGAGAAAGATATTTAGTGAAAAGCTCAACCCGAGAAAGGAAAGTGATCATGCACATAATTTCAGTCACTGGTTGCACAGAAAAAGAAAGGCAAGAGTCCAAGCTACCTAAACTCAATATTCTTATCCCCGTCTTATTAAGAAAAATATTTAACTATCTGATTTTTCGAGACAAATATAGATACATATATGCGTGATCAATGATAGATGTGATGCACAAAGAAAATACGGACTGCTGAATGACACCCGGCCAAATATGATTTTTATACCATGTCGAAAGGCATAACATGACAAGGGCCAGGGTGAAGCTAAAATTCGAAGATTCAACTATACAAGAGACATGTGTCAAAATAACATATTATTATAGTAGAAGCCAATATCCATCCTAGACAGAAGCCCTCCCCAAATATTCACACCCACAACCTAAATAAATGATCATCTGAAAACATGAGGAAATATCAAATATGATGAAAAGAGGAATAAGAGGCTTATATGATCAAACAGTGGGCAGAATTTAAGTCTATCACAAAGTTCAACCAAATATGGCACATTGGCACTTCACTACCTTGAATAAGAAACACACTGCATGAATTGGTAATTTGGTATAGACTATAGAGGACCAAAAATTCATATTCCTAATAAAATCCATAAAGCAAATATTCAGTGCAAAATACAATCGAAATTGATCAAAGAAGATCAAGGGGTTAAGAAATAAATAAAAATATAATCCCGTCCTACGTATCAAGAATTGTGCTTCCATCTTAAAAGGTCAACATTATTAAGAAGAGTAGCCCAAACTCTTATATATTGATTAATAATTCGGTATTTGACCGATGTAGAATTTATCCCTTACATGTCCATGCAGCAAGAAGGTGGTTAGTTTAGGAATACCAATCTAGAAATCCATGTGCTCAATTTCGTTGGAGCTTAATGGAGTCTGATACTATAATAAATCTTACAAGGTCAACCTTTTTTATATATTGATTAATATATATCACTTAACACTATGGCTACAACGTTGATTATTAAGCAGAGGGTCAATTTTTCTACAAATGGGTTGCCAATCAAGATTTTGATGATTTCCAGCTGCATTACTAGCATATTCAACTGCATTTTGAGTTATTATAAAGCCACTTTTGTAGCCTTTAAGATTAGGTCAAAGTTTCTTAATAGTTAAGTCTTTGAACCTTAAGAGCTCAAGTTCAATTCGAATACTACTACCTTGAAGAGTTCAAATCCGATTTGAATTCTTCTTGGACCAAGTCAAAGACGGAAAGTTTGACCAAGTCAAAGGAGGTTAATAATTGCTTAACCACTAAGAAATGAACTCTATAAATAGGTGAAGAGTTCATAAGTTTCATAAGCTCATTTTGTAATTCCTATCCAAGGAGAGATAGAGAGAGAGAGAATCCATTGAGAGATACTCCAAGAAATAAGAGAGAGGGAGTTTAAAAAGAGAGATGTTGTTTGTGTATTTGCAATTGAGTGTGTAACTCTTGTAAAATTCTATTCAAGTAGTAATAGAATTGTTTTTCCTCTTTTAAATTTCTCTTTCATGATCAGAGAATCACAACAAGTGGTATCAGAGCGCCAGGTTGAGCGTTGGGGTTGGAATTTTGGGTTAGCCTTGAAATTTCAAAATTCCCAAATTCAGGAAGTCAGATTTTGACTAGCGAAGAGTTATATCTGCTATTTTCGACTGTTCCGGATACAACGGTGTACTCTGTTTAGCCAAATTCAACTCCGATTCGATCAAACCATTGCAAAGCCAAGATGTCAATGGAAGAATCATCATCAGGAGCTATGATTAAGCTTACTGCCACCAACTATACACTGTGGAGGCCTCGGATGGAGGATCTCCTCAGTTGTAAGGATTTGTATGACCCCCTAGAAGCCAAAGGTGAGAACCCCGATTCTTCTAAGGAGACGGAATGGAAGAAGTTAAACAGGAAAACTATAGGTCAAATCCGGCAATGGATTGATCATAGTGTGTTTCACCACGTGGCACAGGAGACAGATGCATATGCTCTTTGGAAGACTCTGGAGGACATGTACCAGGCCAAGACAGCTCGAAACAAAGCCCTATTGATGAGGCGTTTGCTGAATTTGAAGCTAAAGAGTGGAACTTCAGTTGCCGAGCATACCAGTGAATTCCAGAGCCTGGTGAACCAGTTGTCATCTGTAGAGATGCCGCTTGGAGACAAAATGCAAGCCCTCATACTTCTCAGTTCTCTTCCTGATAACTGGGAGACTCTGGTGGTGTCTCTTAGCAACTCGGCCCCTAATGGCAAACTTACCATGTCTAAGGTTAAGGATGCTCTTTTTAATGAAGAGGCCAGAAGAAAAGATGTCGGTATAGACCAGTCACATGTCTTCGTCACAGAAAATCGGGAGAGACAACAAAGAGATAGTCATGGTAGAGGGGTAGAGGCAGAAGCAAAAGTAGAGGCAGATCCATAGATGGAAGAAAGCCTTCTTACACATGCTACTATTGTGGTCAGGAGGGCCACATGAAGAAGAATTGTAGAAAACTTTTACGAGAACAGGGCCAGAAAGGCCTGAATAGTTCGCAGTCGAAGAATAAAGATGGAGAGACGCTAGTCACTATCTCAGGAGAGACAGCTATTTGCTCTATCCAAGAGGAGACATGCCTTCACGTCTCAGAGAAGACATTGAGTGGGTGATAGATACTGCAGCATCTTACCACGCCACTCTTCGCAAAGATCTTTTCACAACATACAAAGCCGGTGACTTTGGTGCAGTAAAGATGGAAAATACCAGTTCCTCTGAGATCGTAGGAATTCGCGATGTTCAGGTACAAATGAACATCGGGTGCAAAATAACCTTGAAGGATGTCCGACATGTGCCGGATCTTCGGCTAAATCTACTTTCCGGGATAGCCCTTGACAAACAGGGCTACGACAATCACTTTAGTAATGGCACATGGAAAATGATGAAAGGCTCCATGATTGTCGCCCGAGGACATATTTGTGGCACTTTATATAAGACTCATGTGAAAAAGTGTGCAGACAGCCTTAACACAATGGAACGTGAGGCGTCTCAAAATCTGTGGCACCAGAGACTCGGTCACATTAGTGAGAAAGGATTGTCTATTTTAACAAAGAAGGAGCTTATCATTGCCACGAAGGAAGCTGTGCTAGATCCTTGCAATCACTGTTTATTTGGTAAGCAACATAGAGTCTCTTTCAGTTCCTCTTCAACGAGAAGATCAGAGTTGCTCAGTCTGGCACTCTGATGTTTGTGGTCCCTTGGAGGTTGAATCACTAGGAGGTAAGAAGTATTTCTTGACATTTATTGATGATGCTTCTCGAAAGGTGTGGGTGTATTTCTTAAAAACAAAGGACCAAGTATTGTATTATTTCAAATTGTTTCATGCCATGGTAGAGCGTAAAACAGGAAAGAAGCTGAAGTGTCTCCGTTCAGATAATGGAGGTGAGTACACATCTAAGGAGTTCGATGCCTATTGTAGAAGAAATGGCATTCGACATGAAAAGACAGTCCCACGTACCCCCACAACATAATGGAGTAGCCGAGAGAATGAATCGGACAATTATGGAAAAGGTCAGAAGCATGCTCAGTATGGCTAAGCTGCCAAAGCCATTCTGGGGAGAAGCTGTTCGAGCCGCCTGCTACCTGATTAACAGATCACCGTCAGTACCGTTGAATTTTGAAATTCCGGAGAAAATATGGTCTGGTAAGAATCCCTCATATTTTCACTTAAGAGTATTTGGTTGTTTAGCCTTTGTACATGTATCCAAGGAGCTCAGAAAGAAGCTCGATGCAAGGACTACTCCATGTATCTTTATAGGCTATGGAGATGAAGAGTTCGGATACAGATTATGGGACCCAAAGGCAAAGACGGTTATCAGAAGTAGGGACGTGGTGTTCCATGAAAGCCAGACATTAGAAGATATTGAAAAACCCACAGTATCTTCTAATACTTATTCCAGTACCCAGGATATTGTTCCAGACCCTGCACCAGCACAATTTGCCATAGATAATGATGCGGTGCATGAGGAAATGCCAGCAAAACAGGAGGATGAAGAAGAGGATATTGATCAGGGGGAGCCACAACCTTCTTCACCAGAAGTTGCAGGACCATCACAAGAGTTAGATGATGGTGTACCTCCTGAAAGTGAAAATCCACAATTACGAAGATCTGAGCGAGCTCGGATTCCATCAACAAGGTATTCACAATCTAAATACATTCTTCTTACTGATGAAGGGGAGCCAGAGAGTTTCCAGGAAGCACAATCTCATGTGGACAAAACCAAATGGCTGCAAGCAATGAAGGATGAGATGGAGTCATTGCAGAAAAATCAGACATATGAGTTGGTCGCACTTCCAAAAAGAAAGAAGGCACTGCGAAATAAATGGGTGTTCAAGCTCAAAAAGGATGGCAGCGGAAAAATGGTGAAACATAAAGCTCGATTGGTCGTCAAAGGATTTCTACAGAAAAAGGGAGTTGACTTTGACGAAATATTTTCACCAGTTGTAAAGATGGCTTCAATTCGAGTTATTCTTGGATTAGTAGCCAGTTTGGATTTAGAGCTTGAACAGATGGATGTCAAGACAACATTTCTTCATGGTGATTTACATGAAGAAATCTATATGGAGTAGCCACAAGGTTTTGAGGTTTCAGGAAAAGAAAACCTTGTTTGTAAGCTCAAAAAGAGCTTGTACGGCCTGAAGCAAGCACCACGGCAATAGTACAAGAAATTTGACTTGTTCATGGTGAATCAAGGATATAAAAGAACTGCTGCAGATCAGTGTGTTTATATTCGGAGGTTTCCAAATGGTAATTTTGTTGCTCTTCTACTATATGTAGACGATATGTTGATCGTTGGACAAGATGCAACAGAAATTAGCAAGCTGAAGAAGGAACTCTCGAAGGCCTTTGACATGAAAGACTTAGGCCCAGCTCAGCAAATTTTGGGAATGCATATAGTTCGAGATAGGAAAAGACACATGTTGTGGCTATCTCAAGAAAAGTATATTGAACGAGTGCTCATGAGATTCAATATGCATAATGCAAAACCTGTCAGCATTCCACTAGCTAACCACTTCAAGTTGAGCAAGCGCTCATGTCCTTTGTCCAAGAAAGAGATAGAGAAAATATCATCAGTACCTTATTCTTCAGCAGTAGGAAGCCTAATGTATGCAATGGTGTGTACCAGGCCCGATATTGCTCATGCAGTTGGCATGGTGAGTCGTTTTCTCTCTAATCCAGGAAAAGAACATTGGGAGGCAGTCAAGTGGATTCTCAGGTACCTCAAAGGTACATCAAAGACATGTCTGTGCTACGGGGGAGTTGATCCAATCTTGGAAGGATATACAGATTCAGATATGGCTGGAGATCTTGATGGAAGAAAATCTACATCAAGATTCCTATACACTTTTGCAGGAGGAGCTGTGTCATGGCAGTCAAGACTACAGAAGTGTGTTGCTTTATCTACAACAGAAGCAGAGTATATTGCAGCAGCGGAAGCTGGAAAAGAAATGTTGTGGCTAAAGAGATTTCTCCAAGAATTAGGAATCAAGCAGAAAGATTATAAAGTGCATTGTGACAGCCAGAGTGCTATGGACTTAAGTAAGAACTCAATGTATCATTCTCGCACAAAGCACATCGACATTCGTTATCATTGGATACGGGAAGCAATGGATCAACAACTGTTGAGACTAGTGAAAATCCACACAAAGGAGAATCTCGCGGACATGTTGACAAAGGTGGTTTTAACGAAAAAGCTAGAGCTATGCAAAGAGATAGCTGGAATGGTTGACATATAACAATTGCCTCAGATGCAGCTGGAGGGGGAGAATTGATGATTTCCAGCTACATTACTAGCATATTCAACTGCATTTTGAGTTATTGTAAAGCCATTTTTGTAGCCTTTAAGATTAGGTCAAAGTTTCTTAATAGTTAAGTCTTTGAACCTTAAGAGATCAAGTTCAATTCGAACACTACTACCTTGAAGAGTTCAAATTTGATTTGAATTCTTCTTGGACCAAGTCAAAGACGGAAAGTTTGACCAAGTCAAAGGAGGTTAATAATTGCTTAACCACTAAGAAATGAACTTTATAAATAGGTGAAGAGTTCATAAGTTTCATAAGCTCATTTTGTAATTCCTATCCAAGGAGAGATAGAGAGAGAACCCATTAAGAGATACTCCAAGAAATAAGAGAGAGGGAGTTTAGAAAGAGAGATGTTGTTTGTGTATTTGCAATTGAGTGTGTAACTCTTGTAAAATTCTATTCAAGTAGTAATAGAATTGTTTTTTCTCTTTTAAATTTCTCTTTCGTGATTAGAGAATCACAACAGATTTATCAACCTTGAGAGCACGAAGAAAAACACAAAAACCAAGAAAACTGAATAAGAATATTGCTGGTAAGAACAGACCCATATTACGAAATCAAGCAAGGGCTCAAAACAATTTCATGCCACGAGAAATTCAAGAAAAAACACTAATTTGTGGTGGTTGGAGCTTAACAATGAAATAATTGAACTCAAACCACTGCCAAATAACATAATATGGGCTGGGATCACTCAATTGCAGCTCAATTAAGCAATTCAAATAATATAATGAAAATGGGAAAAGGATTTGAAGGAAGAAATAAGTGAAATTAAATGAAGAAGGAGAAGAGGAATTCGGTTCACAGAGATTGCATCGGCAAAACATTACACAAAAAAATCCACTATTCTCTCTCCTCACTATATATTGTCTGTTGCCTAAAAGCGTGAAACTCAAAGAAGCACTTTAAGAAAACGTGAAACAATTAATTCATCTAACTGGGATTTAAACGACACCGTCCCCACTAAATTAAACGATGCCATTTCTGTCACTGTTCTTCTTCCTCTTCAAACGGTGTCGTTCCTGTTCGAGCCCAATGTTTGAAAATCAGTTTTTCTGTTATTCCTCTTCATCTTCTTTCCCCAAGCTGGAAAATGCAGTGTCTGATCATAACAACCCCCACTTTTAAATAAACAATGTCCCTAAGGTTTAAAATTTGTGTAGTCCTTCATAATCTGATCAGTCCTCATTAAAGCATTGGTAGAGATTTGCATTATTTCCTCACCTCTTCCTCTTCTGATATATCCCTATCCCCTCCTTTTTCTTCAATTTCATTCACTTCATCCTCTTCTACTACTATGAAGTTGAGCATTCTATTTTTGCATATGTGCTCAGGTGTATACTTTTCATCACACCTAAAACAAAGCCCCAAGCTTCTATTGGTTTGAATGTCAGTAGGAGTGATGGTTTTGTACTTAGAAGGTAGCTGTTTTTGGAAGGTTGGTGTAGGTTTGGAGTTCTGGTTTTGTGGTTCAATGCTCTTTTGGGATGATGGGTAAGGTTTATAGGTTCTCGTGGGCTTATTTAAGGCTGTTATGGTGTTTTCTTGTAAAAGGACTATTTCAAAAGCTTGAGTAAGAGTGGTTGGCTTGATTATCTTCACCATAGACTTGATCTCACCCTTCAAACCGTTGGTGAAGATACTGATATAGTATACTCAGGTAGGTTAGGCAGAGCTACCATAGCTTGGGCTATAAGATTCTCAAATTTTTCCATGTATTGAGTCACCCATCCATATTGTTTGAATTTGCTAAAAGCCTCTACCACTTCTTCCCCCGTGTTCTCTGCAAATCTTCTACACACTTCAGTGGTCATTAAGCCCCAATCAGCATTAGGGTGACTAGCCAAAAATTCATGAAACCAGATATCAGCTCTACCCTTAAGGTACATCTCAGCAATCCCCAACTTCATCTCTTTTAGTATTTGATGAATCTGAAAATATTTGTTGGCCTTCCTTACCCACTCCCTGGGATTTTCACCCCCAAATTGAGGAAAGTCTATCTTAGGTAATTTGGTGTTCATCCTCGTATCAAAACCTCCCCTACCCATTCTTCCATCACCTCCATTCCTCCCAGTCACACTCCCTTCCTCATTGTGAGACCCACTGTGGGTCTCTTCTGGTTGCTTGTCCCTAGAGACACTCAACTTAGCTAACATAGCCACAATCGAATCGTACTTATCATTCATTTCATGTATATAATTCTCAATCTTCTCTTGTTTACCACATAAGGTTTTAAGCATTTTATCTGATGATCCAGTCTTGCCAGATAAAAGTGTAAAAGCAGTCCCCAAGTCACTCACATCTTTTTCTATTCTCTTCCAATGATCTTCGCTGGCTTCCTGTCTAGTTTCCATCTCCTTAGTCACAGAATCGATGCTCTGATACCAATTGTGGTGGTTGGAACTTAACAATGGCATAATTGAGCTAAAACCACTACCAAATAACAGAATATGGGCTGGGACCACTCAATTGTAGCTCAATTAAGCAATTCAAATAATATAATGAAAATGGGAAAAGGATTTGAAGGAAATGAAGAAAGAGAAGAAGAATTCGGTTAACAAAGATTGCATAAGCAAAACATTACACAAAAATCAACTATTATCTCTCATCCCTGTATATGTTGTCTGTTGCCTAAAAGCGTAAACTCCAAGAAGCACTTTAAGAAAACGTAAAAAAATTAATTCACCTAACTGGGATCTAAACGAAAGCGTCCCCACTAAATCAAACGATGCCGTTTCTGTCACTGTTCTTCTTCCTCTTCAAACGGTGTCATTCCTATTCCAGCCCAATGTTTGAAAATCAATTTTTCTATTATTCCTCTTCATCCTCTTTCCCCAAGCTGGAAAATGCAGTGTCTGATCATAACATAATTTAATATAGATAGTGAAATTTCAATAAGGAATAGTCAAGAATCAAGAAACATGTACTACCAGAATAAGAATTAATCAAGAAACTCAAGAGAAGTCAATTCTTGATCATCATTAATAGAGAAAGTTAAATAGAGGCATAAATGAACTTTTTCATTTTGATCTTTTTACCTTCTTTCTTCTAATAAGGGGAAAGTCCCGAAGGCGAAGCCCCCCATTTGTGTCAGAGGCCCCTTGACCAGGCGGGTTGTAAATCGAGGGATGTGCATGAGTGGCAGAGTTTTTACCTTCTTTCTTCTTCTTCTTCTTCTTCTTTCTTTTGGAGAGAGATAGAAACGTGTCTTGTCATGGTACCAATGTAAGACTAACGAGCAGACAAGGAGAGTAGCTCGTAGACTCGTAGGTAAATTATGTCTTGTGAAAAGATTGGGGGCCCGACCCTTCTTTTTATTTTCTTACATTGATTATCCTTGGCAAAGTGAGGAAGGGTTTTAAACTTAGTACCAGTCCGGTCTTTAAATAGAAAAATTAGTGATTCAATCAATCGATATGCGATCGACTAGTACGTAAACTGAAAAATTCAACGTTGTTGATGTCCGATGTCGATCTATAGTATCAGTAATTATATTATCCATCGTTATAAGAGCGCATGTCCGATTTGAATATATCATTCTAGGTCGGACCTAATCCTTGGTCTGGACCTCAATCCCAAACACCTCAAAATCAGGTCGGCCATAGTACCTTACTTTCAGGTCGGACCTCAGCCTTTCTTGATCAGACTCATGATGCTAGCATATGGCACGTCTTCCCATATGTAAAAAGTCAGAATAACTGTCACTTCACATTAAATGCCCTAAAAAGGGAATGTCTTGTAAGCATTAAATGCCTAGCTTGGTCATTTAATGCCTAGCTTAGCATTAAATAGAAGAAATCATTACATATTTTCCTATAAATAGGAGACATAAATGTCCTTCAGGTCGGACATTTGACTGCTTAAAAAAAGCACTCTTACAAAGATCATACAATCAGATCTCCCTACATATACTTACCTATCTGCCACTTACGACGGTCGTAACCGACCTCAATACTTGTCTTTAAGTTGGTTTAGAATCTATACAAATCATTTTCCAACGTCAACAGTTTGGCGCTAGAAAGAGGGCCCCTCGAGAAGCTCTCCATATTCCACAAACTCACCTAATCACCATACCTAAACACTTCAACTTATAAAAAGCCTTCAACATGAGTCGCAGTCATGACTCGAGGGTTCGTAGCCACGAAAAAACTGGAAGCCAACATGTTGACCTTCCCCAGGTCTTCTGTCACAGACAGCAAGGAGAAACTTTAGCTCAAACACGCGCACCCGAAAGAGATGTAGTTCTACAAAAACTTGAATACCTAACTCATGCTATTGAACGGCTTGAGAAGAATCAAGCTACCACTAGACAAATTTCCGACTCAGAAGCAGAGTCACCAGCGCGTGACAAATATGAAGATCGTCGCGTGAAAAGAAGACTAGATTTTGGCGATAAAAGTTCATCAGAAAGCAAAGAAAAAAAGAGCATACGCCCCAGTCCTCATAGGAAAACTGCCACGCAGCGGTCGGCCAGTGTCTTCGACCGTCTAGGTCAACCCTCTTGAATCCCACGCGAGCAGAAAGTGCAAAGAAAGTAAAGAGCCCTATCCATGGCGGCATCGAGTGTACAAAACACTCTGGATGAGCTTGAATTGATGAAACAACGTTTGGCTGAACTAGAGGCGATGCAAAAGAACACCCTGGAAGAATATACCACGGACAGACACTCTCCATTCACGGAGGATATCCTGGCAAAACCTCTGCCAGAAAAGCTAAAAATGCCTCAACTAACTAGTTATGAAGATGATAACGATCCCGTTGGTCATCTCGACAGATACACCTCCTGGATGGAACTCCAAAGAGCTAGTGACGCAATCATGTGCAGAACTTTTCCTCTAACCTTCGGAAACAGAGCAGTGAGGTGGTTTAAAAAAATTTCACAGCGCTCTATTCGGAGTTGGAATGACCTGTCAGCTCAGTTCGTCTCCACCTTCATGGGGACAAGAACTCGATCTACTCTAAAAGAGCGCCTTGTTAGCATCAAGCAAGGTCGAACTAAATCTTTGAGGTTCTACATGGACCAATTTAGCAAGAGGATAGTAGAGGTGGACAAAATTTCTGACGATGCTGCTCTGATGGCAGTCTTATCAGGATTATGAACCAAAACTCGGTTCTAGTGGTCTGTTCATGAGGACGGACTGGAAACATACCAAAAATTCCTGGCTAGAGCTGAGAAGCACATCAGTACCGAAGAAGCCACCTCCAATCAGGAGAATGACAGATTCGATCGGAGAGACAACGTTAAGAGCAAAGAGAAAGACCTCAAATCAGAAAAGAAAGAAAGTCCCAAGAAAGCACTAGAATTTCAGCACCCAGGTCGGACAAGACCCGCTCTGCAAAGGTTCCAGGGATACATATCTTGAACACCTTACTTGAGAATGTCCTGATGAAAACCAAAGGCAAGGAAATCCTAAAAAACCCGCTCCTATGAGGGCGAACTCTTCTGAGCTAAACTAAAAGAAGTACTGCAGATATCATCGGTCCCCTGGACAGGACACTGACAATTGTCGAGACTTGAAATAGGAGATAGAAAGCCTTATCAGGCGAGGTCACCTGAAAGAGTTCTTAGCACGACCATCTAGAGGAGATGAGCCACCCCATCTGCAAGACTGGGCTGAACTGCCACCTCCACCTCAACAGAGACGAGACAAAATTCACATGATAGTTGGAAGAAGTCAATACCTGGAAGGGTCAAGGAGGTAGCGCCACAAGCTCTCTTAGGGAAGCCCATACCAGCTACCAGGTGCTGTCAGGCGCCATAACTAATCCAGACTCAGAGAAGTTCTATTTCTCTAAAGAAGATGAGTCCAACGTATTGCAACCACATTCGGATGCACTCGTCATTACTATGCCAGTCTCCGGAATTGATATTCATCGAACACTGGTAGACGACGGGAGCTCTGTAAATGTTCTATACCTGAGAACGTTCAAACAAATAGAGATTGATGCTCGACATGTTAGGCCATTCCCAAAGCTTCTCTAGGGTTCACGGGGGACTACATGAATCCAAAAGGACAGATCGCCCTCGTGGTAGAGCTCGGACTACCTCCATGCCACAGGAGAATCATTGCAGATTTCGTAATTGTAGACCTCTCGTCTAATTACAATACCATTCTGGGACGACCAATACTACATGAACTCAAAGCAGCCGCACCCATTTACCACTATGCTATCAAATTCTCCATTTCCCACAAGATAGGGATAGTACGAGGAAGTCAGCAAGTGGCCAGGAGCTGGAACACGACCTTCCTCCGAGTAGGAGTAGACATGCTCCTGGTAGAGCTCGAATGTCCAAACCGTAGGTCAGACATAGATGAACTCGAGGAGGGCTTGGTGGAAGACCTGGGACGTCTCGACCCCAGGTCGGACCAACACAAGCGGAAGACCGAGCTAGTGGAAGAGCTGGAATTGATTAAGGTCGACCTCAATCATCCTGAGAAAATCCTCTGTATCAGAAAAGAGCTCAGTGAATCAATGAAATATCAACTCACGGCCTTCCTCAAAGACAACACTGATGTCTTCGCATGGAAGCACACATACATGGAGGAAATAGATCCCAAAATCTCATGCCACAGGTTGAACACCAGCCCTGACGTCAAACTAAAGCAACAGCACCCTTAATCCAGAGAGGTACGAAACTCTAGGCAAAGAAGTCGACAAGCTACTCAAGTGCGGCTTCATCAGGAAATCACTTTACCTCCGATGGGTGGCCAATCCCTTCCTGGTGAAAAAGAGCAACAGAACTTGGAGGGTATACATTGACTTCACCGACCTAAACAAAGCAGAGGAAAGATCTAGACCCCGAATCGGGGTCCAAAACATTTCCCCGAATGGAGACGTGTCAACCTCCCATTCAAATCAAAAAAGCCAACCACCCTCCCATCTCTGCAAATTAACAGAACCCCCCTCCCCCAGGCCGCAATAAAGCATCCACCCCTGTAAAAAAAGGCCCCCACACCCCCCAATTTAGTTTAACCCCCCCTATCTCCTCTCTTCTTTTCTTCAATCACCCACATTTTTTAATTCTTCACATATTTATTTACCACCAAATTTAAATCCACATTATTAATATAATTAAATTTATTAAATTAAAAATATTTTTTTATTTTTTTATTATTATATTCATTGTATTTATTTTTAAAAAATATAATATATAATAATATTTATTGAGTTAAATATTATTTATATCATATAATAAATAATATAGTTAACATTAATTTTATTATTAAGATTATAGTGACACTAATTAATTTGTTTATATTTGAGTAACAAATTAAATTTTACTTAAAAATTAAAAATAAATAAAGCGTGCACAATAAATTTGCTTCAATTGATAATTTACACACATAAAGAAGAAAATAATACTACAATAGAAGTAATAACTTAGTGACAAGTGTTAAAACGTGCATCACAAATATAATTGCAACCACACCACTGATAATTTAGCAATGCACCCACAACGTGCATGTCTACGGTTTCTTTTCCCAGCCCATGGCACAGCATCTTCACGATCAGTATTATTCCCATGTTGATCAGGAATTCGAATCATCCGATGAAGCGTATAATTTTTACAATCAATATGCACGTGAAGCGGGGTTTAGTACGCGAATAAAAAACTGTAAGAAAAAAAAAGACCAATGTAAAATTTATTTTTAAGTAAAATTTAATTTGTTACTCAAATATAAACTAATTAATTAGTCTTACTGTAATGTTAATAATAAAATTAACGTTAACTATGTTATTTATTATATGATATAAATAATATTTAACTCAATAAATATTATTATATATTATATTTTTTAAAAATAAATGAATATAATAATAAAAAAATTATTTTTAATTTAATAAATTTAATTATATTAATAATGTAGATGTAAATTTGGTGATAAATAAATAAGTGATGGATTGAATAAAGTGGAGGTGGAGGTGGAGGTGGAGGTGGAGGTGATTAAATAAATGGGAGGGGGTGTTTTAAAGCAGAGGAGGGGTGCCTATTTTTTTTCAATTAGGGGGAGGGGAGAGCATTTATTGCAGGGAGGGGGGAGGTGGAATCGGGGAAATGAGCTGGACCCCAAATCGGAATCACTTTACCCCCGATGGGTGGCCAATCCCGTCCTGGTGAAAAAGAGCAACAGAACTTGGAGGGTATGCATTGACTTCACTGACCTAAACAAAGCATGCACTAAAGACAGCTTTCCACTCTCTCACATAGACCAAATGGTGGATGCCACAGCTGGGCACGAACTTCTGAGCTTTATGGACGCATACTCTGGATACAATCAAATCGCAATGCACGAAAGTGATCAAGAGAATACCTCTTTCATTACTGACCGAGGTCTGTACTACTATCGAGTTATACCTTTCGGATTGAAGAATGCCGGAGCAACCTATCAACGGCTAGTCAACTTAATGTTTTCCAAACTCATTGAGAAAACCATGGAAGTATACGTTGACGATATGCTTGTCAAAAGCACCAAGGCAACAGATCACATCACATCCAACACCTTGCTGAGATGTTCTCCATACTGAGAGGGTATGCATTGACTTCACCGACCTAAACAAAGCATGCCCTAAAGACAGCTTTCCACTCTCTCAAATAGACCAAATGGTGGATGCCACAGCTGGGCACAAACTTCTGAGCTTTATGGACGCATACTCTGGATACAATCAAATCGCAATGCACGAAAGTGATCAAGAGAATACCTCTTTCATTACTGACCGAGGTCTGTACTACTATCGAGTTATGCCTTTCGGATTGAAGAATGCTGGAGCAACCTATCAACGGCTAGTCAACTTATTGTTTTCCAAACTTATTGGAAAAACCATGGAAGTATACGTTGACGATATGCTTGTCAAAAGCACCAAGGCAACAAATCACATCACATCCAACACCTTGCTGAGATGTTCTCCATACTGAGAAGGTATAAGATGAA
Organism: Forsythia viridissima; assembly: GCA_030279155.1. Lineage (NCBI taxonomy): Eukaryota > Viridiplantae > Streptophyta > Magnoliopsida > Lamiales > Oleaceae > Forsythia > Forsythia viridissima. Next base: position 9,160,843 of record CM059041.1, read on the forward strand.
GCTCAATCCTACCAAATGTTCTTTCAGTGTGGGGTCAGGAAAGTTCTTAGGCTACATGGTTCACCAGAGGGGTATTGAGGCCAATCCGAAGAAAATTAGAGCTCTCCAAGAAATGAGACCTCCTACCAAAGTCAAAGAGGTACAAAGCCTAATTGGGCGAATTACAACACTCAGTCGTTTTGTTTCAAAATCAACAGACAAGTGTAAACCCTTTTTCGACGCTCTACGAGGTGGCAAGGAGTTCAAGTGGAGTGAGACATGCTAGCTAGCCTTTGAAAAATTGAAAAAACAACTAGCACAACCCCCGTTGTTGTCAAAATCAATGATTGAGGAAGTCCTAACCCTCTACCTAGCGGTCTCAAAGCACTCCATCATCAAGGAATCCAACATCCGGTGTACTATGTTAGCCAGGCACTACATGATGCCGAACTCAGGTACAGTCCAATGGAAAAGCTGGCGTATGCCCTCGTCATGTCTGCAAGGAAACTCAAACCATATTTCTTGCAACATCCGATAGAAGTTCTATCAAACTACCCTCTGAGGCAAGTCTTATAAAAACCAGACACTTCTAGAAGACTTGTGAAATGGGCGATAGAGCTCAGCCAGTTTGAGCTCTACTTCAGACCCCGGACTTTGATCAAAGGTCAAGCTCTAGCAGATTTTGTTACCGTGTTCAGTTCGGAGCACGAGCCCAGTACCAAACAAGAAGAATGTTGTACTCTCTTTGTAGATGGATCATCAATCAAAACGCATACCGAGGCTGGAGTTGTGCTGATGAGCCCAGACATGGAACCACTCTGTCAATCTCTACGATTCGACTTCCATGCCTCTAACAACATGGCTGAATACGAGGCCCTAATCACCGGCTTGAGATTTGAAAAATGAATGGGTGCACTCAAACTACTTGTGTAGAGTGACACCCAGCTAGTGGTCAATCAAATCAACAAGTCTTACCAAACTAAGGATGAGAGGATGGCGTCTTACTCACAGATAGTAGAACAAGAGCTTAAATCATTTAAGACCGTCGAGGTCAGACAGATCCCAAGAACCCAAAAAAGCCTTGCTGACGCTCTAGCACGACTCGCTACCAGCGAAGGGATAGAAGAGCTGGAGAACATCCCGATCGAGAGAATCAACAGCACAACTATCAGTCAGCCCTAGCACATCTTCACCACGGCCGACTTGAGATCTAGCTGGACGGACGAAATCATCCAATTTCTAAGGGATGGTAAGGTGCCACCAGATAGCACTAAAGCGAGAAAATTAAGAGTCAGGGCAGCTAGAAACACAATCATTGACGACGTCCTATTCAAGAAAGGTTTCTCGCTCCCTTTACTGAGATGTTTGAGGAAAAACGAAGCAAAGTACGCCCTCAGTGAAGTCCACGAAGGAGTATGTGGCAACCACGTCGGGGGACAGTCACTGGCACACAAAATCTTGAGACAAAGGTACTTCTGGCCATTACTAAAGAAAGACTCCATCGAATTTGCTAAAAAATGCGACAAATGCCAGAGGTTTGCCCCCACCATTAGAGCCCGTCCGGAAGGGCTGACCTCAATCTTCAGCCCATAGCCCTTCTCAAAGTGGAGGATTGACCTAATCAGAGCCATGCCAAAAGTAAAAGCTAAAACTAAATACGCAATAGTCTCTGTAGACTACTTCAGTAAATGGGCAGAAGCAGAACCGTTAGCCAAGATAACAGAACAAAAAACCACTAATTTTATATGAAAATCGATCGTATGTAGGTTTGGAGTCACCTACTCAATCATTATGGACAATGGCAAGCAATTCGACAATTCTAAAAACTGAATATCAGGAAGCACTTCTCCACTCCAAATCACCCCAGGCCAACAGACAAGTCGAGGCCGTTAACAAAATCATCAAGCACACTTTGAAGATGTGCTTGGATAAACTAAAAGGAGCCTGGGCAGAAGAGCTCCCAAGTGTACTATGGTCTAATTGCACAACGTGTCGGTCTAGCACGAGAGAAACACATTTCTCACTAGCCATCGAAATCGAAGCCGTCATCCCGGTAGAGCTCGAACTCCCAACATTCAGATTTCGAACTTTTGATGAAAATTGTAACGATGATGCCATAAGAGCCGAGCTTGACCTACTAGAAGAAAAGAGGTTGGGGGCAGAATTGAAAAATACAATTTATAAACAAAGAAGTGCAAGGTATTACAACAGCAAAGTCAAGGAGCGGAAATTCAAAGCAGGGGATTTAGTCTTGAGAAAGGTTTTCCTAGCAACAAAAGAGAGCAAGCATGGACACTTACTCCGAACTGGGAAGGACCTTACAAGATCGTCACAATCCTAAAAAATGGAGCTTATGAGCTCTGGTATATAGAAGGTCTATCACTCGCACACCCATGGAATGCTGAATACCTCAAGAAGTACTACCAATTAAATCTATCTACAAAAGCCCACAGGCACGAGCTACTTTTGTTAAAAGAAGCCACGGCTTCCACTTTGTAAAAAGTTCTTGCATTTATGAAATGAAAGATGTTTTGTGAGATGAGGACCTACATCGGACATCAAAAACAACAACTCTAAACATAATCCGAACTAAAAAGAGGTCATCAATGTCACAATCCTTTTGACACATGGGTCCCACAAAGCCGGGACCCACGCCGGATGGCGTAAGTGCTACGTCACCAACGTCAAAACTAAAATCTCTTAATCCCGAGGACATCATATTTCCAAGGAATACAGTACGTCCAAGTGACCGGACTACATTTCTAAATTTTTTGAGGCGATTCAACTTTTAGTACGTCCAATTGACCGACCTAGATCTGAGAACGCATGTGGTCGAGCTATAAACTTGGGAGCATTCATATATCTAAACCAATATATACTCCAGGTCGGATCTTATCCCAAAGAGTTAATATTCTTAGTTTCAGCTCGCCCACGCACCAAGGACAAAAGTTAGAATCAGAGGTCATATCTCCGAAGTCAGACTCTCGAAGACAGATCTCCAAAGTCGCTGAAGTCAAAAGTTAGATATTTGAAGTCAAAAGTCCGATCTTCGAAGTAAAAAGCCAAAAGCAAGTCTTCGAAGTCAGAAGTCAGATCTTCAAAGTCAAAACTCAAATACTTGAAGTCAAATACTTGAAGTCAAAAGTTAGATACTTGAAGTCAAAAGTTAGATATTTGAAGTCAAAAGTCCAATCTTCGAAGTAAAAAGTCAAAGCAAGTCTTCAAAGTCAGATCTCCGAAGTCAGGAGTAAAACAACAAAATCAAAATACACAAGTTAATAGAACAGAATACTTCATTGATATTTTAGTTCAGTACATCCAAAAAAAGTACAACACTATTGCAAGAAAGTAAAAAACTATTCCTCCGCGCCAAACTGAGCTTTCTCCTCGGGAGATGGATGATTGAGCTTTGAATTCTTCTTCAGATCGGCCAGCTCATCCTTAAGGAATTGGACATCCCAGTCCAGACGCTTCTCAACCGTCGTTTCAATCAGTTCATCTATAGTAAAGAAGTAGACCTTCTCTTGTTCAGCCAGATAGGCCTCAGATGACTTGAACTCTTCAACGGCCTCCTCCTTGTCAATCGAACTCTCCAAAGCCGCTTTCAAGTCAGCCTGGCTCTTTTCCAAAGAAGCCTCAAGCTCGGCCTTTGCCCTTTGCTCGAATGTCAACTGCTCTGAAATAGCTCGGAGACCAGTCTCCCTCTGCCTAAGCCCTTCCTCCTTATTTCTCAGGTCATCCTCCTTACTTCTCAGGTCCCCCTTGAGGACAGTTCTGATTTTTATCTCCTCAGTAAGCTCGGAGAACACTTTTCTACCTTCGTCCCTCATAACTTGGACTTCGGACAGAATCATCTCCATCTTCTCGGCAGCAGCAGCAAGTTGAATAACCTCCCTAGACGAATTCACCGAGGCCGATATGACGGACTCCACCGCCTCCATGCTCTTAATATACCTCTGTTAGACTGGAGTCCAGCTCTTAGAGGCGACCTGGAGTGCCTTCCTCGTAGTTGGAGGGAGTGCGACGATTTCGTCCCTCAGAGGGGAGTTGGACCTGAAGAAGTCACGGACTATCTTCGGGATAGTTTTGCGAAGTCGTAAATACTCTTCGTCTTTATCCGGAGTCGATCCCAAGTACGTACGAGGTACCTGGGAAGGTGGTGGTGAAGGACGAGAAAGTTGGCCTGACGAAGGCCCCTCGTAAATCGGGAACGATGTGATCTCCTCAACGCTCCTTGCCAGACTGGGAACTCGCTGAGGAACGGGCCCCAGCACTTGCCTTGGCCGAGGTTGTTGTTCTTGGCCCCCGGTCGGAGCCTTTTTCTTGCCCTTCCCAGGTTGGTCTTTTTTCTTCATAAGTGCCGAGATGGCTTTCATTTCTTCTCTCGATTTACCTGAAAAGATGAAGTCAGAACTGAACTAAGCGTCACAAAAATTACAAGTATTCAGAACGAACATATGTTGGATCTTGCGAGGTTGAACGCAATCTGAACTAACTGGAGAAAGACGAGCTGAAATCAGATTCTCTTCGGTTATTAACACACTGCTAGATCGAAAATCTTCGCCTACAGCCCTTGCCATCCGAACTCTCTCCGAAGACTCCTCTGTTGGCTCCTGAGAAGTGTACCCTAGAGGAAAAAGTGAATAAAAATAGGATAGTAAATGTTCAGACGAACTGAACTAAATGGACAATAAGATATGCTTACGTAGTTCGTGATAACGAACTAGGATGTTCACATCTGGCCTTGTATCATTATTCGAGAACTTCCAGAGACCTCGGACAAATGACCAGAATTTTTTCCAATTTTTTATGGAATCCGGGGTCTGGGTGATGACACCACCTCCTGTTTTCACCTTCACTGACGCATACCACCACCCCGACTTCTTTCCGTCAGACTTAAAAGAGTACAGACTATTAAACTCCCTTACTGAAGGTCTAGGAAAACCGAGCTGATCCCAAAGGATGGGGAAGCCTATCAAGATCCTCCAACCATTAGAACAGAGCTGAGTTGGAGCTATTCTCCACTCGCGCAAAAATTTCCTAACTATTATTGGGAAGGGAAGTCTGAGCCCGGCAGCCAGCACGGCCTGGTTCAAGGCCACACAACCCAATGGCGGATCATCAGCCCGGTTGTTAGCACCAGGGACGAAGAACTCTATATCATCTGGGATTTTATAATTCTTATGCCAATCCCGAAGTTGCTTCTCGTTTACTTCAGAAGGGAAGAATCTGCATTTCCAGACTGGAGCAGTCCTCACACCGGACTCAACCTCCCTTTGACGCCATCCTAAAGACCCAGTACCGGCCTCCCTATCACCACTCATTTCAGCCTGTGGTGACGACCTGTCTAGCGGGAGAACTGTAGTCAACAGAGCCGGACTAAGGATCTCATCCTTGTCTATCCCCTCAACCACTCTACCCGAACTGACTTGTTCTTCTTGACCTCTACCCCAGGACAAGGCCTCTCCCCCACTATTACTCTCGACCTCACTAGACATGCTATCAGATGAACTGAAAGAAAGATGGAAAAGAAACTGCAAGAAAGAGAAAGAAGTGGGTACTGACCGTTCTAACCCTCAGCTTGAATCCGACAAACCGCTGTGACACCTAGTCCGGATGTAGTCTACCGCTCTGACCCTTAGCTCGGTTTATCGGTTGTAAAGGAATGATATCGTTAAAGGCAAGAGTCCCAAATGAACTTCATCTATCTCTATTTATAGAGAGGAAATATGAAAAGTCAGTCCAATCAATGCCATCATTTATGAAATGTCAGTGCAATTATGGCTCCTCATCAACAATACATCCTCGAGCCCCGCAAAAGACTGACGTCACCATTGAAATTGTGCCATTTGTCAACAAGCGAGGCAGATTGAGGTCACGGGTCACATCCAACAATCAAACGATAATTCAAGCCAAAATGGACATGGGTTGCGCAACGAACTGAAGACTACCTTTGGTTTACTCCAAAGTAGGTCTTGGGGGCAATTGTTGATGTCCGATGTCGATATGTAATAGCAATAATTATATTATCTATCGGTCATAACAGGGCATGTCCGATCTGAATATATCATTCCAGGTCGGACCTAATCCTTGGTTTGGACCTCAATCCCAAAAACCTCAAAATCAGGTGGGCCATAGTACCTTACTCTCCAGGTCGGACCTCAGCCTTTCTTGATCAGACTCATGATGCTAGCATATGGCATGTCTTCCCATATGTAAAAAGTTAGAATAGTTGTCAATTCACATTAAATGCCCTAAAAATTGAATGTCTTGTAAGCATTAAATGCATAGCTTGGCCATTTAATGCCTAGCTTAGCATTAAATAGAAGAAATCATTACATATTTTCCTATAAATATGAGACATAAATGTCCTTTAGGTCGGACATTCGACTGCTTAAAAAAAGTACTCTTACAAAGATTATACAATCAGGTCTCCCTACATATAATTACCTATCTGCCACTTATTACGGTCGTCACCGACCTCAATACTTGTCTTTAAGTTGGCTTGGAATCTATACAAATCATTTTCCAACATCAACAAGTGTGTTTTTATAAAACCCAATTATCCAAACTGATTAATCTGACTGTTCATTGCTGATTGAAAATTTTCAAATTTTATTTAAAATTTGAATAGTCACTTACTACTTTAGGTTTTAACTTTAACTCTTTTTAATTACTTTTTTCATCGTTAATTATTTTTTCTAACATGATTTTTTTGATTTCATCTTGAAAATCTTTTATCTTTTTGAGTTTCGGAATAAAGATTAAAAAATATTGTATGATTAATTTAACGAATGATAATTACTGTCACTATTTTATTATTTAATAAAAATAATGACATTATATTTAGTGCTTAATTAATCCAGATTTTATTTTGTTAAAAAGATGTAGTAAACAATTACCAATTACTTTTTAGTAGTGACGACAATGGGGCGGATTCAGATCGGATCAGCCAGATTCGTATCCGCCCCCTGATTAATTTTAGGGGATCCAAATCGGTGGATTGATGATCCACCATTTCGTGAGGCGGAGCGGATCACTGTTTTGATTCGTAGACTTATCCGTGTAATTTTTTTTTGGTCAATTGTCATTCAAAAAATTAAACAAACATTAAAACAAATTTTACTACTTTTTTCTATATTTTTCTTTCTTTATTTTTCAAATGGGGCGGATCGAAGGATCGGATCGGGGCGGACATGATTCGATCCGTCTCGCTGATCTGCAGATCAGAAATTTTTCGCTCCATTCGGACCGGGTAACTATCGGGTTTGAAGCGGATTGAATATTTTTGTCATCCCTACTTTTCAACACACATTTCATCAATATTTTATCAAAATTTACTAAAAAGCTCAATCAAAGAAGCAAGCTCTTAGTAGAGGTTGATCTTTAAGTTCAACCACTAAGCGCAATCAAACAAGCTCTTAATAGAAGTTGATCTTTCGATTCAACTACTGAGTTAGCAATTGAACCACTAACCCAGTAACTCACCTCTCTTTATTCGGGTCAGTGCATGGGTCGAGTCTGAAAACTATGAAGTGAAGTGTTGAGCTACGCTAAGGTGGTTATTTTTGGAATTGAATTAATTTGAAAGTGAGCCTTTAATTTTATATAAATTAATACAATAACAACAAGTTAAGTCTTGTTCTCAATAAATTTAAATCGACGACGTAATTTTTTTTTCTTCACTCTATTCAATTATTATTAATCCTCTAAAATAATTAAATTTAAAGCAAACATAACATGCAATGATAATCAATCAACCTTTTTTAGTCAATCTCGTATTTGATGAAAGAAAAGACTAACTTTCTTTAGTTTTGTTTTTTTCAATATTAGAGTCACTATCTTCCCTTTTTTGATTAATTATTACAAATTTTAGTCTTTAAAAAATTGAAGCATTAGGTATATTAATTGATTGTGGAAAAGTATTTAATTTGGTTTTAGGAACTTGCCATGAGATTACCCAATAATTAATTATTTATGATAGCTTATATCATTTATACAATTTGTCTAGTAAATTGCAAAAAAATCATATTGAGTGCACATGAGGACAATGCCTCCCAACTTGTAAGAAGGGGTGGATTTGGGGAGTCCCCTCTTTGAGACCTTGACCCCCAAAAAAAAAAAAAGAAAAAGAAATTTGGAATTTTTTTTTTTATGTCTTCATATTTTAGTTAGATCTAAACTTTTTTTTTAACCTCCTCTAGATCTGTCGCTGCTTGTAAGGGCATGTGTACATGTGGGTTATAGGCAGAGCCGGTCCTCCCTTGAGGCAAGGGAGGCGCAGGCCTTAGGCCCAAATGTAGAGGGGGGCCCAAAATTTAAAAAAAAAAATTGAATAGCCCAAAAAAAAAAAAAATTTTTGAATAGCCCAAAAATTAAACATAAAATTGAACAGCCCAAAAAATTGAACAGCCCAAATTTTTTGATTAAGTGATTTGGTTGGGTCATAGTCCATTAGTCCATAAACGGATAAACCATAATGCTTTCATTCCCTCATCCCCATTGCTTGATTGCTTAAGCCTTCAGCCAGCCTTCACGTCATTTTTGCTTCACCCTTCAGCGGTTCAACCTTTTTCCGGCGACTGCAAATCATAGAGATTGAAGATTGAAAAATATTATCTAATCAGCAAATCGTTAATTGGCCCAAATATATATATATATATATATATATATATATATATATATATATAAGTAAAGATCAACCTACTTAAATATAAAATGAGTCTAAATAGAAAATAAATTCAAATCTAACCTACATTATATATCTTAATCTAGTCTTTAAATTATAGACCGTGCAATTTTCTATTTAAACTTCATTTTAGAAATTATTATTTTGAATCAAAACGATTTTCTAAATTATTAGGATTAAAGCAATAAATAAAAGGGTAAAGACTAAAGAACACAAGAATTTATATAGTCCTATAAAAAATGATGATATTTGTTTACAAGAGATTAGTTCATATATATAATAACACAATGAAAGTTTTTGTAATCGTCATGAAACTCTAAGGCAAAATTTTGGAAAACACTCTTACTTAAGAAAATACAAATACCGTATACCTTTCGATGGCGCTGCCCCCGAGCCCCTGGGATTGGGGCTACCTGCCGCCCTTCCAACTCCCACGGCGATGAAAAATAAGGCCCAAGTAAAAAATTTCTAATGAAAAATATGTTCTTGTTTTGGTTGACTGGCATCATCCTAAACGAAATTGTAATTATCGATCCGCGCTCAGCTCTGCGTAGCGCAACATATTAGATTCCACATCTTAATACAAATTCCAATCATTTTTAGTTGTCTCTCAAAATTTTACATTTTAAAAACATCTCAATATATTAAGGGCCCCATTTAAATTTTCGCGTAATGCCCCCCAAATTTCAGGGTCGACCCTGCTAATATAAATTGCTATTTCTCTATTTTTCGCGACCCATAAGGGGGGCCAATTTATGAAGTTCGCTTCAGGCCCTGAAAATTACTGGACCGGCCCTAGTTATAGGGTGATAGTGATTTATTGATGACGCTAAAATATTTAGTTTCTAGAAAAGTCATTAATTAATTCAAATCTAAACTTACATTCCTAAAATTCAAAATGTACCGTCAATTATTGTTGTTACACCAAAACCTTCCACTTTCAAAACTCTACCAGCAAAGACATCGTGGTGAGTCGAGAGGAGATGGGACAAGAAGATGGATGAAAGGCAAGAAATATGTTTCCTTTATATTTTTATTTTTAATAGTGAATTGATTCAATTGAACAAAACATATTTGAGGAGCTTTTTAGTACTTTACTTGAATTATTAACATAATCCATTTTCTTCTTTATAATGAAAGGTGATAAGTAATAACATTATAGTCAAGTTAAAATCTTGCTAACTTCAGTTCTAAACAGCATATATAAGATTTCTTATCATTAAATGTTTCGTGCGTTTTTTTCATTTGGATTCGTGCTAACAATTAAAAGATCATTCAAACGATGTGTAAGGAACAAAACTTTTTGAGACAAAGTCTCAACAAAGGGTGTTACAATTGAAAGATTGTATTACACAACTTGCCTCCAAGGAGCGTAAGCACACAAAATTACTAGATTCGGAAAATAAAGAATAAAAGACTTGAATTTAAATTCACATATTTCTTGTGAGATAGTTGTTCGTGTTTTTTCTCCACTGTCTTGCTTTGTTTATATATTGATCACTATTTGCACAATTTTTGCCCGTAACTGCATATTATCCCATAGCACTTCTTCTAAATAACTTTCCATTACAATCATGGCTGTAATAACTTTCCATAACCTCCCATAATGCTTTATTTACTTGTTGGCAGTTTACCTTGGGTTGTGGTCCACTTAAAAACTGTTTCATTACCTGCGTGATGCAGTTATCACCTTCTTCGCCCAAACCTATCACTTCGCCCAAACTTTTCTCTGCTCGCTCTATCCTTGGTATGCTTTGAGCGATTCTTTTCTTGTTGATTTCACCCAGACTTTATGTTTGGACTTTTCTTCTTAGGCCTTTGTTTTGAGTCTTTATGTTGGAAACATTTTGTGTATCAACATTAAAAGAAAGGACTCTTTAATTTATATACATGCCAGCATATGGCAAAATAGCAAGAACTTCCATTTACTTATTTTTGACTTTTTCGGAGTGTCTCAAATCATTACCAAATTTTCGTGATTAAATAATTTACTCATTTTAATCAATTAAGAAATAATTTATTAAAAATAAGCTTTAATTAAATTAAAGTAAACCACGATATGGAATAATTAGGGATGAGCGTAAGTTGAGTTGAATCGATTTTCTACCCAACTCAAAATCGAACCAAACAAGTCAGCTTGACAATTTGTCAAAGCGTCATATGTTTCAAACCAAACCAATCCAATACAAAGAATATTTGGTGGGTTCGGGTTGGGTTTGGATCCAACATTTTTTTTAATACTCTTTTTTATTAATAAATTACAAAAATATGGTTGCATCTTTTTTATTCTCAAAATACTGGTTTTAATTTGTAAATATTTACTTTCAAAATTTTAGCCAAACCCCCAGCTTTCAATACTGTTCATCAATGTCGCTACCAACCACCAGTATGCACCACCATTGATACCAATCGAAAATTCCACCATTATCTACACCAGGACCAAAATCCAAAACCTCCACCACCACCACCACCACCACCACCACCACCACCACTACCACTATTGACATCTCTATCAATGAAACACTCGAATTCATCCCCATAACTGAAATAGTTTATGGTGTTGATAGGTCGCGGTGGTGGAGGTATTAAACACACTCATAGACTTGAAGCGATGATGGTGGTTGTTAGTGGTGGTGACGGCGGCAGTAGTGGTGGTGCAGATCTGGTGGGTTTGATGGAGGTGGTAGCAGCGGTAGTGGTGGTAGTGGTAGTGGTAGCGGTAGCGGCGGCGAGCATCGGTGGTGGGCACAGACATAACACTATGTGTTACTAATATAACACACGTTACAAATGGCACGATGTGGATCTAATTCGATTGATGCTCTATGTCTGGACTCTGGTCTCTCCGGTTCAAGGCTAGCTGAAAGAATTTGTTAAGTTTTACAAGATGTAGATCCAATTAGGAAAAATTATTGGAAATGGTGCAAGAGCGAGGTTATGATTCAAGGACCGAATGGTAAAGAATTGGCTGGTTAGAATCTCTGAAGAAAATGGGAAGTACCATTTTTACTTGAGTTGTTGTCCTATGCATCATTTGGTTGTTTATTTTCAAAATTTTAATTTACAGTAATGTTACAAAGTGTGTTGCAATGGTGGCTGTATGGTGAAAATAGGCGGCAAAATGTATGTAATAAATGTAACAAAAAGTGGCTGCAGCGGCAGTGGAAATAGGCAGCGAAATTTGTATAACAAATATAACACACTTTTTTTTGTAACAAATGTAACAATAAATGTTATAAAAATTAAAAAAAGTATTTTAGAATTAAAAAAATGAAATAGTATTTTCTAATTTTATTTTTATTTTTTATAGTACATGGTGAAAGTGGCCCTTTGGCTAAAATGCCGTTTCAAACAAGCTGAATTGAAAAAGCACCCAACTATACAATTTAAATTGAAAATGCTTCTTTTATAAAAAAAAAGACTTAATTACCCTTATTAATAATGTATGTTAATAGAATGGTATGTTAACAAACGGCCTATTAACAAACCAGATGCTTGTTAAGTTCAGACCATAAACAGAAACAGGCATGTGGTCTATTAACAGACTTCTGTTAAGGTCTGTTAACGCCAGTTTACTCATGTTAAACTTGTTTTTCAATTAATCTATCTCAAATGAATTGAATTTACAAAAATTTAAAGCAAAAATCACAATTCATACTCAAATGTATATATATTTTCATGATTTATACCATAAGATCCACAATTTCTACCATAAATTAAAGGAAGAAGAAAAATATACATTTTGCAAGAATTTAAACGGGTTAAATTCTAACTTTGAAATGAGATTTCTTACATAGATGAAATGAGTTGGATTCTAACCTTGAAATGTGTTAGATTCTAACTTGAAATCTTCTCTTTTTCAGCAGACAACGACAGATGAATTTGAAATAATTTGAAATGTTATAAGTGGGGGGGGGGGGAACAGTGTTATATTTGATAATTTGCTTGAAAAATAGATCAACGACCATTCAAAAAAATTGATTGGATCACCTGGCCATTTAGCAGTATTGTAAAACTTGAAAGTATCCCTTTTTTTAATACTTGAGCCGAATTCAAGATGGATCATTTTTAATTACAACTAAAATGAATATTTTAAAGGCTTTTTATAATGTATTTGTTAAAACATTTCAACCATAATTGAGTCGTTGGATGGGTAAAACATAATCATAAATATCACAATAATTTACACTCTCTTAAAATAAAATTTTAATATAAATCTTTAATTAACTATCACAAAATAATAATTTCATCTCCTAATCTATTATTCAAATATGCAAATTATAAATCACAAAATAGAAATAAATAATTAAAAATATTACAATCATCCGATCTCAATAAATATGCAGCCATTCAGCATAATTGATAGTTAACATAACAAGGGACCATAAGAAGACATAATAACTTTAACTCACATGTGTGGTTTAAAATGGTCAAAATGTGCAACCCCCCCCCCCACCCACCCACCCACCCACCCACAAACCCACCCACGCTAATTGGCACCTTGGGCTGTGCATGATTTCCGCTCATATAACGAACTCAACCCATCCACCATAGATATGCCCCTCCCTCATCCTTCGTATAACAAACCCATATTTGTCTACTAATAAACTTTCAAAGAAAAAGGCTTTCATCATTTATTCTTTAACATACATACAAGGTGCTCTCTCTCTCTCTCTCTCTCTCTCTCTACATTTTCAGATATTTAATTAATTTATTGTTTTCTCGTTCTATACATTTCTTGTTTAATATTTAATGCGATATTAAAATTGATTAGAAATGAATTTAGAATTACAAAGAGTGTCAATCAATATGTTATAAATTCATTCTTAGATTCGTATATGGTAAGAACATGTTAGGTGAATGCTTAATCCTATATTAGAGTCGTTGCGTTCTTTTATAGATTAATTTCGAAGTTTTAAATGTTTTATTTTTTAATTTGTTAAATAAAAAATTATGTCAATCAGAAACGGCACTAAATTTTTTTTGATCTGCTACAGTAAAACCAAAATTTTATTGATTGAACAATTCTACATAAACCAACAATTTCTAGACCATTTAGCAATAACATATCAAGAAATTTTTAAAGATTTTTTTGGGAAAAATATAGGGATGTCTCTTCTACTATCATAGTATATGCAAGTCGAGTCATTTTTGTCTCAATGTTATATGAATAATGCAAGCCACACAATGAAACGAAAAGATACAAGACGTAAAAGATCACGTTGTGGGTGATTTGGCAATAGCTTTTGGTCTGCTATCTTGATCATGATTTTCCTTTTGAACAAATTGTGGGTGAGGAGAGATTCAAACCCACAACTCATAATTCATAGAATTTGTTCCAGAGTAGTCTAAAACAGTCATTTCCTCTTTCCTGACCATTTCATTCATGTAAGGATATAAAAAATGTAGAGATGTGTCAAAATTCTAATGGAATGACAATTAAAGAGACAACCTTACGATGACAATATAATTAGACTCGTATATTAGATATTGATTTAGATAACTTGTTAAGAACAATAACGTAAATTTGTCCAATTTAAAAGATCTTAAACTTAATCCATTAAACTCCAATAACCCTAATCTTTTTTCCTACCATCTCTTTTGTCTAACACACACACGGACGGGGTGTCATATGAAATATTTATGTTGCAAATATGTTTACTCAATGCAGGTTATAAGAAATAGCCAGTCATATACAAATGGCAACAAGAACAAGAGAGATTACTCCTGGAAAGGAGACAAGGGGAACTTCTCCTTCACACCCCAAAAAAATTCCCAACTCTAAACCAAGCTCTCCTGATAAAACTGTATCAGATAAACATATACCGAATTATCTCAAGCCTACAATAAGTTCAGGTCCTGATGCTTCTAAACAGCTTGGCAAGAAACTGGCTTCGACTGACAATGCCAACAAGCCTAATCTTGCAAGAAGAAGATCCTTCGACAAGCCTCCGTCCCCTTCTCGTACTCAAAAATCACGCGTTTCGCCAAATCCTACTCTTCAATATTCCTCCTATTCGAGTAAAACGAAGTCTATTCCGGATAAGTTGTTGAAGACGCCAACAAAGGATGCCGGAAAACGCTCTTTTATTGCAAGACCTTCCAAAAAGAGCAGCCCCAGCAATAAGAAACAAGACACTGCAAGGAGTGGTTCAATAACAAAGGAACAAGTCAATAGCCCTGATAAATCTGATGCATTACAAGTTGATATAGGACAAGAAGAACAAGAATCTTTGGTTACTGATGCTGAATATGAAGAGACAGTGCATGTTGTGAGCAACAATGAATTGGGACCTGAAATTTTAGTATTGGAAGACAAGGAACCTATAAGTATTACAAGGCAAGCCGAACCAGAGATCATCACGGATGAGGATGTTGTCACTGTTGAGTCGTATACGGTTTCAGGGCAGCCAGATATCTCCCTTGGAGTCGAGACGAAAGAATTACCAGAAGACGAACCAAATATTGAAACAACCACCGGAAACCAGCAGGAATTAGAACACATTCTGAATGAAAAGAATCACACACAATCTGATGAAGCTCTTGCAGATAATTCAGAAGCAGAAGTCGAAGAGAAGGAAGGAGCTAAAGCATTGGATGGAATTGAAACTATTGATTCTGAGGAACAAGAAATGGAACAAGTAGTTGAGGAAGTGAAGCTGGAGACTGAAAATGAGGAGTCAAAACAAGAAGACAGCGAAAAGAAGAAGGATTCCACACTTTCGAATGATGTAATTGAGGAGACTGCAAGCAAGCTTCGCGAGCAGAGGAAAAACAAAGTGAAAGCACTTGCCGGGGCCTTTGAAACTGTCATATCCTTGCAGGATCCCAAATGAAAACAACCTTTAAGGTCGTGTACTGTACTCGACAGAACTGCATATGATAACTGTTAACTGATAAACTTCTAACTTCTTTTTCTTCTTTACTCATGTTTGTCCAGTCGAGCGAAACTATCATGCCATAATAGCCTATCCTACAACTTTGCTTGGTTTGATTTCACAATTCTAATTTTATGGTTATGTATAAAGCAATACTTGCAGTTTCTCCCTGTCTCTATCTTTAGCAGATTTGCACCAAATTCAAATGATTCTTGAAGTTCAAACTGCATATTTATATGCACAGAAGACTGAGCCTCCATTCGGATCAGGGCGGATCCAGAAATTTTTTGAGCTCGGAAAAAATTTTGCACTTTAAGACGGGTTTTTTATGGGGCGGGGTGGGGCTATAGTCCAGTTCCGTCCAGTCCCGCCCCCCTTAAAACCGCCAATGATTTGGATGTTATAAACAAGACTCGGCAAGCTTCTCTTTTCTGATATTATCTATCTGTGATCACTTGAACTTTTGATGAAAATTGAAATCATCTGCTCATGAAGACTTGTTGAAGATAAAATCTAAATAAATTTTAATTTCACTCTTTACCAGCTTAAACCTGTAATCGAGGTAGTTAAAAATGAAGATAGAATGCAACAAAAAAAAAAAGATTGAAGATATAAATGCTACAATAAAAAAGATTAAACTTTAAAAATAATTAAAATGTATTTAAATAAATAAAAATTGAAGTGTGAACACAATTACTCTAGTTTATTTCTATAAATACATCAATTTTGGGTCAGATATTCAAAATTTTAAATAATAAGATCATTAGTCTCTTCCGTAATAATTTTAGTTTCCGAGTAACACACGCGTATTAAGCGTTTTCAAAGTGAAAAGTCAACGCGCAGAAGATTAGTATTTTTCTCATTTCCCCCAAATATTTCGTAGCCTAGAATTCGATCGGAATATTCTAAACCCTAAATCAAATATCACAAATCCTTTTTATCTAGACCGTACTAGTCTATTCTAGAATCTCATTCTCCCCACCGCCACATATAGATATTATATAATCACACTTACATCAGCGATCTGATAAACAAATAATATCATTCTGATCAAAGAAATCCAATATCGAAAGCTGATAGAATACCAAGAGAGAGGAGAAGATGTGTTTGGTGTTTGTTTGTGACGAGGATCAGAGAGTAATTGGAAGGCAACCGGCGCCGGGGGCCTGTCCGTACTGCGGCGGGATGGTTCAAGCCATGGACGTGGAGAGCAATTGGAGGTTCTGCTTTGTGCCGCTTTATTTCAAGACTAAGCGTAAATTCTACTGCTCCATTTGCGCCAGGCGATTAATTGTACAATAACAAAATCCTGCAACTGAGATCGTATATGGCGTTGTTAATCATACAGATTTTCTATTGATTACTACTTTTATATTTGTATTTTTATGATAAATATTGTACAGTTTTGTGATATTAAATTAGAAAATATTATGGAAAATTAATAAACAGTATAATTTTGTACCAAAATCCTGGCAGCATAGATCGAAAATTTGACACTTTTTTTTCTTAAATTTTTGTTGATGTTGACAAAAGGATAAGCCCAAGATACTCCATGTTCTTTTATTATATTCTTCTCATTTCCAAGAGGGGACAATTAGGTGCTTCAATATGCTTCTGCTAGATTAAATCAAGTCATTGCAATTTCAGAATCTCCTCTAGAGTCCAGTTAACACACTAAACCACTACCATCGCCGTCGGCTGATTCTATGCATTTGTACTACAAGTACATGCACGCATAGATATATGCACACAAACAAACGTAAACCCAAAAGAAGAAAACTAACTGAAAAGGAAAAGCTTTTAGGTAGTTCATAGTTGATTCAACAACTTTCATTGCCTCTCTGGTTCTATCTTTTGCTATTGGAATGGAGAAGATTTTTTGAACATGACATGTGTGTTTTACGCTTATTTCAGCTTATAAATTTGATATATATTTACAAATTGAGCTAGTTTTTATTTAATTTAGTGTAAATATTGTCATTGTAAATAAATTTGGAGGTAAATGGAGTAAAAATGGAGAGTTTGAGTTTGAGTTTAATTGGAGTTGATCAAAAGTAATTGAAAACTGACTTGAGAATTTTGATCTCCTGCTCTTTGGGGGGCAGGAATTCACCACCCACCTGCTGACACCTCAGCAGGTGGGTGGTGAATTCCTGCCCCCCAGGGGCAGGAGATCACGCCTGACTGACTTGATGCCCGGGAGTTATAAAAATCATGAAGAGAGTCATTGGAAGGAAGTCACAAGTTTCGAGAGTGGAATTTAATTTACGAAAAATTTGAAGATTGATTTGTGTACTTTTGGAACTTGATGAAGACCAAATTAGGATGACTATGAAAATTTGGGGACCAATGTAGAAGTCTTTGAAAGTTGTGGGATCAATGATGAGGCTTGGGAGTGAAAAGGACCAAATTTGTATGAAAAACTTGAAGTAAGAACCAAACTTCACAACTCTGGAAGATCATGGACCAAATTGCAAATTTACTAAAAGTTGGCAAACTGAATTTTCTGCTCGCCACGGTCCGGTAACAGTGAGCTAACCGTGTCCAGACCGCGACAAACAAAGAAAACATTGTTTGCCCCGATATGGGTCCCAGTTTGCTCCTTTGGGCTTCATATTTTTTTAACTTTTATGTAGAGGTATTTTGTCATTTTCCTATACACGAGTTTTAATGTGAATTAAATACTAAAGATAAAGACTTAATCTTGATCAAAAGAAAGGGGGGCCAAACATTGAGAAAATGTGAGAATTATGACGAAGGTTTGAAAATTTTAATTTGAAGATGACGAATTCTTGGTGGAAGATATTTAATTGTCTCATCTTTTTTTTTTTTTTTTTAAAACCTGGTGATAAATTCTAATTCATTTTTCTATTTTTTTTTTCTATTATTATGAGTAGCTAAACTTGTAGTTGGGATGAACAATATATAACCTACTTTTGAATCTTTAATTTCAAGTCTCAAATTTTGTGTAATTAATGGATTCATATATTGATTTTGTTTCTTTCCTTCGTGTTTAATTTACTTGATCACAGATTCAGTGATGTGTAGATTTTAACGAGCAAGCAGTGAGTTAGAAATTTAAACCTCGTACTAAAATCCGACAATTTGGTAAAAGATAGAGCTATTTTTTGCTATTATTGCAGTCTTTAATCGAATTCTTGGTGCTTGAATGCATTTAGTTAAAACTATTAAGATCGACATAGAATTAATAAAATTAATTTGAACTCGAAAGAAGTAAATTGATTTAATTAACGAATTCGACCGAATAAAACTTTAGAAATTGAATTTAGAAGCGAGATTAAATATTATAAATACGGTTAAACTGTAAGTCTTGACACTTTAACCATCATATTTATTCATTTAGTTATTTTTCTTATCCTCACTTAATCATAATGTTAATCAACACGTTGCCATAAATTTTCTTTTCATCAAATAAAATGTAGAATTAGTTAAATTAATGTTCAAATATAATAGTATTCGTGAGACGACAATATGGACTCCTTAAATCCAATTTACTACTTGTTTAATTAAGATCGTACAGTCGCGATTTACACACAACAGGCTCTTCCATTGATCCATTCAAAAGCTTAAACTTCCTTTGAAACAAGTGTATATAGTCACAGGAATGGTCCGAAATCTCCTCCGAAGAACCAAACATGCCAACAAAATTTTCTATTTATAAATTTCTGAATTGGTGCCTGAACCTTTTATCACTTACAGAGTTTAAGCTTTTTGAAATATGATGATACGAAGGATTTAGGATAAGGTTTCGTGGCAAGACATGTGGGGAAGTTCTCGGGCTGTTCAATCCACAGCTTATGAGCAATGCCGGCAGTTTTTAGCTTCTCCGATAAGTTTAGTATCTGGGCTTCACCCTTCACTTCAAGGGTAACCTGCCCAACCAGGGAGAAAGTGTCGTTAGCACACCGATACTCTCTCCATCTTCCTTCTACTATTTTACCAAATCAGATAACAGAAGTATTAGGGGAAAATAATTAGAAAAACAAAAAAACATAGAATTCCCACATAATTCAATGAATTAAAGACTGCATGATGGAGCTAATTAGCCAAGTAAAAAAAGAGAGGAGGGGGGGGGGGGGGGGGGGGGGGGGGGGGGGGTGCTTGTGATGTAGTTAACTTAGACCGGCCATTGCATATACCAGAAGTACTTGCATGGGATGCTTGCCTTCCATGAGGGTGTGGGATGTAAACATATTGCATTGATCATAGTACTTGGACGCATATCCAAAATCATCTTAAATTCAGTTTTAAGTTCCCTATATAAACACTTCATATTATATCCCTCAGTTTTAACAGTAAAGATTTTCCTTTTTCCACTCTAACCCAGATTCAGAAATATGATACATGCTCCCAGACGATGCTAATGAACGGACTACACAGGATAAAACATGACTAGGTTGGATAGAAATGATAAGAAAATGTTCGTGTGTTCCATAAAAAATGACTCCATAAATAGTCAACCAACTTCTCTCTCCTTATTTTTTTATATTTTTCCTTGTCTTGATTGCACGTCCTAATTTCATGTAGGCAACTTAACCCAAACCTTCATACTATATAAGCATGCCCAAGGTAAGGCTCCCAACTAATGGCCAAAGCTTCCTTCTCATGCACACACAAACACAATATCACATCCACCCATTCATCCATCCAAACTTAGTAAACAAATTCTATTTAAATCACGTAAACATCTTTTTATGCAAAAATGATTAAGTTCAAATGCAAGTCATGGTTTAATAATTGACGTCAACATAATACATGTCTAAAACATTCAAATCACACATTAAATCAAATCCAGCCATCATTTTGTATCACAAATATGACTTCCTTTGTCCGAAGCATAAAGGGCAGACTGTAATGTAGGCATACATGTGTACATGACAGGTGGTTAATCTGTCACATAAATGACACAACGGTGTGACACATGGCTCAGCTACTTGTCATATACAAAATGTACAAGGCTCATCCACTGCTTACATAGCATAAATGTAAGACTGCTTATCCACCGATTACACAGTATAAATGTAAGACAGATGGCTATCAGGCCATGTCCATGCATAGAATGTGGATGGCTATAATGCCATCTCAATGTACATCATAACAGATGTGTGGCAGATGGCTATTAAGCCATCTGTCATGAAAGTAAACAGATTTATACCAACTCCCCATTATTAAACCGTCTGTCATCACATAATGCAAAATGATATATATGTAAATTTATGCTTCAGTCCTGGTAAACAATTTAACCACAACTGCAGCCCTTTTCTGTTTGGTTCGTTACCAACCCAACCCTTGGTATGCTTTCTCTCAGATTTAACCACCAAACATCTTTATTCTTGACACTCCAACAAGAATACCGCTCACCCCTGCTCTCACATAGAACTTATTTCCAATGTTCCATGAAATTATTTATTCTCGATCCACCCCAATTAAAACAAATTAAAAAACAGTATCTAACAAGTAAAACACCACTGTGCTTCCTTTGGTTTTGCAAATAATTTACAGATGCAATAACTATGACAGATTATACAACATCAGTTTATGGCATTAATTGTACAATGTAGCATATGATTATATACCAGATTTTATGAAAACACTGTTAAGTCACCAAAAATAAAAGAGATCTTCCACGGGCTTCATTGTAACATGAGCTAAGTCCTCAATTGAACAGAAGTTCTTACATTGTTAGAATAGTAGTTATCACTCAGAATATTTTAAATGCCCATCTTTCTTTTATTTTTTGCTCGTGCGATTACTTCACCCGCAAACGTGTTTGCAAACATATGCTTCGGATTTTGAGGTCATGAGCATGGCAAAACTTGGGAGGTGGGGGCTCAATGAAGTAGGATTAGGTAGCATATAGAGTGTGGATTTTTATTTTCGTTGTACAAGTTTCTAAAAAGTATTTCAGTTGTTTTGTGGAAAAAAGCTGACAGAATAGACTGTAGCATTTCACGACCAGTCGAGGGGTTCAGTTCTATCTTAATGATCAAGTGGGAGTGCTCCAACAAATAACTCCCCACCCCCACCCCCACCCCCACCCCCACCCCCACCCCCACGACTAGAAGAAAAAAAGAAAGAAAGAAGAATAAAACATGGATGTAAAAGGTGCCTTTGCTAGTGCACAACATACCCAATTCGTCAGTGATTCAGTGTCGTTATTAACTATCTGATCCCACAGTATAAACCATAAGAACTTATTGGTGGACCACTTATCTCGGGCAAAAAAATCACTAGAACATGGGTCCATGTGCATGAATTTTAAATTATACACGCCCCCCAGTCAAAAGAAAACAAATAAAACCATATTTTAAAATAATCAACACTCAGATGCACATATTTTACAAAGAATAAAATCACATTACAACTTCTTCACTCATTCAATCAGATATTTGATTTAATCACTTCCACAATATTGTTACCATATTTGGAATTTGGACAGCATAACAACTAATTGCCAAATTAATACTCAGAAGGTTCAAAAGAAGAACAGATTTTCATCAAATAGCCAATATCAGTTACTATATCCCAACCTAATAGCACATATCAAACTATATATGTGCAATAGAGATTTGTCAATTTTCTACAAATCCTTAATGATCTTTAGTGGCATGTCAACCACCAGGACATACTTCCTCTGTCTTCGTCTTGTCCACTTATTTACTTAACTATTGATTTCTACCTCGTAACATGTATTGTGAACTTTCCACAGTAAGTTTTTCTTTAGTTTTTTTTTTTTCTTTCAACATAATCACAAACTGTGCAACAAAATTACAGTCAATGGAAACCAACTCACCCAAATTGAAACGTCAAATCTCAAGTAGAAATTAAAAACGGCAAAATTGGGTTAGAATAAATTACTAGCCTTATGCATAGAATCCAGATTGGAGGCGGAACAATAGAGGAGAGTATGAGCGTCATCCTTGTGGGACCAGATGGCGGCAACAGAGGCATGGCATCCCTGCGTCACCACGCTCCCCAGGGGCCACGTGTCGATTAGGTCCCGTCGCAGCACCACGTACTGCACCACTGTATCCGTGGCGGAGCTCTCCGAATCTTGGTGGCTGTTGGTAGAGTCCGCGGCGGCGTTGGCGGCGGATGAGGACTCCATTCGCACTGCAGTGCGCAGAATTTTAGTACCACCGGGTGTGAGTTTAGCGGTCCTGGGCCAAAAATGAAATGTCGGGGGAGGGCAGCGGGGTATGACGATAGAAGCCATTCATTAGTGCCTTAGGAGAAAATAAGGCAAAGAAAAGGGCCAATTTATGAACAACTTTATCTCCTTAAAGCTCAAAGTTAGTAAAAATCAAATAATGTACAATAATTTGTTTATTCAAAACTTACAATACAAATAGTTTTTTTTTTTTTTTTTTTACTTCTTAAATTTAATATCTTAAAGACAAGGAGAATATATTTCGGGTAGATTATATTTACAATTTCCATTTTTTCAGATATATTGTCCTTATTTAATTTTATTCATACGGGTGATCCTTTTTTAATAATTTGTTAAGGTAAATTACATTTACAATCCCAATTCTTTTAGATTTAGAACAATTTCATTCACATTCAATTTTATTCACACCTATTATCTTCAACATTTTATTAATTCGCACATATGGTCTCCACAGAAACTGTCCAAAACAGCCGGTAACTATGTCAGGTGTAATGTTTTTTACTTTTAAACATGATGGTATTTTAGTCAAGCCACTAAACAATTTATTAGTTCCTTCCATTTTTCGTGTAATGGAATGAAAATCTTATATTAATGAGTCCAAGTTCAGATTTGTTAATTTTTCTCTCTTCTGTATTTTCTCCTCTATTGTTTTTGCTCTTTCTTCTCTCCTCCACTTTGTATTGTGCCATTGTAACAAAGATATGAAAGGTAAAGTCTGTAGATGTGGCAATCTCGTGGTTGTGAAAATTTCTTGGATTGATGTGACCTAATAAGAATATTCTTTGTCTGTGACCAAAATGTATCATTTAGCTGAAATGACTGATTTTTTTCTCCAATCTCTAATTTTAATGTGTCTTGTTATAGGGACGTCCTTGTCGATACTTTGTGTGGTATACACACCCACGTACGACCGTTCAAAGGAAGTAATTATGGGTTTGTTGAGAATTCTACCTTACAAGGAAAGAATAGAAAAATGACAATAGAGAATACTCGATTTGAAGATTTGAAGCTGAGAACAGAATATTACAAGCTTAGAGTAGAAGACTAGAAACAGATAATAGAATATTACATGTTGATAACAGAAGATTAGAAATACATAACAGTGACATCCGAGTACAAAAAGAAATATCGGCTACTAGGATAGTCGAACTTAGATTATTTTTTCTCTAATTATATTGGTTGTTGTCAGGATATTAATGTCTTAGGTTATCTAGATGTAGTTAAATGTAATGAATGTACGAAATTGATGCTGTTATGGCCCAATTTTGAATGGAATGATTGAAATGAAGTTACAGTTTGAATATACAAAATTGAAGTTATCGTGTTCATTATCAACACCTCGATTAGTACTTTGTTAGGCGATACGAGGTAATAGTTTGCAGGCCAATTCCCTTATATACAATGATTCAATAAAAGCAAGTATTGTGCGATTATAATCCTGCAAGTGGACGAATCGTTAACAAGTAATAAAGTAATGAATAGAGTGTCGAACCCACGAGGACTAGATATCAATTTAACCAATTAATTTATAATTTAAATTCTAACAAAATGAAAAAAACACAGATTTGATTTGGTTTGTGAATCTAAACCTATTTCAATTAAATCTAATTATCAAACAATTAAAGTAAATTTATGAGAACAAATTCTAGTTTTTACCACTACTAGGATTCGCGAATCCACCTACATGTACCATAATCAATTATTCGTTAATTACTTTAGCGGTTAATTACTCTAGATTGAAAATCGGTGATCCTAAAATAATCAAAAGCCTCTCTCGATGGTCAATCAATTCTATACGATATGCGAACCTAATTATCTCTAATTAAGCTTCGAACATAAACATAGACATTAAAATCTCAAGAACACCTAAATGGATTTCATAAAGCATAATAGTAATTTCTATCTATTATTGGACCCTATATTATTCAATATCATGTGCTTAATCTATATTGAATCTCTCGACTTCAATATAGATCACAATATATTCTAATGGTGATCAGGCATTAAAATAATAGAAATAATGAATGAAAAATAATCAACCCAAAAGCAATTACCTACTAAAACGGAAAAACTTCTAATTAATTAAAGTCATGAGATTTCATCATTCATCCTAGAAATAAGTAAATTAGCCGGACATGATTTCGTTAATTAATGAAAGAATTGTTTCAATCATGTTCCGGCGAAAGAAAAAGAAGAAAAAATAAATAAAACCCGTGACTCTGGCTGAAGAATCTTTAATCCCGTACATTGATCTTCGATTCTCTTCTTGTATCTTGTTCCCCAAAATTCCTCCTGGCTGTTCTGGCTATTATCTGCCTTTTATAACCCTCTCCAAACCCTTCAAGACGTGAATTTAGGTAGTTGTATTCATCTGGAGTTGTAGAATTCTAAATCTATCAGGAAACTGCCAAACTGTTCAGCAATATACCCTTGCGATTGCATAGGCTTATGCTTTGCGATCGCATGGTTTTACACATTTCCATTATGCTGTTGAATTTGGCTCCGTGCGATCGCAGCTTGTAATAACCATGCGATCGCATGGTTGTTTCTTGTGATTTCTTGCGTTTTCTCTTTGGTATTTGCATGCTAAGCCCTTCAGGTCTCTTTATTTTTGCACTTAAGTCCCATATCCTTCCGTTTGCTATCTTTTTGTCAAATCGACACTTTATTTTGGTTATTATCCTAAAATGAACAAAAACAACATATAATTATACCGAAAATAAAATAAGAGTACTCATAATTGTTTCTTTTTGTAAGTTTAGATAAGTACAAAATTGTACTTATCAGCAAGCACGAGCCTGTGAGAAAGCTTTTTGAAGTAGGAATTCCTTTTTAGTGCATGTTTGGCCGTGCTGAAATTATTTTTTAAGTACTTATAAATTGTATGTCCAATAAGATGTATAGATAATAAGTGGATAGTAAATTGTGACTTCTACGAAATGTGTAAATAAAAAATATATTTGATCAATTTGACCAACTTACATTGTAATTATAGTTTGACCGAACTAGTGCTTATGCAAGCTAAGTCATGGGCAGTCATCGCGTTGACCATCATCATTATGTTAGTCACCATAGTCTGCAACCTTAGGCCCTGTTCTCTTTGGTGTTTTCAACCCATTTTCTATTTTGTGTTTTTGAAAATAATCAAAACGTGTTCTTTTTGCCGTTTTCAAAAATACATTTTTGAAAACACTTCAAAATTTACAAAGGAAACACAAAATGATAAAAAGGTCGTTTTGCATTTTCTTAACAAAATCTGGGTGTTTTCCAAAATGGCCAAAACGCGCGTTTTGGCCGTGGAGGTCCCGGGTTCGAATCTTGCTTCCGCCCTTTTTTTTTTTTTTTTTCATTTTGGCTGGTCAAAATAAACATCATTTAATCATTGTCTGCGTTTTTTTTAACAATACGCGGTTGCTGTCCAAAATGGTCAGGAGCGCCATTTTGTAAGCATGAAGTCCTGGGTTCGATTCTCTTCTCCTTTCCATATTTTGAAAATGTTTTTAATTTCTTTTTAATGGTTTTTAAATATTTTAAATTCTATAATTAAATGTTTTTAATTGTTTTTAAATGTTTTAATTCCATAATAAGATATTTTTAATGGTTTTAAAATGTTTTAAATGTTTTTAATTCCATAAATTAATGTTTTTAATTCTTTTTAATGGTTTTAAAATGTTTTTAATTCTTTTTAATGGTTTTAAAATGGTTTTAATTCTTTTTAATGGTTTTTAAATATTTTAAATTCTATAATTAAATGTTTTTAATTGTTTTTAAATGTTTTAATTCCATAATTAAATGTTTTTAAATGTTTTTAAATGTTTTTAATGTTTTTAATTCCATAAATTAATGTTTTTAATTCTTTTTAATGGTTTTAAAATGTTTTTAACTCTTTTAAAATGTTTTTAATTCTTTTTAATGGTTTTAAAATGTTTTTAATTCTATAATTAAATATTTTTAATTGTTTTTAAATATTTTTAGTTCCATAAATTAATGTTTTTAATTCTAAGTTTAAATTGTTTTTAATTCCAAATCCAAATTTTTAAAAATTTTCAAGTAAACGCGTTTTCGAGTTTTCTGTTTTCAAAAACAATTTTTAAAAATTCCTAAAAAAACGCATTTTCAAAAATCTCGAAACAAACATTCAAAACACAAAACACAAAATGATTTCAAAACTCAAAATACAAAACTCAAACGTAAAGAGAACACCACCTTAGCTTCTTCATTTTGTTGTTCACCTAAATCTTCAACCTAGGCTTCTCTATTTTGTTCCATCTTCTCCCACCTCACTTTCTTCATTATGTTGCTCAACATTATCTCTGACCTCACCTTCTTCATTATATTGGTCTCCATCTTGTCTAACCTCACCTTCTTCATTTAGGTGATCATCAACTCCTACACTATGACCACCAAACCCTACATTCCAATCAAATAGATCCTCAAATTGTATCCCAAAGTCCGGATTACTGCTTAATATCACGTCCCATTGCTTTACTTCTTCCACGTATTCGCTGTTACAACCACCATCATCTTGCGATGTAACAAGAGACTGTGAACCTGACAATTGCTGGCTTTCTGCAATACCTATTGAACAATCTCTTTCTCTTTCAACTTCAAAAATTCCTTCATTGCATCATTTCTCAACATCTTCTACAATTGGCTTAATTTGTGTCCCTAAATTTATTTTTGCTCATCAATTTCAACAATATCATCTAATTCACTAATTTCTACATGTTTGTCAAAAGTGATGCTTAAGTGTGGTGCCAGTGATGGAATAAAATACATGTCTATAATCCTATAGAAACTAAGGTCATTAAGCAATCCTAATACGACTTGGTCACTCATAAACCGCATCATCCCATCGTGCGAGGGACGACTTAGGCCTCACACATACCTTATTGGTAGAGAAAACCCTAAAGCCTCAACAATCATGTCTAATTCAAACTTCGAAAAAAAATTGAAATAATATTGTCAATGTAATCAACATTGCCATGGGAATAGAACACGTTCCTCATTCTCTCGAGAAAAAAATACCCCTCATGAAAGCATTTCATTGTGAACAACGTCAAGACATCTTCTACGTAAAAGACCAAAAATAAAACAACATTTAAGGAATCAATAATTTACAATATTTTAAAAAATAGGTCATTGCAAACTTAATAAAACTGAATTTCGTAAACTTACTGTACTCTGAAAGACTATCGAACTCCATGCAAAATCACGTATTTGGGTTTTCCACAAATGTGACGAAGTTTGAAGAACAGATTTTTCAACACAAACCACAAAAAAAAAAAAAAAGATTTAGGCCTTTTTGAATGGAGATTTGGCACAGATGTTTCAAGAATGTGAACAGTCATCAATATGTATTCCACACGCAACATATGACAGTTTGAAGTTGGAAGAGAGTGTTTAAGTGGTGACTAAAATGAACACCGTGTTTAAAAGTCAATTACGCCTGACACAATTAACAGCTATTTCGGACCGTTTCCATAAGTGGAGACCATATGTGCGAATTAGTGAAAGGGTTGGGAGTGATAGGTGAAAATAAAATTGTGGAGATGAAATTATTACAAATCTGAAAAATAAAGATTGCGAGTGTAATTTATCCTAAACTAAAATAGCAAAAGAAAAAAAAAATGAATGAAAAAATTGTATTTGGAGCCCTAACCTTTTCAAAAGTGTAAATAAATCTCAAATCTTTTATTTTTTACAGTTTTGATTTCAAATAATAAAAAAATGTACCGTTAAATCCTAAACTTTCTACTCATAGCATCTACGTCCCTTAGCATATGTGTGCTTGAAGAACTTTTGGAGTTTGGATGAATTTCGTTCAAAAGTCAATTAGTTAACCAAATGTCAAGTCTGTTGGTTAAATTTAACCAATTTAATAATGGTAAAATTGTATCTTGACATTCAATTATTTCAAACAATTAAAACCCTACCCAACCATATAAACCCCAACCCTCCAAACTCACTCCCCTAAACAAAACCCAACAAATTATCATATCATATCATGTGCCATAGCCTCTGTTAAAATTAAGAGGATATAATGAAGAGTTTGATATGGACAATATGCTTAATCAATAATTGTCTTTATTTTCTCTCTTAATTAAATGATATTTCTTATTCATTATTATCCTGTATACATTTTTTTTCTTGTAAATGATCATGTATATACTTTATATATTGTAGAATTACAATGAATAAAAACCATCAAAAAATTATTCTACAATTGTGTTTTTCACGGCCTCAATAGCAAGTATCAGTTGTACGAAGAGCTTGGCCGTGGTACATTCAACATTGTCTACTGCTACTTCTCTCCCTTTCTGCGGTGAATATTTTGCCGGCAAATTCTGAAATCCATCCACAAGAATTCCATTTTCGACGACCCCACCGAATGCTAGTGTGAGCCCAATATTCTTCAACTGTATAAAATATATGAAGATGATGAATATTTGCACATGGGTTTTTTTTTTTTTGTCTTTTCTACTTATTTTATTTTATTTTTATTTATTTAACTAAATATAAGTGTATTTTAGTCTTTTTATAAAATAATGACTTTTTAACGGTTAAATGGATGAAACCCATCCAACATAACCATTTGCGCAATGAATTGATAGATTAGGGAGTTTTTCGCTAAAATTGATAGTTAGAGATCAGTTACGTAGGTGTCCTATAAAAAAAATGACATCGATTAAATATCGAAAGTGTAATCAACATATAATGGCTTGTACTACTCTTCTTAATAAAGTTGAGATTTTAAGAAGTAGCTCCAAATCTTTAGATGAAATTACACCATATACTTGACTTTTTAAAAATAATTATAAATTTCAAACATGGTCATTTAATCTTAGCATATTATTTTATATTTTATAATAAATTAAATTAAAGTAATTTGATAAATATGAAAATCAATATTCACATTCCTATAATCTAGCTCTCAAAATCCAAGATGAATACTTAAATTGCAGCCATTTTTCTTTTTTGAATAGATTCTCAGAACTGCAAGTGTCTTCAATATAATCGAATTTTATCCATTGTCATCTTCACCAGGAGGTTGAAGCTCAGAAATCAAAGAACAAATATTCAGAATTTTTTCTATTATCATCTTCGTCAGAATTTCTTCCATTGTCTTCTTCGTCCGCGCATCAAATTTTCAACATCAAAAGAATTCCAAAAAATTAAAGGTCTAGTACAATGAAATCAGACAATTGTGAATTTATGTGTTACAATTGATAATACCATATATATTATGATGTGTCACAATTGTGGATTTATGTCTTTCAATTAATAGTATCGTATGTATTACAAATTGTAACAAATGTGATTGTGTGTAATTTCTGATTTTTGCCATATTATGTCAACTGATAGTGTAGGATTATTGACATCTTGCCACAAATGTTATGCATCATAACGTTCTACAACTGTTATTATCATAAGTTTTTTATTTGTAACACGAACCGTTACAAATGTGATCTTGTTGAGATTTTGAGTTTTGTCATGTTATGTTAAGTGATTGCATTGTAATAGTCTGTGACAAATGGTATGTAAGAAGAAGTGATACAAATGTTATGTGTCATAAAGTACTGCAAATGTTATTATCACGGGCTTTACTATATATAACACGAACTGTTACAAATATAATCTTATTGAGATTTTTAGTTATTGCCACGTTATATTAACTGATTGAGTTGATACTTATAAGTGATTAGTAATCAAAAATTTCTTTTCTTTTTTTTTTTTTTTGTGGAGAGAGATTTCTTTTAAACAGATATATCAAAGTTATATTTGGATAATTGAAACAATTATCCCATAATAAAAGATTCTACAATCTTGGATTACAATAACACCTTATTTTAGCTTTCAAACGTGGTATTTAATGTAATTAAAAAATAACATTGCTAATTAAAAAAAAAAAAAAAGACGGACGAAGTATATTTGGAATTTATAGTGTATATATATGTCTTCATGTAATTATTTTTAAATAGTAATCTATTTATATAAAAGTCCTTCAAAATATTAGAACTCATTAAGTTCAAACGAGCAATTTGATCCGGTTAAGACTCAAAACGAGTACACAGATTCTAAGATTGATATTATCAAACGAATCACCTTCTTGTGATGACATGTTAAAGGGCAGGGCCGCCCTAAAATTTTGGAGGCCTTAGATGAACATTTAAATGGGATCCTTAATAAATAGTTCACTATATATATATATATATATATATATATATATATATATATATGCACACAATGATTATAGATAATATTTTTCACTAAAAAAATATTCAAAACTACAATAATAATAGTTTAGAACTTTCACTCTTCTAGTACTTTGAGATAAAAAATCAGCAATTAATCTAGAGCTAATTGCATATTTGGTCCCCAACATTTTGAAAAAGTTAGAGATATATTCCAAACCTTTTAAAATAGCACCAGACATCTCCGACGTTTGAAAAAATAGGCATGGTAGGTCTTTTTTGACGAAATTGTCATTCTCTTTAAATAAACAAAAAATAAGAAAAAAAAGAAAAAAAATAATCAAATGTACCCAAAAAAAATAAAAAGTAATAAATATGTCATCTTCTTTATCAAACCTCAAAATCCAAACTCCACCACCACCCCCAAAAACCCAAAATCCACCATCCCAAAGCCACTTTGATTGATGTGGCAAACCTCGCGCCCTCTTCATCTTTCTTCAAATTATTGTCAACGATGTCCTTAAATTTTCCTTCTACCATCATCTTAAAAGCAAAGGAGGGAAAATGAGATTTATCTGTACAAAATTATAGTTTCTTCTGCAACTAATCAATTCAAGCAACACCATCCCATTGCTATAAACATCGCTCTTCTCTGATATGGCATAGTTTGTAATCCACTTCGGTGCAAGGTACCCCCCTGGTTCCCATTAATGTGGTAAAAACATGACTCTGTTCTCTAGTCATAAGCTTAGCCAGGCCGAAGTCTGAAACTTTGTCCATAAAGTGTTCATCAAGAAGCACGTTTTCAGGTCTGATATCACAGTGGACTATCTTTACATCATAGTCCTCATGGAGGTAAGCTATGCCTTTAGCCGTACCCGCTACAATATTGTATCTTGTATCCCAATCCAGCATGAACTCTCATTTGTTTTTCCTGAAAAGCCATTTATCTAAAGATCCATTTGCCTTGTACTCGTATACAAGAAGTCGGTGGCTTCCCTCATCACAGAAGCCTTTAATCCTCACTAAATGGAGATGATGGGCAAATTTGTAATCAAATTATAACCAATTGCAATCAATTTAAGGTTTTTGAAACGGTGGATTTTGAGTTTTTGGGTTTTGGGGGATGGGGATTTTGAATTTTGAGGTTTGATAAAGAAGATCACCTCTTTGTTACTTTTAATTTTGTTGGGTACATTTGTTACTTTTAATTTTTTTTTTTTTTTGGTATATTTAGTTATTTTTCAATAATTTTTTTCTTTTTTTGGTTATTTAAAAGGAAGAGCAATTTCGTTCAAAAGGGCCTACCGTGCCTATTTTTTCAAACGTTGGGATGCTTGGTGCTATTTTTAAAGATTAATGGTGTATCTCCAACTTTTTTGAAAGGTTGGAGACTAAAAATACAATTATCCCATTAATCTATTACAATCAATCTGCTGGAACCCATTTTTTCAATAGACACCTTTGCCAATCTACTCAGTGTATCCTATGACATTTTTTTTTTTATCGAAATAAGGTTTTAACAATTTCAATTTTGAGAATCTTCTCTATGTATTGTAATTGGTATAGTCAATAAAGCAATTCACACATTTGAAAATTACTATCCATTGTCTTTAGGTAGTCCAACACCCCAATTCCCTTTGTGGTCTTTATTGGTAAACATCTCACAAAAATTAATTTTGAGAGAATTCGATTTTTGAAGTTTGAATTCTGCAAAAAATTAACAAATAAAAATAGATTAATTTATTTACTTAAAAAATTTATTTTCAAACCACAAAAACATTAGTTAGTGGGTTCAACTGAATCAAATCAGCATAAGAAAGTTAGGATGAGTAAAAATCTACAAAATTATGAGAAATATTGCACAAGTGTATAATCACTAAACCACCCATTAATGATTGAATCAGGCAGCAACCATTATATAACTCATGAATTGGCAAATTGCAAACACACAATTCTCCATTATATTTCTTCATCTCTTTTATATTTCTACATGGTATCAGAGAGACGATTCTGAGCAACGATGTCTGGTACAAACACCATAGAAGCGACGATTGCCCAATCGGATCCCATGGCTCTACAGCAATCCGATCATCCCGGCTTAATCCTTGTTTCTAAACCACTTGATGGAAACAATTATGGACAATGGAGTAGATCTATGAGAATTGCTCTAATTGCCAAGAATAAGATTGGCTTCATTAATGGAAAAATCGAAACACCAGAAGCAGAAGATGAGAAGTATTCCATATGGGATCGAAGTAACCATATGGTACTGTCTTGGATACTTAATTCGGTACATCCAGATATTGCTGAAAGTATCATATACTCCGAATCTGCCACAGAGGTATGGAACGACCTACGAGATCGATTTTCTCAAGACAACGATGCGCGAATATATCAGATTCGCCAAGAGATTGCTGAGCATCGACAAGGAAATCAATCGGTGTCAACCTATTATACCAAATTAAAGGGACTATGGGATGAATTGGGTTCTTATCACAACCCAATTGGATGCACTTGTGGAAATCTTAAAGCACTGGCTGAAAGGGATGAGAAGGAGAAAGTCATGCAATTCCTGATGGGGTTGAATGATTCTTATTCTACAGTTCGTGGAAACATACTAATGATGAGCCCCTTTCCAGACACCAGAAAAGTCCACGCTATTTTAATGCAACATGAAAGGCAAGTTGAGGTTACAACAGATCGTGAAGGACAACATTCAATCAATTGGGAGAAGTCGAGCAATTGGGGGACGAATAGGAAAGATAACAATCGGTCTAACCGGTCGTCCGTTTCATCCGACCGGTCGACCGGTTCAACGGAACCTGGCCAGAAACGATGCACCCACTGTGGAATGATTGGCCACATCATTGATACCTGTTATTTCATCCATGGCTTCCCTCCAGGGCACAAGTTTCATGGGAAGGACGTGAAGCCACGAAACAAACGCTTCACAAACACTACTACCACTTCTACACCTGACCCAAAGGAAGGCAAAACGCTCACAACCAAGGAATATGAACAGATCATGACACTTCTAAACAACAAGTCGGGTAATGACAAGCCTTATGTTAACACCTCAGGTATCAATCTCTCTACTACCCCTTTGAGTAATTCGTGGATTATTGATAGCGGGGCCACTGACCATGTGACGAAGGATGGTATTCTTGAGAATAAATTCATGCCAAAACACAAAACTGTGCAACTACCGAATGGGGGCCATGCTCCTATTAAATCCATTGGTGCAGTTAAATTTGAAAATAATATGACTGTTGATAATGTGCTTTATGTTCCCAATTTCAAAGTTAATCTATTATCTATCAGTAAACTTACTCAAGGGTTAGGTTGCTATGTGACATTTTTCCCTGATTTTTGTGTCATGAAGGATTTGACGACGAAGAAGACGATTGGCTTAGGAAGGCAGAGTAACGGCCTATATTATCTTTCGCAAAAACCACAAATACATCATACTACTAGTGGATCAACCAACTTATGGCATAGACGTCTTGGACACCCTTCAGCTTCACCTCTTCAATTCTTAGCACAAAATACCTTAGATATTAGTTTTGATTCTCAAGATATTTGTGATGTTTGTCATTTGGCAAAACAATCTAGACTCCCTTTTAAAATTAGTCAAATTTCTAGCAATAAACCTTTTGATTTGATTCATTGTGATATTTGGGGACCTCACAGGATTTATTCTTATTCTGGTGCTAGATATTTTCTTACAATTGTTGATGATTTTTCTCGTTATACTTGGGTACACCTCATGCGTCACAAATCTGAAACTCAAAGTATAATTAAAAATTTCTTTGCTTGGGTTAAAACTCAACACAACTTGACTATAAAAATCCTGAGGTCTGACAATGGCCAAGAGTTCTTATCTTTGCAAACATTCTTAGATGAAAATGGTACAATTTTCCATAGATCATGCCCTTATACCCCTCAACAAAATGGAGTGGTCGAGAGAAAACACCGACACCTTCTAAATGTAGCTCGTGCCATTAGATTTCAAGCCAATCTTCCATTAAAATTTTGGGGAGAACATATCAAAACAGCTTGTTATCTCATCAACCGGATACCTTCGCCATTGCTCTCACACAAAACACCATACGAAAGATTACACAAAAAACCACCGCCTTATTCCCATTTACGTGTCTATGGTTGCCTATGTTTTGCCACCAACCTCAAACCCAGCCATAAATTTGATACACGAGCCAAACGGTGTGTGTTTCTTGGTTATTCCTCAGGACAAAAAGCATACACCTTATATGACCTAACCGATAAAAAGCTAGTAGTATCCCGAGACGTCGTATTCCATGAAAATATATTTCCATACACTTCCCAACAACATGATGAAACTAACTCCATCCCATTGCCACAATCTATGCCTCTAGATGTTGAAACACCATATTTCACAAACCCAGAGGACCAACACATAGCAAAAACGGATAACTTGCCAGAAGATCCCGAACCATCATCCGGACCAACCGGTCGACCAGACGGTCGACCAGTTCACTCGTCCGCTTCAGCAGAGAGTCCAACCGGTCGATCCACTGGTCGATCGGTTACCTCATCCGGTTCAACAGAGAATCTAAACGGTCGACCGTCTTCACCTACCGGTCGACCGGTTGAGCAATGTCCAACCACAATTGATCTACCTACCTCTTCTCACCCTCTAGATGACCAACTTAGGCGATCCACAAGATCAATTCAAACCCCATTTCACCTGAAAGATTACTACATCAATCATACTCTGCCTACTCAAGCCGGGTCTCTTCCAGTCAAATCCAGCACCCGACACCCTATATCAAGGTATGTATCATATAGTAACCTTTCTTCTATACATCGTGCTTTTACATATAATATTTCTCATATCATAGAGCCAACTACATATGAGATAGCATGTCAGGATCCCAAATGGGTCGCTGCCATGAATGATGAAATTCGTGCCTTGGAAGAAAACAATACTTGGTCACTTGTACCGCTTCCTCCAAATTCTCATCCTATTGGTTGTAAGTGGGTGTTCAAAATTAAATTTCATTCTGACGGTACAGTTGAACGATACAAAGCACGGTTAGTGGCGAAGGGGTTTACACAACGAGAAGGGATTGATTATAATGAAACTTTCGCTCCAGTTGCAAAGTTAACTACAGTCAGATGCTTACTTGCTATCGCCTCTATTAGTGACTGGACGCTTCATCAGATGGATGTACACAATGCCTTTCTTCATGGTGATCTTGATGAAGAAGTCTATATGACTCCCCCTCCTGGATTTCGTCGACAGAGGGAGACACCAGTTGTATGTCGACTTCATAAATCTTTATATGGATTGAAACAGGCATCTCGTTCTTGGTTTCAAAAATTTGTATCTGCTATTATTCAGTTTGGGTTCAAACAGTCACATGCAGATTACTCACTCTTTACAAAGGTCAATGGTAATTCATTTACGGCAGTTCTATTATATGTGGATGATATGATTGTCACAGGAAATAATAGAGAAGCAATCTCTACTACAAAAATATTCCTTGCATCTCAATTCAAGTTGAAAGACCTTGGCACATTAAAATACTTTCTTGGAATAGAAATTGCTCGCTCAAGATCAGGGATTTCAATAAATCAAAGGAAGTATACTCTTGACATTCTTCAAGAAGCCGGATTACTTGGATCAAAACCTGCAGCATTTCCTATGGAGCAGTCATTGAAATTTAATCTGACTGACGGAAAGTTATTGAAAGATCCCACATACTATCGACGGTTGGTAGGAAAGCTCATTTATCTCACCATTACCAGACCAGAGATCTCATATTCAGTCAATACACTCAGTCAGTTTATGCAGACACCTAGACAACCCCATCTTGATGCAGTTCACCGATTGCTTCGATACTTGAAAGGGGCACCAGGACGAGGATTATATTTCCCATCAAGTGGGAAATTGCAGCTAGCAGGATTTTGTGATGCAGATTGGGCCGGAGATATTACTACACGACGTTCAGTTACAGGATATTGTGTATTTTTGGGAAAAGCACTTATATCATGGAAAAGCAAGAAACAAACGACTGTGTCCAAATCTTCAGCAGAAGCTGAGTATAGGGCAATGGCTTCCATTACATGTGAGCTTATATGGTTGAGACAATTACTGACAGACTTATGTGTAGATCATCCACAAGCAGCAATATTATATTGTGATAATCAAGCAGCAATGCATATTGCCGCTAATCCAGTGTATCATGAAAGAACAAAACACATTGAAATAGATTGTCATATTGTTCGTGAACGAATTGATAAGGGAGAGATCAAGACTGCCTATGTTCCAAGCAACAATCAGATTGCAGATTTATTTACTAAAGCATTGGGGAAGGAGGTATTTCACAATTTCACTCACAAGTTGGGCACTCTTGACATACATGCTCCAACTTGAGGGGGAGTATTAGAATTTCATTTAGATTAGAATACCATATAGTAGGATAAGTAGGATATCATATATGTAATATTCCTATTCTAGGTAGAACTCTTTTCTTTTTTATTTCTTTCCTTATTAGGTTTCTATTAACCTATATATATATATATATCTTGTAACTCCATTCATTAATTACATTACATCAATATACAGAGAGAACTATTTCTCCACACGTATTCTCCATTATATTTCTTCATCTCTTTTATATTTCTACACACATGAATCGGAGAATTTTCTCCACAGAATCGCAAACACACATCAATTGGAAAATCGCAAGAAGAAGTTGGGTTAAGAGTTTTTGGCCTGATCAATGATCATATGGAGGCTAGTTGAAGTGCAGTTAACAACAAAAGATTTTAACTTTTGAAATCGATAAATGCAAATGGCAAATGGCTGGTAACAACACCCATAAATATAGTCCATCAATTCAAAATTTTAGCAAGAACATTATACTTAACGTCATATTTACCTTGGGCTTGGGAGATTGAGGCACAGGCGCACAGCAGACCGCAGACGGCAGCTTCTCTTTCTCTCCTTCTCACAGTCGGCATTGTGAGTTACTACATCGTCTTCCGTGTGACTATGTTCAACGTAGAAGGGTAGATTATAGGGTTTTTTTTTTTCCTTTCATAAATAAGCCACTTTTTGAAAATAATTCCAAAAGATTACATGTTATATATTACATATAGTAACTAAATCATTAATTACCGGATTTGATGGGAATTTATATATTTTAGAACTTTTTATTGTTAATTATAGTAACTGAAT
Source organism: Forsythia viridissima (assembly GCA_030279155.1). Classification (NCBI taxonomy): domain Eukaryota; kingdom Viridiplantae; phylum Streptophyta; class Magnoliopsida; order Lamiales; family Oleaceae; genus Forsythia; species Forsythia viridissima. The sequence continues at coordinate 9,199,004 of CM059041.1, forward strand.
ACTTAAAAATCAGAATTGATTGGAATATATATATTACAAAATCTTTTAATGTTATAACTGTCAAATATATATAATTTGTATGAGAAATATCTGTAACAAATACAAACAAAACTCATGCTCTTTTCAATTTTAACATTTGTAACAATCTGTGTTACAAATTAAGATGTAAAACATCATTGATACATAATACTAATTTATGTAACATGTAATGTCTAAAATAACATAATATAATATGTAACATACTCAGTGATACAAAATATCATTTGTAACACATGTATCAGACATTGATACACAATATCAATTGTAACATCTGTATTAGACAGTGATACTAAATAGAAACTGTTACAAATGTTACAAATACAAAATCAAGTCTAAACTTCAACAAGTTCATTGTCTCTTTCGTTATTCGTCGACAACTAGAAGTGTTCGACTCCGGTATGGTTTCTCCTCCAGGCGACGCTGTCTTCGACTTTGTAATTCTGCAATTTGGAGTCTACATTCTTCAACCAAGATAAAAAATTGTGAAGAATGCACTAAGATTTAAAAATTTTGGAAGAAGATTTGCTAAGATTTTGAAATATTTTCTTCCGGTTTGTAAAAGGTGAAGTTTTTGTTTGTTTGTAAGTTTTTACTTTAATAGGCACGATTATCTAGGAAGGTTACAAACGGTTAATTTTAATTATTGTTTAAAAAATGAATTTAATTCATTATTAAATTAATTATTATAATATTAAGGGAAAATTTTGGGCCGGTCACTGTTAACACCATAGTGGGTTAAAAAGTCATATGATATAATCTTAATTCAATTAAAGTCATACTTTATTAATAAAAGACCAATATACCCTCCAATTGTAAAAACTGTCATTTAAACACGTAAAAACCAACAAAAATCATTTCAATAGCTGTTTAGAAACTCCTTCATTTACTTTTAACAATTTTCATCTTCTTCTTGTGTTTGATTTTTCTCACCGTAACCTGTAACCGCATACAAACAATTCGAAAGCTGATATTTCAATGGCGAACATATTTTTTTATTTTTTATTTTTTGTATAAAGTAACTATTTTCGGTTAAAAATAATCATGAAAATATTGAGATATTGTTCCAATTGAAACATATGCAATGCATTTAATAAATGGAGTTTGGATAAACTGATTCAACTAGTTTTTGATAATGTAGTTGTTGTGAGTTAGGATTTTATGTTAGAACATGTAAAATGCTTGATACTGTTTCAATTAAAAAAATAAAATAAAAAAATTAGGCCACGATTTAAGGGCCCTACAATGGTTGGGGGCCTAGGACTGCCTAACAGCCTAAGCCTAGTATTGTTAAGGGGTAAATCTCACATTAGTTAAATATCGAAATTATATCAACATATAATAGATTGTGTTACTCCTCATAATAAAGTTGACTTTTTAAGATGAAACTGTAAATGTTCAGGGGCGGAGCCAGAAATTTTATTCAGTGCGGGCAGAAATCCAATTTATTTAGAGCATGATCGGTCCCCTTTTTTTGCTAAAAAAAACCATTTTTCTAGCTTGATATTGTTGACTTTTTAAACTTTTTGAAAGTAAAATAACTATATTGTCCTTATTATTTTGGAATGGAAATGTGTTGATTAAGGACAAAATAATCATTTCAACTTCAATTATTTATTAGTTATCTTTAAATGAGCTTGCCTGCTTTTTTAAATCATTTGATAACATCATTTGAAAAATAATAGACTTTGCAAACAATTTGAAAGGGCAGGCTTATTTTCCAGTGCAGGCAGTCTTTTTTTCAGTTCAAGCTTTTTCATTTTTTTTTAATGGGCTTCTTAAAGTCCAGTGTCTGCACTGGACTTCACATGGCTCCGCCCATGTAAATGTTAATGTGGTATTATAGTTCATTTAGCTCAAAAGAACAATTCAATTCGTATAAAGTTCAAATGAGCATTCGAATTTCAAAGTGTGTGTGTATTCAAATGAGCATATTGAGTGATAAATCCTACATCGATTAAATATCAAAATTTTAATCAACATGAAAAATTTTGAATTACTTCTTTTAACAAAGTTGACATTTTAAGATAAAACTCTAAATTTTAATAGTAAAAACTAAATGCAAGTCTCCATATACGTTCTTCCTCTTTTATATTTCAATATATATTTTCTTAATTTCATGTTTTGAAAGGATTCCCAGTCTAATCTTCTAACTGAGTTCACCGAATACACGAGTTTTGTCAACTCGTAACCGTCCAATTTTAAAGTACAATAAATATCCCCACTCTCTCTCTCTCTCTCTCTCTCTCTCTCTCTCTCTCTCTCTCTCTCTGTGTGTGTGTGTGTGTGTGTTAAGCTTTACTAAACTTTTTGTATCAGTCACTCGACCAAAGTCCATAAAAAGCTCACATAAAGACAAATTAATGAACTCTTATGCTACTTATTTTTAAGTCCAATTTGGCATTCGCTACCTATTTTAACTCTTGGGGGTATATTTAATTTAGATTTTTAAAAATTTTGATTCACATTTCTTTAAGTGACTAATTTTGATGGATTTTATTAATTTTTATTGATTTTTATAAACTTTAATAGACTCCTATAAACTTTTATAGATTTATATAGATTTTATTTTGAAAGATTTTTCTAAACTTTCACAGACTTTTATGAGCTTTTATAGACTTTTTTTAATTAAATTTTTTGAATATAAAAATTTAATATCCCACAATTAAAAAAAATGTCGCAGGAGAAAAGTCTAGTAATAATTTATTTAATTATATTAATATTATTAAATTCATAAAAAATGTTCTATTTAATTGTTGCAAGTAACTACGTCAAAAGTTAATGATATAAATTATTAACTCACTCTATTTTTTCTTTTGAGTAAAACTATAAACATTCAAATGACTTGTAAATAAATTCAAACAATAATGGCATAAATAACTAAAGTACCAATTTACGAAGAAAAAAAATGCAACCATTATATAGAAAAATCAAGAATGAAAATGAAAAAAATACATTACTAAAAAACAAATTTTTGACCCGATAAAATTCATTAATGAACTATAATCAACAATTATATAATAATGTAATTATAAATTTATCTTGTTTTTAAAGAAAAATAAAAAAATGATGAAAAAAAAAAGAGAAAAAAAATAGTTATAGGAATATTGAAGAAAAAATCACATTGTCTCTAAAAGTTCATAGAAGAAAAAAGAAGAAAATGAAAAAATGGTTAGAAGAATATTGAAAAGACAAAAAAATCAAATCGACTAGAGATAAAAATAATAATATTATTTTTCATAAAAAAAACATTGGTAATTAATCATGGTTATAGTATTTGTAGAAGAAAAAAGAAAGAAGAGAAAAAAAATAGTTAGGAGAATATATTGAAGATAAAAAAAAATCACATTGAAGAAAGAGAAAAATAAAAAATCACTTGACTCTACAATTTGTTGAAGGAAAAAAGAAAATAAAAATGTTGCATGCTGAAAAAAAAAAATGAAATATATATTTTTTTTCCCAAAGTCCTTCAAAATCTTAGGGGGGAATGAGAGATAATTTGTAATATCATTTATTTATACATTGTGCTTTAAAGTTTGTACATATAAAATGATCTATGAAGTCATTAAAAGTCATCAACATTTTGAATGCCCTGAATTTCGTAGAATTTTAAAATGTTTAAATTCAATCTTGCATGATTTTATAAGACTTTTTAAAAGTCTTTACAAATCTATACTGAATACTCTAAGACTTTATGGAATTTAAAAAGTCTAAATTGAATACACCTAAACTTTTAAACTCCATCAAAGTCTTTAAAAGTCTTATCAATTCTTAATTGAATACACTCTCCTTAAGCTCACATAAAAGGCTTTTTAGTTTAAACTTTTAAATGGTTTGTAAAAGGTATCAAAAAAAAAAAAAAAAAAGGTTATGACTTGTGAATTCAAGTTTTGGCATTTATAAAAGTTTAGGAGTCTATTAAAGTCTATAAAAGTCAATAAAAATTAATGAAATCCATCAAAGTCAGTCACTTGAAAAATGTCAATCAAAGTCTTTAAAAGTCTAGATTAAATACACCCCCTTAGTGAATAAATTGCTTCCACGGTGATATCATTAAATTTTAGACGAAGCAATTCAACGTCTATATCAAACATTGTCTTTAACCTCGACTGTCGAATTAATATAACTTGAGACACCTAAATACACACACATTATTAGCAACCAAAGCATTATATGTGTGATACGATGATCTATCTACTATACTATAAAGCATTTGCATATTTGCATACTTCTTGAAATATATATGATTATTTTGATATTTTCTTCTTCTTGATTTACCTTTCTCTTATATTGATGCATCCCTAAAATATTAAGAAATTACATAATTCATGGTAAAACTTGCAACGAAAATTTAATTACCAAATTGAACAAATTATGCTAGAAATTTAATTTAGTTTGTGAATGTGAATCTTGAAGAAGATTCATGTAATATATAGAAAGAATCATGAATTTATGTATCAATACATATCGAATGCACGCGTCTAGAATGCATGTATGCATATATATTAAGCATTTGTTTGGTTTTACTTAAAAAGTTGGATAAAAATTTGAGTCAAATTCAAAAATTAATTTTAATCATATATTTCATGGGCCTCGCAAATTTTTATTACACACAACCGATTACGCGATTACGAAGCAAACAGTGCAAAAACACTTATATCAAGATCGATCAAAGTTTTATTACACACATAACAATGACTGCCATACCAAAAGAGGGGAAAAAATCCAAAATAGAGAGGGGAAACCCTAAATAGCAGCAGACATGCCATGTTTCAGACATTCTTTGATAAAATCATGATGATCAGATCAATTGATCATCACTTTCTTCTTTTCCATTGCTCCTGTTTTTGCTAGTTTCACCATTTTTGTTTGAGCGCATAGCTGGTAAGGAATGTCTGCTGTTTTTCCTGCTCAGCTTCTCTGCTACAATCAATCTTCTTTTTTTGTTCACTATATGATCTGGTTTCTCCAATTCTTTCATTTCTAACTTCGATTCTTGTCCACTCAAATTCACAAATGATTTCGATTTTCCGTTGTAGAACATTGACAATCCTCTCCTGCAGAATAATTTTGTTGTGATTAGATAGTACTGGACAGTTTTACAGTGAACAAAAGCTTCAGAAATTTAAGAATACTAAAAGAAAACATTTAACGAATCTTAGGTTGCATGGGAATGGAAATGAGAAAATCCACGCGACACCACACGACATCGGGTTACTGACTTCATGGGAAGGGAGTCTTCCAGGGAAGCTATGGAATTCAGGGCGCCATTGGAAATTTCACTCTGAACTTCATTCTCTTCACCACCATCGTCGTCGTCACTTGGCTTCCCAATACTCGAAGATGATGTCACCACCGGCACTCGAGGAATTCGACGTTCCTCGTTTCTCTTTCTTCCACCATTTCCTTCACCAGCGCCACCAGTTTTCTTCATTCCTCTGCCGCTGCCGCTTGATCTCACCTTGGACATGGCTAAGAGATAATATATCTCTCCAACTTTCAGTACTCTCTCTCTCTCTTCTTTTAGGCTCTCTTGAGTGATATAGGAGTAGAAACTGACCGCTTATATAGACATGAAATGAAATTAAGGGGGGGTTGCGTGGCGCAGGTTAAGGATTTACAGGGGATTGAAAGTTGGTGGAGGTTAAGGAAATTTTGGTAGTATCCCCCAAAATTTGACAGGTATATAGAAGTGGGGGCTGTTCTCTTCTAGATCATCGTCACTTCCATGTTTTAGAGAGAGAGATAGAGAGAGTAGTGTTGTGTGTGTGTGTGTGTGTGTGTGTATATATATATATATATGTATGTATGTATGTATAGATCATTGCAGTGGGGGGAAAGGAACGTAACGTATGATGACGGAAGAAGACGCCGTTTGACTGATGACGTTTCTTAGGGATCGACTCAAGAGGTGGGTTTTGTCCCATCCCAAACCTAAACTCGACCGAATGGCGTGGGCCGTTTTTTGTCATTATATTCGAAGGTTGAGTTATAATTAATTAACTCGACTTAAATTCAGCTCGAGCATGTTTGGTGAAGCTTAAAAAAAAGTTAAGTTACTTTTAAGTAATTTTGTAGTTCTATACATGTTTAAATAATATAATTTTTTTTTTCTTAATTACAAAATAAGTAACTTTGTTCTTATAGAAATTTAAGAGTTCAGATAACAAATTAAGCGAAGTAATTATTGGAGTTTATTGTCTTGATACCATATAGAATGAGAATAGAAATTTTAGTCAATTGGGTAAATTAGCACAAAAATACAAAGGGTGGATTTAAGAGGGGAAGATGATTCATACTTGAGTCGACTAGAATACCGGTTCGTGTAAAGAATTACTCATCAAAAAATGGATTAGAATCAGTTATAAATGAACCGCTAGAAATATTATGAACGCCACCCTTTTTTTTTTGAAAAAGATGTTGAAACCGTTACAAGTGACAGAGTTACTAACAATTTAAACGTATAGTTATATTTCAAAAATAGACGTTACTAACCGTTAGACACAACTAAATTTCAAATATGGTCGTTGCTAAATTTAAAATATTGTCGTTACTAAATTTCAAAATATCGACTCTGAATATTTGTTTGACCTCCCTCAAAAAATGTTCTCCTCACATTTGAACCCCCAAAAACTTTTACATGTATTATTAACTCAATAATAGCAAAATACCCCGTCTCGTCCTGTCCCACATCCTATTCCGCCAGGGAATCTAGATGGGAATGGGAACATAGTCCCCACCTCGAACTTGCTCTGACTTTGATTTTATTTTTTAAATTTAAATTATATTTTAAAAATAAAAATATATAAATAAATAAGTAAATGGGTACGACAAATGATGATATTTTAATATTCATCCTACCTCCCGTAAATCCCCTAGCAGGACAACTATTCTCATCCCTGCCTCGCTTCATTGCTATCTCTACTTAACTTTTCTAAGGCTAGCCCAAAAATCATTCTCTATATTTTCTTTGCAATTATGAGTTTAGCAATTATTAATGTCACAATTATATTACTTAAACTACATGATTATATAATCCGAATATTTAAAAAGAAGTGTCAAAGGAAACTTCCTATATTTTAATTTAATTGGTGGAAGGTTTCATTAATTGTAGTGATAACTGATAACTATTCATTAATTATAAGCAAATTTGCTGCTAGCTATACATTCATATCTATAATGGTAATTTAGTTTACTGTATGGTTTTGGTACTTCGACTATTGAATTCTTGTTATCCCTCTACGATTTGAAAATATCTCAAAATGGCAGAAAACAAAAATCTTACTAAGCGCTTGTTTGGTAGAGCTTTTTAGTAGATTTTGATAAAAAGTTGATAAAATATGTAGTTGAAAAATTGATAAAAGTTATAGGTCTTATGAAATACGTATTTAAAATTAATTGTTAAGTTTGACTTTCATTTTTTAACAAAATTTTAAGTTTCACCAAACAATGGCTAAATTTAATTTAAATAGTGGGCTAGAATTTTTTATAATATTCTTTTTATTATGCGTGTGAATAGAGATGACAACGGGGTAGGGACGACCCTCCCCGTCCCCACCTCGCCCCGTCGGGAATTTTTCCACCCCGATCCCGCCTCGATCCCCGCTTAAAGCGAGGCCGGGGTGGGGAACCTTCTCCATTTATTTATTCGTTTAATTTTTTTAATTTCAAATATTATATTAAATTATTAAAAAAGAAACAATTAAATATTAATATGTTAAAAAAATATAACAAAATTACATTAATTATAGACATTTATTTTCTAATATGAAGGATAGTTTTTCGTTATAGGACAAAATATAATATCTTAGCAAAGTCTCAACACTTAAAGAGTAATGAGAAAATTAAGGGTCGATCACTAATCATGCGTTCATGGGCTCCGAAGTCATATAATCCAAACTTATTTCAATTGAAGTCATATTTTAATGCTAAAAGACCAATGTTTCCTTGCAATTGTAAAATCGCTAATTCAAACGCGAAGCTTTTTTATGAAGATACTGTTATATTAAGATATTGTTTTATTAATATACTATTTTTTTTAGATATTGTGCTATGATTTTCTGTTAAAATATAACATTTGTGATCACCTAAGCATGTGCTGCTAATACTGTTATATTAGCTTAATTTGTTTGCTATCTTTAACTATATGATATTGTTGTTAAGATACTTATACTAATGTGCCTTTAATACTTTGTTCTATGATATTGTTTTATTAAGATAATTTTATTATGATACTATTCTTCTGCTGGGTTGGAATTTTCTATTTTTAGCGTGTGTAATAATGCCATTGTTTCCAAAAATACTGATACGAATGTGCTTCTTATATTAATAAAATAATGTGTTTCTGATGTTGAAATATTAATATACTTTTATATGTGATATTGTTATATTAAGATGCTGAAATATTGTTCTTAATAAGATACTATTTGTGATACAATATTGTAATATAATGTTCTTAATAAGATAATGTTTGTGATACCAATTAGCTGAAGATTTTCCGCCTTGTTTGGGGTGGGTTGTTGTGGGGATCGGAGCATTCAAGTTGGATTTTCATCCCTAATTGTGAAAGTAATAGACCAGAATTGGCAAAATCCAATGTTGGAAAATAATAATAATAATAATCTCAAGAAAACAAAATGTTTTAATTATTTAATTGTGATAAAATTTAAATTTTCAACGAATAGGTCCCTTGCATTACCCAGAATCTTTAAGAATGTTCCTAAATGCAAATTTGACAATCTTATCACATTTTTTGGTTTTGTGCAAAACACAGTAGATAAATATTTGAATACTAAAATTTGTGATATATATGTTGTTTTTGTTTGCATGTATGTAGACGATATGTTGATTATAAGTAATCGTACAAATGTTGTTATAAAAACAATGAAGTTTCTATTTTTCACATAAAAAATAAAAGATATTGAGCAAGTGGATACCATATTTGGTATCAAAGTGATTAAAAATAGTAGGGGTTATACATTAAAACAATCACATTATATAGAGAATGTAATAAATAAGTTTAAACATTTGAACAAAAAAAAAGCAAATATCCCGTTTGATCCTAGAATCAAACTTGTGAAGAATGATGGAAGAACTATTGCACAACTTGAATACGCAAGTGCAATTGGTAGTCTAATGTACACAATATAATGCACAAGATTGTATATTGCATTTACAATAAGTAAACTTAGTAGATTTACAAGTAACACAAGTATCGAACATTAGAAGGCTATTGGTAGGGTTCTTGGTTATTTAAAAATGACCAAAAACCTTGGACTACATTATTCTAATTAAGTTCCTAGTATTTTAGAAGGATATGAAAACCGACGCTAGTTGGATATCAAATGCGGGTAAAAGCAAATCTATTTCATGTTAGGTGTTTACTCTTGAAGGATGTGCATTTTCTTAGAAATCTAAGAAACAAACTTGTATAACACACTCAACTATAGAATCAGAGTTTGTTGCATTAGTATAAACAAGAAAAGAAGCTAAGTGGCTCCGGGATCTTCTTTATGAAATTTCATTGGATACATAGAATATGGTTTTATTTTCAATATTATGTGATAGTCAAGCCACATTAGTTAGAGCATGTAGTGGGGTTTATAATAGAAAGTCTAGACATCTGAGTCTTAGACATAGCTATGTAAGAAAATTAATCAAAAGTGGAGTAATTTATCTTACTTATGTGAGATCATGCGAGAATTTAGCTGATTCATTTAAAAGCCACTTACTAAAGAGTTAGTAAGATGAACATCGAGTAGGATGGAATTGAAAGTCCTAAATTAAATTTACCAATAACATCAACTCTACTTGTTATTATGAAATGAGTAATAAACAAGTTCAAAGGGTAATAACAAGTTATTCGATAAGTGAATGATTCACAGAACTTAACTAAAACAAAACATATCTTAATAATGTAGTGGTGGTGTTATAGTTGAAGAGTTGAGTTAAAACTCTTAATTAAATTCAGTATGTAGTACAAATGCTTCATTGAACAAGTGAGAGATTGTTGGAAATATTGTTCAAAATATAATAAACAATGCCAAAGAAAATTGTAGAAGACAAATAAAAATGAAAGTGGAATATAAGGGTCGGTTTCAAAAATCAACCCCATGTTTTGGGCCTACTGCGGCTCCAACAGATGAAGTCAGTTGAGGCACCAAAACGTGTCTCTTCGACCCACGTGTTGTGTTTTTCGATTTTTGGTGTTTTTACACTATAAACCCTAGATGAAATTGATGTAAATAAACATTAGAAACCATCCCCACGTGCTGGTATTATAGTTGGAGGCAGGGGCGGACCCCTCAAGGAACCAGTGGGTGCAATTGCACCCACTGGATTTTATAAAATTTCTGATTTTGGGTTTTTTTTTTTTCAAAGACCACAATGTAAGCCCAAATCTAATAAATGGTTTTAATTTATTTGAAACCCCCAGCCCAAATAACACTCAATCCAATCCCAAGTCCCAATCCCAATCCAATTTGAAAGCCCCAGCACCAGGGGCGGACCCAGAATTATAGTCCAGTGGGTGCGATACAGAATGACGTAAAAAATAATTTCAAATAAGATAACAACGATAATATTCAAAAATCAAAATGTAGTATTTTTTTTTTTTACAATTGTTCCTTACGGCTTCTCATACTTTGAAAACGCCGTATAATAGTCTCATTATCAATTTCATTAAATACATCTTTTTCAACATACATAACTAAGCTATCATTCATCCATTGGTCTCCAATCCGATTTCACAGTCGATTCTTCACAATGTTCATAGCAGAAAATACTCTTTCAACTGTAGCAGTAGCAATCGGAAGAGTTAATCCCAAATTTACAAGCATATAAACTAATGGGTACACTTTATTTTTTTTCGTCACAACCAATTTCATTGCAAGTTCACTAAGTCCATGCAATTCTCCAAACTCCTTACTAGAGCGCATATCAACAATATAGTTTCGAAACTGATCATTAAGTGTCATGAGTTGCATTTTTGAAAAATCTTCAGGATAATACTTAGCAAGATGAATTAATTTCTCCTTGTCAAAAGCAGAGAATGATTCATCAGGGCTTAAACATGCTAAACAAAGAAGTAATTCTGTACTTACCTTAGAAAAACGATCATTCAACTCTTGAAGTTGCATATCAATGACAGTATAAAATGAATCCACACGAAAGCGATGACAATTTGTCATTTCTTCAGTATTACGCCGTGAGCGACCTGGGCGTATAAACACACTATCCATATCGGGAACATCAATATTATGTTTTTGACAAAAAGAAACTACTTCATCCAAAAAAGAATCCCACTCATTTTCTCTCATATCTTGGAGTCTTTGTTTGCATACTATCACTAAACTCATGGCATTTACAATATCTTGATCTTTTCTTTGTAATGCCTTAGACAATTCATTTGAAATTCTTAAAATGGTTCTCATTAGATGTAGATTAAATACAAACTCAAATGATTGCATTGAGTCCAATAAATTATCTGCCTCACATCTTTGTTCACGAGTTGATCCATCAACAGAAATCATTTCAATGACATCAATTATAGGTGAGAACATCAAAATCAAACTAATCAAAGTACGATAATGCGATCCCCAACGTGTATCACCAAAACGTGTAATAGTACTTTGTTGATTAAGACCCCGTCCACTTGAAATCTCACCATTAATGAGTGCTTCAGAAATTATGGCTTCTTGTTTCGCTCGAAGAATATCACTACGTTTAGAAGAAGCTCCAACAATATTCACCACACTAGAAACCAAATTAAAGATTGATTGGACTTTCTTGTGCTTCTTTGCTACAGCTACAAGAGCCAACTAGAGTTGGTGAGCAAAACAGTGAACATAATAGGCACTTTGATTCTCTTTCAAAATAAGTGCTTTGAGACCATTGAATTCACCTTGCATATTACTAGCTCCATCATAACCCTGCCCTCGCAATCTAGATATACTCAACCTATATCTTGAAAATAATTTATCTATAGCCACCTTAAGTGACAAAGCTGTAGTACTAGAAACGTGTTCAATTCCAATAAAACGTTCTACTACATGTCCCAACTTATTCACATAACGCAAAACAATAGACATTTGCTCCTTTACTAAGATATCTTGAGATTCATCAACTAGAATTGAGAAGAATGTATCACCAATATCTTTGTTAATAATATCAATTGTTTCAACAGCTGCAGCACTTACAATATCCTTTTGAATTTTTGGTGATGTAAGTTTGTGATTTTTTGGAGCATTTTTCAAAGTGACACATTTAATCCCCTCATTATGATCAGCTAGAAATTTCAATTGTTCAAGAAAGTTACCTTGATTGTTTGAGTCTTCATACTCATCATGACCACGAAAGCAAGTCCTTGCCATACAAGAAGTCTAACACAATCAATTGATGCATTCAAACGAATTCGATATGCATTTCGTGCTTGTTTTGACTGCTTGAAAAACACAGTTTCAATATGTTGCTCTTGATTCATCAAAGCTTCACAATTGCTTCGGGCTTGATTGTGTGCACTATCGACGTCCCCGACATGAACTCCAAGTCTAGTCTTCTTTCTAAAATTACGAAACCCTTCTTTCACAAAAGTATCACCACCTCCTTGTTCTCCATTGTTTGGTCCAAAAAGATAACAAAATAAGCAAAATGCAGCATTTTTACTTATACTATATTCTAACCAATCACCATATTCATTGAACCAAGCAGGAATGAATCGCCTTGATTTTTGACGTAGAAACACATGAGTTCGAGGTTGACACGGACCTCTCTGCAAGTACGCTCTTCTTATTTGATCTCGAAGATTAGCATCGTAATCCATTATTGGAGTTCTTAATCCGGGATCCGTAGGAAGTTGTGTAACATCAATTTGCTCAATATTTGCTCTATTTACTTCACCATTTTCTTAACAATCTATTTCATTAATACTTGCACTCTTTGATTCATTTACTTCCTTTGCCTTGACATTTGCTTCTAAAGAAATTTCTTCAATGCGTGATTTCTTTGCTTCAACATTTTCTTCAATAGAAATTTGAGATGTTCGTTTAAAATATCTCAACATATCTTCCTACAAATCAAACAAAGTTTGTATAAACAATCAACTTCTTAAAGAAGTAAATAAAGTATTCTCAAATCCAATACAATTGGTTAAACACAAATAAAAAGCTAACACTAATAAAAGACCAATAAATGCAAAGAATTAACATTTCACGTTGAAAATCCAATATGTGTCTCTGTTTTCCTTTTGTCTGGCAGTGATTGAGTCAAAGCTTATTTGGCACAAAAATAATAATAAGAGAAATAGAGAATAAATGTTTCAGGCATTTTGTACCGCCATTTCTCTAAAGTTTCATAGCATCACTTATTCACTTTGGAAAACTGATACACTATGGAAATGTCAATCCATCAGACAAATAAATCATCTTCCATATGCATACAAATGTGGTGGTATCAGGTATGTTTCCTCAATACAATAACAAATAAACAATACACAATTACACAAACACATACATTATACATAAACACAATTTTAATTTTTTCTTTCTTTCTCGTCGGAATCCTACAACAGAGCAAATAAATATGCTTGAAAACTTATATATGCAATAATGCAAATTGCAATGCAGGGATTAAAGACTAGTGCACAACAGATTCAACATATTATCGAAAAACTTAGGGTTTTTGGTCATATTGAGGGCAACATCACTGATTCACTATGAGAAAAACGAGCAAAAGTGCAAAACTCACTTAATATCCAATAATCCAAGAGCAAATGCCGATTTCTGTTGAAACTTGGGAGTTGCCGAGTTGGGACTTGGGATTCGGATCGCAGTTCACTATCACTGTATCTGTGTATTACAGAGACACACTCTCAACTGTAATCTGTTCAATCTGTTGTGCTGGGGCTTTCAAATTGGATTGGGATTGGGACTTGGGATTGGATTGAGTGTTATTTGGGCTGGGGGTTTCAAATAAATTAAAACCATTTATTAGATTTGGGCTTACATTGTGGGCTTCGAAAAAAAAAACCCAAAATCAGAAATTTTATAAAATCCAGTGGGTGCAATTGCACCCACTGGTTCCTTGAGGGGTCCGCCCCTACCCAGCACAACAGATTGAACAGATTACTGTTGAGAGTGTGTCTCTGTAATACACAGATACAATGATAGTGAACTGCGATCCGAATCCCAAGTCCCAACTCGGCAACTCCCAAGTTTCAACAGAAATCGGCATTTGCTCTTGGATTATTGGATATTAAGTGAGTTTTGCACTTTTGCTCGTTTTTCTCATAGTGAATCAGTGATGTTTCCCTCAATATGACCAAAAATCCTAAGTTTTTCGATAATCTGTTGAATCTGTTGTGCACTAGTCTTTAATCCCTGCATTGCAATTTGCATTATTGCATATATAAGTTTTCAAGCATATTTATTTGCTCTGTTGTGGGATTCCGACGAGAAAGAAAGAAAAAATTAAAATTGTGTTTATGTATAATGTATGTGTTTGTGTAATTGTGTATTGTTTATTTGTTATTGTATTGAGGAAACATACCTGATACCACCACATTTGTATGCATATGGAAGATGATTTATTTGTCTGATGGATTGACATTTCCATAGTGTATCAGTTTTCCAAAGTGAATAAGTGATGCTATGAAACTTTAGAGAAATGGCGGTACAAAGTGCCTGAAACATTTATTCTCTATTTCTCTTATATTATTTTTGGGCCAAATAAGCTGTGACTCAATCACTGCCAGACAAAAGGAAAACAGAGACACATATTGGATTTTCAACGTGAAATGTTAATTCTTTGCATTTATTGGTCTTTTATTAGTGTTAGCTTTTTATTTGTGTTTAACCAATTATATTGGATTTGAGAATACTTTATTTACTTCTTTAAGAAGTTGATTGTTTATACAAACTTTGTTTGATTTGTAGGAAGATATGTTGAGATATTTTAAACGAACATCTCAAATTTCTATTGAAGAAAATGTTGAAGCAAAGAAATCACGCATTGAGGAAATTTCTTTAGAAGCAAATGGCAAGGCAAAGGAAGTAAATGAATCAAAGAGCGCAAGTATTAATGAAATAGATTGTCAAGAAAATGGTGAAGTAAATAGAGCAAATATTGAGCAAATTGATGTTACACAACTTCCTACAGATCCCGGATTAAGAACTCCAATAATGGATTACGATGCTAATCTTCGAGATCAAATAAGAAGAGCGTACTTGCAGAGAGGTCCGTGTCAACCTCGAACTCATGTGTTTCCACGTCAAAAATCAAGACGATTCATTCCTGCTTGGTTCAATGAATATGGTGATTGGTTAGAATATAGTATAAGTAAAAATGCTGCATTTTGCTTATTTTGTTATCTTTTTGGACCAAACAATGGAGAACAAGGAGGTGGTGATACTTTTGTGAAAGAAGGGTTTCGTAATTTTAGAAAGAAGACTAGACTTGGAGTTCATGTCGGGGACGTCGATAGTGCACACAATCAAGCCCGAAGCAATTGTGAAGCTTTGATGAATCAAGAGCAACATATTGAAACCGTGTTTTTCAAGCCGTCAAAACAAGTACGAAATGCATGTCGAATTCGTTTGAATGCATCAATTGATTGTGTTAGACTTCTTGTATGGCAAGGACTTGCTTTTTGTGGTCATGATGAGTATGAAGACTCAAACAATCAAGGTAACTTTCTTGAACAATTGAAATTTCTAGCTGATCATAATGAGAGGATTAAATGTGTCACTTTGAAAAATGCTCCAAAAAATCACAAACTTACATCACCAAAAATTCAAAAGGATATTGTAAGTGCTGCAGCCGTTGAAACAATTCATATTATTATCAAAGATATTGGTGATACATTCCTCTCAATTCTAGTTGATGAATCTCAAGATATCTCAGTAAAGGAGCAAATGTCTATTGTTTTGCGTTATGTGAATAAGTTGGGACATGTAGTAGAACGTTTTATTGGAATTGAACATGTTTCTAGTACTACAGCTTTGTCACTTAAGGCAGCTATAGATAAATTATTTTCAAGATATGGGTTGAGTATATCTAGATTGCGAGGGCAGGGTTATGATGGAGCTAGTAATATGCAAGGTGAATTCAATGTCTCAAAGCACTTATTTTGAAAGAGAATCAAAGTGCCTATTATGTTCACTGTTTTGCTCACCAACTCTAGTTGGCTCTTGTAGCTGTAGCAAAGAAGCACAAGAAAGTCCAATCACTCTTTAATTTGGTTTTTAGTGTGGTGAATATTGTTGGAGCTTCTTCTAAACGTAGTGATATTCTTCGAGCGAAACAAGAAGCCATAATTTCTAAAGCACTCATTAATGGTGAGATTTCAAGTGGACGGGGTCTTAATAAACAAAGTACTATTACACGCTTTGGTGATACACGTTGGGGATCGCATTATCGTACTTTGATTAGTTTGATTTTGATGTTCTCACCTACAATTGATGTCATTGAAATTATTTCTGTTGATGGATCAACTCGTGAACAAAGATGTGAGGCAGATAATTTATTGGACTCAATGCAATCATTTGAGTTTGTATTTAATCTACATCTAATGAGAACCATCTTAGGAATTTCAAATGAATTGTCTAAGGCATTACAAAGAAAAGATCAGGATATTGTAAATGCCATGAGTTTAGTGATAGTATGCAAACAAAGACTCCAAGATATGAGAGAAAATGAGTGGGATTCTTTTTTGGATGAAGTAGTTTCTTTTTGTCAAAAGCATAATATTGATGTTCCCGATATGGATAGTGTGTTTATACGCCCAGGTCGCTCACGGCGTAATACTGAAGAAATGACAAATTGTCATCGCTTTCGTGTGGATTCATTTTATACTGTCATTGATATGCAACTTCAAAAGTTGAATGATCGTTTTTCTAAGGTAAGTACAGAATTACTTCTTTGTTTAGCATGTTTATGTCCCGATGATTCATTCTCTGCTTTTGACAAGGAGAAATTAATTCATCTTGCTAAGTATTATCCTGAAGATTTTTCAAAAATGCAACTCATGACACTTGATGATCAGCTTCGAAACTATATTGTTGATATGCGCTCTAGCAAGGAGTTTGGAGAATTGCATGGACTTAGTGAACTTGCAATGAAATTGGTTGTGACGAAAAAAAATAAAGTATACCCATTAGTTTATATGCTTGTAACTTTGGGATTAACTCTTCCGGTTGCTACTGCTACAGTTGAAAGAGTATTTTCTGCTATGAACATTGTGAAGAATCGACTGTGAAATTGGATTGGAGACCAATGGATGAATGATAGCTTAGTTATGTATGTTGAAAAAGATGTATTTAATGAAATTGATAATGAGACTATTATACGGCGTTTTCAAAGTATGAGAAGCCGTAAGGAACAATTGTAAAAAAAAAAAGTACTACATTTTGATTTTTGAATATTATCGTTGTTATCTTATTTGAAATTATTTTTTACGTCATTCTGTATCGCACCCACTGGACTATAATTCTAGGTCCGCCCCTGGTTGGAGGGTTGAGTTAAAACTCTTAATTAAATTCAGTATGTAATACGAATGTCTTCATTAAACAAGTGAGAGATTGTTGGAAATATTGTTCAAAAAATAATAAACAATGCCAAAAGAAATTATGGGAGACAAATAAAAATAAAGTGAAATATAAGGGTCGGTTTCAGAAATCAACCCCATTTTTTGGCCCTACTGCGGCTCCAACAAATGAAGTCAGTTGAGGCACCAAAGCGTGTCTCTTCGGCCCACGTGTTGTGTTTTTTAGTTTTTGGTGTTTTTATACTATAAACCCTATATGAAATTGATGTAAATAAACATTAGAAACCATCCACAAACAATATCAAAGTGTTTTAACATCAAATTCATATCAATAAAATCTCTAAGTTCTTTTTTCAGATTTCATTAGCGCTAGTCCAATCCGGTTTTAAAGCTTGAAATTCGCTAAAATTCTACCAAGATGGTTCAACTATCACTTTTAGGACAGCGTTCTACACGCTTCAAGTCATGTTCTTATTAATTTCATTTGTTCTTGCAGCATTATTTTGGTGTTTGTGTTTCATTATCCATCTCTCAAGTAAGTTATTGAACAAATTTCATGTTTGGATTTGACATGTTACAACCATATAACTCGAGTGGAACATATTTTGATAATTAAGATGACTTGTTTCTGCATGTTGTAACTTGTAGTTTATACTATGTTGTAACAACTCTATTTTTATATGCGTTAAATAATAAATCTTTATGTTATATTGAAATATTTACACTTCAACATGAAGTTTGAGTGTTATAATAAAATATGTGTTCAACTTTAAGAAGTATGAGTTTTGCGCAACAAGCACTTTGTTGGTGTCATTTTCTTTTGTTTTGGAGGACAATTTGGTACTTTGGCTCAAATTTCTAGGACAACAACCCAAATATATGAGTACTCTTTTTCTCACAACTAAATGGATTTCTTTAGAAGATGCTTGGATGAGAATTGGAGAGCAAAAAATAGGAGAATACAAAGTCAACCAAAGGGAATTTTGGAAAAAACTAGAAGTAAAGAAGAACGAAGAAGCTCAATTTCACTCCGGATTCTTTCTTTGGGACAAGTTTCAAGTGTCTTCTATTGTTTTTCTCTTTAATTTCAACATTTTGGTAATGTATTCTCTATACTTTTGCATTTCTTTTTCTCTTTACATTATGGGATAATTTGTATTATGTTGGATAATGATCTAGTTTAATCCCAATTTGATTAATTCTAGTTTTTGCAATTTAATTCAAGTTTACACATTTTCGTTATGTGATTGTTATGAGTTAATTGCTTTCATTTACTTGATAAATAGATGAATGTCTTGTGAATTATATGCGATCTTCGAAAGGTTAATGACTCAATTTAGATCTGGTAGCAATCACCTTATGTTCTTATTAGATAGAGATATGCTTCTAAGCCCTAAGTGACCTATTTTATAATTCTCATCACTTTAATTCGATTGATTAGCTTATTAATTTATATAGAGATATAAGTTAAAGCAATCAGATTGAGTTATTTTTAGTTAAGAGAAATAATAAATTATAGTGGGAGAATTTGGTTGATCAATTGAAAATGGGTAGAAAATTCAAATGTAAATTATAAAGTTAATTAGATGAAGATTATGTGAAATCGTGATTTTCAATACTTTAATAATTCAATATATCTCAAAGATTACTTTGATTTGGTTTAGTTGTTTTTATCACATTTTAGTGCCCGTTTGATTTTTGCTAAAAATCAGATTTTTTGTAAATTTTGTTAAAAATTGATGAATTGTGTAGTTGAAAAGTAGATAAAAATTGTGAGTCTCATACAACGTGTAGTTGAAATTAATTTTTTTACTTTGATTTCAGTGTTTTAGCAATATTCAAGCAAAATCAAACAAAGTCTTAATTTAGAACCTTGATTAAAATAAATTATTCAAATTGTGTTTTGTGGTTTTTGAATTACACTATAGTCTAATTTATTAGATTATAAATAGAACAATTCTCATAGGATTGACATTCCTTATCACTTTATCAAGACCGATCTCCTCCCCACTAGTGGGGAGCTTATGCTCCCCACTTGGACACTTGTCCAAGTGTGGTTGGAGGAGCATATATTTTACTTTATGCTCCTCCAACCACACTTGAACAAGTGTCCAAGTGGGGAGCTTTATGCTCCCCACTAGTGAGGAGGAGATCAAGGGTGATCACTTTATTACTTAGCTCACGATACTCTATACTTGCGGGATCATAGTCACATGAATAATCGTAATTGGTGATATTCCTTTAAGAATGCATAATGGGATTGTGAGATTCTTTTGAATGTAAGGCATGTGCCAGACTTATAAAGAAACTATATCTTCAGGTGTCTTAGAGATGAAGGACGTGTTTATAAATTTGAAAATGGCATTGTTAAAGTTTCAAAAGGTTCTCTGGTTGTAATTAAAGAAATTAAAAGAAATAGACTACATTTCTTGCAAGGAGAAATTGTCACTGCCCAAGATTCAAGCATGTTATCAATTAATGAAGATACAACTAATCTTTGACATAAAAGAATGAGACATATTGGAAATAAGGGGTTGAATTTTTGAGTGATAAAAAGCTACTTGGTAATGTCGAAAATAAATTCATCATAAGTGTTTAGGGCTCAATTTAGAACCTAAACACCATTAGAAACCTCAAGAAAAAACTCAACCCAAAAAAATTATTGACTCAAATAAGTGTAGCTCACTAATAACTGAATAATCTCACCAAAGAAAGAAACCAAAACCAACAATGGCAACAACCACAGTAAAGAAGAAGAAGAAAGTAGTCGACAGTTTTCTCTCTCTCACAAGGCAAAACCAATTTGGCTAGTGGAATGAAACACATGAATAGGGCAGCAACATGTTATTCCAACTGATTTGGGCCACAAGCCCAATTAGGACAAAACTACTAAAACACCATAATTGGGACTAAGTAATAGAGTGGATCATTAAGTAACTATATAAGATAAGTCACTCAAAATGGCCCGCTATATTTTGGATCAAGCTTTAATTGGATTCGCTAAATGGTGTTGTTTTTCTTAATTTTCAATCCTCGACTAGCGCCTATAAAATTAATCTTAATTATCATTGCCCGTTTGTTGTTGTTTGGTAACAAATACCCAACAAACCTCCATTTTGGCGCCAAAGAACTCTTGAACAAATGAAGTAACACTTTATTGTCTCCCTTTCTTAGCACCTTCACCTACAAAAAGAAAAATATCACTCATTAGTGACAACTCCAAAAGAAGGACCAATAAAATTGAAAATTATTTACCTCTACCGATGTTTAGAAGATCCAAACAACTTCTAAGATTCACCAAAGGCAACACCTTAGTGTTCATATCCGAGGGATTATATTGTAAAAGCACTTTCTCAAGCTTTATTACTTCATGTGACACAATATCTCTAATAAAATGTAATCTAATATCAATATGTTTGGTACGTTTATGAAAACCGATATTTTTACATAAATGTATAGAATATTGACTATCTGAATATACTATCACATCATCATTCAAAACAAAAAGTTCATTTAGCAATCCTCTAAGCCACAAAGTTTCTTTAATTGCATATGTGGTAACAATATATTCGAATTCGGTAGTGGATAAAGCAACTATGTGTTGTAATTGGACTTCCAACTAATACAAGAATTAGATAAAGTAAACACATAAGAGGAAATAGACTTCCTATTATCCCTATCCCCCTCATAGTCTGCATCTACAAAACCCTTCAATTTCACTCTTTTCTTACTACGACCAAACATTGACCTACATTACTCGTCCCCCTTATATATCTAAAGAGCCACTTCAAGGCCTCTCAATGACTAGGACTCGGATTAGACATGAACCTACTAAAGTTACTTATAGCAAAAGCTAAATCCAGTCTAGTACACACCATCAAATACATAATAGAACCTATAATATAAGAATAAGGAATCCTACTCATGTATTCAATTTCTTCCTCATTATAAAGAGCTTGATCTTTAGTTAACACAATGTGATTAGCTAAAGGCAATATAACCAGTTTACATTCATGCATGCCAAATCTTTTTAACACTTTCAAGATGTAAGAAGTTTGATACAAAAACAACATAGAATTTGATCTCTCTTTCAATTTCTATACCTAGGATTCTTTTAGCTTTTCCTAGATCTTTCATTTCAAATTCACCATTCAAAG
The DNA here is from genome assembly GCA_030279155.1 of Forsythia viridissima. Classification (NCBI taxonomy): domain Eukaryota; kingdom Viridiplantae; phylum Streptophyta; class Magnoliopsida; order Lamiales; family Oleaceae; genus Forsythia; species Forsythia viridissima. The sequence continues at coordinate 9,220,736 of CM059041.1, forward strand.
TTGTTTTTATCTTGCATATCTATTTAGAAGATTAACCAATTAAGAGCATATCATCAACATATAACAATAGAACCACATAGTTATTACTAGCTTCATTATGTTGGTGATACAAACAATTATCAAACTTACTTCTTTGAAACTCTATAGATAATACAAAAGACTCAAATCATTTATTCCAATGTCTAGGTGATTGTTTCAAACCATACAAAGATCTTTAAGGAAATGCTTATAATCCAGTTTTTGTTTATCTTTAAAACCTTTAGGTTGATTCATGAAGATTTGTTCATCAAGTTCACTATGCAAAAAAAAAGTTTTAACATCAAGTTGTTCAAGTTCTCAGTCAAAGTATGCAACTAATGCAAGCATGACTCTAATAGTAGTGTACTTAACAACTGGTGAAACAATCTCATTATAATCAACTCTTTCTTTCTGTGTGTAATCCTTAGCAACTAATCTAGCCTTAAACCTTAAATATTCAGCTGTACTAGTACCCTCTTTCTCATTATAATTACGGTAATTTTATAATATAAAACAATGAGCAGTAATGTTATAATTTCAAGGTAAAACCAAGTTATGGATGACAACGGGGCGGGTCGGTCCACCCCGCCGGGAATTTTCACCTTCATACCTGCCCCATTCCCCGCTTAAAGCTGGGCGGGTCGGGGTCGGGGTCGGGGTCGGGGTCGGGGTCGGGTCGGGGTTTTATTTTATTTTTTATTTTTTGTAAACGTGATTTTCACTTAGGGCAATATATGAAATTATGAATTATAAAATGGGGAATTAAAGTTAATTCTAAATGGTATGGTTAGAATTTAAATAACAAATTTTGTAACAAAATGAAAAAAATACAAATTAGTAGGTCTTGGTGTAGTGGTTAAGAATTGTAAATCAATGTTCACAACCCATGTTCGACTCCTTCAACACCAATTTTATCAAAATATTTTTTAAAATTTAAAAAAAAAAAAAAATTCAGGGCGGGTCCGGGGTGGGGCGACCCGGACTCGGACTCGGACTCGAACTCGGGGCAATTATTCCCGCCCCGTATCCATCCCGAATACTCGATTATCCAGGACGGGAAAATTCTAAACGGGGCGCGGCAAATTGCCATCCCTAAACCAAGTATCTTGCATAATTTTTTCATAAAATAAAGGGATAATTGCACATATAAACTATAATAAGAATGGAAATTGGAAAATACTGCCATGTATAATTTAATTGAAATGTACCACTCAATCATCATATCAATAAAAAAAAGTCGTTGAAATTTAAAGATTGCTTGTTTTATAGAAGGTTTCCTTGAAAAGATTGATACCATCGTTTCTTTTGCACAATCTTATGCTAAATTATCCTCTCAATTTTGAGTTCATAATTCAAAACCATCAAAACAAATCATCAATTATCGGTTACAATTAAAATTTCCAATACCGCAAAAAAAAGAAAAAAAAAAAAAAAAATCCTATTGGGTTTCTTTGGCATCGGCTCTCAATTTCTTTTCCCGTTTCATATGAAAGAATTAGGGTGTGTTTGATTGGCACATTTTTCATGGAAAATATCACATCCATGGAAAATGTTGTCACATCTATAGATTTTCTTTTCCATCTTTGTTGTTTGATTGCACATGAAAAATAAAATTGATTTTCAATGTACAATACCTTTAAAGCACACTTTTTCCTACTTTCTTATAAAATATTTTTTCACCTATTTGGTGGATTTTATTTTCCACCTTAGATGGAAAAGATTTTCATTTTCCACCATTTTTCATGTAAACCAATCAAACACACCCTTACAAAAATTTGTCGCGAAAATTAACATAATCAAACTCAAAAATCATCAATCAGGCAGCACAAAGTAAATTACAAATTCCATTTTTTTAGGGAAATTGGCACAAATGATCCCTAACATTTGTCTTCAATGTAGAAATGGTTCCTAACTTTTGTTTTTGACACAGCAATCCATAATCTATGTATTTTGGTGCACAATTAGTCATTATTTGATAAAAAGACAAAAATATCATTAGTTTTAATTAAAGAAAATTGTAATTAGATTTCTAACCTTTGTAAAATATACAAATAGGTCCAATACATTTATTAAATAGTATTTAATTTAGCATATTAAATATATCATTATAGTTGTGTTAATTAAATTTTTCATAAGAGAAAAATACAAAATTATTGTGCTTTAGGTATATGTAATTGCTAGTGATGTGAAAACTTGAATAAAAATTAAGTTAAATAAATAGCAAAATAACGTATATAATTTTATGACATTGAACCAATTTTATTATTTTTTTAATATAAAAATACTAATAAAAATTAATTTACACATTATGTGTTCTTTATTTTTGAACGATAATAAAACGACAAATTAAAACATGAAGAATACAATTTGAGATCTAATATTTGTAGTTAATAAACGAATAGTTCAATTAAATAAAAATATTTGAGCATCAAGTTTGTGACAAAGTTATTTTTTTATATATATTTTAACGATAAAATTAAAGTTTGTTAATAATTATGAGCTTAAATTCACTTATTTTACAATATTTCGTAAAATATATAAAAATAATTTATTATATTATCAATTTGTTGGTTTCATTTAATTTTTTACAAAAAATAAAAGTATCGGACTCATTTACACTTTTTGCAAAGGTTAAGAATTCAATTGCAAACTTTCTAATTAAAAATAAGGGTATATTTGTCTTTTTGGTCAAATAAGGATTAAGTGCGCACCAAAATGTATAGGTTATGGACTTCTGTGCCAAAAAATAAAGGTTATGGACCATTTCCACACTAAGGATAAAGGTTAGGGACCATTTGCACCAATTTTCCTTTTTTTTTTAATTTCAAATAATACTAGTATAATTGAAACACATTGCTGTTTCAACTTATCACGGTAACAATCAATAGGTTTGGCTCAAACACAAAAATCTACTGTGTTTTTTTGTATCGATTCTAAACTTTCTGATTTATTTTCCTATTTTCAGCAGTGGTGGAAGATTTATACGAGAAAATTGCAGTAAAAATTGGTAACAAGAAGCAACGACATATATTATTCACCACATGAAACAATCATAAAATGTTGCAAATTTTAGTCATAGATTCTATTAACAACAATTAGAAGAATCATGAAGGGGTTGCAAATACCAGTTAGAATCTACTATAAATCATCGATTTGAAGATTTGTGCAAGAATTTATTTGGAAGATAAGAGAAAGTTAGGATTTGAAAAAAATCGATCATGTATTAAGAGGCTCTGACAATTTGAAGAGACGAAAATATGATTTTAATTTTATTCTGTATTTTCTTCATAAAAATGATGAATGTTACATTTTCATCTCTTGATTTAAGGAGACATTAATAATAAATAAATAAATATAAAATATCGTAGAGTAATAATCAATAAAACTTATAATATGATCAGAACAATATGATAACTAAAAGTATATTTCAAGTTTTTTTTTAAAAAAAATTTGTATAGGCCCTAATATTTTCTAAAATAAAGGCCATTGAGCCCATCACAAATGAGGTCTCCATCCGTGTCGGACTCAACTTCTAGCCTGGCACTCCGAAACCAGTTCATGCATTTATATGTTAAAATTTAAGGGAAATGATCTCCTCCCACAGTGGAAAGGAATTGTGAAAATCACATGACACATATTCTATGATTGTCGTCATATGGCCTTCATAATTCCTCCCCATCATAGAGAGGAGATCATTACCCTAAAATTTAAATAAATAAATATTTCTTTCCTCTAACATGGAAAACTTTTAAATAAAAATATAAAATAGTAGCACAACTCTACAAAACCCCCGAGGTGGCCCCACACCACTACAGTAGAATGGCTTGTAAAACACGTACTACTACTTGGCTACCACGCCAGAGAGGAAATTAGTAATATTGCTCCTAATCCAGAAATGGATCCTTTCAAGGCTAAGTAGAAAGATAAAATTAAATACATATATTGCCTATGCACTGTAATAAAGTAAATTTGCCCTAATTTTTATTTTCAAAATTTACAAAATCGAACCACCTGTGTGTTGGAATCAGAAAAATAAGAAATAGGACACGACTAGCATGTAGACATGCATCCGAACATCTCGGATGCTGGCACTCATATCCCTTGCTTCACAGGTCAAGGCTGCCAATACTCTAAAACAAAATGGTAGCATGATGATCATAATCAGTTATCTTTGCACTTGATTCACATTTGAAACTACCACACCATCTTTTACTTCTGAACTTGCTAAGGCAAATCAATCATCTTTAGTTGGTCCGATTGGAGCCCTGGTGGGAAGAGAAGCTCCATTTGCTTGAATGTTCTCTTTCGATGCATTGCCCAAAAAAGAAGCTTGATTTTCTTCAACTTTCTCTTCTGATTGGTTGCCTACCAAAGCAACTTGAGCATCACGAATTTCCTCTTTTGGTGCGTCCCCAGAAATAGCAGCTTCGTCTTTTTGGACATTCTCTTGCATCACATTTTCTGAGCTAGAAACAGTAACGTCTGCTACAGTTCTTGCAAGTCCAGCAGTTGGAACTTGTGCTTGCTGACCTTCACCGGGTTTAGAGGTGTTCGTTATAGTCGGGGAGTGATTGATGATTGGTGCCTTTGCCAGGCCATTACGAATAAAATGCACATTACTCGGCAGTTGATTTGAGAGACCTGCTGCCAAGGATTTTATCATAGAGCCTCCTCCAGCAATGGTACGAACAGCATTCTGAGAACGTGCAGCCTCAATTTGCGATGAAGCAACAGAGGGTTTAACAACCCGGGCCCCAGCAGCAACTGCAGCAGCTTCAACCATTGAACCCGGGGTTTGAGTAGGATTTGATGATGGTCTTTTAGATGATGGTATACCAATTGATGATGCTTCAACAAAAGCAGGATGCGTGGAGTTGCCAACTGTGCTATTTGACGCTGTACCACCTGTTACGGTTTCAACCAGTGATCAGTGAAAGCTAGTAAAACAAAGGGATAATTAGGGCTGGGCTCCAACCTTTTAGGTAGTGCAGTTTTGGGACCATAACCTTCCAAAGTGAGGTTCTGGGTACTCAACCTTCTTTAAATCTGTGAATATGGGTCCTTAAGGAAACTGTCAACGTAGACACATTAAAATCGCACGCATCTTTCACGTCACTTAAAGTTGGGTGTTAAGTGGTTTGACGATTTTGCCCTCTAGCATTATGTCACATAAAAATCCCGTTCAATTTTAACGTCCACGTTGATGGTTTTTGGGGGACCAAATTCACATATCTCAATGAGTTGGGGACCAGAACCTCTTTTGAAGGTTGGGAATCCAAAATCACACTAATTGAAAGATTAGGGAGTCCAGCCCTAATTTTCTCTAAAACATATGAATGCATAATTGGACAACATCTGAGTCATTCCAGGTGATTTATTTGGGGTCATTAATCAACAACATAGAAATCAGGAACAAAAAGAAAATGGTAAAAAGGAAAAACAAAACACGTACAGCAGAGAGAAATTTACATGCTCTAATGACCACATTCAAATTGGGAAAACAATCACACAACAAGATACTCCTCCAATTTGCTTTTAAAATGTTCAAGACTGGTGAAATCTGAGATTGAAAACATGCACGTGAACCCCAACTGAAATGTGAATCCTGCATTTGGGGGATGGGAAAAGATAAATTCAAGGCGTTGTTGAGCTCTATCTTCATTAATTGAATCAATAGATTAATTAAAGACCAGCTATCCCAAATTGATATCCAAACAACGTATTAAGAACAATTCAATATCTATATATTAATTCAAAAGAATTGCAATGATATTTTGCATAAAAGATAGACCTACTTTGTTTGACAAGAGATGCCACCAACTTTCCACCTGCATATAATATCAGACAGTTAATAGTGACAGAAAGTGTTCCAGAATATCAATATAGCAAATGGTGTCAGCAGAATAGGATGATTTCCTACCCAAGCGTCGGTCTGATTTCCTACCCAAGTGTCGGTCTGATTTCCTACTCAAAGCAGTCGCCAAGCTACATATAGGTGATGTTTACATATAGGTGATGCAGGCAATAAAGGAGTGAGAAAAAGTATAAATAAAGTGAAAATTATTTGGGAGGATACAAGCTTCTTTGGACTTATTTGATAGGCCAAAAGAGCCTTTAAGCAAGTCCAATTAGAGTATTTATCACTTGTATATAAATATGAAAATTTAAGTATTTTTAGGTCAGAGGATATTTAGTAATTTCCGGACAATCTGTACTTTTACAGCAATTCCAAGTTTTGGCATAGGGATTTATCATTACTTGGTGGTAAAGTCGTGTCCTTTTTTTTAAGTCTTCACTATAATTTCATAGTTACAAATTTCAAAATTTGAATCTAGTAAGCATTAGGAATCCTTCAGAGTGTACACGGAAGTCAATCTTTACTGAAAATTGAGAGCTATTGAATTCCAACCCTGGGTATGACAGCTTGGGGTTCTAGACGTGAAGCCTAGTTTTCTTCTTCGTCTTTCCTCTTCTCTCTCTTCTTTCTTTAAATTTTTACTGTTTTCGAGTTCTGTTCACGGCATCCAAAATTTCCCCAAGTCTGTTCTTTTCCAACCTCTTGGATAATCCAAGAGTTCACCCATTCAAAACACATCCAGAGTTAAAAAATAATGGAAAACCTCAAGGTTGTCTTACATAAATAGGATTAGTCATAGAGAGAATTACCTGTACTTATTACTGCCTTCAAATTATCACCACCCAAGGGCATATCTAGGGCAAGGGACATTGCTCTATGAGCCGCGGCCAGCTGAGTCTCAGAAAGTTGCGAACTGGTTCCCACATTCAAGTTGCCTTGCTTTTTCCTGATAGTGGCCCACCTCTGCACAAATTTATTGTATTTTATTATAATCAGTAAAATCCATTGGCAAATTATTAGTTAACACAAATTCTATTTGACATAACAGGATGGCCAAAGTTCACATAAATAAATTTTCAAAAACTTAAATATAAAAATTCACATAAATAGTTGAATTGAACCTACAAAACCTGGACAAAGTCCACACACTCTAACCCATGCATATAGAGGTAGAACTTTAACAATACAAGATGGCATAGATCTAATGATGACACAAGTTAAATCATGTAAATCCATCGTCTAAGGACCTGTGTTTAACATGGAAAATAAAAGCTAGCTATGGTTATTAACCTGCCAAATGGCAGCACGAGCAGGAACTACTTTTACAAAAAGAATCAGGTACTAAATAAGTCACCAAAGAGGATTGGAATCATTTCATCAGCCATCATTGTTATCCAATAACTTGATGCACATGCATTCATTGAAAGCTAATAATCCCTTCCTATCTGCACACGTTAATGCATTTTTTTTTCCCTCAAGGGGTTGACATAGAACTTCCATTATTCATGAGCTAATCCAACGTTCCTGGATACATGAGCCTATCAACAGCCGTACTTGTTAAAAAAAGTGCAAATGAAAATCATGTATAAAATAAACAAATCCCAGAATTAGTCCCTCCACAAAATATCACCTCCATCCCACCCTAATCCAAGCTAAAATAGAAGAATTATATCACATCATTCATTGCTCAGGCCCATTTGCTCGTTCTACATGAACGAAAAGGACCAACGAATAAAGCATAAAATATGATTAGGAAGTAGACAATTATGGAACTAAAAGAACCTGAGATAGTTCTGACGGTTTCCTATCACCCTTAAAATCTCCTTTCAAAATATTAGCCCAATTCCGTTCACCACACTTTTGCACAGCGGCAATGAGTTCCATATCCTCTTCCGCAGACCAAGGCTTTCTTTTTCTTCGGGGAGGCAAATTACTGCCTGTTGACCCGTTAGTTCGCTTTTTTTCAGCACATGTTACAGTAGCCAATTGCTGTTTTTGTACAGTAACTGGAATGGTAATATTTGTCCCCTGCATACAACTAGCAAGATGTGAACCCTCTGAAGGAGCTGTGGACTTCTCACGGTTCGGTATATTTATAGTCAATGGCGCCTCAATAGTAGAGCTGTTTGGGAGATGGGAATCATTTGGGGTACCAGAGGCAATTAACACCTGGAGAAGGTAAAAACTTCTTCAGTGGATATACAAATGAAAATTAGCATAGAAAAATAAAGAGCGTGATATAATTTTTTGAGGTGTATAGCGTAGGCATGCTAGCAGAAACCATTTGTGGATTCCTAAAATAAGCTAACATTGCAATCTGATTCAATCACACAAATAATTTTTCTATTTAAGTAAACAAGTCAAAAAGTTTTTGACTAAAATGTGCATGGAATCAGTTTCTAAAAGCAAATACATTTAAATCGGAGGCCATTTTGGATTGCTTATAAGCAGATCAAACTGGCTGATAGCGCATGTTCTGCGTAAAAGCTCAGAGAGCTGTTGGGTAAAAAAAGTTAATACGCCCCCAAAAATGCACCCAGGTGTTGCTAAGCCCAGCAGGTTTGACAAAGCAATTACCACACAACTCTCACACATTTCCTGAAATACAAAGACAACACTTAAGCACATCGAAAAACCATTCCTACCCACAGGTCCCCTCTTCCGTCCCAGTCGAGACTCACTGCTACCTGCTCTTAGTGCTGGTAAACCCTCTCCAAACTGCAACCCCCTCCGCACCCTCCCCCACAACCCAACCTGTCCCCACCAGTCTTCCCACGGTCCCACCTTTCTCTTGCCACCATTAACACCTTCTCCATCTTATCCAGCCATCAACGCCAACAACTTCTCAACTCTCACCTTCCCGCACAACCATCAGTACTACAACCCATAAATCAACCAACACAATTCCCAAATCAAAACAGCTCAAGAAATCGATTAGCAACATAGATGGGAAGATGGTGAAAAGATATAATAGAGAAAATAAAGGAAAAAGAACAAAATGGAAAGCGATTAAGAAACAATGAAGCAAGAAGGGAAAGGTGGAGATTGAATGATATACAACACTTTTTTTTCATATATAATAATGTTTTTGTACAATTAGCAACATGAACTTTAACTTTGTTTTCTTAAGTATAAATAATTATTTTAATATGTATTTTGTTTCATTATGTTTTGTATTAATTCATTAGCTCAGGAATGTTGATTTATTGAATATGTAATCCATTTTAAGAAAAAATAATTTCAATCTTATGTAACAAAACGTGACAGGTCATAAATTTAAATTTTCTATAGTGAAGTATTATGAATGTGAGACATTAAAGATAAACCTATTATTTTGGAACTAATTTATGTTTCAAGTGTCTTACAACATATTCAATTAAATTTCGGTTCAAAGATTTGATGCTATAACCAATTGAGGTAATAAATCATTAAATGTCCTAGGTAATTTTGACAGTATAAATGCTTATCAACACTTTTTAGCAAACACATTAAGAGCATGTTTGGTTTGGTTTGGTTTAGTTCTTTTTAAACACTTATTTTCCCAAACTCATTTTCAATCATATATTTTGTGGGACCATAACTTTTACCAACTTTTCAATAGCACATTTCACCAACTTTTTTCAAAATCTCCTTAAAACTATTTTTAAACTCCACCAAACACACACTAACTACTTTCAAAAATCACTGCTCTTATCCAAACTACCTATTTTCTCAAAAAACACTTGCCGCTTTTTACCTCATTTTTTGAAAGAAATCCCAAACGCCCTCTTATTCTAATGGCTAAAAGATTAAATATTATAAAATTGGAACTCATTTGGCGATATTCTTTTGAAACTTGACTGGTTTAGGCTCTATTTTGGAACCTAGGAAACTAGGTGATTTTTACCAAATATTGTAGAGAAAGTCAGAATCTTTCTGGACTAAGTTTTTTGCTTAGCAATAGGCTTAATCAAGTTGGAAACTGATTTGAGGCACATTTGTGAAGCTTAACCCCTCGACTTACCAAAGCTTACACCTCAAGGGGACTAAAACGTTTGCCGATTTGTCTTGCATTTTCCGAAAATTTTCTATTGGCCTTGCTTTTCGGGATATTTCTTTATAACCTAGAATGTTTTACGAGTTCTTTTATTTTCTTTTTTCCATCTTGACACGGAAGGGAGGGGGAAGGAGAATACACAATAGCTAGTGGAGGATGATGACAAAGAATGAGAAGAAACTAATAGCAATGAGGATGATGATGTTGACGATTCCCTTAAAAATCCTATTATAACTAGCTCTCTTCATGTCCCTCAATGTATTGTTTAAAAAAGCTATTTGAGGCTTACGCCCCGAATCGTATCTCACATGAGGCTTTCATAAAACACCTCAAAGCTTACACCTTGAGGCACATTTGTGAAGCTTAAGCCTCAAGGGGACTAAAACGTTTGCCCGTTTATCTTGCATTTTTCGGACATTTTCTATTGGCCTTAGCTTTTCGGGATATTTCTTTATAACCTAGAATGTTTTACGAGTTCTTTTATTTTCTTTTTTCCATCTTTACACGGAAGGGAAGAGGAAGAAGAATGCACAATAGCTAGTGGAGGATGATGACAAAGAATGAGAAGAAACTAATAGTAATGAGGATGATGATGTTGATGTTGATGCTTTCCTTAAAAATCCTATTATAAATTATAATTTTGTTTTGTGCTTACTAACTTGAGAACTTACTATTGATACTTAATTAATCTATTTTGTATTTGTTGCAAGTTAGACTTTTAAATTTATTATTTTATTATGGATTTTTAAAGATGGTTTATGATTTATTATGAGCATATTTTTGTTACTTTATATCATTTTAAATATTTTATTAGTTTGTCTTGAGGCTTCCACCTTATCTCACAAAGATAAAACTCCCTGGTACCCAATTAAAGCTTTTTAAACTATGCCTCAATGTTCTTGCCTTCCTCCCCTCCCCTCTCACAACCCAAACTCTATTTAAATCTAGTCAAGTCAATGCACTTTCAATGAACATTTTATCAAACCACCACCAACACCATCATTTTCTTTTGGTTTTCCCAATGAACCACAAGTGACTTGACTTCATTTTGCAAATTGGCAATAAAAATCGACCCTGCATGATTCCAATGTTACAACTATAAATACAATTCAATAGTTTTTGGTCAATGTACACGCTAGAACAACCATATACTCCATTCGTTCTATAAAATTAGGTTTACTTCTATTTTCATAAAGATTAAGAAATCTTAATTATTATAGTTGGAACAATAAATTTTACTTACGTTTTTCTTAATATCCCCTTAGATTAATATAATCACCGTCCGTAAGGAAGTTTACTCCACTACAAGCACACAAAAAATATTTCTTTGTTCGTCACTACGTCTTCATCATCTCAAACCAAAACTCATATATATATATATATATATATATCTCAATTCCTCAATTTTTCTATATTCATCAAAATCAAACTCCCCTCAAACAAAATTCTCTCTCATTCTTCTCAACTCCTCAATCCATTAAAATCTTCTACAGTCGAATTCTACCGCAAAAAAAAAACAGTATACTAGTAGTACTTCATATTTGTTGATAACAAAGCATATTAAATGGAGACATATTAGAAAACTAACAAATTAACGATAGTATCAATAGGGAAAGTGGACCAGATGAATAAAGAAAGTAAACCTATGTTTATGGAACCAAAGGAGTATTTATTACATTTTTCGCCATATTTCCATTATATAGGCTACTACATCTCCATTTTTGCCAGTTGCTCCTCTCTGGACCACATCGACACTTCTCAGGACACATCTATAAGTCGTCCTTGGCAAGAAGTATTTGGCTTGGTGATTTATTATTATGACACCCCACTCAGATGAAGTATTCAACTTGGTGGCTAACTATTACACAGCTAAAAGTATGGCCATTTATCTCGAACAAAAATCACAAAACCCTCAAGACTTTGTCCCTGTGACTGACATTTTTGGGGCTTCAGTGGATTGGGAAGCATTCTGCAGAATTGCTCACAATTACTTTGTGTCAAAGCTTAAATATGCAGACTCCTTTGTCTCCAAAGACTTGATTTATTATCAACCTTTTGTTTCTAAAACTATGATAATTTTCCAGTTCTAGTAAACATAGCATAATAAGAATATCAAAATCAAGAATCAGGATAAGCAAAGTTCTACATCCATATATGTTACGGTGACGCTCTCTCTGATTTCAATTAACTCTTTTACCTTAACGCAAGCAGAAGCCTCTGATGAAGTTTCACGACTGACAGCAGGAAAAGCTTCCAGATCAAATTCTAAATCACTGTCGTCATCCTAGAAAAAAAAAAAAGGAGCTGAAGTTCATCAAAAAATAAACTTCGTATCACATTAAAGTTAGATTTAAATTGCAGCAAATAACTTGATCTCAACCATCATACAACTGATAACCATAAACTTTCTACTCATAGTATGACTCACTAAACAAATTGCCAATAGAACAAGTGTAATCAATACTAAAAATTAAAAGGATCTACAAATTCTGTTTTGCATGGAAAATTCGAACAGATGAAAAGGAGACTAAAAAGTGATGAACACATTAACGATTATGTTCCAAGGGTCTCAGTCATAAATATTGATTGGTGATGGTGTTGGAGTGCACAAGGTGCCTAATAACAGCTCTCAATTATCAAACTGATATATGTAATTATACAGAAGCACACATGAACAATCACATCCCCAATAAGATATCCGAGTTGTGAAACAAATAGTATATATGATACCACTCGGCTCCAAAAACACTGGTACGCTGCTGTTTTGACTTGCCTGAAAAGATGTTAATCAAAGTAGATGCTAAAAACAGTGATCGGTGACTCAAAATAAACCAATTGACCTCGACCTCGACCCTAACCCTGAGATGCTGGAAATTTAGGAGAAGCTGTCAATGTGGTCGGCATCGAGAAATAAATCAGGGTTCAAGATATTTTGACTAGTCGAGGCCTGATATCCACTGATGTAGTAAGTGGTCAAGTTGTCAAGACACACTCCCACGTGTGTACTCCCTATACAAAAAATATTTGAAGATTATTCTCCTTTAATAGCTAGTGTATTAAGGATTTTCGTACCCAAAATTCTCTCCATAGACGTAAGCACAAATTTTGACACGTGTCCTCTGTACATAACTAACTACAACACGCGTCAGCTTGGGAAGATGCCTGTAAGTAGACACCTTATTTCTTTGGTAAGCTTCTTCTACTTTTTACACATACAATAATTATTAGCATCATTTTCCTTCCAAAAACACTGACTTGATAGTCGGAGAGAAAATGGGGGGCAGAGTCCCGCCTTTTTCAGGTTCCGAAGATGCCCATAAACTACTCATTTGTAACAGAAGTTTCAGGCGTTGTCAATATAGACAATACAAACTACATACGCATATGTGGTGGCAGATAAACAGGATAGATATTGCTTACCAGAGGGTCTGCAGCATCACTCAATGAATCAACGAGGTCAACCCGATACGCGAGGTGTCGCCAGAGCATTTGGTACTCCCTTGGATTGGAAATCCCCGTCGTAGTATTCTTTACCATTGCGTTCCAGTCAATTTTCTTCTCCGGAACCTGCGCCACCTCTTGCAGTAATGCCAGCACCGTCTGCGCAGAGTACCTACCAAGAAACCAAAAAAGAGAAAATAAACAATGAATTTTATGGATCATAACTAAATTAGTAAAATATACACACACACATACACACATACCTTTGTAAGAGTGTAGACACGTCTTCTTCACTAATTGAGCCTGTCTTTCGCTTCTTTGTTTTGTCAGCCATTGTTGGAGTTCGATTATTTCTTCGTTTTAGGTTAAAATTGCGAGATTTTGGATCAGAGAATTCGCTGAAAAACTCAATCGAAAAAATATATATATAGGGTTTTTCGCACCCAGAGAGGAAGAAAGGGGTCGGGGAGGGGGGGTGAGTGGGGTAAAGGGGTTTCCGGGTTGTAACAGAATGAACGACACGACGTTTGAGTCAATACAGTACCAGTCTTGGACCAAGTGGGCCGAGCTGGCTGGGAATGTAAATGGGTCATAATCCTCGATTTTCAGATGCAAGATTAGGCCCATGTTGTGTACTTATTTCTAAAATTTTCAATTTTAACATCACTTTTGATAAGACAACGGCAAAGTGTCTTAAAAACCTAAACGTAATAAGGCTCGTTTCACTATTTTTAATATTATTTTAATAATTATTCCTTTTATTTAACATTAAAAAAATGGACAAAAAGATAAATAAATAAATAAATAAGCCAACCCTTATTGAAAACTAGGCTCGGTTAGACAGTAAAAAATAGAGTTGGCCGCCATTTTTCATGACTTCCCGCTCGTGCCTAAATCTCATCTTTTAAAACATTGCTTTTTGATCATCTTTTAGTAATCTTTGGAGAGCCAAATATTTTCACTACCAAATACCATTATTAGCCTTATCTAAAAATGTTTGTTTGATCAATGGTACTTAGAGCTTGTCTGGAAACGTTATTTTACAAAATTTGCTAGAATCTTGTTGACCATTTTGGTACGGTGGGACCTAGCATATTGTTAAACAACACAAATCGTTATTGCACATGAGATTGAAAACGTTCACTAAGATAAAAATACAAAATAACATTATATTATTTTTCCGTGTCACATCGTGGTTTCTCTATATATCATATACAAGTGTTCATACAAGAAACTCATTTCTTTTCTTTTCTTTCCAAAATTTCAATTCAATCAAATGATCAAACCTGCAAATGTATTTCATACTCACGGGTCACGGCCCTTGAGACGGGCAATCGATACATATGGTATAAGTAGGAAACACAGAGTCTTGGAAGGAATGAGATGCAAACTGATAAAGAAAGTTGTGTTTCGATATAAATGGTTTCTAACAATCCATTATTGACAAAGTGACTGGATCGGGTTTGAGTTTCGTAAAATGGAGCCGAGATTTATGCAAGAAAAAACACAAATTCATGATTCAACCTTGATATAACGAAGGATTTGTACCTACTGTAATCTAATCATCGATCACAAGAGTCACCATCAACTAACTTTCTACGATCACAATTGATGGGCTAATCTCATTTTCAAAAAGTCAAGTAAAAATTAGAGCAACCGGACGAAGTGTAACACGAACGGCCAAAATCAGTCATTTAACTAATTAAGAAACCAACTAATATTTTATTCTCAATACTATTCCAGTAAACTCTGAATTCTTAACAGTTGCAGCCTTCTACAAGTACAATATATTCCTAAATTATGAAGATAGTTATAGAAATGATCATATAAGCTCTCAATGTAACTTATCCCATATAATTGTACAAATAGCTAGAAAAATACAGGATTTTGTACAGCTACTTACCCGGTGACTGTGTATCAATGAACGAAGATATGTGATAAATCCTATAACTGTGAATTTCATCTACAGATTTGAACCCTATAAAGCATGTATTCACTTAACAGCTGGAGAAGTTTGATGTTGATCTGAAATCCCATCGTTGAGTTTCCCAGTCGATTGGCGCACTTTGAAACTGCCATGTCTCACAGGCTTTGGATTAAAAAGAGAATCGAGCATTGTTTCCAAAGATTGAGCTGTATATTTTGCATATTTGCTTGCACTCGTGTCTTGTTCAACCAATGGCCCATAATTTTGCATGTAGCTACGATAAACAGGTACAATCGTCTGGATTATAACCAGGCGTGTCTTCTCCCGCAAATCTTTGTCCAACATAAGCCAGTTTGACTGTTGCTTATACATGTCGTCAAAAGCTGCATTAAAAGATTTTAATCTCTTTTTGACAAGATCGCGAGCAGTTGCACGCCCACCAGAGAACAAAATCAGACCTTCGCGACTCAAAAGAATAGGAAGTTTCCCCCAGCTCTCTCTCAAGTATAAGGTAGAATAATACTCCGTGCGTTGTTCACGATCTCTTAACCAAGAATCTCCCAAAATGATCCCGAGCTTCGTGCCTTTCAAATGCTTGTATAGATGCCAATGATTGTTCATCAAGAAGAAATAGGGCAAAACAGCATCTTCATAAGCTTTGGACCATGTCTCCAAGTTCATCCCAATGGTTTTAACTAAATTCAGAAGCTCGTCAATAAGGATCCTCTCTTGGAATTTTTCATGCTTCCAACTTCTTTCAATGACAAGAACCTGGGTAAGGATTGGCTTATAGTCATCCCCAAGCAGCTCATTACAATAATCGGTAATAAAAGTAACCACTCTTGGGATACTTCCATCTGGTGGAGGTGGGGTATGTCTTTGCAATTCAACCTGAACCGAAAGTTCCCAGAAAATTTCACAAGCTCCTTCAATTACCCTCTTGATGAGATCCCTCGTCTGACTTTGGATCTTGGCGCAGGCGGCCCCACCAAAGAGCCGGTTGAAATCCAATCTTAGCTTATTTAAGGATGCAAAGATATCCAACAGTTTCAATAGCTTGACAGGATCTTTCTTACTTTCTGCAACTGTTTTCCCAAATTGTAGGAATTCAAGAATACCGGCCTGGGATGCTATCTTCGCAAAACAGTCTTTCCATACATCCATTCCTATCCTCTCAAACACGTCATTACAAAGTTTATACTCAGCTTCAAGCAAGTGCTTCACAGTGAACTCTAAATGCTTGCCCCATTGAGATATATAAACCTCTATGTTCGCCACATCATTGAACTCGGAGTCTGATATCTCAAGATAATCTAAATTAAGTGCCTGCAAACTGTCCCTGACATTTGAACTCCGGACCTCAACATAAATGGATATGCACTTGTCGAGTCTGTTACTCACGATTAACCTCCCGAGAATTGCCTGTAGCTTCTTTATCACAATCACTGGCAAAGGTGAGGGTGCAATGCAGGCTTGCTGACCTGGCAATGCTGGCAAGGACATGGGCAACGGAACACTGCTCTCCATCAACAACCGGCGAAACTCATTTTCCAGCCAGTCCAAAGCAACCTCAAGAAGCCCCCCATCAAGACGACCTTTTTCCTCACCAGCCTCCAATTCCTGAAGACTTTTCAAGGTCTTCTTCAAACACAAAATAAACCTCTCATCCGCCACCTTATGATCCTCTAAATACTCCACAATATCAGCTAACCATTGAATCGCCATCGCACAATTCTCCCCTAAGAACCTCAATGCCTCCCCAAGCTGCTTCAGGACACCAAGATACCCCCGTAAATTGGACTGTGGATCGAACAATGACTTTTCGAGCCCATGTATAGCATCAAAAACTTTGAGAACTGCAGCCGCGGGGACTACAGCTCGATTTATATGACCCCCAACTGCACTGAGGGCATCTTTTGGAGCCTGTATAGGTCGAATCGCAACTTCCAAAGAATGGAGTCTCCGATTGATCTCATCTAATCTAGGTCCAGTTTTCTCTAAAGAAAACGCCAAAGCCTTTGATTTCTCTGCGCTAGCTTTTAACGAATTCCTTGCTGATATCAAATTTTCTATCCCTTTGTCCATTTTGCTAATCAAATCACAAGATTGACTCAACTCTGCCTATTATTTCCACACACAAAAATTGCAAAAATTTTCACCATAAACTATTCGAATGTAAATAACAGAAAAATCAGTCCGGGTTTCTTGTATAAATGAACTTCCATTTTATTCTTCACCAAAATCTTGACCCGAATGGGGGACAAGGAAAAAATCCCAGCAAGTTCAACTAACAATAACTCTACCAAATCAACACTTTCTTCTTCGTATAAAAAGAGGAATGGAGAGAGAGACAGAAGAACTCACAGTGAATCTAAAATAAGTGATGGGTTTTGAACGATAGATCGATTGTGACTCTCTGAATTGAAATCCGGGCTTTTCAGGTATTGAGTCAGGCTGAACGTTAAGAGTGTGATGATTCACTGTAAGTCTTTGTGGAGAGAGGGTGTAGGGGTTGAACCCTAAAGCAAGAACCGAGAAAGAAGGCTTTTGATGAACACTCTTAGCAGAAGTCCAAAGAATCTTACCAAGAATCTTGACAGTAAAATGTTTTATTCGTTTGGTTTGTTCTCTTTTCCTGTATACTTCAATGCTTTTCTTTGTTGTACTTTTTTGCAAACAAAATTATGAGTCAATCTGTATGTTAATGGAAAGAAGAATCTTGAGAATGAAAATCATAATGGAGATTAAAGGGATACATTATTGTTCAATCTAAGGCTTCAAATCATATTGCGTATCAAAAGTTCAAAATCATATTTGTAATTATTGGTGAATTTGTTAGCAATAGTGGATTTTAATAAAAATATATTTTGTAAGTTACAAGATTAGATATTAAAGATGAGTGATGTAACTTTAGCGACTTTTTTTTTTTAATGTATTTTAAAAATTAAAACATTTGTATAGAACACATAAAATCACAGTCTAAAAACAAAATAAGTTTCAAAAAGAACAATAGAACGATTAGACTCAAATTTAAAGAATCGATAAAAACTTAAAAGTGAGAAAAGCCGACCTAGTTTACAAGCTGTTTGTTATTTTGCACGAGCAAAGCTCAATGTTTCCTATCGACTAGTTCGAGGAGGAATATTTTAAATAACTTAAAGGTAGTTAGCTAATGAGTAAAGTGCATGTTAGTTTTTTATTATTCATTAGTACTAAATATTATAATAAATAAGATTTTTAACTTTTTTTCATCTATAATATTGTTTGTTACTATTTAATCAGCTAATCCTTTCTACCAAAGGTGCAAAAACGATGGTTGATTTGCAACAGTTCCAAACTTATAAATATGATAGGTTCCAATAATTCTTTTATCCATTTTGTCACAACTCCTCCTCCATTTTACTGTCTTCTAACAATTTATAAAATTGTTCAATCTTTTATCACATTCGTAAAGTAAAATTGACATTCATATTGACCACACATAGACAACTCAAAACTAAACACGAGATAAACAATTTTAAATAAACTTATTTCAATAATAACATTTCAAAGGAGGACAAATTTGGACCTTGCCTTGGAAATTATATTGCAGGTAAACTTATATAACTATATTATTATAGTGGAAACAACATTATTTACAAACAATTTGTTCACTTTATCTCACAAGGTAAGGTATATCTAGTCTATCAAGTTTTAGAATACCTGTAACGGACCCTAAAGCTGATCTCGATTCTAGTCTCTTGTTTTTTGTAATAAGTTGTTTGGTATGGTCTAAAATTCGAATATAGTTTTTCCCCCCCCCCCCCCCCCCCCCTTACTTGTGGGCCAAACAATGTATTAAATAAGGTAATGAATTTGACACAACATTCTAACATATATTTAAAGTGATCATCCTGCCCAAGATGTGCATTTTCATGTAATTGTGGGATCAACATAATGTACAAAAACAAAGGGGTTCAACCTTTGCTAGTCAATCCATTGAAATTTGTGTGATAAATTTAATTCTTTCATAATTAGCACGAGCCTTTTACAAAGATCAAGTACGAGCAGGTAAAAATTGTTTAACATAAGCTCCTTTCTAATTTTTAGTATTTATGCATTCCCTAGATTTTTTACCAGTAAAAAATATTTGAATTACAAAAATAAAAATAGTTTGTTATGTTTGAGTATGTCTGTGTGTATTTATAATTGCTTATAAATCGGTCAAATATTATTTTCATCCACATATTTCATAGGACCCACAAATTTTATCCACACATTTTGTAGGATCCACTGTTTATAATCTACAAAAAAATTTACCAAACATACTCATTTTATAAGACTTTTAAGTAGTTAAGTTGGTGTATTACATTGAGGAAATTATATAAAATATTTGTTGGTGGTACTTTTCAAAGATGGCAAGTTTTATAACAATTTCAGAAATGACCATTTCAGACAAAAAAAATACATTTAAAGCATTACAAAAATTTCCTACATATCCCATTCAAATATAATCTAACGTAATTCAAAATCAGATCTACAATTATACACTTAAAAATTGAAAGTAAAACTTCTCTACCGCCCACGCTACCGCTAGCTACCACCCAACTCAACTCAACCTAATGTTTTTTATAGATTAATTTGAATTATAAAAGAATAAAAATTGAATAGAATTTGTGCTAGATTAGTTTGGGTTTTTTTTAGATCTGAAAATATGTGGAATATAATTGCTCGAAATTGTTGGAAGATGTTGGAGTAAGTATGATATGTGCATGAGCATTCGATTTTTAAAGATCTTAATCTATATATATATATACTAATCTAAAATAGGTTTAAAGTGAGAAATATTTTTGGACAAATATGTCTTCATTAATATTTTATATTTTCTAACTTGTCCTTGAGTTGATATTATAATTGAACTCCTAATTTAACATTTATAACCACATATAGTTCTTAGAAGTTGAAAAGACTAAATCTCCATTCATTATATTTAATTACTGGATTTTAAAAATATTTTCTTTGAATTGTAAGAACGGATTTGGTCAGTTACAAGATTAATACTAATTGATATTCTGCCAACAATTTATTCAGCTTATTTAAGGTCTAATTTGAAATTTAAGGTTGTTTTATTTGAAAGTAATTATGTAGTTTGTGATGTTTATAAAGACTTCATTTGAAGATTTGTATTTGTAATTATGGTTTTTATTAGTTAATGTGAATAATCCATTTTTCAATGCTCTTCTTTTTTAAAAAAATAAAAAAAATAATTTGCGTGGGACTATAAAGGTTACGGTGTATTTTTTAATTTTTATGTATGCTCATGCTCATTTATATATTGTTTACATATCTAATTGACTTGCGGCTTTAGATTTTCTAGACGAAAAAAACTTTGTGGGCTTACTTCAATAATGGTTTCAATCCAATATTGATACGTATTTTATTTCTATTATGCTTTTGAATTAAATTGTTATCTATTTTGCTTAAACTAATTTTTCTTAAATATTTATGCTCCAACGTGAATAAGAAGCTTAAATCGCTAGAATATTTAGTTTTGCTAATATTACTTTATTTCTCCTTTACAATTTGGATAAGTTCACATGAAGACATATGGGCACTGAATTGTACAAATGAGAATGTTTAATTTTGCCAATTTTAATGTAAATGTTATTTTGTTTTCTTTTATATATTGATTGATAAATCTACCTAACTTGAGGTGCTACGAGCCTAAATTGCATGTGATATTTTGGGTTAAAACATATTCATAGTTGGAAAGGTTTTATTAAATTACAAAAATTTGTTATAAGTCATTTACCATTTCATAAAGCAAGAAAATTTAATGAGTTTGAGTGCTCAGTTATTTAAGAACTTATGTACACTATTTTTTATTCTTTTTGTTTTTGTTATTTAATTGACATTATTTGACTATATTACAAACCTTAAAACATAGATGTTCAATACTTGCTACACAATTGTAGAAAGTACTTTGTTTGAATACAACGACAAACATTATATTTCACCGTATTTTCTAATGTCATATTTTTGTATTTTAATACAGTATTAAATTAAGTTATAATTATTTAAATAATTGAATAAATATATATCTCACAACACCATTATTAAATTACGTGCAACGCTTTAGTTGGGAAGATCAAAACACATGTATACAAAATTATGTTTTCTTTGTATCATAATGTTTTGATTCGTTTTGAGTCCTAAGGTATTTTTCCTTAGTTTTTTTTTTTTTTTTTGGTATGTCTAGTGTACTTTGTTGTATTTATGCTCGCCTGGGGATGCCCAGTCTAGTTGTTAGCTTTTGATTTATCTTGTGCTTAGTACCATTAAAAGGTACTAAGCCTTGTTTTCTGGCTTCTGTCTGTATTTTGGGAGAAGCCCAGCATACATGTACAGTGTCTTTTGATCTATAATACATTTACATTTTCAATAAAAAAAAAATCACGTGCAACGCATACTTTACATACTACTATATATAAAAGAATGATAGTCGCCAAAACACTTGCAAAGCTTTTCCTTTCAAAACTTGCCTCAATCGTGAGATAATGTAATACATAATATTAATATATATATAAAAGTCAAAATATTAGAAATGCGTTATTCAATATTTTTGAGTTTAAAATTCTAATGTATTCTGAAAATATGTATTAAGATATTATTATTTAATTTAGTTAATTAATGTGCTTGAAGTTTCAATCATTATTAATTACAGCTATTCTAGAAAGTGACACTACATTTTTTCATGTTGCTAACAGTAGTAATATTCTAATGGTAAACTTGAATAATTCAAATGAAAAAAATATTAACATTAAATATAACAATTTATATATTAAATTTTGAAAATCTTACAAATATAACAATTTACATTAAATAAACTTATTAAGCTTCTCAAAAACGAAAGGAAAAGATGTTCGAAAATTTATTGTTGTATTAAATGCATGTATATTATTAATATAATGGGAAATTAACGCAATCAGCATCTATACAATTTAGAAAATCAATTTTCAAATTATAATATAAAAATTAATGAGTTATTTAATGAGTCACTCAAAAAACTAAGCCACAAGCACTTCTTAAAAATTAGAAAATGATAATCAAACATTCTCTTAAATTATGTTTGTTTGTTTTTTTCCATGTTAACTAAAGAAAAAATTAAAATTAGTTGTAATTTACAAAATATATATAAATACACAATTTGACTAGTAAACAGAGATATGAAAACACATTCATTTGATTTAAACAAATGATAAAATTTAAACTGTTATTGTAACTGAAAAATCAATCAATCTAATAATATTTGTATCGATTATAAAAAAAAGTTATCTATGAATACCCGACAATTATATTTCAAATTATAATAGAAAATGACTCAATAAGTTTTAATATTATATTATTTATAATATATATAAAATAATATTAAAGTATTTATATTATATTTTATATTATTATTATTATTATTATTATTATTATTATTATTATTATTATTATTATTATTTATATTTATGAAGAATCAGCAAAAAAATATAATTGAATCAAATGACAGAATTTTAATATTTTATAATATTAAAATTTAATTAATTATCCAACTTCAGGTTATTAATAATCAGTATTCCAATACAATTTAATTAAGATGAGCTTTCCAATATTTCAATTTTCTATGATACTCGTTAAAATGAATAAAATTATGGATTGACACTTCAAATTAAAAAATACACATATTCTAGAACAAGATAAATTCACTTCAATTATTAACAATAACAAACTTGAATGCTACATTAATTAATCAATATAAGATTTAGAGTATGTAAATATTACTAATTGTCTACAAATAGAAAAATAATAAATCTGTAGAATATCGTTAACGCAATCTGTATCTTTACAATTTAGAAAATCAATTTTCAAATTATAATATACAAATTAGTAGGTTATTTAATGAGCCACGCAAAAAATTAATTAATTGTCTCATAAGCTATGACTATCAATAAGAGTCAGAGTCAATCTTTCTCCCACGTGGAATTATATCTGAAAAACCAGTTTTTAGTCATAGACAATTTTATGTAGCATTGTTTAGAGTTATGAATCACACGGGATTGAAATTTTTTATTTGTGATAGGGATGGAGTGTCAACCAATTCAACAACAAACGTGGTTTTCAAAAAAGCGTTTGAAAATCTGGATTAGCTATTTTTTTTTCAATATTAATATGTAATCAAATGTTATTAATATGATACTTTTTTTTAAATGTAATAAATAAACAATATATTTTTAAAATATTTCAAAATTACTATCATGAAAAACAAGTGTCGTGCATCCCACAGGTGATATACTAGTTTAAAATTTTAGGAGAATTAAAAATAGATTTTTTAAGACTCTCTAAAATTATTAATGAATTCAATTGAGACTTTAAAAATGTCTTTGAAAGTTATTGGGTATTCAATTAAAAGTTTTTATAAGTCACTTGGTATTCAAATTGAGAATAATTTTTACAGAATTCTATATTTATCAAATTTTTAGATACTTTTTGGTGGAAAGTATAAATCAAAAATAAATAAATAAAATTCTCATATACCGGTGAGATTTGTGAAGACTTCAGAGCTCAAAATAAAAAAAACACATCTTTTATTTTCTTGTATCTCTTCCGATAAAAATTTGATTTTACTTGTTTAAGATACGTCATTTTCTAATTTGTGTAAAATTTGAATTTACTATTTTTATTGTGGGTTTTTCTTGATTGCATTACAATTTTTTGTTTTAAATCAATCGATTTTCTGTTTAACGAGTTTTCATGATTGTAATGTGTTGTTTTGCTTTCTAATTATGATAATTTTGTTTTTCAAAATTTTCAATACATGATAGTTTGGGTTTCATCTGATATCATGTTCGTTTGTCTTAAAAAAATATCGTTGGATTTATACATTTTGTCTTGAAATCACTTTGCTTCTTGAGTCTATTTTGAACAACTAATTAAAAAGTTGGATTTCTTACCCCCACACACACTTCATTTAAATCTAATTGAGTTGACTTAAATATTGTTTTTATATATTTTTTAAGAATTAATTTTATTGACATATGAAATATGATTTATTACTTTAGAGTTTAAATACATGTGTTGTGGATGATTTAGACATGAAAGAAATTGTTCAAAATAATATTAGATTATTTAAGAATTAAAATTTTTTTTTTGAAAAAATAAAAATTTATAAAAGTCTTTAATAAAGGTCTACAGAAATTTATGGAAGAGTTTTATTAATTTTTAAGAAATTCATAAAAGTTACTTATAAAAGTAAATGAATTTTACAAAAGTCATTCAGTTACAAAAATTTATTTTTAAATTTTTAAAAAACATGCTAGTTAATTTGTGTGAACTGAATTACTGAACTTTAATTTGTTTAATAATTAATTGGGTTATTGTTACTATTGTACATGAAAACAAATAAGTTGGAAAAATTAGAAAATTCCTCATATATTTATTTAAAAATATTATGAGCATAAAAGGTTTAGAAAAAAAGTCAAAAACAAATGGGTATAAAATATGAGTGGTCAAAGAGCATTTTGTGAAGTCCAGCTGTTTCCAAATTCCAACCCCACTCGCGCTAACTCTTTTGACTTTGTCTCTTCTCGAAGTAGGTATCAAATTAAAAAAAGTGAGTCACTGCCCATAATTATTCTACGTAATATTATTTAATTAAATAAATTATTAATAATTAATAACTATAAATATATTATTTAATTAAAATAAATAATTCATTCAATTGAGTAATATCACATATGATGACTACTGTAATAAACGACTATAAATAACATTATTTAATTAAAAATTATTAACAAAAAAATGCATATATAATATATGGGTAATTATATTTATACTATATTTTTTTTTCTATCACATTTTAATTATAGTTAATGTCCTTAATCTTTGAACATTATAATACTAATGTTTCCAACTTTTTTTTATCGCATTTTTATACTTAATTTTTTATCAATTAGCACATATTGTGTCTAATAACGATTACCGTCCAAAAAATCTATTGAAAATACATAAAACGACTTATTTTTTCATCATATTTAAAAAATAATAAATACAAAAGCATGATAAAATATTTTTTTCTCATTTCAAAACACATAAATAAAATATCTTGACAAAAACTATCATTAAAGATGAAATATACTAATTAATAAAAATTGACTATAAAAATTTGAAAAACAAAAAAGTTTAGATCATAAATACTACAATGAGCAAAAGTTGATGACTTTAATTACAATTAGAATGTAATATATTTATAACAAATTGTAGTGATAATATAACTACCTATAATATATATGTTAGGTTGAATTAAATATAGGAAATTCTATTGTCTAAAAATTACTTTTTGTTAGAAATTGCTTCCGATTAATTAAAATTAGAGTAAATAATATTTTTATCACATCACTCAAACAACGTTAATAATTCAATGAAGGAACGATTCACTAAAACTAGAATATCATCAAAAATTAAACAATTTTTTTTTGCCAATTCTGGTCCTCTAACCTAATCAATTTTACAAGAAAACCCCAACTCTAGCTATTTCTTTACTAATCCTCCCCTACAACCACCTACAGCTTACAAAAACCCCCCAATTTTCGTCGAACTTTCACTTTTTCTCTTTCCTCACTTCTCAAGTCGACTCAAACACGACAAATTGCCCGCCTCCGACAACGGTTGTGTTCTCCTGCGTCGTGTGTTGCGTATGCCTGTGCTCCCCTTCATAAGTGACAATCAACATTGACGGATCATCCGTAGCCCTCTCCACATGCTTTCTTGCAGGGCATCCCCTCACAGTACTGCACTTGTAATAACCCCTGAATATCAAAACAAAGTATACATCAATCATATGAAATGGGTGTACAAAATCGTCTTGATTATACGACCAAGATTGATGGTGCATAGTAATTACCGTGGGTACGGTGAACCCTTGATCGGCTTTTGACCATACTTTCTCCATGAGTACT
The DNA here is from genome assembly GCA_030279155.1 of Forsythia viridissima. NCBI lineage: Eukaryota > Viridiplantae > Streptophyta > Magnoliopsida > Lamiales > Oleaceae > Forsythia > Forsythia viridissima. The sequence goes on from CM059041.1 coordinate 9,246,994, forward strand.
CGTCCGCTGGAATATCGGCAATTTTGGAGCTAATTGCTGGGACTCTAATTGTCCTCTTGACCCTGGATTTCCTGCAAAATCAATGCACAATTAGATTTCGTATGATTACAAATTCAAATAATTTGTGAATTACGATCCTAACATCAATGACATGTTTGCTAACTAGGATAAATTTTGATATAGTGTGGTCGTAAGGTGTATTTAAACGACCGGGACTATTTATGAAGTTAGGTCATGAATCATGATTGCAATGTTTTAAATGAACACTGAGTTCTTAACGTGCGCATGAGGACGGGGCCTAATTCTATTGTGCGCCGGATACGTCCAGCACATGGTTCAATAAAGAAAAAGACAGGCTGAATGAGTCAACGATTTTAAACCGTGCCCACTTACGTACGCCACAGTAGACATAGGAACGTAGCTGTCACGCATGCCTTGGTCACAGGGCAACGTCGTTTTCACGGCGACTTAGGATACTATTTTGCGCCGGTGGGCTGTCTTCTTTTGGTTTTTCTTTTCTAAAAATAATTTTAAAATGATTAAAAGTCAACAAAACCGGTTGTAGTCAATATATTTGATTTGATTGAAGACATATGTGACATGTTTGGTAAAGTCGATCACGTTCAATATTACTTTTTATTATTAGACTTTAGCATGGAAATATATATAGCCAGATTAAAATAAGCTATAAGGAAATAAATACAGGAACTAAATAAGTTGGGATTAATTGTCTAAAATACGCACCTCTTTTTGCAATGGCACCGGCCGGAAACGTTATCGGAGAGTGTGTGCTCCCGGCACCTCTTCCCAGATAGTGGAGGCTTTCCGGCGGAGATAGAGGGGCCTGCCGGAGAAAAAAACATAGAGGACGATCCACCTTTGCCGTTTGACACGCTCCCGTCGCCGGTAATAGACGAAACGAACGTCGATGACGAATTTCCTGATGTCGACATCGCCGCCGATAAGCTGAAACCCTCCTTGCACATCACGTCATTACTAACCTCCTTAACAAAAGGGGTGGACCCCGCCAAACTAGGCTTGGTGAAATCAAGGGTTAATGCCGGGGCTTGCACCGGCGCCACCGGCTCAACTGGAGTTAAAGGGAAAAGATTGAGATTCTGAGGTAGTGGATGAGGGTTATAAAACCCAGAAACTGGATTCTGAACTTGAGGCATCTGACTAGACCCAGAAGCAAGATTTTGATATTCAACAGAAGTGAACGGCGCCGGCGGAGGAGGTTGAACCGGAGCACGGCGGAACCGGGCATGGCCAGTCCGGTTTAGAATAGAAATGACATTTTTAAACTTAGAAACTGTAAAATCAGTGATTTCTGTGCAGTCGAGTTGCGGGTTTTGTTGTTGCTGATGAGAAACCAATCGGATTAAATGGTCCATGGATTTCAACCCCGCCGTAGCCGCCTCCTGCAACGCCATTTGCTCGTTCATGTTAGCATACCCCATCAATTCCACCGCCATTCTTTCACAAAACAAAAAACAAAAATAAAGGATCCCTAAATCAAATTTCAAGATTTACTGAACCCACATCACAAATTTGAAACCCAAAATCAAGCCAAGAACCAAAAATCAGAGAAGATATTGTAATGGTGTGTTGGGGTGGGGATTCTAGGTGAGTGGGGATGAGGGGGTATATAAAGAAGAGGAAGGTGACCGGAAGACTGGAAGGGTTTAATCGGACGGCTGAGATTTGTTTTGAAGACTTCAATGTAGTCGGGATATGACAAAATAGAGGCCCTTTGTCTGTTGGATGGGGCCTAGTTGAGGAAATTTTAGGAATCGATATTGCCAGTACCTAATTCTATGATTCCAGTTCAACGTACATTTTTCAATGCATAAAGTATAAACGATTGAAGGAGTGAAATTTTGGGGACTGGTGGTGCTCGAGTAAAGAAAAATCGCGGGGCACAACTTGAATAGTTTTTGAATGATTGAATTTCTCGTGAAGGTGAAAAGAGAAAGCTGGCGAGATAACAGTTGGTGAGAAAAAGACAAATTCGGGATTAGGATGTCCTAGACACCTAGTTGTAACATTAATTAGCTTTGTAACGTACATTAATTATTATGGTTCGGATTATGGCAATCTAATACGAGATTTTTGTGACAATTTTTGTTTGGTTAAGAATCATTATTGAATTTATTTTTAAATTATTAGATAAAAATAAGATTAATAGCTGATGATAGTTATTTTTCTCCTCCTTCGAACTAGGTTGCGATAGTGGTGGAGACCTGCAAAACATGGGGTGACTTTTTTCCCCCGTGGCCACTCCGGTGTGATAATCAGTATATGATTATAATATTTGTGCTGAATAGCAATATGGAGTGTATAAGAGTTGTGTGTTCTCTTTTTTACATGGGGGGTTGTCATCTATTTATAGAAATGACCTGCAGTTATTGATGATGGATGTCCCTTCATCTCCCTCATTTGATAACGAGTGTCCTTTCATCTCTCTCATTTGATAACGGGTGTCCTTTCATCTCCCTCATTATTAGGAGTTAATGAGGGACGTTTCATCTTCCAGGTAACTGGTGGTAACTGTCATTCCATGGTCGCCTACCTAGCTAACCTGACAACAGTTGAGTTGTTGCAGTCTATCTGTCAGAATCGTACTCGTGAGACCAACAAGGCGGGCAAACTGGTGAGGCGAGCGAATCATTGAGGCGGGCGTACCACCATAACTAAATAACATACAGCAACTGTCAATATTTATATCATCATAAGTCTCTCTACTTCCCATAGACCACTTTTCATAGACTGTTGTCAATGGAAAGTAGAAATAATCTACTGCACCTGCTATTCTCCAACTTTTTCAGACAGAAGCTCATCGCTTTGTTTTTCTAACAGAGCTTCATCGCCTTGATTTTTAAACATAAGCTCATCGCCTTGTTTTTCAGACAGAGTCTCATCGCTTTGATTTTTGAACATATGCTCCTCGCTTTGTTTATCGAGCAGAGGCTCATCGCCTTGTTTTTCTGACAGAGGCTCATCACCTTGTTTATCAAGCTGAGGCTCATCGCCTTGATTTTTAAATATAGGCTCATCGCCTTGATTTTTAAACATAGGCTCATCGCCTTATTTTTCAATGGTGGCTATCACCTTAATTTTTAAATAGTGGCTACTGCCTTGATTTTTAAATATAGTGGCTACTGCCTTGATTTTTAAATATAGGATCATCGCCTTAATTTTTAATCAGAAGCTCATCGCCTTGATTTTAAATATAGGCTCATCGCCTTGATTTTTAAACATATGATCATCGCCTTATTTTTCAATGGTGGCTATCACCTTGATTTTTAAATAGTGGCTACTGTCTTGATTTTTAAATATAGGCTCATCGCCTTGATTTTTTTATAGAGGCTCATTGGCCTTGCTTTTAAATAACAGCTGACCTTGTTTTTCAGACAGTACCAGCTGTCATTGATTTTCAGACAGTAGCAGCTGACCTTTTTTTTCACACAGTAGCAGCTGTCATTGTTTTTTAAACAGTAACAGCTGACCTTGTTTTTCAGATAGTAGCAGCTGTCATTGTTTTTCAGATAGTAGCAGCTGACCTTGTTTTTCACACAGTAGCAGCTGTCATTGTTCTTGGCCTTATAAGCCCCTCTACTTTTCATAGACTATCGTTAATGAAAAGTAGAAGTAATCTAACGCACCTGCTTATCTGAATTTTTTTTTTGGGCGAGGTCGCCCGCCTAGAGTAAGGTTGCCTTAATTTTTTTTTTTTGGGCTAGGTCGCCTCGCCTTAAAATTTTTTTTTCAGACGAGGTCGCCTCGCCTGGAGTGAGCTCGCCTTGAATTTTTTTTCTTTTCGGGCGAGATCATCTCACCTGGAGTGAAGTCGCCTTAATTTTTTTTTTTTTTTGCCAAGACTCTGTCTCCTCGCCTGACCTTTGCAGTGGTTGAGGATATTTTTGTCACATGTTGGATCCAATAGGTGCACTAGAACTTGCCAACTAGTCAGATCATTCAATGGTTTATTTCTGCTTATCTTTATCATTTCGAGGTTCAGGCTCATCCCGAATCTTTCTTTTGTTAGACTCAGATTCATTTCGATCTTTCATACTTTTGGTAATGAGATACGCTTCTTCAGCGTCCACATACTTATCTCCCCTCTTTAGTAACTCATGCATCATATCCGACGGATTTTTAGATAGTGACATCTTGAAAGGACGACTTCTAGTTCCACTCATCATGGCGGTGACCACAACAGACATCTGCAGATCTTTGATTCTTAGCGTTACTTTATTGAACCGGACAATAAAATCTTTCAGCAGTTCGTTCTTGTCCTGTGTCAATTGCATCAAACTGATAGCAGTTTTCTTAACACGTTTGCTACTGGCAAAGTGTGTAGCAAAACTTTTGAAAAACTCGTCAAATGTATGGATCGATTTTGGAGGAAGGGTGGCTACTCAGTCCCTGGCCTCCTACCTAAGCGTTAGCGAGAAAGCCCTGCACATAATTGCATCAGGGGTGGCTTGTAACCTCATCAAGTCAACAAAAGACCTGAGGTGATCGACAGGATCAAAAGATCTGTCGTACTTCTCCATATTTGGCTGTTTGAAGTCTCGTGGCAAGGGGACTGCCATCACTTCTAGGGGAAAATGGTCTTCTTCTAACACCGTGGATTGTTGTCTACTACTTTTATTGGACATAGCCTCAGCTATTTTGCGACCCATCATTTCTTCTAATCTCTATTTCAGGCCTAACACTAGTGTCTCAACCAGCGTAGTCGTGGGCATCTATGATGGTTGCCCCTTGTATGGATTTAGGCCAAATGTCAATGAATAGAAATGGGGTGCGGAAGGTGGAGCTAAAGAAACTGGAGCCTGGAGTGGAGATGCCGTTGGCGGTGTTTCTATTGCTGGAAAGTTAGGAGTCTGGGGAGAAGCCCCTGGCAGTGATGGCCCTATCGGTGGAAGGCTTGGACCCTGGGGTAGAGCCCCTGGTAGTGAAGATCCTACCGACAAAGGGTTAGGACCCTGTGGTAGCTGAGAAACTGCAACGTTCTGATCTTGGAGTAGAGCCGTTAAGGCCACCATCTGAGCTTGCAGTGCTGCAAGTTGAGCGACAGAGGCAAATTCTGGTTATGGGTGATTAGTGGCGACGTTGGACTCGATGCCTACATCCCAGACAGGGGTTGGTGGGGTGGTTACATTCCTAGCTCTTCTGGTTCGAGCCATAACTTCTTCTGTGGTTTCCACATACAGCGCCAAATGATGATAGTTATTTTTCTTCTCCTCCAAACACGTCTGCGACAGTGGTGGACACCTGCAAAAGGTGGCGGGGCTTTTTTCCCCCTATGGCCACTCCGGTGTGATAATCAGTATATGATTATAATATTTGCGCTGAATAGCAATATGGAGTGTATAAGAATTGTGTGTTCTCTTTTTTACTTAGGGGGTTGGCCTCTATTTATAGAGATGACCTGCAGTTATTGATGATGGGTGTCCCTTCATCTCTCTCATTTGATAACGAGTGTCCTTTCATCTCCCTCATTATTAGGAGTTAATGAGAAATGTTTCATCTTCCAAATAATTGGTGGTAACTGTCATTCCATGATCGCCTGCCTAGCTAATCTAACGACAGTTGGGTTGTTGTAGTCTATCTGTCAGAATCGTACTCATGAGACCAACAAGGCGGGCAAACTGGTGAGGCGAGCGAATCGTTGAGGCGGGCATGCCACCATAGCTAAATAACATACAACAACTGTCATTATTTATATCATCAATAGCTAATTTTATTTTTTGGTTTGGTAGCAAATTGGTACTTAATTTATTGAAAGAATAACAAGTATAATATGGAGGTTGTATGTTGTTTTTTAATTTTTTTGGAAGACACTATAATGTAGTGGATTTCTAATATGATTTGTTTTTATACGTGTAGCATGCAATATTAAATCACGATGGATAACATAAAGATAATTATTTTAATTTGTTTTCTTTTATTTATAGTGTACAGTGTTATCTAATATACTGATATCAAACATATCGTCTAAATTGGATCTTAAGGCTAAACGATATAATAACATTAAGAATTTTATATAGACTTAAAAAATTTGTTAATATTTATGAATTTGAATAGAATTCTACCGAATTTATAAGATTTCAACAGAATTTTATATTATAAATTTCAATATATTTTTATGGATTTCTATGAATTTTCATGTACTTGTGTTCTTGTTATTAAAAATGATAATTTTTCATTGTTTTTATTCTAATAGTTCAAGTTACTGTCTTACATAAATAAATATTTTGATTAGAATTTTCAAAAGAGAACAATTCTTGAAATATAAAAAAATAAAAATTATTTTAGTCAAAGAGGTTAATGATCTGATGGATTGGGAGGTATACCAATCCGACAGTTATGTCAGCTAATCTCTTAGATAATAAACTAATAATTAGATCATTCGTCATCTCGAAACGCAATTAGATCCATTGTTGGGGGGATTCACAAAACTATTATCAATTTCCTCATTTTTTAATTAAAAAAATTGACTAAAGAGCAAGGCTTCTTAAAAAAATGTGAAATAAAGTTTAATTTTCACTTTTTTTCTACTTGTCTTTTTATAAAATTTTCTCTTTCATATCCGAAACTGGATGATGGATATTTAAAATTCATTCTTTTTCAAAATCAGTTGTTTAACCATCTTGTATAAAAAGTTATTTTATGGCTTAAAAAGATCATTTACATGTGTCGCAGTTGACGAGTAAATATTTCCAAGTTCAACATAAAATTTTTAGTGCTATATTAATTTTACAGTCCAATATCTAATTTCTCTATATGGTATTAGACTAATTATCTAATTAATATTTACCAATAGATTATTTATATTTTTAGCCCAATTGTTTGGTTCAACGAATGGTCATGGAGCATCATGAATAAAATTTCAAAGACGATATTTGATAATTGTACAAATTAAAATATTTAAAAAATTAAAATTCAATAAATTTTCATACTAATATAAATTGAAAATCAATAACAAGATTTTACTACAATAACTTGTTACACAATTTTAAGAGAGATGCGAGAGGAAGAGATGCGTGAGAGAAGAGTTAGATTGAAATTTTGAAGGGTGTAGATAGAATTCTTAAAGAAATTGGTATTCATATTTATGAGTTCGAAATCTATTCAAATTTTCTAATTAATGGAATCTTTAGAAATCCACTAGTAATTAAGGAAATCTAAATTTCTAAAGAATCTATTTAGATCTGAGTTGAGTACACCTAAATTTTAATTGAATTTATTAAAATCTGAGTTGGGGACATCAAAATTTACATAGATTTTTAAAATACATTCAAATCTAAGTTGAGAACACACCCCTAAATCTTCTAATTAATGAAATATTTAGAAATCCACTAATAATTGAGGACACCTAAATTTATAAAAAATCTATTTAAATCTGAGTTGAGGACACCTGTATTTCAATTGAATCTATTAAAATCTGAGTTGGGAATGACAAAATTTACATGGATTTTAAAATCCATTCAAATCTAAGTTGATGACCCTTATTTTTTGTCAGAATTTCTCTTTCTTACCAAAATATAGCACTCTATTCTATGGTGGGGTGGGGGGTTATTCTCACTACGAATTTCAAATTCTTCACTCAACTATCAGCGTAACTCTTTTGTCGATCATGATCTGTCTTGTTCTTCTCAGAAATTTTTTCGACAGCTTGAACTATCTCTAGTCTAAAATAATTATTGTTCACCAACTTATCCCAATAGGTCGATGACCTACACTATTGTTATGCACGGACTTTTCTATTGATAGATGATTTTCTCAACTTCGTCCCAAGTCTAATAACATGTTCGTAGCGTATTCTTAAGTATATAAATAGTCTGATCAACTGATCGTCTAACTGAAGATGTTAAGCTTTGCTACAAATTGGCTTGGTTTCTATTGGACTTGTATAAACTCTTCTAAAAGTTTGATTTAAACCTCTAATACCAAATCAATACTATGGAAACTGGTAATTCATATAGTCTAGTACTTTCCTTAACATATATTTGAGCCAACTAATCCAAAGAAAAAGTCAAGTGAGATGACTTGATCAATCTGTTGACTATGACCCAACTAATACCAAATCAATACTATGGAAACTGGTAATTCATATAGTCTAGTACTTTCCTTAACATATATTTGAGCCAACTAATCCAAAGAGAAAGTCATCCTCATATGGAAGAAGTGAGATGACTTGATCAATCTGTTGACTATGACTCAATTAATATCATTTTATTTATCTGTCTTTGAAAAAACCCACCACAATATCCATTGAAATATGCTCATATTTCCATTCACAGATTTATCGTAGATTTAAAAGTCCTGAAAGTCGTAGATGTTATATCTTCACATATTGACAAAGTAGGCAATTCATGAAATTATCTATTTCCATCTTCAAATTTAGGGCATCTTGACTCATCTCAATCTCAACATAATAAGATTAAGAATATGAAAGCAACTTTACAAATTCAAAAATGTGTCTAAAGAAGCAAGGCATTGTAATGTAGCAGGGGAATCGGCCGTTTCGACTGCCATAACAGTGTATTCTATCACCCCGTCTTGTAAAGTAGTTACTAGCTGGCCACAGAAGATGTTGTTTGACCAATAGCTACATAAACACATATTATATTTTGATATTGTTTATTAAGAATCATATTTGTGGCTACTGTTGTTTAATCGATCTGTCTGTCTCCAATAACTAATTCCGATAATCGTAATATTTTTTGTTGATTTGTTTGACTTGTAAAAAATTGTACATATAAAGAACAACTTTTATTCTTGAAATAAATCACACCGTTTTAGAAAGAAAACAAATCTCACTTCTTCCACTTTTCTAAATTATTTGGAGGGAGAATCTTTTCTAAACTTTTATGAACTAGAGAATGATATGAACAAGAAAATGAGTTGGATACAAATTAATAGGTAGGGGTAGGCCACCATGTAGTTATAGGGTGGGAAAAAAAAGTTAATTTTGTCATAATAAGTGTCAATGAAAGTCATGTAAACCTCTTTTTTCATAATGCTAACATTTATTATTTTAACCCAGACACACACATATATTGACTTAATGACATATAAATTAGGTACTGTTATTGGTGTCCATGAATTATTCTCCATCATATTTCATATTATAATCTCCTACTAAAATTTCAAAAACTCTCCAAAAATTCTCAAATCAAACCAAATAAGATTTCAACCTCAAAAAACATCTTTGACTTGAAAATCATTAAATTGTAATATTTTCTTAAAATTTCACCTTAGTCACTAAAGTTTTCAAATTTGCAAATTGATCCTCAAACATACCAAAATTTCATCAATGCCTCTAAAATCCAAAATTATCATATTATCATCCTTAAAAATATATCGCAAGCTTGAAATTCATAAACATGAATTTTTCTAAACCTTAGTTTGGTCTCTAAACTTTTCAACTATTGCAATTAAGTCCTAAATTGCTTTCTCATCCTCAAATGACTCATATTTTCACCAATAACTCTTTAAGTTCAACATTAATACGACTTAACCTTATTTTTCATAAATTTTACTTTGGTCCTCAATAATTAATTTTTTTTCAATCTGATCCTCAAGTTCTCAAACTTTGCATTAAAGCCACTCATGAAGATTTGGGGTATTACATTTGTAATTTTTATTTTTACTGTTAGGTTTTTTAATCATTAGTATCTAATTTTAATTGTTTTTATTTCTTTTATTTATCGTTAGAATTTTCGTCAATAGAATATAATTATTTAAATATTTATAAATAAACTAAGACATCTCGCCCACGTATCTCTTATTCGCGGCTATATCACATAGATTTCCTTTTTTATGTTTTTTATACTGAGTTAGTTCAAAGTATTTTTGGGAGAGGACTAGAAAATTAATTAAATTAATAGTTGTTTGTAATTTTGATAATATTTATTTATTCGAAACAATTATTTGTCTTGTTAATGTATTAACATCGAAAAACAAATATTTTACATATATTTATTATTAAAGAAATTACTTTTGTCATACCTATTTAAGAATCCTACTACGACATTTAACTCTCGTATTTCTTATTCGTAACATGTGTATTTCAATGACCGGAACAAACGGTTACAATCTTACAATAATAAATTGATTTTATCGGAAATAGAATACGAGTTCGGAAAATACAACAGCCAATTGCTATCTCGCTTGCCACTCATTTTGAATAGTAAAAGAATAAATGAACTAAAAATTATTCGTCAAATTTTATAGTCAATAATATATATATATATAAAGATTGATTTTAATCTAGATTAATAGGAAATAATAATAAATATGTGGAGCAAATAAAATCCACGTTTTAATCACGATACGAGAAAATGCTTGCGACCCGATATATTGACATTAAAATAATAAATAGACATTAATAAAAAAAGCTGACCAAAATGGAATCCATCACATGTGAATCGTTGACCATATTTTGATTTACCTACTAACCCATTATAGCCAGTATCTCTAATATGAACCGTCAGATAATTCGAGAAAATAATCAACGGTTGTGATGCTTTTAAAAGAGTTGACCACAACCTTTTGTGAATATTGAGAATATCAATGTGGTATCACCTGTGATATGTTGCCACGCGGAAAGCTAAGTCAATTAAAGAAATTTGCTGGTTATGATTAAAGTGGAAAAATATTAGGACGAAAGATAATTTATTGAAATGGTCAACGAAAGCATGGGAAAAAATATGAAAAAAAAGAACGTGGGTTGACTAGACTAGTGGAGTTGACTGACCATCGCATGACTACGTTTATATTGGATTAGAAACCTTGAACGAGTCACGACTCGTTTCTTTGAGTTTGAAGTTTGAATTTTGATTATCCTTAGTGTTTGAACACTGGAAATAATTTTGGTAACTTATAAGTTACAAGTTTAGACATATAAGTTTTGCGCGTTGTTCGACTCGACTTAATATGACAGAATATTGAGGTGGAACCAAATAAAATTTTGATTTTCTCGTAAAAGAAAATTTTAATCTATATAATTTTGTTAAATTTAATTTGTATATTACAATAAATTAGTTTTATTTACATATATGTGTTCCCGATAAAATTTACTCTTGCTTAGAAATTTGAATATGCTTATAATTGCTATAATCCACACGTTTTGACAAGTTGAGCAAATTCGAACAAATTGTTGTTAGTACTTTTATGAGAGTGAACAGTTCAAGCTCACTTAGACCTTTTTATCGGCTTAACTGATACATAGCTTGGAGAAACGTCTTTTAAAGCAAATTAAATGCCTGTTTGACTATTACGATTTAGTTACGTGGACGATTTTAACGATTTAATTATGTCACATTAGTTTTCTGTTCACCATGTAGTAATTTCCGTCCGCACAGCCTTACATTTTTTCAATGAATGATGGATGACAAACTATCTGAAAAGTTGTGTAAGCGATTGAAATTTTTTTTAAGTCGAGTGAGTAAATAGTAACTCTAAATTAGTTCGATGGTTATTTATTAAATTTATTCTATAAATACTGATTATAATTATTTTGCCTCTCGATATATTCACTTAAATTTTATATATATATATAGACACACACACACACATTTGAACTATTACAATTTAATTATATTGTGTTTTTATATAGAGAGAATTTTTATAGTTTTGGATTTCTTTATCTTTTATTCATATGGACTAAAAGTATTTCTCGATATTTTTTAATGTCTCAACTATTTACAAAATGTGAGGAAAATATTATAATATATATTGCTAAGCATATGTATAAAACATATTTTCTACTCCTAGTTAATTAATGTTTATGTGGTAGAAGATTGAAAAGGTCAACGTGTCTTGTTTGTACTAAACATGTTCATGTAAAAATTGTTGTACATAAATAAATTGGGATGACCATTCATAAATCGTCTAGAAGGTTTCTCCGTTTCTATTTTCTAGGTCTTCTATTTGACATTTTTCTTTATTTACCCAAGTTTTTAGATTTGAAAATTTCTTAAATAATATGTTTACTCTGTTGACATTATCTTATTTATAACTGTTAAAATAGATAGGCTAGTTTGAATCGGTGTACATTTAAATAAATCAAGTTCAGGTCTGACACAAATTAGAATTGACTCGTATAAGAACATCGTTGGTCTTATGCTAAGACCATCTTTTATAATGTGGATCAAACTGTCTCGTAGAGTCTTCAATATTATAGGTTAGGTTAGATCAATCCAATTCATCATTTTCTAGAAATTAATATGCTTTAAAATTAAGAAATTAATTTAAAAAACTATTGATGTGTTTACAAATTAAATTGTTAAATTGTTTGTAAAATATAAAAATTAATTTATCAGTAGAATTTTGAAGAGCGTCCGGCTCTCTTTCAATGTGAAAGAATGTCCAACACCTTTTTAATGGACAATTTTGACACTTACTCTACTTTTTTTTTTTTTTTGAAAAATTAAAAAGTACCCTCTTTTTCAATTTTTTTGAAAAAAAAATACTCTTTTTTCATTAAAAATCAATATTTAATTTTTTTGAAAAATACCTCATTTTCATTTAATCAATATTTCAATTTTTCCATTAGAAAACAACATTTTGTAAGGCATATATATATTTTTTTAATTATCATTATGGTCATGTTTTGAGATACTTAAATTATAATTTCAGTTAATCAAATTAGTTAAACATAATTTTTATTCATACATTTCACATGAGTCACAACTTAAAATTTACTTTTTAACCACACATTCACCTACAATTTATAATATAAACACTTAAAAAATAATTTCAACATTACCAAACATGCGCTCAATTAAAATTTGTTGAGAGGTATTACTCTTCAACATCTATTGTATTACTCTTTCATGTAAAAAATATTGTACATAAAGAAATAGGAATGACCATGCATAAATCGTCTAGAAGGTTTCTCGTTTCTTGGTCTTCTATTTTACATTTTTTTATTCACCCACGTTTTTAGATTTAAAAACTTCATAAATATATAATATGTTTACCCTATTGACCGTATCTCAATTAAGACGGTCAAATTGGACAAGCTAATTTTAATCTATCATCATTTATTTAAATATTTAAAAAGTTTAGAATTGAGTCGTATAAAAATATTGCTTAGTCCTATGCCAAGACCATTTTTTATAGCTGTGAATCAGATTGACTTGTAGAATTGTCAATATTATAGGTTGAGCCGATCCAATTCATCATTTTCTAGAATGTTAAATGTTTAAAAATTAAGAAATAATTGGAAAATTTGAATGTTTTTATTGGCCAATTAAATTGTTTGCAAAATATAAAAAAATAATTTACCAGTAGAATCTCTCTTTGAATTTAAAAGAGACCCAAGACCTTTTCAATTGACAATTTTGACACTAACTATACGTTTCTTTGAAAAATTAAAAACTACTCTCTTTTTCAATTTTTTGAAAAATACCCATTAAAAATCAATATTTTATAATTTACCTCATTTTGTATTTTTTTTTAAATATTTTATTTTCATTTAAAATCAATATTTTAATTTTTTATTAGAAAACAATTTTTTTACGAACTACATATTCACGTAACATATGTATCACTGTACTACTTGTATAGTAACTTAAAATATGTAATTTTTTTAATTAAAAAACAACATTTTAGGGTAACCTGCGTTACTCGAAGAGTAATATATGTATTAATGTGTTAATTATTTTTTTCCTTGTAAGGTAATATATATGTTATTTATTTTATGATTTGCATTATTAATATATGCTATTGCGTTAATCTATTCAAAACCATAACGCTATTTCATTCGGTACTGTTTCTTACCATCGCTGCCACATTCAGCCACTACCATCACCTCCCACTGCTACAATCGGATTGGAGTACTTCTTCAATCTCAACCATCTCCTGCTTCTTTACCCAATCAATAACATCCCAATCGTCAATCGGTGACTACAATCATCAATTACCGTCGCTTACCATTACCATAGTCGCCCTTGCAGGAGCCATTGCCATCTCCAAACCATTTTCTCCACAACCTTCCACCACATGGACACTAATATGATTAAAAATGGATTATATCGAAAAAAATGTAAAGAAGTAGCAATCTCCATCGTCGTCAATGAAGTTGCTGTTAAATATGTGTAATTTTCAATTATTTTTGGGTCCAGGCAAAGTTTACAATTAAACTTGAAAATTATTGGACCAACAATGTTGGGCCTCTAATTCTACCCCTGAAGCCCAAAATCTATGTTTCAAGAAAATGGTGTCTGGTTTTATTTTTCATTTATTATTTGATAATATTGGACAAATATGAAAAATAAACTAAGAAACGTGATTTTACTAACTATTCACATTTTCATGGTTTTATTTTATAAATCCACATATTCATCAAGATTAGGCATGAGGGACTGTAAAGCTTGCCTACTAAAAGAAAATGATACATAAGCACTACAAGAATAAAGAATTTCAGACTGATTTGTAAAAATATCTTTAATATATTCTATGAATTATAATTTTTATGATATCTAATGAATAGAAAGTCAACTAAAATTAATTTTTATTGAGTTCTATCTACAATTCTATTACCTACATATCTTTTATCTACCATAAAATAAAAATAAATAAAATAAAAAGGAAGAGATGGATAATCCAATGTTTTATATACAGAAACATAATCAAATAAATTGCTGAGTCGGTATGTCTAACAAAGCTTCTAAATCTAAGTGGAACTCTAGACAATGTATGTGTTTTCTTTTAATCACATCAGCTTGAAAAGAGTCTCTGTATTGAAGATGATTTTTTTAGACACTGTCCATTTTACTTATGTGATAAATTTTGTAAAACAATTCACGTTAAGGTTCCAAACTGTAGAGTGACGTTGCATTTATAACCTCGACTCGCTAACTTTTAATTTCCAACACTTGAGTTCTTAATGGACGAAAATTGTCAATTTTGTCGTAAAACAATATAGTTTAATAGAAAAAATGATTATACTTTTATTTTCAATTAAAATAGAAATAGGGAAGGAAAAAATTTAAAATTAAAATTCGTCTCCTTTCTTGTTGCCCCTTTTCCATTCCCAATTTATCGGTCAAATAGACAAAAACTACCATTTTGAAGACGCAAGTAAAAATATGTTTAATCAACTACGGTCCACAAAAACTACTTTTAGTGTAGATAAAAATATGTTTGACTAACTCAAATTATATTCACTTAGAAATGACGTAAAACTTAAACATTTAGTTGAATGTAATACCAGAATAATGAGCTCTAGATTAACTTCTAATAATCATTTAAAAACTCAATTTCCTTTTCACTACAAACAAGATGTTATACATCTTCTTTCCAGTGTCTAATTTAATGGTAATTGATAATATTTTGGGTTAAATTCTCTTTGAATAAGAGAGCAGTGTTGTTGCATGTGCATTATAAAAATTTAAAATAAAAGCTTGTCAAACTTTATCTAAACCTTAACAACTTATGTTTCTAGGCATTAGGGCCCCCAATATTTAATTTTGTAGCACTTGAATTTTATAGACAATATTATAAAAACCTAAGCTTAGTAGAACATATGATTGTATTATTATTTTTAATTAAAACAAAAAGAAAAAAAATTAATGAAATTTCTCAATCCTTTTTGTTGCCGCTTCTCCATGACCAAACTGCCTATCCACACATGGAGAAGGTAAAATAAAGATAGATTGAAGATGGAGAGTAACCACCGAAGGGGTGGGGAGAGAGGGAAAAGATGGAGATGGAGACGGAGATGATGACAACCGAGAGATGAGAGAAAAAATGTGTACTTTATTATTATTTTTTTAATCTTTGAAATACTAGTTTTGACGCATTGCACACGACCTGTTAATGGTTAAATAGACAAAAAACTAACATCTTGAAGACCAAATCACTAACTAATTAACAATTTGAGAATTCAAACGTCAACAAGCATAAGACAAGAACCATGTAACATATTCGCTAGAGGTGGCAAATATGGGCTGACCCAGTGGGCTAGCCCAGATAACCTAGATTCTAGGTCAGGTCGATCCAATAAATAGTTGGTTAAATAAAAATTGAGCCTATTTGGCTCGGTAAAATCAATCCACTGGACCAATCGAGCTGAAGCCGGGCTGACCCAATTATTTTGGGTTGGCCCAGTAAAATTTCTTGACCCAAGTCACCCACCACCCCCTCTCCCGGCAGCGTAATCTACAGCAAACAAGCGGGGAAATCCCTCCTTGTTTGCCAAGAAATCGGGGGACCGGGGGGATCTCCCTGGTTTCGCGAAAACCAAGGACTATTTTACTCCCTGGTTTTTGCGGCGAACAAGGGGAGAAATCCCTCTATCTTCTGGTCGCGAAAGCAGGGAGAAAATCTTTCTCGTTTTGCGAATTGTAAGGGTAAGGGTAAGGGTAAGGGTAAGGGTGGGGGTGGGGGTGGGGGTGGGGGTGCGGGGGCGGGGGCGTGGGCGGCGGGATGGGGGCGGGGGCGGGGGCGGGGGTGAAGTTTTTTATTTTTGAAATAATTTTTTGAAAAAATAAATTAAAAATTTAAGTTGGGTTATCCTAGTAGCCTTGTAGCTCAAAATCGGGTTAGGTTGGCCTAGCAAATACGGCCAAATAAAATCGGACCAGGGTTAACCCATCCCAATTTTTGTGTGGCCCGTCTAATTTTGAGTTGGACCGGCCCGTATGGCCTATTTGCCATCTTTAATATTCGATTAAGCTGAGAATGTCTAAATAACTTGTTTGATTTAAGTTAAAATTATAATTCAAGTTAATCGAATTGATAAAATATATTTTTCATCTACATATTTTGTAAGATTCACAATTTACTACTCACTTATTATCTATAAATTTTATAAAATTTACAATTTATGAACACTTAAAAAAATAATTTAAACAATGACTAACATATACTAAGCATAAGGGTGCCATAACTAAAATTTTAAATCTAATAAGATGAGCAGCATGTCCCCTAGTAATTAGATTGCTAAAGAAGAAGATAAAGAAGTCAGAAAATGACACCCAAATATTGACAAATTGTACAATTTTGTACATTTGTGCCTCGTGAGAAGAATGCCACTAAAATATCAACAAAATATAGACTTTTGCCCTCGTGCTAATACTGTGGGTGGGATTGCCACCAATAGTATTGACAAATTGCAGTATCAGTGTACAAATTTGCCACCACTTGGTCTGGGACTCGTAAAGTCATTGCCATCACATTTTTTATTTAAAATCTACATATTGTGTGAGAATGATCTAGTCTTTATAGTCTTTTTAAATTTTAATTTTACAGAAAATCCACTCGTAGATTGTTCAAATGGGTTACGAAGAGAATAAACTTTGAAAGAGAGACTATTAGACGAGTACTGTAGAACAATCAGAAAAAATCGTAGAATTTAAACGATCAGTAAATGAATGGTTAGTTGTAAATACCTCATTAGTTGATAAAATTCTATTAGTTTAATTTAAAAATTAATTTTTTAATGTAAAACTTGTCATTTAGTAAACTAAAAAGAGTCGACTATCGTGAAACTTCTAATAATAATTTAAAAACTCGATTAGTGATAAATCTTCTTTCTAATTTTTAATCTATATTATATACATGATAATTTTTTCCGTGCAAGTAAATTAAGTTGAAATTCTTAGCCGACATAAAACTTTATTCATGTGATAGAATTCTCTTGGAATAAGACAGCAACGTTGTCATATACACATTATAAAAATTAAAATTAAAATTTCACAAAAGAGAATCAAACTTTTCATCCTAATTTTTTGGAGAAAATTATACATAAGGTTCTAAACTTTAGGGTAAAATTATATTTAGGTCCCCAACTCCAATTTCGTAGCACTTAGGTTCTCAATGGATGGAAATCACCAATTTTTGTCATAATAAAAATAAAGGTTAATTACACTAATGGTCTCCATTCTTTCAGGTTTGTAACGATTTCATCCCCATTCTTTTTTTTTTATTTAGCAGATATCATCCATATTCTTCCATTTATACTCACATATGGTCATCAAATCACTATTTTTCACTATTCTAAAAATTCTTGGATAATTTTGCCCATTGACTTAAATAAATTAAAATGATATGAAAAAAAAATACAATGAAAACATTGCAATTGGGCCCTAAACCTTTTCAAAAGTACAAATAAATTTTAAACTATTTTATTTTATTCAGATAAGTGTTCTTCTCCAACTCAAAAATAATCACCGCACACACACACACACACATCACCATATCTCTATTTCATATATATATATATATATATATATATATCTCTCTCTCTCTCTCTCTCTCTCTCACTCTCACACACACACACACACACACACACACACACACACACAACAATGACATAGGAATCCACCAGCACCACCGTGTCTTCTGGTGGAGAAAGTGCTTCAAGCTTCGGGCGGCAGTTTTACTAGTGTTATGATAGGATGATGAGGCCGCCTTTTGATCTTCTTACTTCGCATTGCTGTTTTGGTAGAGTTTTTTTTAGGCATAGTAGTTCTTTCCAGCGGCTTGAACACCTAGGAGCCTTGGAGGAAAATAAGTAAGGATCTGTAAGAGAAATCTCATTTCTCATTAGCAGTTTGGGCATATCCGGTGATCTAGCTGCAGATGTCGTTGTCACTGACCTCATCGGTTTCTGAATCGAAGAGCGCTGTAAAGGCATGAGCTTCCCGACAGAGAATAACTCGTCGGCGGGGAGCATAGTGATCGGATCTTCGAGCCAGAACTTAAAATCAACAAAAGCAGAATTATTTTCTCCCATTTTAACGGTGTGCTAAATCTTCCATTTGTAAAGACACGACAGGCTCAGCCCCAAGAATTCCAAGCGCATAATTATTTTCTCCCATTTCAGCAAATTCTGGTTGAGCACAGGCCTTTGGGTTCTTGGCCTAAAACCTTCATCAACAACACCACCGCTTCCTCATCCACAACCTCCAACATATGGAACAGTTCTACTGGCGGCGCAACCGCAAACGGCAGCGAGGCTGGTGGTGGGAACTACCCCAATCAATGGCATGATAATTTGCCAAGCTGTAATCCATATCAGTGAATCTTCATCTCAGAACTCTTTAAAAATTTAGCCAAACAACAGACAAAATTTCTAGGAATTTTCTTTGCTTTCATATACAGATTTCCTTAATCTGGATTTGGAATTAATATTAGATTTTTAGGGTAGGGTAGTGTAGGGTAGGATAGGGTAGGGTGGGGTGGAGAAAGATGATTTCTTTTGAGTTGGAGAAGAACACTTATCTGAATAAAATAAAGTAGTTTAAGATTTATTTGTACTTTTGAAAAGGTTAAGGGCCCAATTACAATGCTTTCATTGTATTTTTTTCTATCATTTTAATTTATTTAAGTCAAGGGGCAAAATTATCCAATAATTGTCAGAATAGTGAAAATAGTGATTTTGGGACCATCTGTGAGTATAAATAGAAGAATGAGGATGAAATCGTTACAAATTTGAAAGAATGGGAACCATTAGTGTAATTAACCATAAAAATAATAATTTAGTGAAAAGGATGATTATAATCTTATTATAAAAAAATCAAAAGAAAAAAAAATTCAAGGGGATAGAGATGGGGAAAGGAAAAAAAAATCCGAAGAATCCATCAAAAGGGGTGGAGGAGAGGGGATTACTATTGTGAAAATAATTGCAACTGTACAATATTGTTAACAAGTAATAAAGTGGACTTAATGAGTTCGGATTATCGTTCCTACGAAGACTATTTTATTTAGATACTAGCCCAATTAATTCTAATCCTAATCTATTGAAAACGATTTAAAATACGTTTATTTGAACAATTAACCTATGTGAACACAAATATCAAAGATTTATCAAATATAATTATTAAAACGTTTGGATTCACGAATTCACCGTAGTTATCATCTCTCTCCTCTCAAGATTTCTTCCTAATGTTGTACTCGGTCGAATTTACGAATTTAACATAATTTACCTCTCTTGAGTTCAAATTAGCCCTATCTAATTAAGTCAGCTCACCATATCTCTATGTGAAGTCAGAATAATCCTTAACTAGATGCATTAAATCTCATAAGAATTCAATTTAAGACCGCAACAATAATAAAGCGTATCTCTACTTTCTATCCAATTGTTGAATTTTACTACGTGGTCAAGATTAATAACTTACCTCTCGGTTTGTTACATTCCAAAATTTAATGAAATAATGGATAATTATTTCAAGCATTACGAGAAGAAGTAAAATCAATACATAATCAACATAAATCAAAATTTGAGAATTGAAATTAAAGAATCTAAACTAGATTACATTGTTCGTCCAAACTATAAGTTTAACTATTCATCATACGAAAAAAAGAAACACATGAAGAGTTTGGAATACATAATCGGATTTAAATAAAGGAGGATGAGAAAAAATTGAATATCTTGCACCAATAATTCACCATCTTCACGTCCCTATCTTCAAAGCATTTGTCGTTATTCCTTTTATCTTTTAGTTGTCTATTGTTTTTTTATTTTTTCCACCCCTAATCTAACCTAAATTAGGTCTTTATATAATAATTACGTCCCTTAAACTCGTTTTAATTGAAAAGGACACAACTACCCCTGAGTTACAACTTAAAAAAAGCAAAAAATACTTAATGCGGGCCGTGGTTTTCAAACCGCGGAAAACAGAATTTTGCCGAGGATTGGCTGCGGTTTGCAAATTGCTGCCCCGACTGTGGCAAACATAATTTTTTTCATCAATTTGCAAGTTGGTCTCCAAACTTTCAAAGTTGTACATTTTGGTCTTTTTTTGCTCCAAGTCCTTCAAGATTGATCTCAAAACTTTCAAGAGCTTCCAAATTAGTCCCAAAACCTCTTTAGTCATCCAAATTAGGTCTTTCACAAGTTTAGAAGTGTGCAATTCAATCCTCAAATTTTTTGTAAGTTAAAATCCACTTATGAAACTTGTAACATTCCTCTAATGGCTCTTTTAATGGTTCTTATCACTCCCATGCCATCATGTCAATCTTCAAACACTTTCGATCAACTCCTATATAGCTCGAATGTTTTTTTTTTTATATTTTTGCTCCATTTACCTCTATTTTGAAGTTTTATCTACAATGACAACATTTATATTAAATTAAGTAGATATCCACTCAAATTACAAATATATATCAAGTTTGTAAGATAGGATAAGCGTGTAAAATACACTTATCAATTACCAGTTTAAGAAATGGCGTACAAAATGATTATCGGAGTTTGTTAAAAATTTACAAAATGATTTTTCAAGTAATTTTTTTACAGTAGTAATCATTTAAGTTTCTAATATGCAGACAAACGTAATTAACTAGTACGTTACGTGAGACAAAAGATGTCCCACCTTCAAAATTTGCCAACAAAAATGTAATATTTCACTAATTGACTGCTTATTAAAATAAAATGAATACAGAAAAAATGTGTGTCAATTACGTATTTAACTATAATTAATACAACATTGTGTGACGTGACATACTACTTAAAGTCGTTTATGTCCACGTTATAATTTTATAATATCACTTAAAATTTTAGTTAACGTTTTCAGTCAAGTGACTTTTAGTGTAACTATACAAACTTAAGAAACTTAAGTAAATGTTCTAACAAGAAAATTACTTTTTAACAAACAGTTGTGACTTTAATTGACAAATTGTATAATTTTTTCTAGATTTGTGTACGATCTCTTGGGGATATTGCCACTAAAAATTCAGAAAATGAAACTTTTTGGAACGTGAGCACCAAAGTACTCACAAATTGTACAATTTTGTGCGCGTGCTATTTGTGCATGGATAGCTGAAAAAAATTTATAGTTTTTAAGTAATTTTTTATTTTATAATTTTGTTTCTTATTTATAAATAATAAAAGTTACTGAGTTGAAAACAACTTTTATTTTATAATTTTTTATTCTTATTTCTAAATAATAAAAGTTACTTCTTTGAAAATAACTTTTATTTTACAGTCCAAATAAATAACTTGTGAGTTTTAACATTTATCAATACAAAACGTATGTACATCAAACTTAATTTTCACTTATAAGTAAACCATTTATGCTAAGCCAAACATGGTACACATTTCTTTATTGGTTATGATAAGGCTTAAAGATACAACCATCACATGCGATATGGTGTAGCTACCTTCATTATAAACAATGACTTTTAACTAAGAATGGACTAATTTAGAGACAAATTCATCAATGTTTCTATCAGAACTTCCACCTTCATCAACAGCTTCTCTAGCCAATTCCTTCCATTTTGTGGCATTTTTCCTGATCTCTTCCCCAGTCTCGCCTTCCATCACTTGTCTTGTGCAACGATCAATTGTTTCCCGGCTAACTATCCCATTTTCGTCGGATTGTGCTCGGATTCCCATCTTCCAAACATCCATCACGTATTTTGCATTCGTACTTTGGTCAGTCCATTGTGGCATTGCTACCATTGGAACTCCCGCACTCAATGCCTCCAATGTAGAATTCCACCCACAATGTGTTATAAAGCAACCTACTGACTTGTGTGCCAAAACATCCAATTGAGGACACCATGACACTATTAGCCCTTTCTCACTAGTCTCTTTAGCAAAATCTTTGGGAAGTTTTGACTCTTCAGATGATCTAACAACCCACAAAAAGTACTTGTTGCTCATTTTTAAGCCCCATGCCAATTCTTCCATTTCCTCCATTCTTAATTGTGCCATGCTTCCAAATGAAACATAAATTACTGACTCGGATTCTCGTTTATTGAGCCATTCCATGCAGACACCGGTCATTGGCTTATAGACACTGAGACCGTATTCTCTATCATCTTCGAGGCGCTTGTCTAAATACATTGATGGTATGGTCGGTCCAATTGCCTTCACCGGTGATGACTTTGCCATCCAATCAATCACCTAAGTAGCAAGAATATGTTAAACTTCATTATGTGTATACTCATGATATATAACTTAATCGTAGCTATGATGCGATTCTTCCACTATTGGGCTTATCACAAACAACAAAACTTCGTGCATAATACTGCAACAATAAACTAAAACTTATTTCAATAAATACGATAAATTTCAAACTTTCCCATTTTGACGCACGTATAGAATTAGGCTTGTTGAATGTTGACACAGGACAAAGAGGAAGTCAATAGTGGGGGTTTGGGAAGAAGGCATATGAAACTCATGAGCTGTCCGGTAATAAAACCAGTTGTTGCTAATACCTTCTTCTCTGTTCCTTCTTCCATAACGTGAGCTCGTTTAAACAAATTCAAAATGATGTTGAAGAAGTAGTTTTACCTCTTCCTCCAACTTGTGGAAGGTATTGAAAAGTAGCCAGTCAGCTTTTTCAATATTTTGGAACTGATTAACAACGATGTCGAATAGAGGAGGATATGATCCATGAACATAAAGAAAAGAAGGCATATCAGAGGGCTTCAATGGAGGCAATCCAGGAATCAAAATTTCACTGTCTGAAAGTGGAAGTTTAATATCCCCTTTGTAGGCATGGTAGTATATGTGATCCACAGCACAAGACTGAGTGAAAAATGCTGCGCCAACCAATCCGAGTTTCTTGGCTAAATCAAGACCCCATGGAAGAAATGGATCATAAATTATACAATTAACAGGGCAACAAGAGCTCTTAAGCCTTTGGATAAGTTCTTCTAGAGTTTGTGTCCCAACTTGTCGAAAACGAGATGAATATTCATCTGCACTCTCTCCTTTAAATCCTGTTTCGTCGAATCCATCAGATATTGTTTCCACAGAAACAGAACCTGAATATTCTTGCATACTCTTGAATACATGTTTAGTCGCAGCTAGTGTGACTTTTATTCCTTTATGCCTCAAACGCCGCGCGAATTGGAGCATAGGATTTATGTGACCTTGGATAGGAAAAGGCAAGATCAAGCAATGAGCTTTGCAGTCTTCTTCTCCTTTCTCCATCCTAAGCCTAATCAACTGTAAAAGTCTTAGTGGTGCTTGTGAAATTGGGATTTCCTCAAGTCACCTAAGACATTATCATTATCGTGTTGTTTAATGTCCATTTATTGGCGCAGCCACTATATACCAACCTCAAAGATTCAAGTAATTACCCTAAAATTCAATTTTGTCAATTTTTGCCCCATATTTAACTTTGAGAGGAGATATGAGCATGCTGGGCCAAGCAAACTTTATTTCCAAGAAGTAGGTGATGTCAAATTTTAATTAACTTGCAAGTGTACGAATCTATTGGAATATAGAAAAGTAGTAACGAGGTCGATCCCACAGAGATTGCAATGAAGAAAGTCTAATTTTAATCCAAATTAACTATTATTCTAGGATAGTTGAGTCGAAATGAGTTTGGTTGAAATAATTTAACTTAAAGACTAATTAAATATGCTAAATAATTAAGTTGAAATAATCAAGTTGTTTAACGTACCAAGGTTTCGGAATCCACCATTGTTTAACTTAGCAATTATCTAGTTATTGATTAATTCTAAAAAAACAAACGACAACACGAAATCAATTTATTGCCGTCCTAAAATATTTATCAATTAATTCCAAAAGAAGGAAATCAAATATAGGCTCTCCTTATGCTTCAAACTTAAATTCCTTAAGCGTTCCTCGTATCAAATTCAATTAAAAGAAAAAAAATAATCAAAAATTTCCTAAGCATTCTATGTATCCCAAATTGATAAAAAGATAACGGAAAATCAAAAGAAATTAATAGAACATGTTTAAGCACCAAGCACGAATTAATTAAATCAATTTCTAACAATCAAGAATACATGATATTTAAGATGAAAGAAATTTTATCTAATTAATTCAACAAGAACAAATCATGAAAGTTAAAGCTCTAAAACGAAATTAAACGAATAACAAAATAATCACTGTGCTAAAACAAGGTTTCATCGTCTACCTTGGCTCAAGAAAATTAGAAGAACATAATTAAATTAAAAAGAAAAGAATTGATAGAACCCGACATGGATTTAAAGAGTAGAAATCTTTGAAAAACTCTTGATCGCCAAGTAGTTATCTTCTCTTGTTTCTTCCGTCTTCCTCCCAATTCGACTCCCCAAAAATCCTCATATTTATGAGAATATAACTCATATTTATAATACCCTAATGATGCCCCAAAATATCCCAAAAACATTCCAAAATCCGTGGCCCATAAGTTACCTAATTGTCTTAGGATTCAAAAAAGGAAATAAAATTTACACAGCCGGATTTAGCCTGGGCGATCATGGTTTGGCCTCTACTTTCTTCTTCAGTCGCTGGGTGCTCGCTTAGCATCGCCCAGCTTGGCTATTTTAAGTTCTTGCAATCTGGTCCTTTCAGTTTTCACAGCCTCCAATTTGGTCCTCAAGTTTTGGTTATTGGTCATTTTAGTCCTCAAACTTTTTATAACCTCCAGTTTGGCCCCTTCAACTTTCAATTGAGTGCAATTCGATCCTCGCACTATTGAAATATCTTCTAATTTATTGCTCTTTTCGTCCAATCTTCTCCAATTGTTCACAAACGAATCCAAAACTGAAATAGAAACAATAATAAACTAGATTAAGTAGAAAATCAACTATATGATGGGATAAATGCTTAATTCAAAGGCCAAAATAAGTGCACAAAACGCACTTATGAGTAGGTAAAACCGTGTTTTTAAAAAAATCCAAAAAAATTACTTAAAAGTATCTTTTAAAGCTTCAAACAATTTTCACTAAGCATAGATGTTACTTTTAGGAAACTTTACTTTTATTTTCTACTTAGCCAAACATGCTCGATTTGCTACGTAATTCGATGTAATATAGCAGAATTGACGGATTCATGTCTAGTAGCATTTGATATTTAAGGAGGAGGAGTAAAATGAAATTGCGATAGAGTGAGGTGCATAAAGTTAGAAACTTGCGGCACATAGTTAAACGAGACACTTAAAAAGGGTAAGAAATTTTATCCTTAACATTGACTTAAATAAGGGGAAGCATCAGACTGGAAAATGAAGATCATAACAGAACATGACATCCTGCCTAAAATAAACGAGACACGAAAGAAGAGAAGAAATGATGTCTCGTGTTCTACTTTAATTACAAGAACACTAGCCAAGAACACTAGCCAAATATTATTCAGTAGAACATTGAATTGGCTTGAGTAGAACACTAGCCAAATATTATTCAGTAGTAAGCTAACTTCATTATTTCTTGTAATTAAAGTAGAACACTAGGCAAATATTATTCAGTAGTAAGCTAACTTCATTATTTCTTGTAATTAAGAATGGACCAATTTAGAAACAAACTCTTTTTCGTCAACGGATTCTCTAGCCAATTCATTCCATTTGGTTGCATTTTTCCCGATCTCTTCCCCCGACACTCCTTTTTATAAGCAATTCCTTCAATTTCGAAACAAACTTTTCAATGTTTTTATCAGAACCTCCATTTTTATCAACCGCTTCTCTAGCCAATTCCATTTCGTGGCATTTATCTTTTTCTCTTCCCCCGACTCTACTCCCATCGCTTGCTTCGTGCAACTATAAATTGTTTACAGGGTAAACATCCCATTCTCGTCCAATGGTGCTAGGATTCGCATCTTCCAAACATCTACCACGTATTTTGCGTTTGTGGTTTGGTCGGTCCATTGTGGCATTGCCACCATTGGGACTCCCAAACTCAATGCCTCCAATGTAGAATTCCACCCACAATGTGTGATAAAACAACCTACTGACTTGTGTGCTGTTGTGCGATTTATATCCCGCAAGTGGACAGATCGTGGACAAGTAATATAGTGATAAAATAAAGTGTCGAACCCACGATGACTAGATATTAATTTAACCTATTAATTTATAATTCTAATTCTAACAATAAAACGAAACACAGATTTAATTTTGATGTGTGATTATAAACTAATTTAACTAATTTAATTAAATTGAAAATAACAATAAGAAACTTTAAAAAGGTAAGAACGAATTCATGATCTACTAACTCTAGGATTTGCGAATCCACCAACACTTTCCTTAATCAAACATCCGTTTAACTGTTTTAGCTTATAATTACCATAGATTGAAAATCAGCGTTCCCAAATTAATCGAAAGCCTCTCTCGATGGTCAATCAATTCTATATGTTATGCGAACTTCATTATCTCTAATTAAGCTTCGAACATAAACACATGCATTAAAATCTCAAGAACACCTAAATAGATTTCATAAAGTATAATAGTAATCTCTATCTATTATTGGACCATATGTTATTCAATACCACGTGCTTAATCTATATTGAATCTCTCGACTTCAATATAGATCACAATATATTCTAATGGTGATCAGGCATTAAAATAATAGAAAAACTGCATAAAGAATAATCAATCCAAAAGCAATTAATTACTAAAACAGAAAAACTTCTAATTAATTAAAAATCATGAGGTTTCATCGTTCATCCTAGAAAAAGTAAATTAGCCGGACATGATTTCGACAATTATGACAATAATTGACTTCATCATAATCCGGCAAAAGAAAAAGAAGAAGAAATAAATACAACCCGTGACTCCGGCTGAAGAATCCTCAATCCCGAGCCTTGATCCTCGATTCTCCTCTTGTATCTTGTTTCCAAAATTCGTCTCTCTTTGTTATGGCTATCCTCTGCCTTTTATAATGCTCTCAAAAAGACTCCAAGACGTGTGTTTAAGTTGTTGAATCAATATGGACTTCGTAGAGTTCTAAATCCATCAGGAATCTGCCAACTGCTGCCGCGTATGCCCATGCGATCGCATGGTTTAGAACCTTGCGATCGCATGGTTCTATGGTTTGACATTCTGCTGAAATTTTTGTTGTCTTGCGATCGCAGCCTTCGTTAACCATGCGATCGCATGGTTAACTTAGGTTTGTTCCTGATTTCGTTTCTTTGATATTTGCATGCTAAGCCCTCCAGGTCTCTTTATCTGTTCAATTTAGTCATCTTTTCTTCTCTTTGCGCTCTTTTCATCCCATTTACACTTGACTTTGATTATTTCTTAAAATAATAAGAAAACAAGATGCAATTAAACTGAAAACAACTAAAAGTACTAATAATCATCCCTTTTTGTGAGCCTAGGAAAGTACAAAATAGTACTTATCAAATACCCCCAAACTTGAACTTTTATTCGTCCTCGAATAAACTAGCTAAAAACAATCATGCACTTAAAGAAATAAGTAATAACACAATTCACAATATAAATAGCTTGCCGTTCTTGCTTCAGCTTTTGCAAAAAGAAAAACTTATAATTCATGACGAGTGTTCAAGTATTACTATTGCAAATGTGATTATACTCAAACCATACTTGATACGTGTGTGAGACCCGTTAATCTGATTAACTTAAATTCTATGGTGGTGATAGCCCAACCACTGGGTCAACTTTTCCTTTCCTTCTCGTAAGGTACACTTCCCCCAAAATGATGTTTTCTCTCAAATCTCGAGATTTTGGTTCAAAGGTAACACTTCGCTCATTATTTTCTTGTTCGAGGTTGGTTGAGAAAACTAATAATTGTGACAACCTAAGTATATGAAGATTCTCCAATTTATGAGCACTCTCGACCAGAAAGTTTCTACTAAATAAGTCAAACCCATTAGTTATCTAATCTCCATATTTACTTTGCAAAGAATTTTTATTTATTTTTTATTTTTTTATTTTTGACAGAAATAAAAAAAAATTAAAAATAATTTTTTTTTTATATAGATCTTATGTGCAAAACTCAATCCATTAAGCTTTCTAAATGACTCATGTAACGAGCTTGAGGTTGATGACTCCCAGGTCTTTCGAACCTTAGGGCATCAGATTTTGAGAAACCCCTACGGACCTTTTCACTCGAGTCAAATAGGCTACTAAAAGAGTTATAAGATATTAATAAAGTGCAAAACTCAATTCATTAAGCTTTCTAAATGACTCATGTAACGAGCTTGATGTCGATGACTTCCAGGTCTTTCGAACCTTAGGGCATCAGGTTTTGAGAAACTCCTACGGACCTTTTCACTCAAGTCAATTAGGCTACGAAAAGAGTTGAGCAAAAATAATAATAATTTTTGTTCCTTGCGTGCAATAAGTTCATGCGTGAGGATTATATTCCTAACATTTGGTCATTACTTAGTTTCCTCTAACTGGTCTAAAGTGCTCCACACAAATTTTCAACATACATGGAATCAATCATAACCTAGATAGCCACTATCACAGTTTAATTACCACACTTTCTCACTATATTGGTTATTTGTTCGAGATACGGATGATTTTTAGGTTTAAACAGGTATCCTATTATTTTCAACTTAAGTGCACCAACATAGCTAAAAATCATTTTAACTGGCCGACACAACACAATATCAAACATGGTCAAATAGTCTCACATTTAACCAATAGTAATAATTTGTTCACAAGTCATGGATTAAAGCTAAATAATTAAATAAAAAGTTGCATCATTAGCCGGCAAGACTATTCATATCATATAAATATGCAAACAAATAAATATAAATAATAATTTTTTTTTAAACAATTTAACAATCAATATCAAGTATTATCATCAGACCACACATTTTTTCGCTACCCCCAAACTTGAAAGATACATTGTCCCCAATGTAAAAATAATTCAAAGGAGTATATAAAGATCAGAGACTACCCAGATGTGGATCGAATGGTGCTGAAGAAGAAGTATGGTATGAACAATTGGTGGAGATATCTGTACAAGTTGGTCGACAAATCTTTGCTTGAATGTCATCCAGCCAGTCCTTAAGTTGTAACCCTAAAAAGAAAAGAAAGAAAAAAGGAATTTATTAATAATAATAAAATAAATTTTTTTTTCGGAAACAGTGCGATCGCAAGGACAAAATGTCCTGCGATCGCGAAGAATAAAAAATCTGGGCAGAAAGCTTTCTGCCTAGGCCATGCGATCGCAGAGGGTTATACCATGCGATCGCATGGTACAAAATTTGAATTTTTTTTTTTTTAAATTTAAATTAATGGAAAAACGTATATGCAAGATGACGATGATTGTAGCCTCAAAGCCTAAGAATTAAAAACCTACTTTAAATCCTAAAAACCTAAAACGTGTAAATTATCAATTGAAATCCTAAAATTGAAATAATACGAAATTTAAATAAATAAAAGGGTAGAAAAATGGGTTGCCTCCCATTGAGCGCTTCTTTAAAGTCATTAGCTTGACTTTGTCGTGGTAATCGCTCAAGACACTTTGAATAAATCTTTGGAGGACCTGTTCTTCTTGCTTTGATCAACTTCTGAACAATTTTTGTTTACCTTCCAGAGCTTGATTTTTCCTTTATCATACTGATATGATTTTGTTTTGCCGCCCTGCTCGAATTCAACTAAGAAAATTTCACCTTCTTCATCAGCTTTGGTCACAGAAGATGGATGAAACTCCTCTTTCTGCACATATTCTTCTTCTCGAAGTGGTGCCTCCTGGTGTTGGGTAACAGCTTTATCATCTAAGCTCCCTCCCTTCTGGTCAATGACATCAATCTCGAAGCAGGAATCTGAAGAACTTGGAAATTTAATTGCTTTGAACACATTGAATGTAATGTGTTCATCATTCACTTTCAGCATAAGTTCTCCTTTTGGAACATCAATTACTGCCCGACCAGTAGCCAAGAAAGGTCGATCCAAAATGAGTGGTACATCCCTGTCTTCACACATATCCAGAATAATAAAATCAGCAGGGAATATAAATTTGCCAACTTTCACCAATATGTCTTCAACTATTCCCCTAGGGCGTTTGATTGTTCTATCTGCAAGCTGGAGTGTTACTGTTGTCGGCTTTGCTTCTCCTAAACCGAGCTGCTTAAAAATAGAGTAAGGCATTAAATTTACACTAGCACCCAAATCACATAATGCTTTATCAAAAAATAAACTACCAATAGTGCAAGGAATATTAAAACTCCCTGGGTCTTTTAATTTTGGTGGTAGCTTGTTTTGCAATATGGCACTGCATTCTTCAGTTAGCGCTACTGTTTCGTGTTCTTCCAACTTTCGCTTATTTGCAAGAATGTCCTTCATAAATTTGGCATAACTAGGCATTTGAGCTAAGGCATCAGCGAATGGTATGTTGATGTGAAGCTTTTTGAATACATCCAGGAACTTCTTGAATTGCTGGTCTAGCTTATGTTTTCGCAACCTTTGAGGAAATGGGATAGTAGGGACGTAAGTCGGTGGTGGAATATAAGCTGGTGGAGAGTCCTGTTTTGGTACAACTTCTGCATCTAATTTATTTTCTCTCGCTTTGTCGGACACAGTTTCCTTTTCTACACCTGGCCTAGTCACATGAATCTCTGGTAACTGAACACCGCTCCTCGTGGTAATTGCATTTACTTGCTCATTTGGATTGACTTCAGTATTGCTTGGCCATGTGCCTGGTTGTCTCTCAGTCAACAATTTAGCCAACTGCCCAATCTGATTTTCCATATTCTTGATAGCAGCATCCTGTCTTTTCTGCATCTCCTTCAATTCAGTAACAGTTTCTTCGAGTCCTCCTTTTTTCTCTTGTGGCATTCCCTGATTTGGTGGATTTTGAATATTTTGAGTGTTGCCATATGAGAAGTTTGGATGATTTCTCCATCCAGGATTGTAAGTCTGTGCATAAGGATTATTCTGCTGACGTTGAAAATTCTAAGCATATGCAACTTGTTCAGGGGATGATATATCAACTTTGGTCAAAGGACACTCTGATGATTGATGGTTTGCTCCACATGTTACACAGATTGGTAAAGGCATCTGAACCATATTAGCTGAATGAGAATATTTTATTGATTCCATCTGCTTTGCCAATGCATCAATTTTTGCCAATAAAAGTGAATTGGTGTCCACCTCATGTAATCCTGCTGCTTTCTTCTGCAATCCTCTTTCTGGCCACATAATAAATTGTTCACTCATGGTTTCGAATAGATCATAAAGGTCACCGGCGGATCTATTTTGGATAGAGCCACCTGCTGCAGAATCTACTGAAGAACGACTGGTTGGAGCTAGTCCAGAATAGAAATAATGATTCTGAGCTGCTAAAGGGAAACCATGACTTGGACACTTCCGGAGCAATTGTTTGAATCTTTCCCATGCTTCGTGAAAATTTTCCAACTCAGATTGTTGAAAATTGGAAATTTCATACTTCAATCTGTTTACTCTGGCTGGAGGAAAATATTTCAATGTGAATTTTTGGATCATATCTGTCCAAGTAGTAATGCTCCCAGGCGGTAGAGAATCTAGCCATTCTCTAGCTTTATCCTTCAATGTATGTGGAAAGAGCCTCATCTTCAGTGCTTCTTCGTTAACACCGTGGTATTTGAAATTGCCACAGAATTCATCGAAGCGAGAAATATGGTAATGAGGATTTTCATCTGTCATCCCATAAAACGGCAGGTTGTTCGAGAATAAATTCATTACATCTGGCCTCAACTGGAAGTTGTCGTGTCCATAAGGTGGATAGACTATGCTGGACCGATTTTCAACAATCGGTGGCATCATATACTCACCCATAAGAATATCTCGTTCACTAACTTCAACTGGTCGAGCTGTTGGTGGTTGATTATTTATCTGATCATGCACTTGATTGTCTGCCATTGTGTCTTGCTGTGTTTTCTTTTCTCGTTTTTCACGTTGTCGTCGGTGAAAGCTTCGTTCAATTTCTGGATCTAAATCAAATAGATCAAGATTTTTTGTACGTGGCATGCACACTTAACACCTGAAAAATTAGAAAATATATACAATTCAGCAGTATCACGAAAAATTTAAGAATAAAAATAAAAATAAAGTAAAATAAATAAAAAAATAATACTAAAAAGAATTGTTAAAAGCTAAATTATAAATTAACGTAGCAATTAATAAAACTAGTCCCCGGCAACGGCGCCAAAAACTTGTTGTGCGATTTATATCCCGTAAGTGGACGGATCGTGGACAAGTAATATAGTGATAAAATAAAGTGTCGAACCCACGAGGACTAGATATTAATTTAACCTATTAATTTATAATTCTAATTATAACAATAAAACGAAACACAGATTTAATTTTGATGTGTGATTCTAAACTAATTTAACTAATTTAATTAAATTGAAAATAACAATAAGAAACTTTAAAAAGGTAAGAACGAATTCAAGATCTACTAACTCTAGGATTTGCGAATCCACCAACACTTTCCTTAATCAAACATCTGTTTAACTGTTTTAGCTTATAATTACCATAGATTGAAAATCAGCGTTCCCAAATTAATCGAAAGCCTCTCTCGATGGTCAATCAATTCTATATGTTATGCGAACTTCATTATCTCTAATTAAGTTTCGAACATAAACACATGCATTAAAATCTCAAGAACACCTAAATAGATTTCATAAAGCATAATAGTAATCTCTATCTATTATTGGACCCTATGTTATTCAATACCACGTGCTTAATCTATATTGAATCTCTCGACTTCAATATAGATCACAATATATTCTAATGGTGATCAGGCATTAAAATAATAGAAAAACTGCATAAAGAATAATCAATCCAAAAGCAATTAATTACTAAAACAGAAAAACTTCTAATTAATTAAAAATAATGAGGTTTCATCGTTCATCCTAGAAAAAGTAAATTAGCCGGACATGATTTCGACAATTATGACAATAATTGACTTCATCATAATCCGGCAAAAGAAAAAGAAGAAGAAATAAATACAACCCGTGACTCCGGCTGAAGAATCCTCAATCCCGAGCCTTGATCCTCGATTCTCCTCTTGTATCTTGTTTCCAAAATTCGTCTCTCTTTGTTATGGCTATCCTCTGCCTTTTATAATGCTCTCAAAAAGACTCCAAGACGTGTGTTTAAGTTGTTGAATCAATATGGACTTCGTAGAGTTCTAAATCCATCAGGAATCTGCCAACTGCTGCCGCGTATGCCCATGCGATCGCATGGTTTAGAACCTTGCGATCGCATGGTTCTATGGTTTAACATTCTGCTGAAATTTTTGTTGTCTTGCGATCGCAGCCTTCGTTAACCATGCGATCGCATGGTTAACTTAGGTTTGTTCCTGATTTCGTTTCTTTGATATTTGCATGCTAAGCCCTCCAGGTCTCTTTATCTGTTCAATTTAGTCATCTTTTCTTCTCTTTGCGCTCTTTTCATCCCATTTACACTTGACTTTGATTATTTCCTAAAATAATAAGAAAACAAGATGCAATTAAACTGAAAACAACTAAAAGTACTAATAATCATCCCTTTTTGTGAGCCTAGGTAAGTACAAAATAGTACTTATCATGTGCCAAAACATCCAATTGAGTACACCATGACACTATTAGCCCTTTCTCACAAGTCTCTTTTGCAAAATCTTTAGGAATTTTGGACTCTTATTGTTCATTTTTAAGCTCCATGCCAATTCTTCCATTTGCTACTTGCATAATTGTTTTAGGATGGCAACGGAACGGGGCGGGGGCGGGGGCGGGGGCGGGGGCGGGGGATTTTTCACCCCATTCCCTGCTTATAGCAGGTCGGGGCAGCTTACTGCCCAGTTTAATTTTTTTTTTGTTTTGTAAATGTAAATTTTATCGAGGGCAAATGAGCAATTTATGAAATTATGAATTATGAAAGGGTGGATATATTCACACAACATTTTATTACAAATGCACCATATTTTAATTACATAAAAAGTCCTTAGCTTTTATTTATTGTCACATTTATGTCCTTAACTTTTTTTCATCGGATTCTTATAATTAACATTTTATTAATTAACACATCTTGTTCCTACTAACAAATTTCTTCTAAAAATTCTATTAATGTGCTTTAAAATGAGGGACAAATATTTAATCGAAATTTTGTATGTATTTATTGTTTTGCTTATTTAAAAATACGAGGAAAAAATAAGTCTTTTTGTTCTTTTTTAATGAAATTTTTGGATAAGAATCGTTATCTGCGATAATATGTGCTAATTAATAGAAGGTTGATGATAAGAATGCGATGAAAAGTATTAGGGACATAAATGTAATAATAAGTAAAGATTATGGACCTTTTATACAATTTAAATGTGGTGCACTTCTAGAAAAATGTAGTGTAAATATATTTAGTCATTATGAAATGGGGAATTAAAGTTAATTCTAAATAGTACGGTTAGAATTTAAAAAATAAACTGCGTATAATATGTTTATTAAACAAAATGAAAAAAATACAAATCAATAGGTCTTGGTGTAGTGGTTTGGAATTGTAAATCAATGTTCACAACCCGGGTTTGACTCCTTCAATATCCATTTCATCAAAATATTTTTTAAAATTTTTAAAATTTTTTAAAAAAAATTTCTAGGCAGAGTAGCTCCGCCCCGAACCCAACTTGGGGCAATTATCCCCGCTTCGTACTCGTCCCGAATACCCGATTATCCGGGGTGGGGGAGAAATTCTAAACGGGGTGGGGGCCGGGGCAAATTGCCATCTCTAAATTGTGCCAAGCTTCTAAATGAGACATAAAGTACAGAGTCAGATTCTCGTTTATCTAGCCATTCCCTATATGCACCTGCGATTGGCTTATAGACGTCTTCTAGGCGCTTGTCTAAATACATTGATGGTATGGTCGGTCCAACCGCCTTCACCAGTGAAGACTTTGCCATCCAATCAATCACCTAATATGTCAAGAATTCGTTGAAACTTCATTCTATGTGTCTACTGACGATAATTTTAACTATGAAAGTAATATATCTTGTTACGCATAGTCCCGCATGGCGCACACGTCCTTCAGCATCTTGTCCGAGGAGGTTGTGAAGACGCATGGCGCTCCACATGGTCGAGGAGATTTGGGAAGAGGCATTCCTATTGCCGAGGAAGGTGAGGGCTTCCTAGTATGTGGCTGAAAGGGACCTCCCCATTAAATCACTGATGTAACGCTGGATGTGACACGGAGACCACGAGTCGCACATCGAAGGGTGGTTGACCAAGTGGAATTCACCTATAAATATCAAAGCCATTCCCACAAGAAAATGAAGATGAAAAAAAGACTCTGAGAACATTTTACATAAAATACAAGTTCTCTGTGCTAATTAACTTGAGTGTTCACACCACTTAAGAAGTTAGTAATTAGGGACCCTCAAGCCACCACCTCTACTACAACGTGTCTCCTACACCCAAAGATCTTATCAACCCGTCTCCAGATACATCACCGTGGCTCACTAAACCACATGGTCGTCCAAGTGTGTAGGAAAATCACACGCAGGAAGAAGAGGCGTGAAGTTTCTATTGGCAGTCATTTTTGGAGGTCAACATATCTTGTGATTAGGGTTATCACAATATCATGTGATAAGTGCATTTTGTGCACTTATTCGGATCTTTAAACTAAGCTTTTATTCCGTTATTTTATTGATTTTTTACTTAGTTTAGTATATTATTATTCTTATTTCAGTTTTGGACCTGTTTATAAGCAAATGGAGAAGAATGGACGGAAAGAGCAACAATTTGGTGAAATCAACGAGTAAGTTGAGTTGTTGAAGTGAATATCACAATATCATGCACAACAATTTTCAAAATAATGAGCTACGTGTAGCATTAAGCACGTTGAATGTTGAGACGGGACCAAGAACTAAAAGAGGAAGTCGCGGGGTCGGGGATAAGGGTGAGAAAAGAAGGCACATGAAAATAGTTTTTACCTCTTCCTCCAACTTGTCGAAGGTGTTGAAAAGTATCCAGTCTGCTTTCTCAATATTTTGGAACCGACTAAGAACCAAATCAAGTATAGGAGGATATTGTCCATAAATATGAAAGAAAGAAGGCATATCTAAGGGCTTTCAATGGAATCATTTCAGGAATTAAAATTTCAACATCTGGTGTTAGGATATTAATAATAATTAGGGTTATAATATTGCTCAGTGTAGTTTAGTCACTTTCTATTTGTTCTATTATAAATACTAAATGTAATTCTAACACTAATCAATTCAGTTTTGCTTAATGATAAATGTTTTGTTCTCTTCTTCTCTCTTTGTTCGTCTCTCTTACTTCGATATGCCATATTGAAATATCTAACATGGTATCAGAGCCAATTTGCATATTGAATATTGGTTTTTTTATTTTATTTTCTATCTAAGATCTTGTGTACATTACAAAACCCTAGCAAGTGGACTAAGATTATATGCTTATATATTGCTTAAACAGTTCATTCATCGTATAACTAAACATCTAATATCTTCTAAAATAATGATAGTAGAAATATACACATTTGGAAAATTAAAACAATAAAATAAATCTACAGAATCATGTATGAGTAACTAAGTAGTCATTCTACATTTGGGTAGCAATTTGATCCTTGACTTGTCCTATTTGAATTGTTTGACTAACATCAAGTTATATAACTTCTTGATCTCGACTTGATTTTGGCATATCTTGAACACTTCAATGCAACGTTCAATAATGTTCCGGCACGAGGAGTGTCTATAGTTATACATCTCTTCTTTTCCACACAGTCTTCCTCATCCACTATAATCACGCAAATAATATCTTTGACCTCGGTAAGGGGCAAGAAATTCAGACATGTTTGGATAGCCAGAATGAACAAGGTAAAATTGATGTGCCGAAGAATTGTGGTTTAAGCTGTAATACTATAAACATATTTGACAAATCATTTAAAGTATTAGAATATACTGCGGCATTGGAAATTTGTTCGACATTCTTGTAATTGCATCAACAAAAACTCGCGATCCATTAGCAATACATTCTCATCCAATGTAGACAAATATGAATACATTGAAGACATGGGAGAGCCACAAGGTAAAGCTACAAAGATCTAATGTGACAGAAAGTCTGTAATAACAGTGACAAAAAATCTAGTGTTTGATAGCAAAATTAAATACATTGGCATCAAGTATCACTTCATCACATAAGCTAAAGCAAAAAAACGAGATATAACTCAAACACTACAAGACTAAAGAACAATTAGCAGATATTTTCACGAAGACACTACCACGAGCAAAGTTCGAAGTATTACGTGACATGACCAGGGATGAGTGATAAAATATGGGGCCCATTTCTAGAAGAAACTAGACTAACTTGGACAACAAGAAAAGTTAGGGGCTAATTTTTGTATAAAAAAATAGAGAACTCTCCAGAGAATAAATATAGACCACAAAAGAATGGACCGACACATGAAGCTTATAAAAAGGTACTGGATCTTGTATGTAAATAAAAAGAAAAAGAAAAAGAAAAAGGAAAACTTTCCTATATCCACTACCCATTAATCATGTGCCCATATTGTCTTAATCTTTGACTCAAACACTGTCTGCTGTTTGTCATGCAAAATCATTAAATTATGCTTTTTGCTAGGGGGATTGCCACAAAATATTGACAAATGAAAAAAAATTAAATATTTGTTGGACGTAGTATAGATTTATTTGTATGACAAATGAAAACAAATTAATTATTTGTTGGACATAGTATAGATTTATTTGTAGATTTTGACTACTATTTACACCGACAATAAACCATCACACACGTAAAAAAATATTAGACACGACTATATAGTACTAATTAAAAAAGTTAAAGAAACTAAAATTTTACTAAGAAAGGGGAGGGAGTGGGGAGACTCACCTACAAAGTCTTGTCGAGTAGTAAGCTACCTTCACTATCTTCAATTGTAAATATCGTGCTCCGTCTATAGAAAACATGATTTACGAATATAATTTAAATAACAAATATTATGATTTTAACTCAACAATAAACCAATACAAAGAAATAAATCAAAGTTAGAAAACAAGCCTTAATTTGGAGAGTTGCGTCGAAGACATTGTCTTAAAGTCATATTATCTTTCAATTTGTGCAGTTATTATCCGCTCAATATGGCTCCAAGATAAAATTTATTTTAAGTTCGTAACGATATCTTTTACCATGTGCACTACCACATAAAGATGTCAAACATGCATTCTTCATCTTGTTGTCCAAAACAAAATAGCGATGTACACAATATATAATGTAATTATATATATATATATATATATATATATATATATTTTCTTTCTTTCTTTATAATTTACAAATATAATTAAAATATGAAATTACACTTGTCTTTAAGATTTTGTGATAAAAATTAACCACCTAATTAAAACTGATAATTTTTTTCATAAATCATGATTCTAAAGCTTTCTTAAAATTTTGTTCCCACAATTTCTTAAAACAAAACATCAATGTACATAATATATGAGCTGGACTAAACTCTCAAGTGTTTAGTCCAATTTAGAAACAAATTCATAGATGATAACACTGACTCGTAATTAATTAGAATGGACCAATTTAGAAACAAATTCATCGATGTTTCTATCAGAACTTCCACCTTTATCAACGGCTTCTCTAGCCAACTCCTTCCATTTTGTGGCATTTTTCTTCATCTCTTCCCCCGTTTCGCCTTCCATCACTTGCCTCGTGCAATTAAAAATTGTTTCCCGACTAACCATCCCATTCTCGTCCGATGGTGCTCGGATTCCCATCTTCCAAACATCCATCAGGTACTTAGCATTCGTGCTTTGGTCGGTCCATTGTGGCATTGCCACCATTGGGACTCCCAAACTCAATGCCTCCAATGTAGAATTCCACCCACAATGTGTGATAAAACAACCTACTGACTTGTGTGCCAAAACATCCAATTGAGGACACCATGACACTATTAGCCCTTTCTCACAAGTCTCTTTTGCAAATTCTATAGGAAGTTTTGATTCTTCTGATGTTCTAACAACCCACAAAAAGTACTTATTGCTTAATTTTAAGCCCCATGCCAATTCTTCCATTTGCACTTTTCCTAACTCAGCCAAGCTTCCAAATGAAACATAAATCACCGAGTTGGATTCTCGTTTATCGAGCCATTCCATGCAGGCACCAGTGATTGGCTTGTACACACTAAGACCGTATACTCTGTCGTCTTCAATGCGCTTGTCTAAGTACATCGATGGTATGGTCGGTCCAATTGCCTTCACTGGTAACATCTTTGCCATCCAATCAATAACCTAAGTAGCAAGAATCTATTAAACTTCATTCTATGTGTCTACTCATGATAACTTAACTTTGAAAGTAATATATCTTGTGATTTATTGAGTATTAGGCTTATCACAAACAACAAAGCATAAAGTTTTAACTTAACTTTTACAGCTGTAGTATTAGGCATATTGAATGGTGACACTCGACTAAGAATTAACTGAGTAAACTGAGGATGGGGTTGTTGGGCTGTGAAGAGTCTAATCATGTTGTCATTAACGTTCAAACTTGTATTAGGTTCTCTAATAGTCCTACTACATAAAAGATTTATTAGTGACCCTTGTCCTTACGCAAGAGAGTGAAAAAAAAAAAAAAAAACCTTGTATTCTTCTTCTCTATTTTTTAGTGAAAATTTGCAACGGTAAATGGACATAGCTCTCATTTTAAGAGTGAACCAGTATAAATATCCTTTTGCTCGTTTATGGTTATTATCACCCTCGAAAGTAAGAATTATGCAAATTGAAACAAAATGTTCAAAATGGTGTTTAAATAGTTTACCTCTTCCTCCAATTTGTGGAAGGTGTTGAAAAGTAGCCAGTCTGCCTTTTCAATATTTTGGAACTGATTAACAACCAATTCCAGTATAGGAGGGTATGATCCATGAATATAAAGAAAAGAAGGCATATCAGATGGCTTCAATGGAGGTAATCCAGGAATCAGTATTTCACTATCTGAAAGTGGAAGTTTCACATCCCCTTTGTACACATGATGGTAAATATGATCCACAGCACAAGATTGTGTGAAAAATGCAGCACCAACTAATCCCAATTTCTTGGCTAAATCAAGACTCCATGGAAGAAACGCGTCGTAAACTATACAATCAATGGCACAAGAGTTTTTAAGCCTTTCGATAACTTCTTCCAGAGTTTGTGTCCCAACTTGACGAAAACGAGCTAGATATTCTTCTCCGCTCTCTGCTGAAGCATGCCCTCCTTCGTCGTATCCATCTGAAATTGTTTCAACAGCAACAGAACCTGAATATTCTTGCATAGTCTTGAATAAATGTTTAGTCGCAGCTAGTGTGACTTTTATTCCTTTATGCCTCAAACGCTTAGCGAACTGGAGCATAGGATTTATGTGACCTTGGATAGGATATGGCAAGATTATGCAATGAGCTAAGCATTCTTCTTTTCCTTTCTCCATTCTAAGGCTAATTGAATCTGAAGTCTTATTGTTCTAGATAAGATTTAATTTTTTTTATAGACAAAATACACCAAAATCTGTGGTTCTTGTGAACTTTAGTTTGGTGATTTGTATGTTGTTCTACTCATCGGCGCGAATCCATATGCTGAAATAACATTATTGTTTCTTGTTCTTCTCTAGGAAATTTCCACAATTAGTCCTTAATCTTTAACACCTCTAGCAAATTTGTCCTCAAACTTTAAAATCGGAGGTTCCAGTCCTCAAACTTTAGTTTCGTGCATATTTTCGTCCCTTTTTACTGTTAATTTCTTAAAGTGAGATATACAAACAAATTTTACAATCATAGCTCTAATTTTACGTGGCAAACACGCTATCATGGTTGTCTAAGATATGGAACTGGAGCATAGGAAAAACAACTTGTCTTATCCATTAATCCATATTTCAATTTCCTCTCCTTTTTCCTTATTTAACATTTGACAGAATATGTAGGTTCTTGGATAACAACACTCCTGTAATTGTTAGTTGAAAGTTCTAATCTTCTACAGGGGGTAAAGTGTGTTTTATATTAAGACTCTGTATATTAATAACATGCATGTTTGTAAAGAGACACGATAGTATTAGATCATATTAAAAAAAAAAAGTTAAAATTTTGTTCATTATACATATGACTACTACGCATTAAGACCTAGGGTTCCATCTTAAAAAGTCAACGTTAAGAGGAGTATCGCAACTCCTTATATGTTGATTATGATTTCGATATTAAATCAATATGAGATTTATCTCCCAGCATGCCTCCACAATATAGTAGCTCGTTTGAGCACACCAATTTGGAAATTTGAATGCTCGTTTGAGCTTTAGACGGAACTGAATTACTCGTTTGAATTTAATGAGCTATAATTCTATATTAAGACTTGAAGTTCTATCTTAAAATGTCAATCTTGTTAAAAAAAAATAGCCAAAGTTCTTATATATTGATTATAATTTCGATATTTATTTGATGTGAGATTTATCCCTTAATACTACGTACAAACATGTACTAATTGTTACGGTGAGAAAACCATCTAGTTTACGTATCCAATATAAAGGCCATTGCTTGACTAAAATCACCAAAATGAAATGAAAGTGCTGTTATGGTCAGTCAAATTATTTTTGTGGGGGGATTCATTAGTGAAGAAACAAATTCATCAATGTTTTTATCTGAACTCCCTTCCTCATCATGCCTCTCTTGCAATTTCTTTCCATTTTTGTGCGTTTTTTCTGATCTCTTCGCCTTTGTCTCCCTCCATGACATGATTTATGCAACGAACAATCTCACG
This sequence comes from Forsythia viridissima, assembly GCA_030279155.1. Lineage (NCBI taxonomy): Eukaryota > Viridiplantae > Streptophyta > Magnoliopsida > Lamiales > Oleaceae > Forsythia > Forsythia viridissima. The sequence goes on from CM059041.1 coordinate 9,289,364, forward strand.
AACGAAATCAATTGGTACTCCGTTTTTGGTTGAAAATAACAATCTTAACATTGAATCGGAATACAAATTGGTGGTAGTCGGTGTTATATGAAAATTGGTTTGATTATAATTTAAAAATTGAAATGAAATATATTTAACATGCTAGTTCAATTGAATATCGACCACGAGTTGACTGATTTTTTTGCTGTATTTTTAAGGAACAATTGAGTCTTAACAAATATTATTGAACCTTAATATTCGATTTTTATTTTTATATTCATGACAATTAATCTATATAAATTTTTTATAGTGTATATAGTTAATTTATTAATTAATTATTCTTCACACCAGTTCAACCCTTCGACATTTTTCTTTTCACATTTTTCAAATAAAGGTCAACGTCAAGTTCAACAATTCTATCAAATTCATGTTGTGGATTACTGCATTAAGTGTTTGTTTGATAGAGTTTAAAAGTAGTTTTTTAAGAGATTTGATAAGAGTTGATGAAATGTGTAGTTGAAAAGTTGATAAAAATTATAGATCCCAAGAAATATGTCGTTAAAAATGAATCATTAAAAAGAGAGAGTTTATTCTAAATCCTACCAAACATAAGTTTAGGTCTTCTTTACTTGATAAAGTGTACTCGCTATTAGTTTTGAATGCACCTTATGTTACTTAATAAATAGAAGAGGAAATTGGCCAAAATACCAAGTTTCAACCGTCCATTTTGAAATATGCTAAATTTGAAAAAATAGACGAAATTTTTAATTTTTACCATCTTTTCTCTTTAACTTTACCATTTCACACCATTCGCCCACAATATCCACCTATTTACTTTGTCTTTGTTGAATTCTACTATTATTGTCACAGAAATCAAACTTCTATCATCCACCACCTGCTTTAACTGCCACCACGACGCCGTCATTGTTTGGCCTCCCCACTCAAGTATTCAACTGATTGTTTTTCATCGACATTCTGTTGAATTTTGCACTAAATAAATATTTGATTCTACTCTAAATATATTTGAGTGCATTTATTGTTTATTCCATATGTTTACTTAATTGATTATTAGATTTTCATCGATTTGTTACGATTCAATTGATTTGATATTTGACATTATTGAGCATAAATGTTGATTTATTTTCTCATTTTCCAATTGTCAATTTATCTTCTTCTTCTTCTTTTTTTTTGTTTTTGCAACTAACGATTTTTGATTTCCTAAAAAAAAAATTTGACAATTTTTGGACTAAACTGTTGATTTTTGGATTGTCAATTTTCAACAAAAATAAAAATAAAAATTCAACTGTCAATTTTTGGACTGATTTGTCGAATTTTGGATTGATATGTCGGTTTTAAAAAAAAAATTGATGATTTTTCGACAAAAAAAAAAATTTCCTCAAAATTAATTGTCAATTTATTTTGCATTATTATGTGTGCAATGTCGTAATATAGTGTGCAATTGCAAAATCCACTTTTATAACTTCTCTTAGAAGTTATTGTATGAATCTTAATTACTGTGAAATTTTAACAAAAAAAAAATAGACATTTTTACAAAAAAATATATTTAATATTTTGCATTAAAAAATAGCATATTTTCAATTCACCATTTAACTTTGATCACTTTTCAAAATTCCCATAAATAGAATTCCCGTGTCAAATTTTGTATTTTGTTAAGGGAGGTTATATTCACACCACATTTTATTATAAATGCATCACATTTTAATTATATAAAAAGTCTTTAACTTTTATTTATTGCCACATTTATGTCCTTAATTTTTTTTCCATCGAATTCTTATATTTAACATTCTATTAATTAACACATCTTGTTCTTACTAACGATTTTCCTAAAAAAATTCCATTAGTTTACTTTAAAATGAGGGACAACTGTTTAATCTAAATTATTTTTTATTTATTTTTTTGCTTATTTTAAAATACGAGGAGAAAATGAGTCTTTTTGTTCTAAAATTTTTGGACAGAAATCGTTATCAGAGACAATATTTGCTAATTAATAGAAGGTTGATGATAAGAATGCGATAAAAAAATATTAGAGATATAAATATAATAATAAGTAAAGATTATAGACCTTTTATACAATTTAAAAGTGGTGCACTTATAAAAAAATGTGGTGCGAATATATTTAGCCTTTTGTTAATTATGAAACTTTCATTGTGCACCACACAACCCTAGTCCAACAATGTCACCTCAATATAAGTCCAATCAGTCTAATTAATGCCGAAAACAAGCTTGTCTAGTAGCCATTGGACAAGTGAAAAGTGGTTGACATAAATATCAATCACTTGTCCAATGGCCAGTCCAGTGCCTTTATAACTTCTTCCCAATGTAGGGAGGAGATCAAATCCCTATTATGATAACAATAATTAAGCTTGGCAAAAACAATCTTCTTTTGTTTTCTGTTTTCCACGTCATTAATTTTTAATTTTTTGTATTTTATTATTGTAGAGCGAAAAAAATATTGTAAGATTCACCAACTTTAAAATGTATATATTACTTGATGTTATAAATTAGAGAGAACAATAGAAGAAAATAGAGAGAAATTGTGTATTTAATTATATATATATATATATATATATATATATATATATATATATATATATATATATATATATATATATATATATATATATATATATATATATAGTTTCAAACACTTGTAGACTATGTAAGAAATATCTAAATGTGATTATCAATATTGCTTTCCATATTTTACAACACTCTCCATTTGATTACCATTAGTACAATATTTGTTTCGTTAAAAACTTTGCTTGACAAAAATCTAGAGGGACAAAAAAACCAAACAAAAGAAAAAAAAATAATTATTAAAAATTTGGAGTAATTAAATACCGTCTTGTTAAAACCTTGTCAAAGAAATCCAATGGGATAAAATCTGAACGAAGAAAAAAGAGTACATATTTTCTTCCTGATTTTAATTAATGAAAATCATTGTATTGAGCTATCCATATATTGTGTGTCAATATTTTCAATGCCATTATATTTTTAAAACTTGTATAAAATAATTCTGGTGAAATGCACTTTGTGTTATAACCTCTAAGCAATAACATTTTCATACATTATCTCTGGTTAACTGTAATCAGCATGATGGTCTGATGGAATTATATTAAAAACATATCTTCTTGTTGCTCTCTTCAGGGGTCTCATATACAATTCGTAATATACGAGAGTATAACTATAGAGTTATGTTGGGAGAAACTGTATGGTTGGTTATTGATAAGTGTATTTTGTGCACTTATTCGAGCTTTTAAACTAAGCTTTTATCTCATTATATTATTGATTTTCTACTTAATTTAGTGTGTTATTTTTTATATTTCAGTTTTGGACCCATTTGTAAGAAATTGAAGAAGATTGGACGAAAAATGCAATAAGTTGGCAAATATTTAGAGAATATGTGAACTCAATTTCACTCAATTGAAACTTGAAGGACCAAAATAGAGGTTATAGAAAGTTGCAGGACTAAAGAAGATAAAATAGAAAGTTTGAGGACTAAAATGACCAAGATCCAAAGTGGAAGGACAAAAGATACAGAATTGAAAATTATAAACTGGGCGATCGCTCAACTTATAGCTGGGCGAGTGCCCAGCACTATTTTACAACAGCCAAAAGTAAAACCATTTACCTGGGTGATCGGCTAGGCGCCCAGGCCAAATTATGGCGGGGAGATTTTGTTTCCTTTTCGAGTTCTAATTCGATTAAGAAACGTTTTGACCCATGATTTTAAGGACTTTTTGGGATCTTTTGGGCACGAATTAGGGAACTATATTTATGGATGAAAAACTCATAGTCGCGTGTTGAATTTTGGAGAAAAACAAGAGACATAAACACCAAACGGAGATCAAGATTTACTTTTTCAAGAATTCAACGAAGATCAAGATCGAGACATCATCTTTTGAGTTTTCTTCTTCTTTAGGTAATGAATTCCATATTTTCTTTTTCTCTTTATTTTCTTATTATTAGTATGCTAGGCTAGTTTATTTGGTGTCAGGATTACGATGAAACTTATAGTTTAAATTCTTCTATTTAAAGACTTGATTTTTGACGATTTATTTTAATATAGTTTTGAATAATTAATTTTGATTTATTTGTATATACAATTATATACGTAGTAATTGTATGAATATTTTGAAAGCAGGCTAGACATTATTTTAATTATCTTAAAGTCCAACAGGGGATAGAGATATACTGCTATGCTTTATGTGATATTTAATTATCCATAGAAACTTAATGCATTCGTTTGTATTCCCATTCGTCATAGAGATATAGTCAATTCATACATATGAATATATTTAATTTTATTCGAGAGAAACTATTAAGCAATCTAGGGATATTGATCGTCATAACTGATAAACTTTGTCAAAATCAAGAATCAAGATAGATGAATTAACAACTATAAGTGGATTCGAGATCCTAGTACTTTTTTTTCTTAAAGTTAAAGTAATTTTCATCATTCTAATTTTTCACTTATTTGAATTATAATTATTTAATTGTTCTTAGTTTATTTTTTTAATTAGTTTTTAATCACCAAATTTCCAAAGTTAACAGATTCGATTAATGTTACTATAATTGAAATTAAACTATCTAAATCTTTGTGTGTACAATACTTGGACTCATAATCTATTTTATTACTTGTACGATCATTACACTTGCGGAATATTAAACATACAAAATCGCTAACAGTTATGAATACCCATAACTATAATATTTATAACACTTCTCATAGGATGTCCTTTACATAAAGGATATGCATTGTTAAAACCTAACTAGGAAAAACCCTATGGGAAAATTTTTAATGAAAGAGAAAGAGTACATTATTCTTTTGGATACACTATGAAAATGTCTCATTTAAAACTTTGTCAGGAAAACCCAACGGAACAAAACTCAGCTAAAGAAAAAAGAGTACAATGCGTATTTACTCACCCTCATGATATCACTTACATGTTACGACTTCATTTTTCTCATTTCTTTTTTGCATAAGTATACACCTTTTGGTGTTCGGATTGTAGGTCCAAAATTTTTATGTTTCTCTAGTAAGTTCAATTTATTTGGATTTCATTGTTTTATTTGGCTAATTAATTCTTTGACAGATTTTTTTCAATATCCTTGCTACCTTTCATAATGTGAAGTGCTATATTATGTACAAAAGTGTTGTCAATCAACATTTCTTTTTTTATTCCATTCTTTCTCATAACGACATAACTTATTGAGATTTCTCCATTTTCAATATTTTCAGGTACCTGAACATCTTCTGGGATTTTACAATTAGTTATGTCCATAAACTTTTCAAAAGTATACGCATTCTCAATGGGACCATCTTTACAATTGGCTCTATTTTTAATTTGAGCATTTTTGTTTTGGAATTAAATGTCACTGCACTTCAGGCATGCTATTAATTACCAGATATAATATTAATAGATTGTCCTTCCAGGATGTCAACATGAATTGGAGCATATACAATTGGTGTATGAGATTTGGAGGATTTAATATATTTTGTAAATGTTCAAACTAAATACGTATTATCAATATTTTTTAATGTCCATCCCAGTGCACTATGGTGGACAATCTGTACATATAATGTACTATAAAAAATCATTATATGGATAATATTAGGCTTTGACCATAAGCCAATTATAGTGGGAATAACTATGATGTTGATTTGATACATATAAGTGTTGCTGCATATAAAATAGCATTTTCTAGAATAAAGAGGAAATCATTTTGTTCTCAATAATAATGGTTTACAAATTAATTGAAGAAGTTTAACAAATAATAGTGATAAACCATTTATTATCATCTCAATTAGCATTTATTAAAAATTAGGGATTTAAGCTCACTAGCATTAACAAGAAACACGTCTTGATTGTATAATCTGAAAATTATGTTCAAAATTTTAAATTTGAGCAAAGTAATCTTACAAACTTTAAATTGCGAATAATAACACCATATAATCATCTAGTAGATGTATCTATTAGATACAAATAATATCTAGATGATCAACATGGAGGTTGACGAGCTTCATATACCACCCAAATCATTTTTAGAAATACAAGAAATTCAGTTCCGATTTTAGCTAGTGAATGTCTACTGGTTTATATACCATGAGAACATACATCACACGAGAATTCATTATATTTAAAAACCTTCTGATTTTCAATATATATTTTCATTAATAATTTGCATCATATTGATCTAAGATGGTCTAACTAGTAATGCCAACCAATAAAATTTTGAGTTATTGAACTTCTGGTTCAATGCAATATAGCAAGTCCGTCTTTTCACCAAGACAATCAATTCAACAACTAAATCATTGACTTTAATTGTTGATAAGTAATTTGATTTAATAAACTAAATCAAATCAAATAAACAAAAAGATATGATACATATAAACAAAGTTCTTTGCCTGACAAACTAAATTTCTCAAAATTGCCGTATCAATCATATCCTTTTATACGAGTAGGTGATATGATATTCTTCGAAAATTATCATATCTGAAATAGTAAAACATTGAAGTTGTACTTCTTTACTCTAATATTACACAACATTAATATTCTAAAATTGTAAAGTTGTGTTTCTTCAAGAGCAACAACACAATATTTTTCTAAAATATTGATATGTACAAATTTATGCTTCTTTAAAAATAGTCATATAATATTCGTTTAATTAAGACGTACTTTTTAGGAGCTACAACAAAATATTCTTCTAGAATATTTATATACTTAGGTTGTGTATTATTATTATTTTTTTAAAAAACAACATAATATTCTCCTAGAATATTAATAGAATTGTAAAATTGTGTTTGTTCATAAAAGTACAATTAAAAACAAATCTTATAATGTATGCTCATCATGAGCAACAATACAATATTTTTTTAATATTAAATTTGTAATATCACCCAATTTATGGACAAGTAACTTTTTTCTAGATTATTAATATAATGTTGTGCTCTTCGAGAGTTTTAATCTATTTATCAAACTTAGACTTGTATAAAGTTAATACTTAAGACTAACATAATATTCTTTTAGAATATTGATTTGTATAAAATTTTGATTTATTCAAGAATAACCAAAAAAATTCTTCTTCAATATTTATATAGTTGTGTTATGTTTCTTCAAAACATCAACACAATTTTGCTTCTTCAAAAGTATTTAATTTATTAAAATAAAATATTTAATGGATAAAAACTTCACAAATCATGTAAATCCAATCTTATAAAATATAATCAAAAGATTTGTAAGAATAAACTTACTTGGGATAAGAAAATAGTCATTTGTTGAAACTAGTACCAATTTCAAAGTTGCTACTATTCACGTAGCAATTTATTATGAATGAACCATTAGATCTTGATATACACCGTTGGATTTGAATAATTATGAGATTTGAAATTACTTTTCAAATTTCAAGACGATCGGATTGTGTACCATTGAGATGTCTATGTTTGATCACAGCTGCGAATGCTGTCCAAATTCGGCGAATTTTCTAAACTATTATTGTTGAATTTTCTCTATTTTGGGTGAGCTTCTTCGTGCTAATAACATGTTATAAACTAGAGAAAACAATAAAAGAGAATAGAGAGAAACTGTGTATTTGATTATAATGATGGACACACACACACACACACACACACAATATATATATATATATATATATATATATATATATATATGGTTTCAAACACTTGTAGACTAGACAAAAAATATCTAAATATGGTCATTAATATTACTTTCCATATTTTACAACACTTGATTATATATTAGCATAAGATTATTGTAATTTACTAAATAATGAAATTGATTGAATAAAATGTTATAAAATAATTTTTTCTCAAAATTTCAAATCAAATGTGTTTTCTACTTTTTTTTTTTGTTTTGACAAATAATTTTTCAAAATGACAAACCAAATTTGTTTTCAACAATCTTAAGATAGACTATTAAAATAAAAAATTAAAAACTAAAATGCAAAGAGAACGGTCTTGAAGTTTTTATATAGAATCTAAGAACTATTATATGGGCATGAATTCGCCATGAGCCCACAAGAAACATATGAATTTATCAACATGTTGTACACAAAGGTTAGTTTGAAAAATTTGATCGCTTGTTTAGTTGTACGACATTAATTCAATTACTATTCACGCACGAGTTTAAAAAGTGATAACTTTTGAAGTGTACTTCCAACTTAAAATTTGTGCGGTCATTGATGCTTTAATCCCTCGAGACTATTTCAGTATATGCTTAACATAAATACTATGCACGGTGTGTGGGTACTAAAAATTTGTGAAAATTGATTTTGATTTTTCATAGTAAAAAGAATGAAGATGTAAAGAATAAATATAAAAAAGGTGTTCTTTTTTGTTCCTTAATGGATGTCTACCAAGGTATAAAATTATGCCTTGGTCAAAAACACACTTGAGGCTGTTGAATAGCATTAAGATTAAGGATTTTACTACTTGTATAGCCCCACTTAGAATTGCTTATGTGGCAAAATAAAATAATGAAAAGGAAATTAAAAATAAATAATATTTTGGCCAAATGTTTCAGTCCAAAAGTGGGAAAAACAGCAACGCCACGAGACTGTGAAATCGTCCATCGACCGGCAAAAATTTATTCTCCAGCACTCATCTTCCATCTCCATTGGGCATCTTCCATCTATGACCACATTGATCGAATCATGGACACGGGTAAATGCTTGGGTATCATTTTATGTTAAGGAAAATTCAAAAAATCGAACTTTATTTTCGCCTGTGAAAATGATACACAAGAATACCAATCTTTTGTCAAATATTGTTATGAGTTATTAAGAAAAACAGCACATTGGGAGATGTAGTGAGGTATTTTGGTTTTTGACAATAAAAAATACCCTTTTAAACCAAATGAAGGAAAACTCAAGTTTGGAACAACTTTTGATTTCTCTGTTATAGAGAAATTGCCAAACAATTAAATAGCAAAGAATCAACGAGCAAAATTAACGTCATTAATACAATTGATAAAATTCAAGAACAATTCGAAGAATTAAAAATCAACAAACTTAAGCAAGGAAGGTACGGATCTCATACCTTATCCCATTATTACCCAAGACCTACTTTTCCACATATGCTTAGCGAAGAACCAAAGCAGCATCAAAAAACATTTTCAAGAAATGAAGTTATCCAATGGAACATTGATGGGATGACTAAACATCAAATCCTTCAAATTATTAGTGAAATGAACAATATGGTTTCGAACGAATTCAGCCACCATCAAGGTCTCATCAAAAAATATAAACTAACAAAAGCTCATGTCTGCAATAAAAAAATATGCTTTAAAAGCAGTTTTTATCTTGTCAAAAACTTAGATCAAGAAGTCATACTAGGAACCTCTTTTCTTGTTCAATTTTACCCAATCACAGTGACAAAGACTGGGTTAAAATCAAAATACCTTGATCAAGAAATATTTTTCAAGTTCATCAATCCTCCTACTCTAAGAGATATCAACACTATTATCACATGTTTGAGATTGCTTAAATTATTATTTCAGCTAGTCAAACTGATCAAATATATTTTTTTTCACACATTTCATATGATCACAACTTACAATCCACTTTTTATCCACACATTCACCAACAACTTATAATATAAGCACTTAAAAAATAATTTCAGCACTACCAAACATGCGCTTAAACAATATATAATTACCAACATAATTAACAATATTAATTAAATTCAAAAGAATTGAAGAACAATTAGAGACAACAAACATTAAAGACCATATCTCATAAATAAGAAAGACCAATGAGTCTGAAATATGTTCCTCCATCCCTAGTGCTTTCTGGGAAAGGAAGAAACATATTGTCACTTTACCTTATATCCCCAACTTTAATGAAAAATAAATACAAACCAAGGCAAGACCCATACAAATGAACAAGGAGTTACTCAAGTATTATAAAAAAAAATCGATGATCTCTTGAGTAAAGGCTTGATCAGACCAAGTAAATCTCATTGGAGTTGCACGGCTTTCTACGTCAATAATTAATCTAAAACCGAGAGAAGATCCTACCGGCTTGTTATTAACTACAAGCCCCTCAACCAAGTCCTCCAATGAATTCGCTACCCTATGCCACAAAAAAGGGATCTTCTCAATAGACTTCTTAATGCAACAATTTCTCCAAATTTGACTTCAAGTCAGGATTTTGGCAAATCCAAATTGATGATAAATACAAAAATGTGTTTAATGTCCCCTTGCTTAAGAACGCTCTCCTAGAATTCCAAAAAATTATGAATGATATTTTTAATCAATACCGAACTTTCTCAGTTGTTTACATCGATGATGTCCTCATCCACTCCAATAATATTGAGCAACATCTTAAACATCTTCAAATCTTTTATTCAATTATCAAGAGAACGGCTAATTAGTCGTTTCTGAGAAAAATATCGTCATTTGTCAAACAAAAATTAAGTTTTTAGGACATGAAATCTTCAAAGGTACTATTACCCCAATCAAAAGAAGCCTTGAATTTGCCTGTAAGTTCCCAGATCAAATAATTGAAAAAACCAACCTTTAGAGGTTCTTAGGGTGTGTTAACTATGTCTCAGATTTCATCCCAAACATTAGAAAAATCTGCAAACCTCTTTATCAAAGACTTCGAAGTAACCCACATCCATGGACAGAAAAGCATACTCAGATAGTCAAATACATTAAGCAAATTGTTAAGACTTTTCCATATCTTAACATAATCAATCCTAATGCCTTTCTTATAGTCGAGATTGATGCGCAGACATAAGATATGGAGGAATTCTCAAACAAAGGGTCAGTAGCAAAGAACAGTTGGTTCGATACCATTCTGGTATCTGGTTAGGACCTCAAAGAAACTACTCAACCTTCAAAAAAGAGTGTCTTTCCATTGTTTTATGCATTTCAAAATATGATTTAATCAACAAAACTTTTCTTGTCAAAACAAATTGCAATGCTTTGAAAGAAGTTTTACAAAAAGATGTCAAAAATCTTGTTTCAAAACAAATTTTTGCCAGGTGGCAAGCAATCCTTTTATGTTTTGATTTTTTAATAGAATTCATTAAAGAAGAGAATAATTCTTTGCCTTATTTTTAACAAGAGAGTTTCTGCAGGGAAGAAATGTCCAAAAAGACCAGCAAATAAAGAACTATTGAAGATTTTCTCATCGAAAACTTTTGTTCTAAAAAATCAACTCAAGCATCCACGCCACAAAAATCAAAGAGCCTTTTGGCCACCTCAAACCCATTCATAGTTCTTGGTACTTGACCAAATTTATCCCATAAATCCAAAACCCATCCAACTACAAAAATGCAGTCAAACTAGACCTCAAAAATTCAGTCAAGCCAGAGTTAGGAAAATTGCCTAAAATCAAGAACCAAATATACCAATATTTTGTCAAGGGAACTGATTTACCAGTTTACGAACTTGAAACAGAATAGGAAGACTTCGTCTTGCTTGACGAGTGCGTTTCAAACATTTTCGCTCTTTTCCAAAAAGACGACGATCCTTTCAATTTTTTAAATAAAAAATATCAATTTTTGAACGAGTTCTACTTTTTTCCACAATCAGATTTGAAATCAAGAATGTGGTATGAAACTATCTTGAAGGTGACCAAATCCGCATTTATTTCTCACACTCCAAACAAACCAAATACCCACTTGATTGATTTCTTAAAAATCAAAATTCTCCAAGTTTTAGCTCTTTCAGAGTAGAGCCAACAGCCCGGGGAAACCAAGTCATTCTCAATGAAAATGGTCAAAAAATCTAGCTTTTCATATCAAGACTATGTCCAAACCTGGTATAATGTTGTGTATTTCAAGCTATCAAGTCACTCGTGGTTCATTCTCTTTGACCACAACTTTCCAAAATCCTTTCCAAAATGGTTTCAGCAAAGGTGGATCTAGTTCAGAACCACCATTGAAATCCTTCTAAGTCGTGTTTCAGAAGGATTTCAATTATTCCAATCCAAATGTGTCAATTTCACCCCTCAAGAGAATATGCTTTTTCAATTTTGCAAAACATTCAAACTTGAGTGGATTTTCTGTTGGGATTTCCAAGTTTTCCCCAATTCAAATGATCATTTCTTCTTCAAAAGAATTGTAAAGAGAGGTAAGGTCAAATGGTGGGAGAAATTCATTGAATCAAATGCCTGTTCCAAGACAGTTGAATAATGGATTGATCAAAAAAAGGTTCACCAACGAAAAGACAAAGCAAGCTGCATTTCATCCCCAAGTGATTTTCTCACTGAGAAGAGCAGAATTATGGCACAATTGGCAAAGTGCTCTAATCCGGAGGGATTTGCCATCCTTGCCCATAAGGTAGCTTCAATGGCTCAAGCATAATCAAGCAAGGGATCAGTTGCTACCTCTGACACAGAATCAGTACCCGATTTCCAACAAGATAATGAAGACGACTACTTCGGAGCAGATTTCTTCGAGGAATAACTCAAACAAAGAAAATGACAAACATCATGACTCAAAAGCTGAAAATTATTATCCCTTTAATCTATATATGTAGTTTAATTAGGCTAGAGTTTTACTTTAACTCTAGTCTAAATCCACCACTTAAAACTAAATGGGATAAGGTTGGTTCAAACCTGACCACTTGAGCAACAACAATCGGTTACACCTCAGAAGTGATCGTTGTCCAACCCGACCAAACAGCCACGATTCTGATTTATCTTTTCTATTTTGAACGGGTCAACGACTCGATACTCTAGTTTGAGATTAACTTAGGTTGTACATTTTTATTTAATGCACAAACCTAATTATGTACGTAATATTTATCTTCATTGCCTTGGAGATTGTTTAGCACAAACCCAACAATTCACATATGAAGCTTACAATAATATTACGTCAACGACATAACTAATTGATGTTCAAGTACTCCTTCATATGATCATATCTTATTGAGGAGCTAACCATAACTTTACTAACGATAATTTATGTACTACATTCTGAACGTGTTGATTATCGTCAACATAAAGTAGATTAACATCCAACAACGATTCATCTGCACATAGTAGTATACAAATCAAGTTTAAAGGAGACCATCTAAAATAGACTCTCTAAAGATCACATGTTCATCTAGTTATCTCATAGCCCTCCCACAACAACTAAGTATTGGTTGTTGTTATACAATTATGTGATTTTTATGAAAATGGAACTTAAGGACAAAAAATATAATGAGAAGGGCAAAACAGTTATTTCTGTCTGACTCCTATTATTTGATGATTAATGGGGACAACTAGTTAGAACGACAGCTAAAGGATTTTATTATAGCTCTAGTATTGTCATTTGATTTAAGAGTTCAATCTCGAGCCAATAGTGGAATGAGCCAAGATTAATGAATTAGACTGGTTGACTCAGCTACGCCTTAGTTTATTGTAGCTTAAATCAAATGGGTCCAATCAGGTATGTGACCGGTTCAAAGTAAAGGCGAATTTCAAGAATAAGGAAAGCTGGGGTCATGGTTCTTATCATACTTCTCCTATTTTCACTTCTTTGAGTGTTGTTGTATTGCTTTTGGTGTTCACTGTTGGATTATTTATCTCTATAATGGACTACATATTGTATTGCAATTATATGAGCTATCTAATTAATAGGGCTATTAAGTGATCTGTTGATTGGGCCCTAGAAACATTTAAACTGAGTATGAGCTTTGTAATGTATAGAGACCGGATCCTAGTCTAATTAGGATTGATGGACTTCTAATTGGATTAGGGTATACAGAATATCATAAATAGGATTATGGTCCCTGGGTCAATCACAACTTTTGTTATTCTCTTTTACACCATTATAGACAGAGATTTCATTGAATATTATTGAGTTGATTAGACTGCGGAAGATCAAACCCTCTCAATTTCAACACCAATGGAGACATGTATTCTTCTAAATTATTATACTTGGTAATTTTAGCATGATGAATGGTGTCTTTAATTATGTATATATAATTAAAGAATATAGATTATATTTCTAACAATTAGTATCACAGTTAATATCATGTTGAATTATCGATATGATAATTATTTTGGTTAATTTATTAAATGCTCAAATCATACACACGAAGAAAAGATTGTTTTTTTTGGGTAAAAGTCATTGTGTATATGATTTTTTTTGGGATTGTTTTGTTGATTAAAATAAAGAATCTGTATGTATAACTTGGAATTATATATATCTCAGATTATTTGAGTGTGAATGATCCTCCTTTGTGTTGTTGGATTGAATTTCAGATATAAAGAATCCTCCTTTATGTTGTTAGATTTATTTTCAGATATAAAGAATTAAAAAAAAAAAATCTAGAAGGGAAAGCAGCACCGGCACGGCGCTGCTTAGAAAATCAGCAGCGCCACTATCGGCGCTGCTGGAAAGAACAGTAGCGTCGGTTCTGGCGCTGCTGGAAGGATGAAGAGCCGGTGGCTGATGGCCGGTGATGGCGGCTAGGGTTTGAAACCCTAGCTGCTGCAATGTTTTTTGGGAACGGGACTTTGTATATAAATTAGATAAATTCAAGGATTAGGGTGTAATTTTGGAGATTTGGGTTATATTATACATTAAGTCCCTAAAGTTTAAAACTTAATTATTTAAATCCCTCAGGTTATGATAATTTAAAACTAAGTCCTAAAGTTTTAAATATTAAGTCATATAACCTTATAGTTATAGGATTTTAATAATTTAGCTCTTAAAGTTGAACTTTTTCATAAATTGGCCACTAAAATTTTAAATTTTACAATTTTTAACCATAAAGTTTTAAAATTTCTTTAAAGAGGCCATTAAAGTTTTAAAATTTAGGATTCAATCTTAAAACTTCATAAATCCTAAATTTTAAATCCCTAAAGTATTGAAATTTCAACTCTAAGGTCCTCTAAGTTTTAAATCATAAAGTTTTTCTTCGAAAATTTTCAAATTCTTGATTCAAATGTCTTATATTTTGAAGTGAATAATATTAATATGATATGTTGCCAAAGTAACCTCTATTGTGTTGATTTGTTTATTTCGTAATATAAAGATGAGTATATATGTTACTTATGCGAACAATGATCGGCCCAAATGAAGGTTATTGTTTGACCAAATAGTAAACGTACATGTAGTAGTAAATATGTGATAATTATAAAGATTTCATGTGGACAATAAGTCGGTCTAAAGAAAGACTTATTGCTTGACAGATTTATTATCTATATTTGATTACCGCACGAAGAGTACCACTTACAATTGATGTTTCTGTCTAAAGACTAAATGTTATTGTTGTACTAAGTATCTTGTTATGGACCTACCAATAAAATTCATGCTTTTTTAGATTTTAAGATTTAGTCCTTAAGGTTTTGAATTTTAAATCTTAGGTCCTTCAAGTTTTCAGATTTTAAAATCTTAGGCCCTTAAAGTTTGGAATTTTCGAATTTAATCCCTAAAATATCTTTAGTTCCTTGAATTAATCATCTTATATTTCAAAATAAATCAATTGAAACGATACATTGCCAAAGTAACCTCTATCGCGTAGATTTGTTTAATTTGGAATATTAAGATGTGTGTGTCTGTTGTTTATGTAAACAATAACCGGCCCAAAGGAATGTTACTGTTTGGCCAAATGGAAGATATACATGTGGTAATAAATATTTGACAATTATAAAGTTTTCATGTGGACAATAAGTCGGTCCAAAGAAAGGCTTATTGTTTATTATCAATATTTGATTACTACATAGAGAGTACCACTTACAAGTTGATATTTCTGTCCAAAGACTAAATATCAATATTGTGCTAGGTATCTTGTAATGGGCCCAGCGATATATAATTGTCATACATATGTTATGACATGATAATTAATTGTGAGCTTGATATATTCTCTCATTTTCAGTTTCTGCTTCTGCTTCTACAATATCTGCCAATATTAATTTCATCCATGTGCTAAATAGCACAAATTTCAAGAATTGGAAAGAGAACGTTACGATTGTTCTCGGTCACATAGATCTTGACCTTGCGCTTCGGATAGAACGACCTCCTACTCTCACTAATAAAAGTTCCACTGAGGATAAAAACGGACTGAAAAATTAGGATCGTTCTAACCGCATGAGTCTTATGATCATGAAACGTTCCATTCCAGAAACGTTTAGGAGCGATATGTCTGAGGAGGAAAATGCTAAGACGTTCCTTAAAGAAATTAAAAATGTTTTACCAAAAATGAAAAGGTTGAAATAAGCCATCTTTTGGATTACCTTGTTTCAATGAGGTATAAAAGAAAAAGGAACATAATGAAGTATATTATGAAAATGTCTAATCTCACTTCCAAACTAAATGTACTAAAGTTAGAGCTGTCTGAGGACTTACTCGTGCATCTAGTTTTGATTTTCCTTCTTGCACAATACGGTCAATTTCAAGTGAGTTACAACACCTAAAAAGATAAATAGACTCTTAATGAGCTCATATCTCATTGTGTGCAAGAAGAAGAAAGACTTAAGTGTGAGAGGACTGAAAGTACTAACTCATCAACCACTCCTCAAGACAAGAGAAAAAAAAAAGAGAAAAAGTAAGCTATAGTTGGGGTACCACAACATAAATTACAAAAGAAACAGGATAAAGAGTTCACCTGTTACTTTTGTAAGAAGGGTGGACACATGAAATAAAGAATGTCCCAGTTACGCTGCATTGCGTGTTAAAAAAAATGTATGCTTCTCCCTATGGTTTCTTCTGAAGTTAATTTATTTAGCTTATGGACATAGACACACTTCGCGGGTGGATTCTGGTGCTACCACTCATATAAGTGTGTCTATACAGGATTGCTTGTGGAGCTGACAACCAATTGATGCTGAAAGATTCATCTTTGTGGGCAACGGCAAGCAGTTGCAGTTGAGGTATGATTAGTCATTCTCCTTTACCAAAATCCATATGGAGAGAAGCACTAAAAACTGCAGCATACATCCTCAACATGGTTCCAAATAAAGCAGTAACTAAAATTCCTTATGAACTTTGGATCAGCAAGAAGAAGCCTGGTCTTAGGCACTTGCACATTTGGGGATGTCCAGCAGAAGCGAGGCCTTACAGGCCATGTGAAAAGAAACTAGACTCAAGAACTGTAAGCTGCTATTTTGTTGAATACCCTGAACGGTCCAGGGGTTATAAATTCTATGATCTCTCGACTAGGTCCTTTTTCGAGACTGAAAATGCAAAATTCTTTTAGGATGTTGAGTTTGGAGGAAAAGATAAGGTTAAGAACATCGTCTTTGAAGAGAGTTGTTTCTCTTCCTACTGTCGCTATTGAGAATGATCAGATTACTGACATTGTTCAAGAAGCGAATCTGGACTATCAAGACAATATTGACAACTTTCCTATCCAAAATGAAGTTGTTGCTCCTGATGAGCAAACTCAACAGCCTCAAGAACAAATGACATTGCAAAGATCCACTAGAGAAAGGAGAATGGCGTTTCTGGATGACTATATCGTCTTTCTCCAAGAACATGAGGTTGACATATGAGTGGTGGAAGATGATCCAATCAACTTCCATCAAGCCAAAACAGAGTTCTAATTCTCAAAAGTGGATTGATGCCATGAAAGATGAGATGAAATCCACGAAAGACAATGACGTTTGGGATCTCGTCAAAATTGCCTGAAAGTGCGAAGCCCATTGGTTGCAAATAGATATTTAAGACCAATAGGGATTCAAAAGACAATGTAGAGAGATATAAGGCTTGTCTTGTTGTCAAGAGTTTCACTCAGAAAGAAGACATTGATTATATAGAGACTTTCTCACCAGTTTTATCGAAAGACTCTTTTAGGATAATAATGGCATTAGTAGCTCATTTTGATTTGGAGTTAAATAAGATGAATGTAAAGAATGTGTTTCTCAATGGTAATATAGAGGAAACGATATATATGCTGCAGCTAGAAAACTTTGTATCAGATGATCCAAAGAAAATGGTATGCAAACTAAAAAAATTTCATCTATAGTCTCAAGCAAGCATCCCATCAATGGTATTACAAATGTCATCAAGTCATTATCTCATTTGGATTTGAGGTAAATACAGTTGATGATTGAGTACCATAAGTTCAATGGAATTAAATATATCTTCCTGGTATTATATGTCGATGGTATACTGCTAATTAACAGCGATATAGGCTTATTGCACGAAACCAAGAGAATTCTAACTAAGAATTCTGAAATGAAAGACCTTGGGGACGTCTCTTTTGTATTAGGCATACAGATACATCGAGATCACTCTCGGGGTATCATTGGGTTATCACAAAAGAGCTATATCGAAAGGGTACTTAGCATATTCGATATGAAAGATTGTAAACTAGGAGATACGTCCATTGCTAAAGGAGATACGTTCAGCTTCAGTCAATGCCCTAAGAATGAGGTTGAGGTGAAAGAATGTAAAAGATTCCTTATGCATCGGCTATAGGAAGTCTTATGTATGCTTAAGTATGTACGCATCCAGATATAACGTTCATAGTAGGATTATTAGGCAGATATTTGTGTAACCCTGTGATGGATCATTGGAAAGCAGCCAAAAGGGTTATGCAATATTTACAGAAAACAAAAGATTTCATGCTCACCTATCGGAAGTCAGATAATTTGGAGATCATTAAGTATTCTGATTCTGATTTTGTTGGATGCCAATACAGTAAGATATCCACATTGGGCTATATTTATCTGCTGGCTGGAGGAGCTATATCTTGAAAGAGTGTTAAGCAGAGGTTCATAGCTCCATCTACCATGACAGCTAAGTTCATAGCCTGTTATGAAGCATCTAATCATGGGATATGGTTGCGAAATTTTGTCACTGGGCTGTGGGTTGTAGATGGTATTGAAAGACTATTGAAGACATATTGTGATATTAAATCAGCTGTGCTATATTCCAACAACAATAGAAGCTCTACGATGTCGAAGCACATAGACATCAAGTTTCTTGTTGTTAAAGAGAGAGTTCAGAGTAGTCAGGTGTCTATAGAGCATATTGGCACAAACTTCATAATTGTGGATCCGCTCACCAAAGGTTTACTGCCCATGGTGTTTCACGAGCATATAGCTCATATGGGTGTTGTATTGTTTGATGATGTGCTGGTTTAGTGGGAGTTTGTATTTTGATGCTTTTTAGTAATAGACACACTTTATGATTATTTTCTGCAGAATAAAGTATAATGGTTGTTACCAATCTCTGAATTTGGCCTTTCCATTTGTGGTTTAACATTAAGATTGAAAAGCTTTGGCATGAATAAAGTAGGACCAGTTGGAAATAGACACGAGTTAAGATCACATTGCATGTAATTTCCATGCTACACATCCATACTCAATCTATGTCATTGAATATGTTGGTATGATGACTATTGATGGGTTTAGTTACCGATTAATATGACGAAGATCGCTTTGATCTCATACTGATATAGTAGATGGACCAGATTGTAATTACGGAGATGTTTCAAGGCAAGATAGCAATTTAAGTGCACACATAAAGATTAAGATATAATTGTTTCGGATAACATATGTAGTCCAAGTGGGAGATTGTTGGATTATTTATCTCTATAATGGACTACATATTGTATGACAATTATATGTGCTATCTAATTAATATGGCTATTAAGTGATCTGTTGATTGGGCCATAGAAATATTTAAACTGAGTACGGGTTTTGTAATGTGTAGAGACCGGATCCTAGTCCAATTAGGATTGATAGACTTCTAATTGGACTAGGGTATACAGAATGTTATAAATAGAATTATGGTCTATGGGTCAATTACAACTTTTGTTCTTCTCTTCTACACCATTATAGACAGAGATTACATTGAACATTATTGAGGTGATTAGACTGCAGAAGATCAAACTCTCTCAATTTCAACACCAATGGAGACAGATATTCTTTTAAATTATTATACTTAGTAATTTTAGCATGATAAATGGTGTCTTTAATTATGTATATATAATTAAAGAATATAGATTATATTTCTAACATTCACGTGCTAATTCAGTTTGGTCTTGAAGAATGTTGGTGAAGGCTTGGATGTTTGGAGCAAGTGCACGAAATTCTGGTTAAGGTTGAAATCACGCTACGATGGTGACCTTCTTATTCTCAAATGTTTTTTTTTTTAATTCAAATACATATTCTTGGATTCTGGTTGTCGTTCAAAGGGAATTGTGCTATCCGTAATGGTTTATTGTATCATATCAGGGGTAGAACCAGGAATTTTTGGAGACCAGACTCCTAATGAAAAAAAAACTTTTGCACTTTAAGACTGGACTATTGTTAGAAAAAAATTTGTACGCTAAATTTTTATACACTATAAAAAACAATCAGACTATATCCATTCCCGCCCCCCTAAATCCGCCCGTGCATCCTATAAATTAATTTTATGGTAGAAATGGCGGAGTGGAGTGGGCCAATGGGTCCTGGTCCCTACTGAAATTTGGGCAAAAAAATATTTTCATTAATAATTTTGTTTTTCCAGATTATACTTTAAAGTTGCAATCAAATTCTGTTTACCTTTTTTTTACCTAACCCATTATTGAATTTGACTAAATGTTCCCTCATCCCCATTACCCACCCACATCAAAACCCAGCAACTTGGAGACGGAAGAAACCCAAACTCTTAAGCCACAATTTGTTTGTTTCTTTTGGCCAGCCCACTCTCTTAGCCACTTTTCCCTTCCCCATAATTCAAGCTAAAACCAATGGTCCCGACTCCCTCCAGGCCCCATCTAAAATCCCACCCCCGACCCGACTCTAATTCAAAATTATTTATTTCAATCTCCAAAAAAAAGGTATTATGACTTTATCTTTCTTAATAGTTAATCTATTTATGTAAGTTTATATTATTAGTTTGATTGAACTAGGTTGTTACTATTTTAATGTTTATTTTAATTTTTAATTGAATTTGCTTAATTTGAGTGGATATTATTGTTAGATTTAATCTGGGCATGTTTAATTGCACTAGTTGTTTATTTAAAATTTGAGATGGAACTTGTATAGTTATGTTTAAAGTGAATTTGCTTTGTTTGACGTGTAGAATGTTATGGAAAAATTATTTAAATGAAAATCTTCGTCTTTTCTTGAAGAAATGACCAGGTAAAGAAACCAAGTGAAAAAATTGATATTTAACAATTTCCCACATGTCATGAATTGAGATCTTCAATTATAGATTATAATATCAATGTTCGAGATGAGGTTTGATGATCATATCTTCAAAGAGATCATTGTCAACCGTGAAAGTATAAGGTTATGGAGATAAATCAAGATAATTTAAAGATGGTTGGTTTGATGAACATAGTTATTGGTTGGAGTACAATATAGAAAAGGATGCCATACTTTGCTTGCGATGATATCTTTTTAAGCCTAATAATGGGAACAAGGAGGCCGTGACTCTTTTGTTGGTAAAGGGTTTAATAATTGGAAAAAGAAAGAAAGACTTCAGACTCATGTTGGAGGTGTTAGAAGTTCACACAACCAAGCTTGAAAAAAGTATGATGCTTTGATGAATCAAGAGAAAAATATTGAAACAGTTTTCCTCAGGAAATCACAACAAACACAAAATGAGTATCGAACACGTTTGATTATTATCAAAGACATTGGTGATTCTTTATTTTCAATTTTATGAAACTCATCATATCGCAGTAAAGGAGCAAATGTGTATCACTTTGCGTTATGTGAACAAAAGTGGACATGTAGATGACCGTTTTGTAGGTATTGAACATGTTTCTAGTAGCACAACTCAATCACTTCGGGATGCTATTGTTAAATTATTCTCTACATACAAGTTGTGTATATCTAGATTATGAAGACAATGTTATGATGGTGCTAGCAATATGTAAGGTGAGTTAAATGGTTTGAAAGTACTTATTTTGAAAGAGAATCCATGTGCTTTTTACATTCATTGTTTTTCTCATCAACTTCAATTAGCTCTTGTATATGTAGCAAAGAAGCATATGAAAATTGACACACTTTTTGCTTTAATTGCTAATGTGGTGAATGTTGTTGGACTATCAACTAAAATATGTGATCTTCTTTGATACATACAAGCAGCCAAAATTTTTAAAGCGTGTAATGATGGTGAAATATCAAGTGGACGGAGCCTTAATCAAGAGTCTGCTCTAAAACTTTTTGGTGATGCACGTTAGGGCTCTCACTATGGTACTTTGATGAACTTGATTCAAATGTTTTCGACTGTAATTGATGTCCTTGAAATAATTGTCGTTGATAGAACAAGTTCTAAAAAAGGTGAAGCAAATTATATGTTAGATTTGATGCAATCATTTGAGTTTGCATTCCATCTAAATCTCATGAGAAATATCTTGGGAATTTCAAATGAATTATCAAAGGCATTACAAAAAAAATCAAGATATTGTAAATGCCATGAGTTTAATGAGAATACGTAAACAACATCTTCAAGTGATGCGGGACAATGGATGGGATTCTTTTTTGGATCAACTTAATTATTTTTGTTAGAAGCACGAAATTGATGTTCCAAACATGGATGTTATGTTTGTAAGTAGAGGTCGTTCACGACGTAACACTAAAGAAACGATAAATTTGCATCACTACCATGTGGATTTATTTTATGGTATCATTGGTCTGTAATTGCAAGAGTTAAATGATCCTTTTGGTAAGGTAAATACTGAGCCAATTCTTTGCATTGTATGTTTATGCCCAATGGTTTTTTTTTTTTTTTTTGACAAGGAAAAATTAATTCTCCTAGCTGAGTATTATCTAGAAGATTTTTCAGTAGTACAATTAATGGCACTTGATGATCAACCAGAAACCTATATTATTGATGTGCGCTCTAGTAGAGAGTTCAAAGAATTACGGGGTCTTGGTGCTCTTACACCAAAGTTGGTTGTGGCAAAAAATGATAAAGTATACATATTACTTTACAAGCTCGTGACTTATTGGTATTAATTCTTCCAGTTGCAACTACTATAGTAAAAAGAGTATTTTCTGTGATGAATATTGTGAATGTTAGAATATATTAATATATTGCATAGGGTTATAATATTACTTAGGGTAGTTTAGTCACTCTCTTTTGTTTTTATTAAATATACTAAATATAACCCTAAAACTCATTAGCCGTTTATGCTCAATAATATTTAGTTCTTCGTTCTCTCTTTGTTCTTCTCCTCTTAATTTGGTTTGTTGTATTGGAATACATTGATTTAGAATCTTCATATGGTAACAGAGCTTAATTATGGTTTGAATTTGGTTCATACTTTTTATTTTCCATCTCAAACAAATTTGTAGTGAACAAACCTTAGTTCTTTTCTTTTTCTTTTTTGAGCCGCGACCAAAAATTCCCAATTCCTATTCAATGCAACATTGGTTCAGAGATTGGCGACCATATTTGGGTTCATGGCGACGAGGCGGTTCTAAATAACCGGTGTGTGAGCATCCATACGCGGCTCTGGCGACGGCGCGTGAAGCCCACGTGTAGTGATTGCAGAGGCATGTGAGGGCGTGAGTGTCATCTTCTTGGCCCACTCCTTTGAGGAAGATTATTGTGTAGGTAATTTCTGATATTTTGGTGGTGTTGGTTTGGCTGTATGTATATAAAGGCAGATTGTTTGTCTTTCTTTTGTGCAGTTGATTTTTTGAAATTACATAATTTTGATTTTCTTTTATTTGTGATTGTGTTTCTTGACTCTATAATGGCAACTTAAAGGGATGATTGATTTCAATTCTTAGTGTAAGATTAATTGGTAAAAATTATTCGTATTGGAGTATTGTGATGAAAAATTTTCTCAAAGGTAAAAAAAATTGTGAGGGTATGTTAATGGAAATGTTGTTATACCTAAGTGTACCAGTGATAATTATGCAATAGAGATAGATGCTTGAGAATCAAACAATGCAAATATTCTTACTTGGATTCAAAATTTTGTTGATTATTTTATTGGTGCACAATTGGCAAAGTATGAAATAGCAAAAGAAATATGAGATCATTTGCTGAAGTTATACACTAGTCTAACTTTACAAAAAGATATCAGTTGGAGATTAATAGACGAGCTTTACAATAGAAGAATATGAATATTTTAGAGTTTTACATTGCTATAACATCGTTTTGTGATGAGTTGACTCTTACAGAATTAGTATGAATAAAAGCATGTGAAGACTATATTATTTATAGAGAGGAGAAACGATTGGTTTAGTTTTTTATGGCACTTCGTGTAACGATCTCGGAATTTCCTCTACAAGCCTTTCGCTTAGGGGTTATTCCGTGCGCCATTAATATATGTATTGTCATTGGAGGTTAGGCCCCAAACTAGATTTCTATCGTGTCTCCAGCGATTCGAACTCTTGACCTCCTTCCTTAAGAGGAACTTATGGCAAATGTTGGTAATAATTGGACAACATTTCCCAAAAATTTTGAGGACTTGGAAGTTTAAGTTTTGGAAAAAGAGCCTGAAATTGCAAAATGCTTTACTCTGGCATGCTTCGCTCAAAAGGTTGGAGACTGGTTTTAAGTGGAATTAACAAATGGTTCTTGGAGCCTAACATTCACTTACATGAATGGTATATTAAGCCATTTGAAAAGTTGCGAAGTCTACTGCTTTTTCAGCTAGTGCATCAACATAATTCTGGCATCCATAATTTAGAGGTTACTTATCATCCATTAATATTCATTGGCCACCTATTTGTAGCATGTGCTAAATTTTTTCCGTTGTAATTATTTTAAAGACTGGTACTATTACTTATGATGCAAGTTCAGGATACAAGACATTCCAGACAAAAATGAAATATTTGCTCTCATTTTGTTTGCTCGTCTACTAGGTTATTACTCAGCTACGTTACATGATTTGTCATTTTTTATTCTTTTTCTCTTCTGAAGGATTGGAATTATGGGGGAACTTATCTACATTACACGATGCTCGTTTACTAGCTATTACTTAGCCCATTTTGTTCAGTGACTTTTTCGTCGAATCTTGTCTGGAGAACTTTATATTTGACTTAAATTACTTGAGATTTATAATTGCATGGTTCTTTGTCAAATAAATATCTATTTCATACCTCAGTTTTTGAACTAGTGCTTTGTCTGTAACATGAGCTATTGTGCTGGAACCTACATGGGCTGAGTTATGTTATATTTTAATAGTAGGATCTACCTTTTCATGGTAAATGTAATTTGATTATTATGTCGAATTCTGCTACCATCTATAGTTCACTTCTCCTCACATTTCATTAAATCCTTGGCCATAGACATGGACTAGGTTGAATAAACATATTGTAGTTCTTAATGTCCTCGAAACTCTATATATGTAAAAAATTAGATGGCTTCCATTTTCCAAAGTTTAACTCGTCGATGTTGATCATACCACTGTTTAACTCCCATATATCTTTTAGTATTTTTTCTGGCTAGGCATGGATCACCCTTGGTAGAGCTCAGTTAAACTTTGGAGAGCCCAATTGTGCCATCGAAAGCTTTGACAAAGCATTAGCAATTAAAGCATAGTCAAACATGAACACACCAAATTTCTCAAGCACGACTTTTTCTACCATCATATCATGTGTTGATGAATTGATGTCTGTCAATTGTTGACATCATATTCCTGTGAATGAGTGAAGTAGCTTGATTGTATTAAGGTGTCCTCAACTCATATTTTAAAAGATTTTTAATATTTATGAATTTTCATAAGTTTTATAAATTTGAATAGAATTCCATAGAATTTATAAGATTTCAACGTAATTCTATATTATAGATTTTAATGAATTCTCGAGGATTTTTATAAATTTTCATAAATTTGCGGTCTTTTTATAAAAAATCATAATTTTACCTCTACAATTACTCAAATTTCAACTTGGAATAGAGAGAATTTTAAAATTCCACATACCATTGCACTATTTTCTTTGTTATGAATAGACTAATGCCCTTAAAAAATAAAAATAAAAATAAAAATAAAAATAGACCACTAATTTACGTCCACTATTACAAAAAAAATAAAAAATAAAATTAGCCTTCAAATGTGACATGCTCCTATGGATTGCTGTAATTATTTCAACCACAAATAACAAAAGTAATATGTTTTACTACCATAATAAAAAACTTTTACTTCAAATAATTTAATAGAAGGAATTTCTATCACTCTTCATTCACATCGTTCACGTTATCCCTCCACATTTCTCATGCTATATTAGCTCTCTATTCATTTGCATGATCTCTTTGTTGCTCTTGAGTTTCAAAAATATCATCATCCTCTAAAATATTGTTAATGATGGAGATGAAGCTTTGGTTCAACAGGAAATTCATCAGAACGATACTCTTTGCGAAGAAAATTGTGCAATCCTGCACAAGTTAACACTAGCTCTGCTTGTGTTCTAAATAGATATGGAGGTGCTGATTTAAAAATAGTGAATTGCGATTTGAATATGCCAAATATTCTTTGGATTACATTTCTCAAGGAAGTATGACGAAGATTGAATACTTCATTAGCATTTTCAGGATTACGACCTTGGCCACCAAAATCTTGGAGATAATATCGAACATCTTGAAATGGAGCTAAGAATTGACGACGATTCACAAATCCACAATCCACAAGAAAATATTTGCCTATAAATACATAAATCGTATGTAATATTGATCTCGTGTAAAAGAAAAAGATAAAGTGTTATTCCGGACAAAAAACATGTAACTTATAACACAATTCAAAAAACAAAACAAAAAAAGTACAAACCTTGTGGTACTTTAATTCCATTTCTTTTTACTAACGCGTCATTTATTAGTTCTGAATCATGAGCTCCACTAAGGATATAAATGAATTCCAAATCAAAGTTACAAGTTGCCAATACATTTTGTAATAATGTTCCGTGGCGATTACGATAGCTGCTCACGTCACGTCTTGATATCATAGCCGGTATATGTGTGCCATCAAAAGCTCTAACTCAATCCCACATAAATGAAATCTTTTAAAAATAATTTCTATACGAACATGAAAAAGCGAAAGCTTGCTCTACTCTACCAAATAAGTAATTGTTATAAACAATGTTGTATAATTTACCTTAAAATAAGGATAAATCTTGTACTTCCTCTTATTTTACTTGGTACTGTACATCCAGGTTTGACCATCATATCAGATGCAATTGTGTTCAAAGCCTTCAGAATTTTGTTGAAATTTTTGCTAGATGTGGAATGTGCTCGACCAAACGTCTTTCAAGTAAGACAATATCGAGAATTTTGATCAAGAGTGAGTAAGAATGTTGCAAGTATTTCTTCAACACATATATATCGTGTATCTCGCATATGTGTTTTTTCTCTAATGATAATGCAAAGCTTTAGAAACACATTAGGATACGTCATATACATCAAATTCTTCCTCAAATTCTTATTTTGTTCGTTCTTCCATTTCTTTTCCTAAAATATATACACACAAAAAGAGATCATAATATACATAAAAAAACAGGTTCATGCTACGAACATAGAAAATCAACTATACGATAAATATAACAAATTGTCCGTAATCAAATCAAAGTTTAAAAAAATAACTCAATTCAAAGTTTCGTCAAAGTTACAAACCAAAAAAAAAATTCAACAAAGTAATCTAAAATCACCCCAAAGTATTGCTAAATGACTCAATCTAGAATTAATCATTGCAAATCATAAAACTCTGTTGCATTCTTAACACGAAAAAATAGAAGAAGAAATTCCAGCTAAATGATAAATTAAAAAATCTATAAAGTGATAAATAAATAGAATATATGCATTTAAATGTCAGTTAATATGAATTACATATTCTAATTAAAAAAAGTGTTTTTTGACAATATATTATGCAATGAAAGATTATATTTCTAACAAAGAATAAATGAAAAAAGAATGTTTAAAAAATATATTTTAATCACAAAAATGTTAGCTTTAATGTTGCACATGGTGATGGAACCAGAAAGGCCTCGCTCTCACTGAGCCTTAGGAAAATGTCCAATTTTTTTTTTCCAAAGGTTCTCAACTTTTACTTCATTCTCTGTTCTCTACATGACACAGCCATATACACGTATCCTTATATTTGTATTGTTTTTCACTCTCTTGACACTATTAGTTGATGATAATGTGAAGAAAATTCACAATGGTCATAACATCAGCCAAAATGTAGTGTGAGTCAATAGTTAAATTTTGGGATACTATAGGTAACCATTTCACTTACTCATACAGTATCTACTTGCTTGTATGTGTAATTTTCAGACTTCCAAAATCATTTGATTGAACAACAATAAACAGAAAGCTCCATATTTGAATAAAATTTTGCTAAAAACCAACTGCTTCACTTGTCCTAATCATACTATTATTTACAAAAGTCCTCAAAAACATTACCATCTCACTAATGAAGCTTTTGAATGTAATGATCAATTAAGGTCCAGTGCATGCTTCCATTTGAATTGCCATATAACTCACTTTACAAATCAATCAAAGCAAAACTGACACTGCAACATCATCATTTTTTTATTATAAGAAAATCCAACAAAAAAATAAAAAGGCCAACTCTTTTGAAGAATTTATACTACAATAATCAGTCAACTTGAGTTGAACAAGCTCAACATTCATAAAAATCCATTCCTAGATTTCTTCAATCCCATAATGGCTTTGGCACTTCCTTACACATGGGTCTCCTCTTTGGCTCTCATATGAATTTTTTTATTTCATCTTTCTCACTAGTTTATATAGATTGTGTGTTATTGTCTTTTTTTTTTTCTTTTTTTTTTTATCAAATCTCACATTTGAATCGGTAAAATTTTCACATTAATGAAAGGGGAAAAAATCTACAAAAATCAGCAAAACATAGCACTATACAAAAATTTTCACATATAGATCTTAGTTGTAGAAAACAAAATAGAAGATGAATAAATAAGAAAAGAATGGCAAAATAGAGCACTATATGAAAAACAAAATATTTAGAAATAAAACACCATTGTGCTTTTTTAACCAATATTCAATACATATATTAGCAATAAATCAACAAAGAACAACAAAATAGAGCACAAAACGAAGTAAACAACAAAAAATAGAAAAAGTTACCGTCGAAGGTGAGAAATTTGTTCGGATGATAAATAAACCTTGACAATCTCTCTTGGAGAAAGCTGTAAAAGCGGTGAAACATGAAAAGCGAGAGGTAAAGAAGAGAGGCGTGAGAGGATGTGGGTTGAAATTTTGATATTCTGACTAGAATTTGTAAGAAATTTGGTATTTATATTTATGGGCTAGAAATCCATTAAAATATGTTCAAATTTTCTAATTTATGAAATATTGAGAAATCTACTAGTTAGTGAGGACACTTAAATTTCTAAATAATCTATTTAAATCTGAGTTGGGGACACGTATATTTAAATAGAATTTATTAAAATCTAAGTTAGAGACACCTATATTTAAACAGAATTTATTAAAATCTAAATTGGAGACACCTAAATTTATATGAATTTTTAAAATTTACTCAAATCTGAGTTGAGGATACCCCCCCTTAATTTACGTAGTTTCTTAAATGTTGGCAACCAAATATGCAGTCGAATTCTATAAAAGCTAAAGAACTGCTTTACATTTGATTAAGAGGCGAAAACAACTTCATTCAACCGAATTGAGCTCGACTAAAAACCGTTTTCTCTTTGGAGATCAAGGCTAAAGCTGTTGATGAGCATATCATGATGCTTTTAGATATTGGCTTAAGAAAATGCAGTAGTATAAGAGCTTATTGTGTTATATATTGTAAGATCTAACTCAAACAATATCTTCTTTGAGTGGTGATCTCCTCCCCACTGTGGGGAGGAGATCACCACTCTATCTTCTTTTATCTCCTCTATTGTATGAGTTTTGGAATTGGTATTAGCATCATTATTTTGATCATTATTATGATTTTCATCATCAAATGGGAGGTTCAATTCATTCATTTATGTATGACATTTATAGGAGTTTAAAGGTGATAAGCGTGTTTTACACGCTTGTCCTATCATTAAACTTAATATTGTAATTTGAGTATATTTCTACTTAATTTAGTATAAATATTGTTATTGTATGTAAAACCCAGAAATAGGGGTAAATAGAGCAAAAAGAGAGAATATGGAGCTACATATGAGTTGATCAGAAGTGTTTGAAGATTGAAATGATAGGATGGGAATGATAAGAACCATTAAACAAACTATTGGAAGAATGTCACAAGTTTTGGAAATGGATTTTACTTAAGAAAAGTTTGATGACTCATTTGTACACTTCTGAAACTTGAGAAGGATCAAATTCGGATTACTAATGAGGTTTGGAGACCAATGTGGAAGCTCTTGGAAGTTGTGGGATCAATGTTGAAGGACTTGGAACAAAAGGGATCAAATATGCACAAAAAACTTCAAGTAGGGACTAAATTGCATAATTTTGAAAGTTGAGGGACCAAACTAAAAAAATTTTGTTTGCCACGGAACCGCGGCTCGCGTAAAGTGTTTTTTTTTTTTTTTTAAGTTGAAACTCAAGGGTATTTTTGTTATTTTCGATTAAAATGAGTTGGAAGGACGTAAACACTATATAAATACTTAATCTAGGTTAGATTATGGTCGAAGAAGTAGAAAAACAATAGAGAACTAAAGAGCAGAAGAAGAACGACCAAGACTTGGAAGATTGGGATGTGAAAACGTTGAATTCTTGGTGCAAGATATTCAAATCTTTCTCGTCTTTTCTTTAAATCCGGTTATGTATTTCAAACTCTCTATATTTTCTTTATCATGTATGATGAATAGCTAAATTTATAGTTTGGATGAATGATATAACCTAGTTTAGATTTTTTAATTTCAATTCTCAAGTTTTGAGTTTATGTTGATTATGTATTGATCTTACTTTTTCTCATAATGTTTGAAATAATTGGCAATTATTTTATTGAATTGTGGATTGTAACAAACCGAGAGGTAAGTTATTAATCTAGACCACGTAGTCAAATCCAACAATTGGATAAAAGGTAGAGATACGCTTTTGTTATTGTTGCGGTCTTAAATTGAATTCTTATGAGATTTAATGCATCTAGTTAATGATTATTCTGACTTTACATAGAGATATAGTGAGTTGACTTAATTAGATATGACTAATTTGAACTCGAGAGAGGTAAATTATGTTATATTTGTGAATTCGACCGAGTACACCATTAGGAATACATCTTGAGAGGAGAGATTATAGAAGATAACTATTGTAAATTCGTGAATCCAAATGCTTTAATAATCTTATTTGATAAATTCTTAATATTTGTGTTCACATATGTTATCACATTGTTTTCTTAAAGTTATATGTTAATTGTTCAAATAAACATATTTCAATTGAGCAAGTATCTAAATAAAATACTCTTCGTGGGAACGATAATCTGGATTCATTAAGTCCATTTTATTACTTGTTAACGATATTGTGTTCTTGCAATTATTTTCATAACAAAAAGCTAATAATATATGATATTATCATATCAAGCTGGACGTAAGTACAATCTAGTGAGACAAGAATTTTTGCCGTTTCTCCACCGTGATCGATGGAAACATTTATAGTTTCTATACCTACAAATATTGTGCCACAAAATTAATCAAATTTACGAAGGCATCAAATTTAAAAAATTAACATTTTACGTAAATTCTTAAATGTTAGTCGCAATGAAACACAGTGGAACTTAAGAGATTTCAAAAGAATTAATTTGCATTCACTATTAATGTTGTAATAGTGTCCAACACTGGCGAAGCCAAGGGGGCCAAAGCCAACTTTTCTGAATTTTTTTAGTTAAATTTGAAAATGTTTATTGTATACAAAAGCTTTTAGTTTGGTGATATGAATGTTGTTGTAGTCATCGGAATTCGAATCTATGCTGACATAACATTATTGTTTTTTCGTTCTTCTCTAGGAAATTTGCTCAATTAGTCCTTAATCTTTGCACCTCTAGCAAATTTTTCCTCAAACTTTAAATCGGAGTTTCCAGTCCTGGAACTTTAGTTTTGTGCATATTTTCGTCCTTTTTACGTAATTCCATCATCTTTACCGTTAATTTCTTAAAGTGAGATGTACAACCTAATTTTTCGAAAAGTGGTAAAGTGAGATTGACAAACTAATTTTACGATCATACTATCTATGACATCTCTCGCTCTAATTAATGCTGCAACATATGGGGACCACAAGGTTTCTATCTATTTATTTTTTCTCAATATGGTGAAGTTGTGTCTAATTTTACATGCCAAACATGCTATCATGGTTGTCTTATCCATTAGTCCATATTTCAATTTCCTCTCCTTTTTCCTTATTTTACATTTGATAGAATATGTAGGTGGGTTCTTGGATAACAACACTCTTGTAATTGTTAGTTGAATAAATTGCGTTTTATATTAAGACTCAGTAATTTACAGATGCTAATAACATGTTGTAAAGAGGACTAGATAGTAATAGATCATATAAAAAATAAAAAATAAGTTAAAATCTTGTTCATTACACCATTGGTTACTACATAATAAGACTGGGGGCTCCATCTTAAAAGATTAACTTTGTTAAGAGGAGTAACCTAAGTCCTTATATGTTGATTATGATTTCGATATTTAATCGATGTGGAATTTATCCCTTTAGCAAGTTCTCATAATATGGTTGCTTGTTTAAACACACCAATCTTGGAATCCAAATTACTTGTTTGAGCTTAATGACTCTGATTCCATACTAAGACTTGGGGTTCCATATTAAAAGGTCAACCTTGTTAAGAAGAGTAACCCAAATTCTTATATATTGATTATAGTTTCGATATTTATTCGATATGAAATTTATCTCTTAACACTACTGATGTCAAATTTTAATTAACTCGCAAGTGTACGAATCTAGTGGAATATAGATAGGTAAAAACGAGGTCGATCCCACAGAGAATGCTATGAGGAAGGTGTAATTTAATCCCAATTAACTGTTATTCTAGGCTAGTTGAGTTCAAAAGATTTGTTGTTGAAATTGTTTAACTAAAAGACTTAAGAAATAAGCTAATAAATGAATTGAGAATTCAAGTTGTGTAAAAAAAAACACCAAGGTTTCAGAATCCACCATTGTCTAATTTAGCAATTATCCAATCATTCATTAATTCCCAAGAAAAACACATACGACAACCCGAAATCAATCTGTTGTCGTCCCTAAAGATTTATCAATCAAGTCCAGAAGAAGAATATCAAATATAGGCTCCCCTTATGCTTCAAACATAAACCACTTAAGCGTTTTTCGTATCAAGCTCAATTGAAAGAAAACAAAGAATCAAAGAAGTTCTAAGCATTCTATGTATCCCAATTCGAATAGAAGATAACGAAAAATCAAAAGCAATTAATAGATCATATTATATCACCAAGCATGAATTAATTAAATCAACATCTAACTATCAAAAATACATGATATTTAAGATGAAAGAAATCATATTTAATTAATTTAGTCAAGAACAAGCCATAAACGTTAAAGCTCTTAAGAAGGAATTAACCGAATAATTAAATAGTCACTAAATCAAGACAAGGTTTCATCATCTACCTTGGCTAAAGAAAACTAGAAGAACATGATTAAACTAGAAAAACAAGAATTAATAAAACCCGGCATGGATTCAAGGAGAAGAAATCTTCGAAGAAATCTTGATAGTCGAGGAAGTCTTGATCTCTTGTTCTCTTGAAGTCTTCTCTTGATTTGCTCCCAAAAAATCCAACCCGTGTTATGAGAATGTATCTCCCATTTATATTGCCTCCAATGTCCACAAAATATCCCCACAAGACCTAAAAAAATCGTCCAAAACGTTTCCTAGTGGGATTGGGACTCAAAAAGGAAAGAAAATAAAAATAAAAAATCGCAGAACAAGTTTTTCCTGGGCGATCGCCCAGGGGCTGCCGTTTTGCTTTCTGCTTCCTTCATTGGTTGCTGGGCGCTCGCCCAAATATAAGCCTGGGCGATCGCCCAGCTTATTTTTCCTGGCGGCTGATTTTCAAACGGCCATAACTTCTTGTAGGAAACTCCAAATTGAGATCCGTAAAAAGTGTTGGACTCGTAATTCCATTATCTTTCCAATGGTATATCATTTGCCTCGTGGAGATTTTAATATCAAAAGTTGTACTCTAATCTCTCCACATGCTTCGGTAGGTAGTTTCCCAATTCGGTTCTTTGGCTTTCCGGTGTTTGAT
This sequence comes from Forsythia viridissima, assembly GCA_030279155.1. NCBI lineage: Eukaryota > Viridiplantae > Streptophyta > Magnoliopsida > Lamiales > Oleaceae > Forsythia > Forsythia viridissima. The sequence goes on from CM059041.1 coordinate 9,323,426, forward strand.
CCATTGATTAAACTCTTCGTTGTCACTCCAAAACATTTTAAACTTATTGATTTTCTCTTCTTCCTCATTCTCAAATGTTTGGCTCTTGATATTCACTTCAAAAACTCAACTTACTCGTCGATTTTGCCAAATTATTGCTCTTTCCGTCCATTCTTCTCCAATTGTTTACAAACGCGTCCAAAACTGAAATAGAACAATAATATACTAGATAAGTAGAAAATCAACTATATGACGACATAAAAGATTAATTCAAATGCCAAAATAAGTGCATAAAACGCACTTATCAAACACCCCCAAACTAAACCTTTGTTCGTCCTCGAACAAAAACAAAACTAAAATAGACTTCAACTAAGCTAATTGATTCCACGAAAATCTGTCAATGTTAAATTCCTTACCATATGCCTCAAGTTTGAAAATAAAGCAACACTTTTAGAAGGATATCAAACAACAACACAAAAAATTTTTACTTATCCGATGCTCGACCTTGTGTGAGTGTGTGAATAGCCAAACATTGAACTTATGCATGTATTAGACCATGACCAATATTGTGTTGTTGATATTTTAGCAATCCCGAACCCTTTGTAGTCATTTATTCCTTACACCTCTCGTAAGTTATCATACTTCTAAAGCTTTTCTCTCAAGTCCCGAGGTGTTCTAGCGAAATTGGTTTCTATTGATCATTACAATGCTCTTTCTTTTCAACAAAAGTGGTAAAACTTAGCACTTGTATTCTGAGAATTAAGATGGTTAGAGGTTTCTAAATTCTCATCTTCAATCTCTAAGGTTCTAATCTAGCAATCCTTCCTGAGCACTTCTACTTTTTTTTATTTAACTCCTGTTAACAGTCTTACATCCTGTGCAATACTTCTCTTTCACTAGCTTTCTGTGTGACCCTTGTAGCGAGCTTTGGGTCGATGACTCCCAAGTCAGATGACCATAGGGCACCAGGTTTGAAAATACCCTAGCAGACTTAATTGCTCGAGTCCCACAGGCTAATAGAGGAGTGAAGATGTAAATTTATAAATGTCGCTCTCTTTTCTTTTTCTTGTTTTTTTTTTTTTTTTTTTTTGATACAGGACTCATGTAGCGAGCTTTGGGCCGATGACTCCCAAGTCAGATGACCATAGGGCACCAGGTTTTAAGATACCCTTACAGGCTTAAATGCTCGAGTCAGATATTTCATTTAATTTTTATCAGCTGCAAGTAGTGCTCAGTTCAGATTCGTTGACTATAACCCATTCAACCAAAGATGAGACCTAGAAAACCCAAACCATCAAAAGTCTTAGAACAAAAGTAGTAACTTTAACACCCCCAAACTGTTCTCAAAACAGTTTAGTCACTAGCTCTAAGAATGTAGGAACGGAATGTTTCATCATGATACTCAGTCAATAATATCAACACAAACACGCAAGTCATGTCTCCAATAAACGATAAGTCAAAGTGGCTATGTGCTTTCTTAATCAGGTCTAACATAGATAAGTAATCAGATAAAAGAATGAGTTCAAGTGTTGTCTAATAGTCGACTAAAAATGTGCTCAATTTGAACAGATATCATCATTGGCGGTAGGATATTCAACAGCAACCAGACAAATTTTTTTTTTTTTTTTTCTTCAAAACTATTTCAGTTATACAGACCAGAATGATAAGCAAATCAGAAGTTCTTAAGTAACATGATATTTTATAACCCACCCCAAACAAAAACCTTACATTGTCCCCAATGTAAGAATAACATAAAGCACAGAGTAGGAGAGAAAAGATCAGTTACTCCCCAGGGATAGAAGTGGAGAAGAAGCATCTGGCAGGCTGAAAGATGTGAAACACCGTGGACACCGCAGGATCAGTTGCACAAAAGCAGTCCTAAAAGAAAAAACAGAGAAAACAACAAACAAAAACAACGAAAGCAAATTTTTTTTTTTTTTTTTTTTTTTAATAAAAACGATTTTCAAGAAAGAAGGGCAGGATCACCCAGATTAATTTCCTCCTCCCCCTCGCGAGAGTGAAACTCCAAGTATGGTTTTAAACGTTGGCCATTAACTTTAAACAAATCTCCATTTTTTGGATTTTCAACTTCAACAGCACCATGGGGATAAACAGTGAGAACAATAAAAGGGCCTAACCATCGGGAACGTAGCTTACCTGGAAATAAATGCAGGCGAGAATTATATAAGAGTACTTTCTGACCTGGACTAAATGATTTTCTGACTATGTGCTTGTCATGAAAGACCTTCATCTTGTGCTTGTAAATCTTGGCATTCTCATAGGCATCATTTCGAATTTCCTCAAGTTCAGCTACCTGCAATTTTCTTTTTGACCCTGCTTCCTGCATATCAAAATTGAATTTCTTAATGGCCCAATAAGCACGATGTTCTAACTCAACCGGAAGGTGACAGGCTTTCCCATACACCAATCTATAAGGGGACATCCCAATGGGTGTTTTAAAAGCTGTCCTATATGCCCATAATGCATCAGTGAGTCGTAAAGACCAATCTTTTCTATCAGGTCGAACTGTTTTCTCTAAAATATGCTTGATTTCACGATTTGAGACCTCAACCTGACCACTAGTCTGTGGATGATATGGGGTGGCCACTTTATGTGTGATGGAGTATTTTGCTAGAAGGGTTTGAAAATGTTTATTGCAAAAGTGAGATCCCCCATCACTGATAATGGCTCGTGGAGTGCCAAAGCGAGAGAAAATATTGCTTTTCAAAAATGCCACTACGCTTTTGTGATCATTGGTCCTACAAGGAATTGCCTCGACCCACTTAGAAACATAATCGACCCCAACTAATATGTAAAGATAACCAAAAGATGGAGGAAAAGGTCCCATGAAATCAATCCCCCAAACATCAAAAAGTTCAACTACGAGAATAGGATTAAGCGGCATCATGTTTCTTTTTGAAATGCTTCCCATGCGTTGACACCTATCACATGAAGAACAAAAAATATGAGTGTCACGAAAGAGAGTAGGCCAGTAAAAACCACATTGCAAAATTTTGGAGGTAGTCTTTTTAGCACTGAAATGGCCTCCACACGCGTGGTCATGACAGAATGATATAACACTGTGGAATTCACTTTCTGGGACGCATCTCCTTATGATTTGATCAGCACAGTACTTAAACAAGTAGGGATCGTCCCAAAAGAAATTCCTCACTTCAGCCAGAAATTTAGTTCTATCCTGTTTAGTCCAATGTTCTGGAAGTTTGCCTGTAACAAGATAATTAACAATATCAGCAAACCAAGGCACAACATCAATATTCATGAGTTGTTCATCTGGAAACAACTCATTTAATGGTAATTTATCCTGCACAGAGTCAAGCACAATTCGAGATAAATGGTCAGCCACAACATTTTCAGACCCCTTTTTGTCCTTAAATTCAATATCAAATTCTTGCAAAAGCAAGACCCACCTAATCAATCTAGGTTTAGCATCTTTCTTAGTTAGAAGATATTTGAGGGCAGCATGGTCAGAAAAGATAATAACTTTACACCCTACAAGATAAGATCGAAATTTATCTAAAGCAAATACTACTGCTAGCATTTCTTTCTCTGTAGTAGAATAATTTAATTGTGCATCATTAAGAGTTCTACTAGCATAGTAAATAACAGAAGGCAACCGATCTAATCTCTGTCCTAAAACTGCTCCTACAGCATAATCAGATGCATCACACATAAGTTCAAAAGGCAAAGTCCAATCAGGTGGTCGAATAACAGGTGCAGTGGTCAATACTTTCTTGAGATGTTCAAAAGCTTCTAAGCATGAATCATTAAAGATAAAAGGTACATCCTTAACAAGTAAATTGCATAAGGGTCTAGAGATTTTACTAAAATCTTGAATGAAACGTCTATAAAAACCCGCATGCCCAAGGAAAGATCTTACTTCTTTCACTGATTTTGGAGGTGGAAGATTAGAGATAAGATCAACCTTGGCTTTGTCAACCTCAATACCATTGCTAGAAATAATGTGGCCAAGAACAATACCTTGTTTCACCATGAAGTGACATTTTTCCCAATTTAGTACTAAATTCTTTTCCTCACATCTCTGCAAAACTAAAGTTAGATGGCGCAAACAATCATCAAACGAGTCACCATACACAGAAAAATCATCCATAAACACCTCAAGAAACCTCTCAACCATGTCAGAAAATATACTAAGCATGCATCGTTGAAAGGTAGCAGGTGCATTACACAAACCAAATGGCATTCGTCTATATGCAAAGGTTCCAAAAGGACAAGTGAAAGTAGTTTTCTCTTGATCTTCTGGAGCTATGGGAATTTGATTGTATCCCGAATAACCATCTAAGAAACAATAATAATCATGCCCTGCTAGTCTATCAAGCATTTGATCAATGAATGGAAGAGGGAAGTGATCTTTTCTAGTGACTAAGTTCAATTTCCTATAGTCTATGCATACCCGCCATCCTGTAGTTACTCTAGTTGGAACCAATTCATTTTTTGCATTAGTAACTACAGTGATACCTGATTTTTTTGGGACAACATGCACAGGACTTACCCATTTGCTATCAGAAATAGGATAGATAATTCCAACATCTAACAACTTAAGGACTTCAGTTCTCACAACATCTTTCATGTTAGGATTTAACCTACGTTGCATCTCTCTAGTGGACTTAGAATTTTCCTCAAGATGAATATAGTGCATGCAATCTACAGGATTAATACCTATTATGTCAGCAATGGTCCAACCTAGCGCCTCTTTATGTTCAGTTAAAACACCTAACAACTTACCTTTTTGTGCATCATCAAGGGCAGAAGAGATAATTACAGGTAAAGTTTCTGCCTCTCCTAAGAATGCATACTGCAAAGTGTTAGGCAATGCTTTGAGCTCTAACTTGGGCGGTTGTTGAACTGATGGGATGTTCTTCTTCTCACTTATTGGAAGTGGCTCAATTTTCTGTCTCCACTTACTTGTATCCATGACAGGTGTTGACTCAAGCAAAGTGTTCACCTCATCTATAGCACCATCAACATCAAAATCTGTACCAAAATGGGTTAGACACATCATTAAAGCATCATCAAAGTTAGTTGAAATACAAGAGTCATCAACCAATGCTTCTATCATGTCAACATCAGCAACATCCTCGTTGTCATGTGGTTGCTTGTTGACATTGAAGACATTCAATTCAATTGTCATGTTGCCAAAGGACAATTGCATGACTCCATTCCTGCAATTAATTACAGCATTAGATGTGGCTAGAAAAGGACGACCAAAAATCACAGGAATATGCTTAGTGGAGTCTCGAACAGGTTGTGTATCAAGTACAATAAAATCAACAGGAAAATAAAATTTATCAACCTGTATCAAAACATCCTCAACAATGCCACGAGGGACTTTCACAGATCTATCAGCAAGTTGTAAAATAACAGATGTTAGTTTTAACTCGCCTAGTCCAAGTTGCATGTACACGGAGTAAGGCAGAAGATTGACACTAGCTCCTAAATCTAACAATGCCTTCTCGATTTTATGGTTTCCTATGATGCAAGAGATAGTAGGACAACCTGGATCTTTATATTTAGGAGGGGTGTTGCTTTGAATTATCGAGCTAACCTGTTCAGTTAAGAATGCCTTTTTACGTACATGCAATTGTCTCTTTTTAGTACATAGGTCTTTCAAAAATTTAGCATATGCAGGAACTTGCTTAATAGCATCAAGTAAAGGGATATTTATGCTTACCTGCTTGAAGATGTCCATCATGTCATTGATAGAATTACCTTGCTTTACCTTTGTCAGCCTCTGAGGGAATGGGGCTTTTGGGATGTAGGATGGCTCATTGTCTTCTTTGTGAGCTTCTTGGACTGAATCATCAGTTGAGGTATTACCTGGAGAAATTAGTTGAGGTGTGTTTTGCTTTGAAAGATCCACTTTGTTGTCAACCAGTTTGCCTCGTCTCAAAGTCATGATGGCCTTCGCCTCTTCATGTTGGTTGCTTGAATCTGTTCCAATATTGTGCACCCCTTTAGGATTAGGAAATGGCTGACTAGGGAATTTACCTTTTTCGATGGTTGTTGCCAGCTGTTGTACTGATGAAGCCAGTTGCCCCATCATGTTCTCCATATTGGAAATGGATTGTGCCTGTGAGTTCTGGCTAGTGCGCATCTCCTTCTTGAACTCAGTGATGGTGTGATTCTGATGCTCCAAAGCAGCTTGTGTAGCTTTTGTCAAGTTTTGAAATGCCTCTTCCCATGGTTTAGGCTGTGCGAAGTTTTGGTTGAATTGTCTAGGCTGCTGAGGGGCTTGACCTGCTGTGTTGTCCTGTTGACTACCTTGTGACCAAGAAAAGTTGGGGTGGTCCCTCCAACCTGGGTTATAGGTGTTGGAGTAAGGATTGTAAGGAGGCTTCCTCATCATGTTGAGGGCATTAGCTTGCTCAGCACCTGCTTCTGGTTCTGGAGGACTATTGACTGTCAATGAGGTCAATTTGCGAGAGATGTCCTCTATCATGCACTTGACTTCTTTGATTTCTGAGCTAGGTTCACTGCTGCGAATCTCATAGATACCCCTTTTCTTTGGCTCAGTTCTAGAGGATCTGCTCCGCTGTTGTGAATTGTCAGCCTGCTTTTGAAAAAAGGTCCAGATCTCTGTAGCATTTTTAGACATAAGCTCTCCCCCGCTTGTGGCCATCAACCATTCTTGAATATGTGGTAGCAATCCCTCCAAAAAGTATTGGCATAAATGCCATTTTTCATAGCCGTGGTGTGGACATTTCATGAGAAGCCCGTTGAATCTCTCCCAAGTTTCATAGAATGGCTCATCGTCTCTTTGCACAAACTCTGAAATTTCCCTGCGAATAGCATTAGTTTTGTGAACAGGAAAGTATTTGTTCAAAAATTTAGCAACCATTTGTTCCCAAGAAGTAATACTGTTAGCAGGCAATGTATTAAACCAAGATCTAGATCTATCTTTCAGAGAAAAGGGAAATAGACGAAGTTTAACATTATCAGGAGACACATTCTCATATTTAAATGTTTCACATACAGCATAGAAATCAGTCAAATGATTATAAGGTTCTTCACTGTCTAAACCATAGAAAGATGGGAGACAGTTAAGCACACTCGGTTTAAGCTCAAAATTCCTAGCTGTGACCTGAGGGTATTGTATGCATGAGGTGCTCAAATTAGCTAATGGACTAAAATAGTCCCTGAAAGGTCTCTCCTCAATTTCATCCCCCATAGCTACTATTGCTTCGGTTTCTTCAATTTTATCTAGATTAGTGGCTCGTTTTTGTTGGTGAAAAGTCATTTCAATTTCACTATCTAGATGTTCTAGCTTAAGTTCTAGAGATCTACGACCAAGCATGCACAATGCAGATTTTTGATTTTTGAAATTTTTTTTTTTTAAAATAAAAAAAAAAAAACGAAAATAAAATAAACAAAATAAAATTCTAAATTATAACTAGTCAAGAATGAAATTAACTAAAATTAAATTAACCTTCAGACGCAGTCCCCGGCAACGGCGCCAAAAACTTGATGTCAAATTTTAATTAACTCGCAAGTGTACGAATCTAGTGGAATATAGATAGGTAAAAACGAGGTCGATCCCACAGAGAATGCTATGAGGAAGGTGTAATTTAATCCCAATTAACTGTTATTCTAGGCTAGTTGAGTTCAAAAGATTTGTTGTTGAAATTGTTTAACTAAAAGACTTAAGAAATAAGCTAATAAATGAATTGAGAATTCAAGTTGTGTAAAAAAAAACACCAAGGTTTCAGAATCCACCATTGTCTAATTTAGCAATTATCCAATCATTCATTAATTCCCAAGAAAAACACATACGACAACCCGAAATCAATCTGTTGTCGTCCCTAAAGATTTATCAATCAAGTCCAGAAGAAGAATATCAAATATAGGCTCCCCTTATGCTTCAAACATAAACCACTTAAGCGTTTTTCGTATCAAGCTCAATTGAAAGAAAACAAAGAATCAAAGAAGTTCTAAGCATTCTATGTATCCCAATTCGAATAGAAGATAACGAAAAATCAAAAGCAATTAATAGATCATATTATATCACCAAGCATGAATTAATTAAATCAACATCTAACTATCAAAAATACATGATATTTAAGATGAAAGAAATCATATTTAATTAATTTAGTCAAGAACAAGCCATAAACGTTAAAGCTCTTAAGAAGGAATTAACCGAATAATTAAATAGTCACTAAATCAAGACAAGGTTTCATCATCTACCTTGGCTAAAGAAAACTAGAAGAACATGATTAAACTAGAAAAACAAGAATTAATAAAACCCGGCATGGATTCAAGGAGAAGAAATCTTCGAAGAAATCTTGATAGTCGAGGAAGTCTTGATCTCTTGTTCTCTTGAAGTCTTCTCTTGATTTGCTCCCAAAAAATCCAACCCGTGTTATGAGAATGTATCTCCCATTTATATTGCCTCCAATGTCCACAAAATATCCCCACAAGACCTAAAAAAATCGTCCAAAACGTTTCCTAGTGGGATTGGGACTCAAAAAGGAAAGAAAATAAAAATAAAAAATCGCAGAACAAGTTTTTCCTGGGCGATCGCCCAGGGGCTGCCGTTTTGCTTTCTGCTTCCTTCATTGGTTGCTGGGCGCTCGCCCAAATATAAGCCTGGGCGATCGCCCAGCTTATTTTTCCTGGCGGCTGATTTTCAAACGGCCATAACTTCTTGTAGGAAACTCCAAATTGAGATCCGTAAAAAGTGTTGGACTCGTAATTCCATTATCTTTCCAATGGTATATCATTTGCCTCGTGGAGATTTTAATATCAAAAGTTGTACTCTAATCTCTCCACATGCTTCGGTAGGTAGTTTCCCAATTCGGTTCTTTGGCTTTCCGGTGTTTGATCCATTGATTAAACTCTTCGTTGTCACTCCAAAACACTTTAAACTTATTGATTTTCTCTTCTTCCTCATTCTCAAATGTTTGGCTCTTGATATTCACTTCAAAAACTCGACTTACTCGTCGATTTTGCCAAATTATTGCTCTTTCCGTCCATTCTTCTCCAATTGTTTACAAACGCGTCCAAAACTGAAATAGAACAATAATATACTAGATAAGTAGAAAATCAACTATATGACGACATAAAAGATTAATTCAAATGCCAAAATAAGTGCATAACGTGAACTAATTTTTAAGAAAACCATCCAGTTTATACAGCCAATATAATGGCCGTTGCTTGGCTTAAATCACCAAAATGAAATGAAGTGGAAGTGCTGTTATGGTCAGTCAAATTATTTTTGTGGAAGGATTCATCAGTGAAGAAACAAATTCTTCAATGTTTTTATCTGAACTCCCTTCCTCATCAACTGCCTCTCTTGCAATTTCTTTCCATTTTTTTGCATTTTTTCTGATCTCTTCGCCTTTGTCTCCCTCCATGACATGATTTATGCAACGAGCAATCTCTGTTTGTTCGACTAAACCCTTCCCGTCTTGCCTAGTCTTGATTCCCATTTTCCAAACATTCTTAACAAACTTTGCATTTGTGCTTTGGTCAGTCCATTGAGGCATTGCTACCATAGGAACTCCCAAACTCAATGCCTCCAATGTGGAATTCCAACCACAATGTGTGATGAAGCACCCTATCGCCTCATGTGCCAAAACTTCTAACTGTGGACACCATGACACGATTAGTCCTTGGTTGGACGTCTCCTCTGAAAAGTTCTTGGGAAGCTTAGCTTCTTCGGATGATCTAACCACCCACAAGAAGTACTTGTTGCTTGTTTTTAAGCCATGTGCCAATTCTTCCATTTGCTCAGCTCCTAATTCAGCCAAACTTCCAAACGAAACATATACAACTGATGTACTTGCTCGTTCATTAAGCCATTTCATGCACACATCAGTAATAGGCTTGAAGACACTAAGACCATAATCTTTGTCATCTTGAAGCCTCTTGTCTAAATACATTGAAGGTATGGTTGGGCCGATTGCCTTCACTGGTAAAAACTTCGCCATCCGATCAATAACCTAGCATAAAAGAGTTGAAGTAGTTAGTTACAAAATTTGAGTTGTATTGTGTCTAGAGGCATTCTGAAAACACATCCTCCTTAAATAGTTTATATTTTTAGACGAAGTGGTTTAACATCAAATTTATGAATAAAAGGGGAATATTATTGGACGTTGTCACATGATGTTACTAACATTATTGGAAATGGTCACATGAGGTTACTAATGGGGGTCTATTTAATCTAAATTTTTAAAAATTTTGATTGACATTTTTTGAGTGATTTGACTTTTATGGTTTTTATCAACTTTTATAGATTTTAATAGACTTTCATAGATTTTTCATTTTGGAAGATTTTTCTGGACTTTAATAGACTTTAATTTTTCAATTAAATCTTGAATATAAAAATACGTTGTCCCACAGTTAAAAAAATTATCGCAGGAAAAAAATTCTAGTAACAAGTTATTTAATTGCATTAATATTATTAAATTCAAAGGAAAAAAAAATTTGAATTTATAATATTCTATTTATTTTTTGCAATTAGACTACGTTAAAAGTTAATGATACAATTTATTAGCTCACTCTTTTTTTTTCTTTTGGGTAATACTATGGTATGCGACTCCTTTTAGAAATATTTTCCAACAAAATGAAGAGAGAACAATATTAATATTCTTTTTCATAAAAAATATTGGTAATTAATCATGGCTATAGAGTTCGTAGAATGAAAAAAAGAAAAAAACACATTGAAAAAAGAGAAAAATATTATTCCTTTTTTTTTAAAATAAAAATATTGGTAATTAATATTGACTCGAACAACAAGAAAAACAAATATATTGCATAAAGAAAAAAAATCATAGAATGAAATACTTTTTTTCTTCGAAAGTCTTTCAAAATCTTGTGGATGAAAGAGAGAGAAATCGATTAAAAACTTATGTAGACTTCTATAGACTTTCATTTTTTTTTAAAAAAAAATGTTAAACTAAATTCTTATATAAGGCAACATCATTTTGAACAACTTCTCGCATGTCCAAATCATCCACAATACATGTAATTAAGAACTCAAAGTAATAAAAAAAATTTCTTAAAAAAAAAAAAATTTAAGCCACCTCAATTATATTAACATGAAGTATGTGTGTGGGGGATAGAGAAGTCTGACATTTTAATTAACTGTTTAAAACAGACTCAAGAAATAAAGTGATTCCAAAACAAAATGCATGAATCCAAAGATTTTTTTTTATCTGATATAAGATGAAACACAGACTATCATGCATCGAAAAAATCTGTGAAAGCAAAATTGTCATAATTAAAAAGCAAAACAACTTGTTTCAATAATAAGAACTCATTAAACAAAAAACCGACTGATTTTTTTTTTTTTTTTTTTATAAAAAAAAAATCATGTTATGCAATCAAGAAAAACACACTGAAAAATTGTAAATTCAGGTTTTTCACAAAGTACAAAATAGTGTATCTAGAACAAGTAATACTATTAAAGATATCTTTTTTTTCATAATTGAATATCACGTGACTTTTAAAGATTTTTTTTAAGTCTTTATTGAATAGACCAATACTTTTAGAGAGTCTTAAAAAGTCTACATTAAATATCCCTAAATTTTTTAAATCTTTGAAAGTCTTTAAAAGCCCCAATTGAATACACCCACACTTCAACCTTTAAAATCTATATCTTATAAAGTCTTAATTAAATACACGATTTTAAGTGTTCTTCATCTTTTGAAAACAAAAATATAAACGATCCAAAGTTGGAAATGTAGGATTGGAAATTTAATATTTTATTTCACAAAAGTTGTAAACCGCTAAACTATAAATTTGAACAAATAGATGTGTTATTGCACTACCTTGCGAAGTAGTTGATTCTACACGAAACTGAGGTTTTGAATCAAGTCTCATCGCTAACTTTTTTTTTTTAATTGAGCACAGTAAGGACTTTGATAAAATTAATTTCAATATGATGAGACGTGGTAATCAAGACTAAATTTGAATCATCTTCCACTTTTAAATGAGGTGATTCGACTATAAGTAGTTGATTCAACTGCCAAATCCGAGTTCCGAATATCAAATCCTACTTTTTTCTTCGACTAAAAATAGGTTAAATTTTCACGCAGGAGGAGGAGAAAAAAAAAAAAAAAAAAAAAAAAAACTTCAAATTGCTAAAGTATGATTGAAATTATTACATACCTCTTGTTCCAACTTGTGAAAAGTATTGACAAGAATCCAGTCTGCTTTCTCCAGATTCTGAAACTGATTCAAAATCATTTCAAAAGATGCAGGGTGTGATCCATGGACATAAACAAAAGAAGGCAAATCTGAAGGTTCCAGTACTGGTAAACCAGGAATATTCACAAATTTTTCAGTCTCTAAAAGAGGAAGTTTCAACTCCTTTTTATACACATGGTAATAAATATTGTTCACAGCACATGATTGAGTGAAAAAGGCAGCAGAAATTAATCCAAATTTCTTGGCAACATCAAGACCCCATGAAAGAAATGGATCATAAATTATACAATCTACAGCAGAATCTGTTTTGTGCTTCTCCAAAAGTTCTGATAATGTTTTTGTTCCGACCAGACGAAACAGAGCCAAGTATGCTTCATAACTCTCCGCCTCAGCCCTCCCTCCTTCATCAAATCCATCAGAGATTGCTTCCAGTGAAATATTGGATGAACCTGAAAATTCTTGCATGGTTTTGCGCAAGAATTTTGTTACGACTAAAGTGATTTTTAAGCCTTTATGACTTAAGTGTTTGGCAAATTGGAGCATAGGATTTATGTGTCCCTGAATTGGATATGGCAAGATTAAACAGTGAGCTTTGTGGTTTTCTTTTCCTTTCTCCATTTCTGCCTTATTTCTATGGAATGCATTTGCAAGTACTTATAACGCATCTTTCGTATTAAAAAAAATGTCAAATAGCTAGTTCAAAAAAATGAATTAAAGATGACTGTTCAAAATGAATTTAATAATTCTATTTTTCATCTTCTAATTCTCATTTTTACGTCAACTATTTCTACTTATTTTCGGAATATGTTCTTCAATCGTCGAGAATCGTTTTTGATACCGTTTTAATGTATTCACGGCAAACTTTTCACTACATTTTTTTGATTGAAAACATTTAAATGGTGAATTCATAGACTGTTGCTAAAATAGATATAATAATTAGATGTTTTTATCTTTTAATTGACATCATCTCTTTCAACTTATTTTTAGATTATGTTTTTTAACTCGTCGAAATAGGTTCTTAGTACCATGACAAACTTTGTAATACATTTTTCGAATTAAAAAACCGTCAAAAGACATTCAAAATAACAAGTCAAAGATTGCTACTAGAAATTGTTTTAATAATTCGATTTTTCAATTTTTAATTTCTATTTTGATGTTACCTATTTCGACTTATTTTCAGGCTATGTTTCTTCATTTATCGGTTTAAGTTTTTGGTACTTTAATATTTGTGGCAAACTTTACAACACATATTTCAAATTGAAAAACCGTTAAATGACGAGTTCAAAATAATAATTCAAAGATGACTACTAGAATTGGATTTAATATTTCATTTCGTTTCCATTTTTAAATGTCCATTTAATTAAAATTCTACTTGACATCAATTTAACTTGTCTTCTACTTGACATCAATTTAACTTGTCTAACTTGTATAATTAAATATAAAAGTATAAAGAATTTTTGAAGTGTTATAACGAGTCACTAATTAATTTTTTTAATATAAAAAATAAAAATAATTGAAAATATGAAAATTCCGGGGGGGCAGGACCCCATTGCGCCCCTTGGCTCCACCAATGACTTTTATGGTAATTCCATATTATGTTTGTGTTTGGTAGAGTTTAAAAAGTTGTTAAAAATTTGAAATCAAAATTAACAATTAATTTTAACTATAATTTTTATAGGACCTACAATTTTTATTCATTTTTCAATCACATATTTTATTAACTTTTATCAAAATTTGCTAAAACTTCTATCAAAAACTTTACCAAACATGCCTTATATATTTAAACATGTTGGAATCGTTGTTTTCTTTATATGGTTGTTACCCATATCCCCAGTTACATGATTTCACAAAACTAATCTTTTACTTAAACTAGTATTCTTCAAGTTACACGACTTATAAGCTCACAATACCAATTCTTTCTTTTACTTAGAGCCCGTTTGGTAGAGTTTATAAACTAGTTTATTTGACCAAGAATAGTAAAAAATATCGAGCTACAAAGGCAATTTTTTGTCAAATAAACCAATTTTGGTCAAATAAACTAATTTATAAACTCTACCAAACGAACTCTTAGAGACGTGAGATGGAATCAGAGTTCTTACAAACAACGCTCCATCCTTTAAAGTCAATTTTTAACCGAATACATTTTCATTAAAATTCTCATGACGAACAAGGTAGAAAATAGTTTACACATTTTTCGTCCAAAACAAACGTTAAATATGTAGAAAAGATGATTTTAATGTCACGTCTTTGCCAAGAAAATTAGCCCATGTTTGGTTAAGCTTAAATTACAATTTAAAATAGTCGAATATATTTTTTATTCACACATTTTGTAGGACTCATAACTTAATTACTACACACTTGTTATCAATACATTCTATATTATAAACACTTAAAAATAATTTTATTTCCGCCTAACATGTTAGAAGAAAGTACTGGTGGGCCCTTATAATGAGGAATATGTTTGCAATTGTCCTTCTTTTTGCTTCGTTTCCGTGAAAAATACATGATTTTTATTGGATCACCTAATTAATCCAAATACAAAAACAATTACGTTTCCTTTTTTACAATTAAGAAAAGTTACATGACGAAATCAATTGGTACTCCTTTTTTGGTTGAAAATAACAATCCTAAAGATATTCTTAACAATGAATCGGAATACAAATTGGTGGTAAAGGTCAAGGTCAAGATGAAGATCAAAAATTCTATCAAATTCATGTTTTGGATATGTGCCAAGGGCAATTACTCTAAAGTCAGCATTAAGGTAGGTCTTTCTTTACTCAATAAAAGTGTACTCCTATTAATTTTGAATATACCTTATGTCAATAAATAGAGAGAAAATTGGACAAAATATCAAGTTTGAACTACACGTTTTGAAATATGCCAAATTTTGAAAAATTTTAACCAAATAGTCAAATTTGAAAAAATAGACGAAAATAATCTTAACAAACAATCAAAATTTTTATTTTTACTATCTTCTCTTTCCAATTTTACCATTTCACACTATTCATCCACAATATCTACTTATTTACTATGTATTTGTCGAATTCTGCCATTATTGTCACAGAAATCAAACACATTTACAAGATCTATCATCAGCCACCCGCTTTAACTGCTACAGCGCCACCGCCACTATATTGTCTCCCACTCAAGCACTCAACCGATTGTTTTTCATCGACATTCCGTTGAATTTTGGACCAAATAAATATTTGATTTTACTCTAAATATATTTGGGTGCATTTATTGTTTATTCCCTATGTTTACTTAATTGAATATTAGATTTCATCGATTTGTTACGATCCAATTGGTTTGATATTTGACATTGTTGAGGATAAATATCGATTTATTTTCTCATTTTTCAACTGTCTATTTATCTTTCTTTTTTTTACCAATTGTCGATTTTTGGACTAAATTGTCGATTTTTGGATTGCTATGTCGATTTTGAACAAAAAATAAATAAAAATTTAACTGTCAAATTTCGGACTGATTTGTTGGTTTTCAAAAAAAAAAAATTGACGATTTTTTGACTAAAAAAAAAGTTCATCAAAAATAATTTTCTATTTATTTTGCATTATTATGTGTGTAACGTCGTAATATAGTGTACAATTGCAAGATTCACTTTTATAGCTTCTTTTAAAAGTTATTGTATGAATTTTAATTACCATAAAATCTTAATCACACAAAAAAATAGTCAATTTTACAAAAGAATATATTTAATATTTTACATCGAAAAATAGCATATTTACAAATATTATAAAAAATTAACCGATTATTAATCCACCATTTACTTTTGATCACTTTTCAAAATTTCCATAAATAGAATTCCAAACACCCGTGTCAAACTTTGTATTTTGTTAATCATGAAACTACCAATGTGCACAACCTTAGTCAATAATGTCACCTCAATATAAGCCCAATCAGTGTAATTAATGTCGAAAACAAGCTTGGCAAATACAATCTTCTTTTGTTATCTGCTGATGAAATATTAAGATAAGAATAAGAAAAATTTGCATGTTCGGTCTTCTAATCTTCCAAAAAAGTTGAAGATATATCAATTTTTAAAAATAGTACTGGATATCTTTAATTGATAATTAAATATTTTCTTCTCTTCCGAGTGCGACGGCAGCAATGATGGAAAACTGCAAAAGGTGGTGGGGGCTTCTTTCCTTGTTTCTACTCTGGCGTGATAATCAATATGTGATTAACTCAAATATACAAAATAAAAATATTGAGTATGTATGTCATGTTTTTACCTGGAGGTTGGCCTCTATTAATGGGGATGACCTGCATTTATGGTATTCAATGGTCATTGATGACAGGTGCCTCTTCATCTATCTCATTATTAGAAATTAATGAGGGACGTTTCATTTTTCCCATTGTCGATGGTAACTGTCATTCTATAGGCCACCTATCTGGCTAACATAATGGCAGCTGGGTTATTGCTGTCTATTTGTCAAAGGCGAGCCTATGAGACCAGCGAGGCTGGCCTACCAATGAGGCGAGTGAACACTTGAGGAAGGCGTCCCAAGGAGTGCAGCCGTCATCCACCAAAGTATAATCATATTTATTATCATAAGTCCATCTACTTTTCATAGACCACTGCCAATGAGAAGTAAAAATATTGTCTTTCAAATAACTATTCCTGACCAAAAAGTCAAAAAATAACATATGTAATAAATAAATAATTTTTATTTTTATTTGTAACGAAAATCACATGGAAGCATGCCACTTGGTGAGGCGTGATCAAGTAATGATTTACCGTGTTGCCGGTCAAATATAGACTAGATATTTTAGGCTTAATTAAGTCTGATATGGGCTTAAATCCAAGCCCCATTTAGGGGAGATTTTTTTTCTATATAAGAGAGGTAGAGGGGGATATTATTTGTAGTATTCTCATATCTCTTTGCATGGTTGGAATTCTTTTCAGACTGATATCCTTTTTCATGTTTGAGTTATAGAAGTTTTTTCTTCTTTCATCGTCTGAGGGAATCTTTTCACCATTGTTCTTCTTTAAATTCTTCGGCCTTCTTCTTTTTCTTTTTTAAATGTATAAGACAGTGATCACTTCCAGTAGTAGCTCTTCGACCAATAAATCTGACCGCAGTCTTAGAGATCCATCTTATCGCACATTATCTATAGGAAGAGATGATAATCTCCCGTCGGTTGAAGAATGTGCTTTTGTTAGTTCTTTAGGACATGGTGGACCCTGATGTTTAAATGAACTTGTTAATGAAATTGAGGTAGGATTAGACGAGGAAGACTCATCTATAGCCCAAAACCACTCAATCCGAGATAAACACTGGAGGCCGTCGAGTTGCCATCCGGCCGGCAACCTCACCCGCCCTATGCTGGGGGTGGGCAGCCATGCTAGCTCCTTACTAGGGGTGGGCGAACACGCCAGCCCCTTGTTGGGGACGGGCTGCCACGCCCGCCTTCAGCCGGGGGCTGGCGGCCTCGCACGCCCCTTGGTGGGGACAAGCTGCCTTGCCCGACCTTAGATGGGACGCCCGCCCTTCGTCCGGCCGCCCACCCCTTACCTTGGGTGGGCAGGAAAGTCTTTCATCATTAGCCCACTTCTGGTTGACGTAGATACATTACCAGAACTTTCTGTCTCTATAGAGTTTATAGATTCTGACACCAATTCTTCTACGATATCCCATTCTCTTAATGTTCAAACGAGACGTTCACCTAGTGGTTCTTGTCGATGTCAGTTCTTAACACAAATATAAAGTATAAACCACAAAATGATATCAGTTGATGGGCTTAACCGGCACATGAAGCTTATAAAAAGGTATTGGATCATTACATGTAAACAAAAGCAAAAACAAAAAGCATTATGAGGTCAATTTTGTTAAGAGGGTAGCTCAAGTCCTTATATATGTTGATTATAATTTCAATTAAAGAATTTATATTTTAACAAGCTTCCACAATATGGTGGCTCGTTTGAGCACATTAATCTTGGAATTCGAATGTTAGTTTGAGCTTTAGACGAACCGAATTACTTGTTTGAACAGGGCCTATATGGCCCTGCACGCAATTTTTTTTTTTTTTTTTTTTGGCTTCTTAACACTAATCACTCATTTTGTAGATAACCTCAATACATAATCTAAATAATATCAATCTAAAATAGCCTAAACCCAAGTCTCCAACTTAAATTGTATTTTTTTAAAACATTAGTCCAAGAATCCAAAGCTTCAACATAAAATTGTTTAGATTTAATTAAAATTTAGTTTAATTCAACTTTCAATCCAAATTATATTTGGTGTGATAAATAAATTATTTATTTTAAATTTACTTATAAGTAAAGTTTTTAATTAAGCCAAACATGCTTATATCTCAAAGTAATAAGACTAGCATGCTTTTACTATTTATTTTTTTTTTTTTAAAAAAAAAGCGTCAAGAAATAGTTTACAATTAACCAAAAAAATATAAATATTTTGAAAGAAAATTGATGTTTATGTATTGACTTACATGAGAGTCCCAATTTTATAAATTAATCTCTTTAAAAATTTCAAAAAATATATTGTCTAAGTTTAACTAAGATTGTTTTTGATGCAATGTATTAGATTGTATAAAAAAATTATTTAAAAAAAAATTTAAGATCGAGTTGACCCGATGGACTGGGTTAGGCAAGCATATTTCTGACCCGCACAAAACCGAGTTGGGCCGGCCCAGTCCAATTTCAAGTGTGGCCTTTGCTGGGCCACATTTGCTAGCTCTAATTTTATGGTCAGTCAACTTATTTTTGTGGGAGGATTCATCAGTGAAGAAACAAATTCTTCAATTTTTTTATCTGAACTCCCTTCCTCATCAACTGCCTCTCTTGCAATTTCTTTCCATTTTTGTGCGTTTTTTCTGATCTCTTCACCTTTATCTCCCTCCATGACATGATTTATGCAACGAACAAGCTCTGCTTGTTCAACTAAACCCTTCCCGTCTTGCCTAGCCTTGATTCCCATTTTCCAAACATTCTTAACAAACTTTGCATTTGTGCTTTGGTCAGTCCATTGAGGCATTGCCACCATAGGAACTCCCAAACTCAATGCCTCCAATGTGGAATTCCAACCACAATGTGTGATGAAGCACCCTATCGCCTCGTGTGCCAAAACTTCTAACTGTGGACACCATGACACGATTAATCCTTTCTTGGACGTCTCCTCTGAAAAGTTCTTGGGAAGCTTAGCTTCTTCGGATGATCTAACCACCCACAAGAAGTACTTGTTGCTCGTTTTTAAACCATGTGCCAATTCTTCCATTTGCTCGGCTCCTAATTCGGCCAAACTTCCAAACGAAACATAAACAACTGATCTACTTGCTCGTTCGTTAAGCCATTTCATGCAGACATCAGTGATAGGCTTGAAGATACTAAGACCGTAATCTTTGTCATCTTGAAGCCTCTTGTCTAAATACATTGAAGGTATGGTTGGGCCGATTGCCTTCACTGGTAAAAACTTCGCCATCCAATCAATAACCTAGCATAAAAACATTGAAATAGTTAGTTACAAATTTTCATTTGAATTGTGTTAGATGGGAATGCTTAAAACATAAATATATAAATTCACAACCTCCATAATGGTTTATATTTTTAGACAGTCATGGTTTATCGTCAAATTTATGAATAAGAGGGGAATATTATTGGACGTTGTCACATGATGTTACTGAATATTATTGGAAATGGTCACATGAGGTTACTAAAGTGTAGTCCATCTTTTGAAAACAAATCTAACCGATCCACAAATGGAAATAGTAGGATTGGCTATTCAATATTTATTTCACAAAAGTTGTAAACTGGTGAACTCTAAATTTGAATAAATAGATGTGTCGTTGGTCTAACTTACAAAATAGGTGGATCTAACTACGTGATACTGAAGTCTTGAATCAAGTCTTGCCATTAGCTATTTTTGAATATTGTGCTGATAGACCTTTAATAAAACTAAATTCAACATGATGAAATGTCTTAATCAAAACTAAATTTGAATCAGCTTCATCTTTTAAATGAGGTGATCCGAATATAAGGAGTTGATTGATGAACTGCCAAATCTGATATCCCAAGATCAAATCCCACTTTTTTCTTCGACTAAAAAGAGGTCAAATTTCCATGTACAAGGAGAGGGGGAAAAAACTACAAATTGCAAAGTATGATTGAAATGATAACATACCTCTTCTTCCAACTTGTGAAAAGTATTGATAAGAATCCAGTCTGCTTTCTCCAGATTCTGAAACTGATTCAAAATCAATTCAAAAGATGCAGGGTATGATCCATGGAAATAAATAAAAGAAGGCAAATCTGAAGGTTCCAGTACTGGTAATCCAGGAATATTCACAAATTTTTCAGTATCTGAAAAAGGAAGTTTCAATTCCTTTTTATACACATGGTAATAAATATTGTCCACAGCACAAGATTGAGTGAAAAAGGCAGCAGAAACTAATCCAAATTTCATGGCAACATCAAGACCCCATGAAAGAAATGGATCATAAATTATACAATTTACAGCAGAATATGTTTTGTGTTTCTCCACAAGTTCTGATAATGTTTCAATTCCGACCAGACGAAACCGAGCTAAGTATGCTTCTGAACTCTCCGCCTCAGCCCTTCCTCCTTCATCAAATCCATCAGAAATTGCTTCCAGGGAAATATTGGAAGAACCTGAAAATTCTTGCATGGTTTTGCGCAAGAATTTTGTTACGACTAGAGTGATTTTTACGCCTTTATGCCTTAAGCGTTTGGCAAATTGGAGCATAGGATTTATGTGTCCCTGAATTGGATATGGCAAGATTAAACAGTGACCTTTGTGGTTTTCTTTTCCTTTCTCCATTTCTGCCTTTTTTCTATGGAATGCATTTGCAAATATTTATAGAAAACGCGGAGCCAGGATTTATTTTTTATGGTGCCAAAATTTTTCGTGCATTTTTCAAATTGAAAAAAGATTAAAGGGCTAGTTCAAAAAAGCGTATCAAAGATGGTTGTTCAAAATGAATTAATAATCTTATTTTTTATCATCTAATTCTCATTTTGACGTCACGTGTTTGGACTTATTTTTGGACAATATTCTTCACTCGTCAGGATAAGTTATTATTACCGCTTCAAAATATTCACGGCAAACTTTACAAAGCATCTTAAGGATTTAAAATTGTTAAACAGTGAATTCAAAATAACAAGCTAAATATTGTAGCTAGAATAGATATAATGG
Source organism: Forsythia viridissima (assembly GCA_030279155.1). Taxonomy (NCBI): domain Eukaryota; kingdom Viridiplantae; phylum Streptophyta; class Magnoliopsida; order Lamiales; family Oleaceae; genus Forsythia; species Forsythia viridissima. The sequence goes on from CM059041.1 coordinate 9,344,779, forward strand.
TCTATTTTTTTTTATCTTTTAATTGAGATCACATCTTTCTACTTATTTTTGGGTTATGTTTTTTCACTCGTTAAAGTAGGTTCTTGGTACTATTTGGAAGTATCTATGGAAAAATCTATAATATATTTTTCGGATTAAAAAAATGTTTAAAGACATTCAAAGCAACAAGCCAAAAATGGCGGCTAGAAATAGATTTAATAATCCGATTTTTCACTTTTAATTTTTATTTTAGCGTCACCTCTTTCGACATATTTTTGGACTACATTCTTGTCGATGAGAGTTCTTTGTACTATTTCAAATTATTCATAACAAACTTTGCAATACATATATCTGATTGAAAAATCAGTAAATGATGAGTTCAAAGTAATAAGTCAAATAAGATTGCTAGAATTGGATTTAATATTTCTATTTTTAAATGTCTATTTAATTAAAATTCTACTTGACATTAATTTGATTCGTTTAACTCGTATAATTAAATATAAAAATATAAAAAAAAATTGAACTATTATAACGAATCACTAATTTTTTTAATAAAAAAATTAACAAAGAGTAAACAGGAAAAAAATATGAAAAAGTTGGGGGCTCAGGACGCCCCCCCAACCCCACGGGGGCTCTACCAATGACTTCTCTGACAATTTTTAATTACACATTTCATTAATTTTTATCAAAATCTGCTAAAATTTCTATCAAAAATTTTATCAAACAGATCCTATATATGTACATGTGTTGGAGTCGTTGTTCTCTTTGTATTGTTGTTACCTATATTCACAGTTATACGACTTTACAAAACTAATCTTTTGTTGAAACTAGTACTCTCCAAGTCTTCTTGCGCACAAGGAGACTCGTCTAGGAAGGAGCTTTTGCTCTGACCCTTGAAACCGACTTATAAAAGGTGGATGTCCAAGTAATATAAGCTCACATGAATTCCAATTCTTGAAATTATTTTTTAAGTATTTATAAGTTGTGGGTCATATAGAATATGTAGATAATAAATGTATAGTAAATTACAAGTTCTACAAAATATGTAAATAAGAAATATATTTGATCAATTTAACTAATTTAAATTATAAGTTTTATCAACACATATCATAATACTCACAACTTACTACATGTTTACTATTCACACATTTCAAAAGACCTATAATTTATGAATATTTAAAAAATAATTTTAACATTGTCAAACATAGAAATAAAGTACCAGCGGGGCCTTATAATGTGGAATATGATTGCAATTTTCCTTCTTCTTGCTTCGTTTAATAATACAATTTGTATTTAAATTGTCATGTGCATTTATAGTGACTTTTTGTGTTTTATAGCCAATAATGTGCACCACACAACCTTAGCCAATAATCCAAATACAAAAACAATGTTGTATCCTTTTTTACTATTTGGATCTATTTGGATAAAGAAAATCGATTCTTGCAATTTGTTTGGTTGAGTTTAAATTATAATTTAAGTTAATCAGACTAATCAAATATTTTTTTTATCTACATATTTTATAAGACTCTCGATAAACTACTCATTTACTATCACATATTATCTATAATTTATAAGTATTTATAAAGTAATTTCAATCCTATGCACTTATCAGAAACCAAAAGAAGATTGTATTGCCAAGCTTGTTTTGGACATTAATTAGGCTGATTGGACCTATATTAAAGTGACATTATTGGCTAAGGTTGTGTGGTGCACAATGATGGATGTTTCATAATTAACAAACATCAAAGTTTGACACGGATGTTTGGAATTCTATTTATAAAGTAAAACAAGATAAATAATTATTTATGTAGTCTGAGTCAGGCACATGCTCGGCTCTTACATGGGGACGGGCTTCCCAGAAAACAACACATATGTTCCGTTCAAAACTAATAATTAGTATACTTTATCTAGTAAAGAAAACCCAGCTCAATACCCGACTTTAAAGGAATTGCTCTTGGCACGACCCACAACATGTTCTTGAAAGGAATTTTTGAATTTAACCCTGATATTAATTTGAAAAATGTGAAAAGAAAATGTTGGAGTAAAATATAATTAATTTTCACCAATATATAAAAAAATTGAATATTAAGGTTCAATAATATTTGTTAAGACTCAGTTGTTCCTTAAAAATACAAAAAAAAAAAAATCCAATCTACTCGATCGATATCCAATTGGACTAGCCTCTTAAATGGATCGTATTTCGATTTTTAATATACAATTTTTAAATTATAATCAGACCGATATTCATATAACACCGATTGCCACCAATTTGTATTTCACTTCATTAAAAATACATTATTAAGAATATCTTTAGGATTATTATTTTCAACCAAAAAATGAGTACCAATTGCTTTGGTACAAGCAGTCGTCATTGATTTCGTCATATAACTTTTCTTCTTTAATCTCAGGATAACATTCAAAATTTTTACAAATTTTACTTTATTAATTCGTGTTGATATTTTTTACTAACTTGTTGAATAATATTTTTGGGAATCCAAAAAACAATAAAATGACATTTCAATCTTGACGAACTCCAATTTCGGCCTACTTTCTTTAACAATAATCTCATGAAAGGCCTCAATAGCTTGAAGAAAAGAAACGATTTTTGTGAGACGATATATTAAAATAGTTCAAGAAATAAAGGGGCTTCTCTTTGTTGTTTTCAAATTGTTTTCAATTTTGAGTTTTGTATAATATCCAAAACTTTTTTTTGTTTGATATTTTTGAAAACAAAGTAAAATTTATAACACAAAATTTAAAACACATTTTTAACGTTTTGGGTATTTTCAATTAAAACAATGAAAATACGAGAAAATCTTATTTAAATAAAAATTCTAATATTCTACAATTCTAAAAAATAAAGATAGTTCAAGTTGTTATTGGTTATATATTTAATATAACTCATATCTCTTTTGGTAAGTTCTCGGTGACTTATTTGTCTGTGTTTTGCTATAAATTGAAACTACTAACACAAAACTCAAAACACATTTTTAACGTTTTGAATATTTTTTAGTGTTATCATAACCAGCCAGACCCGACTGGTTCAACCGGTAAAATCAGGCTGGAAAAACAGAAAAATCTTCTATTTAAAAACACGCCCAAAAATCTGTCAACCCGTCCAATTTTGAGGGACCCGTTAAACAGTTCTGGATGTTATCGATTTAAAAATAATTTATTTAATCAATTAATTGTAACTGACCATTGAAATTCTTCTCTCTCTTTGCACGAAATAGATTAAAAGAATGAAAAACCAAAAAAATTGTTTTGAGCAATTTTTATTGATTTCGAAATACTTATTTTTCATTTCCTAATTTTTTTGTAAATTCTTTTATTTTTTTATTTTTTAAAAAATCACGAGTCAACTCCCGTTCGACTCTTTAACTCTTGACCCTTTCACTTTTTCGAGTCGATGTCAGGGTCGATTTTTGAAACATTGGTATTTTCCAACTAAAAACACGATAACATTTTATTTAAATAAAAATTCTAAAAACTTTCAAGCCCATATTGGTTATTTAATAAAAAAAATAAAAAATTATTTAAATGAAAACAGATAAAAAATCTTAGTCCACTTCAATAATTTTTATTTTTCTATTCCTATTTTTTGCCAAGTCAATTAATTATCTTTTGTATTTTTTTTAGAGCAAAAAAAATATTGTTAGATTTATCAACTTTAAAATATATATATATTGCTTGATAATATATTAGCATAAAATTGTTGTAATTTACCGAATAATCAAATTCATTGAATAAAATATCGCAAATAATTTTTTCTCAAAATTTCAAACCAACACTAAAGGAAATGAGGGATATAGCGACGAATTTTTTTCGTCGTTAAAAGATAAGTAATCGTCGTTCTTCATTTATAGTGACGACAAAATATCGTCACTACATGCCTTTTAATCTATACCGACGACAATGTTGTCGTTACATTATCGTGCTCAATTTCTTGAAATTAGAGAAATTGTGACAACAAAATCGTCACAAGAGTCATCGCAATAAGCTTAAACATTAGCATTGACAATGTCGTCGCTAGCTAATAACTTTACAATTGTAATTATTAACGATGACATTGTCCTCGCAAATTCTTTTGGAAATATAGTGACAACAATGTCGTCACTAAAATACATACATGACATAATTTTATTTTAGCGACGACATTGTCGCCGCAATAGATGTTTTAATTTTGTTTAATAATACAAACAATTTAGCATTACATAAATTATACAGATTTCCCAAACCCCCACCGTCGTTCTCGTCTTCGCCAACCTCATCATCATCATCTGACACAACCCCCGATAATCTTTATTGTAGATTCATCGTAAGACGTGCAATTGTCCTGTCCATTCGATAGAGCTGGACCTTAAATATTGCAAACCGAGAATCATCATTTCGGGCATCTTCACAAAACTAGTTAGATGTTCCTCGTAGGGTGTTCGATGTAGCGGTCGAATCCAGTAAGGGAGAGCTGCCCTTCGGAACCCGTCTAACATCACAGACGTGTCCTCGTCGTTCTCTGATAACCTCTCTCGTAATAGCACGCTCGTCAACCGACGCGCCACTGGAAGTGACCTAAGTCTGTTAAGTCTCCATCACATTAATAAGTTTACGTTGTTTAGTGAGATAAAACAAATAATAAATAATAATACAATGTGAGATAGATTAACATCATTAAAATGTAATTTTTCCTCACATAGTCACCAACCACCTCCGGATTCACCCACATACCATTCCGGAAGGTGTGGAAAGTCCGGAACGACTCAATAATACTCGGTCACTGCTGGGTCTCGGGGTCCCTCTACAACAATTTAAGTGTGAAATTTAGTTTAAAAAAAACATGTATATGTAATGCATTGAAGATTTGTAAAATAAAAATAAAAATTTACTTGTATCTGATCGTAACGCGTGTTCGACCCCTACAAGCTCGGGTATTTAGTCTTATCTTATTTTTTGTCGACTGTTCCTGGAGACAAAAAATAATTTATTACGTAACTCTGAGGTTTATAAAAATATTAACATAAAAACTAAAAACTAAATGATAGCATGTATCACGAAATTAGGACTTGTGAAGAAATCAATGCACTTCTGTCATTCATCGACAGACAACTAGGTACTCGTCGGGCAACCGATCGCCCTGAAGATCAAAGTAGCTCTACAACATCGAAAAAATATTCGTTAATATATATTATATGGAACAATGTGTTTAGAGAATGCGCTAATGAAAAACTATTCTAGGTATTACCACGATGATGCTACGTAACCGTGCATAATGTTCTTCTAGAACCTCTGTCCAAGAAGGATAGCAAAGGGCCATGGTGAACCTTACTTGGTCCCCAACTAAGCGCGTAAAGTACTTCGTGTTATTTTCGATTAGCTGTATTGTCTGTTCGATATTGTCGAACGCAATGGAAAGTAACCTTTTTCCGTTTGTCTTCCAAACCTTCTCAAAGTTAATGCACGTATCTTATATTGTTTTTTATGTTTTTTAGTAATATTAATAACAAATATGTTAGTTTTCTACTGGCAAAATTTTTTAACATTAAAATATAATTTTTATATTTTTATTACTTTATTTATAGATGAAATATCATTTGGTAAATTAAATTTATAGAATAATTATTTTTTTAATATTTCAAACTAAAAATTCGTTATAATCTTAAATTAATTTTCTAACTATTATTCAAGAATGTTCAATCCATTGTATAATATTATTTAAAGATTGAAGTCGATAAATTAAATTTGTTAAGATATTGTTTTAAAATTATGATCGACAAAAAACTCAATTATTAATCTGAAATTATAATTTTGTTAGCTACATAGTATAACATTCATTGTTATTTGTTTCATTCTGTTTTCTTTTTTATTATAGCTCCCTTCAAATTCAAACCCCTATTTTCTTTTACTACAAAACATAGTTATGTTTCATTCAAACAATTGTCTGAAAAAAAACATTCTAACTTCTCCAATATTGCTTCAACCACAAAAGAAGATCCACCACATTATACTTCCTTATAACAAAGATTACAAAATCAAAACCACATTAACCTGGAAGACAGATGGAAGATTTTTTAGAGGGAGGATAATACTTAAAATAACTAAATTTCATTTCAAAAATTACTTTTTTTCAGGCAACAAGAAACTATAATGCAGAAAATAGTCAAACAAAAATGATTTGCAAAAATGAAAAAATACACATCGATAGTCTAAATAATTTGCAAAAATGAAAAAAAAAAAACTAAATTGTAGGGAGCGAACTTGGCGATGGCAGCGACGGAATCCGGCAGCGAACTTAGAAGGAACGAACTTGGCAGCAACGGAGTCTCTTGGTGACGTCACCGGAGTCTCTTGGTGGCGGCAGGCGAATCGAACTTAGCAACGGCAATGAGATTGTTTGCAGAGGGCGACAATGTAGAAAATGGAAGAAAAATGGGGAAGAAGAAGGTATCTCCAGTACTGGAGAGGCTTTGTTTATAGGGACGACATGTTTTTAATTTTTTGATGCATGCGCTAAAAACATGTCGCCTTTTGTCTTCCAAAATTTTAGCATATAGTGACGACATGTCGTAGCCATATGTTAAAAGTAATTTTAAAAATAATAAACATTTCTTATTTGCAGTTAGGTCCCTCGTATTTTCAATCTTCTACAATTTGGTCTCCTTTATTTCAATTTCAGCCCCTTTAATTTGAAATATAAGTCCTTTAACTTTTATGATGTTACATTAGGTCTCTATTCTCATGTTTTTTTGTACAATTGCAGTCCATCTTCGCCTATTTTTCGTGAACAAAATTTGGAATTCCACCCGAACTCGGATTTTAACCTAAAGTAATCACTGTAGTGACGAACAATATTCTATCTGATTCACTAACAACAACAACAACAACGAAATTTTTATAAATCTAATTCATAAATTTTAGTAGCGAATAACAACATTCAATCTGATTCACTATCATGATACGTTTGATCCTCATCGTCGTCACAGTCATCCTCATCCCTTTCACTGCATGTTTTGTCATCCTCGTACTCTTCAAATGTGTCGTCTTCATCATCCTCTTTGTTAATGAACGAAGTATCTCCTGCAGTATCATACGATACTCGCCTAATAAATGTTGCTCCTATCTCATTAGCTTCATCGTCATCCCGGTGCAAGGATATGTGTTCTATGTTCTCTAGATCAACGATTAGAGAAAAACGAGAAGAGTGGTCATTGTGGAGCAGGTCTATATCAGTGGTGTTAGATCTTATAATATCCCACGTGCTCTTGTGATAGACTTCTTGTACAACTCGTCAGTTCGGACCATGAGAAGAATCTTCAATGTAGAACAATTGTTGTGATTGGCTAGTAAGTATAAATTGATCATCCGTGTACGCCTCTACACTGATGTCAATACTGGTAATATTATTCTCAGTTACCCTCCGTCTCTCATCACACCTAAACCATTTACATCAAAACATAAAAACTGAAAGTTTCAGTCATAACTGTAGTTCCAATATCTCTTGCAGCTGCCCGTATTAAATTTCACCCTCAAATCTCTGGGATAGACACACCACTATTCTGTGTTTTCCTTCAAATATCACGATCATATGTTAGGAAGTGAACTCCATTTACAACACAGGCCGTGTAAGACATAACATGCATGTAACATCCACTTGCCAACGAAAACAACTCATGAGAAACTTGATGGGTGTTGCTTTGGCACAGTGCATATACCTGGATGAAGTGGAACTTAGTTTTTAGTCAATGTTACATAAAAGAAAAATGTAACATATTTGACATGTATTTGATCGTTGTTCATTTACCTTCCTGTAAAACCAACCATGAAAATATCTTCTATGCACGTGTTCGATGTTTGTGCATCCATAGCGCAATAGCTCCTGCCTATGTTCACTTTACAAGGCATATAAGATCAATTAATTAGTTCGTTTAAAATAACAAGGTGATGAAGGAAATTGAATAATATTTAAGAATGAGGTCTTACTGCAAGAATGTCTCAATTTCAGTACAGTTGTTGCAGACATAAAACATTGCCTGACTTCGAACATTGGTAGGAAGCGTCGTTGGTATCTTCTTTTCAATTGGACGACACTGCGACTGAAAAATAGAAAGTTGTCTTTGTGGAACACTTACATCCTCATTTCTATCCAGTCGGTTGAACCTTGTTTCTATGTCCTATGAACCATCAGGCCGAGCTCGATTTCTGACGTAGTTTTTAAGTTTCTTCAGGTATCGCTCGAATGGATACATCCATCTCATGTGCACTGGACCACCAAGGATTGCCTCCTCTGGCAGATACATTACGAGGTGAATCATGATGTCGAAGAAGATTGACAGAAAGATTCGTTCCAACTTGTAGATGATGAGTATTAGGTGATCGTGGGCAGCCATCACGTCGCTAACCTTTATTTTTCTTGTACAAAGCTGCTTGAAGAACGTGCATAATTCAATGATTGTAGTGGAAATAGTTTTATTCAAGAACGTGGAACATCCGAGTGGCAATAATTGTTGCATGATAATGTGGCAATCGTGTGACTTCAATCCAATAATGTGGCTGTCATTGGATCAACATTCTTCCGAAGATTAAAAGCGAAGCCATCTGAAAACTTAAGCCATCGGATGAAGTTGCAAAACCTCTAACGGTTTACAATGGACATGGTATAACATGCAGCAGGCTTCATACACCTGTTTCCAATATGGTACAAGTGCAACTCTCTTTTTATCCCTAATTGCATCAGATCACGTCTAGCATTGATCGTGTCCTTTGATTTGAATAGGTCGTCCAGAATTGTGCAGATCAAGCTGTCACAAACATTATTCTCTACGTGCGTGACATCGATGTCAAGTTTTTGCTCAATAAAAGTCCAATACGGCAACTACTAGAAAATGCTCATTTTCTCCAATTCAACTCGTCATCACTTCTCCTCTTTCTAGCACCCCCGTAGTTAGGATGCTTTCTCTAAATAATATGTCTCACACGACTTAACTGTGCTAAAATGTCTGTAGGCGTTAACCGACGTGGAGGTGCTCACTTTTTCGTCCTCCCGTCGAAGTCTCAATTATTCCCAAAATGGTGCCTAGACGGCAGGATCTGTCGGTGACCCATGTAAGTTGTCTTACCTATCACACGAACTGAATGTTTTGTGTCAAAATCCCGCCACGCCTTCCCATCCACGAGATGCTGTATTTCATTTTCATCCCTAGACCTTCCTATACTGTACCACCACATGAGTTTTGCAGTATCCTTCGTTGCAAACATACGTTTTAATCTGGATGCCAATGAAAAATTTTGCAACACCTTATATGGAACATTCTTTCTGTTCACTCTCCTAGAAGTGTACACCTAACGAATTTTCTGAAAGATCAGACAAGTTTGTCTATCAGCATACTCACCCCAAAACAATGCACAGTCATTCTTGCAGGCGTGAATAGATTTGTAACTCAAACCAAACTTTGTCATCATCTTCTTAGCTTCGTAGTGAGAGTCTGCCATGTTCATGTTTGGAAAAGCTAATTTCAGCAGCTCTAAAAGATCATCGACATACTTATTTTGTTCATTTATTTACAACCTTAATATGCATCAACTTCACTAAAAAGTTAATGGACAAAAATGATGAAACTCTCAGGTATAGTTCTGAATGAAGAGCCTCAAACAATTCGTTATAGTAACCATCGGTGCCTGTACTAACATGCTCATCACCGACTATGTCGTCCATGACATCCATCATCTCATCATTCACACCTACTTTCATTTCGTCATTCTGTGTATACATATTCACAGTCCGAACCTTGGTCTCGCCATGGTATATCCACGTTACATAACTCTCTGCAAAATCATGAAGAAATATGTGAGCATCAACAGTTTCCAATGGATGCGTAAGACCATTTAAACATTTTGTACATGGACATATAATCATTCCACTGTTGTTTACGTATGGCTAGCCCTGTTTATAAATGCTTTCCAACCGTTTTGAAAATCTGGCGATTTTGTGCAATTTCTAATTTTTGTCCAACTTTTATCAATATCCATACCTGAAAAAGACTATTTTTTTGGCAGTAAAGTATAGAATTTGCAGAAATACAATAATGAATAATGGAAGAAAAAGACTAAAATAGGATATTGAATTTGTAGAAATATAGAGATAGAGAATGAAGAAGAAGAGTTCAAATGGAATGTTGAATTTTCAGATATGCAGACATAGGGTTGAAAAAGAAGATTCTATAATGGCGACAATGTCGTCGCTATTTCTCAAGAAATTCGTCGGTATAGGTAAGAAATAGGCGCCAATATTTCTGCCAAATTTGACAACTTTACCACAATGACTTATGTTGTCGCAATAGATTTGAATACAAATTCTGAGGAGAATCATAACGTCACATGACAAATAACTACAGCTATGACTCTATTGCGAAAACATATGTCGTCTCTATATGTAAACAAAAATGGCCCGAATGATTCCCACCATTTGGGACTTATATAGCGACGGTAATTACTGTCATCACTATACATCCAAATCAGTAGTGACGACATTTTGAATATAAAGACGACTTGTGTCGTTGCTATACAGTTGAAACTTATAGCGACGATATTTCATTGTCGTCTCTACTATGACAGAACATGTAATGTCGACATTATATCGTCCCTATAGATACCTTTTTTTTGTAGTGCAAATGTCTTTTCTATTTTTCTGTTTTCAAAAATAGTTTTTCAAAATGACAAACCAAATGCGTAATCAATAATATTAAAAATAAACTATCAAAACGGAAAACTAAAAATGAATTCAAAACCCAAAATTAAAACTGAAACGCAAATACAACAGTCCCAAAGTTTTTATATAGAATCTAAAAAATATTATATCCGCATGAATTCACCATCAGCCACAAGAAGCATATGAATTAAGCAATATGTTGTGCACAATGTTTAGTTTGGAAAATTTGATCCCTTGTTTAGTTGTACGATATTATTTCAGTTAATATTTATGTACGAGTTTAAAAGTGAAAACTTTTGAATTGTACTTCCAATCGAAAATTTGTGCAGAAGTAGTTGATGCTTCATCGGGACTTGATCCAATACCCCCGGTGGACATCATTATAATGCCCACTGGAACAATTGTCATGCACTCATTGAATGAATGTAAAGTGGACCGTCCATTTTATATTCATCCAATGAGTGCAAGACACTTGTCTCGGTGGACATTATAACAATGTTCATCGGAGACATTAGATCAAAATCATGCTTCAAAGCCCCGAAACTTTTTTAGTATACTATAAAAAAATACTACGACGTAGACATGGCAATGGGACGAGCCGAGCCAGCTCGGCCTGTAAAACACGAGCTCGGCTCGTCTCCAGAAGAGGGGCTCTGTTCGGCCCACGGGCTCGTGGGCCGAGCTGGCTCGGCTCGGCCCTCTATTTTTTTTTGTTTAAAATTTGAAAATAAATCATTCTCATTATTTTGTTAAAGAAAAAAATGTAAATATTTAAAATGAATCCTTTATCTTTATCTTTATGTTAAAGATTAAATATTTATCTTTATGTTAAAATTTTTATTGAATCCTCATCTTGATTATGTTTTTTAAAATTCTCATCTTTGACTCTTATGTTTTTGTTTTTTTTTTTGTTTTGAATTTGAAAATAAAAAAGAAATTTGAAAATAAAAAAGAAATTAGAAATAAAAAATCATTTATGTTAAAAATTAAAGATTTAAAATCCACCTATATTTTTTTGTGTTTTACATTTTTTAAAATTTGAAAATAAAAAAGAAATACCATATCGAAAATTCTTTATGTTAAAAATGTAAGATTTAAAACCGTCCTCCTTTTTCTGGGTTTGGGACTGACTACTTTAAAAGTAGGCGGAGTTAAAATTGTACACGAGCAAGATGTTACGTGTACAATTTTTTATTAAAATAAGAAAAATTCTTCAAATACAGAAATATTAATGCAAAATAATACTTACTACGAATATGATTAATGCATATTCAAATCTTCAAGTTCTTTAGACATTATTCTGTCCACTTTATCTTGAATTCGAAGTTCGGCATCATCACAATCCTTTAGACATAGTAAACTTTCTAAAATGTCAACTTTGAGTCTTGACCTGATATCAGATAAAACTCTGCCACTTATACTAAATGTAGCCTCCGATGCTACAGTTGAGACCGGAGGTATTAGTAGATCACGTGCCATTTTGGAAAGAATTAGGTAACTACGTTGATGTTGTCTCCACCATTTAAGTATATCAAAGTTTTTTCTCTCCTCGTCAATTAACATACTAAGCACATCATGCGCAAAATACCTACCTAACTCTACAGGTGTATCATTAGAACGGAGAATGGAAGAACTAGAAGAAGAACCAACTAATTGTTGACCTTGAGTGGTCCTATGTGTACTGTCGTAACTCCATAAGTCAATGTCATCAATTGATGACAAAGTATATGTTAGATTAGGGAGTCGTACAACATTTGTACCGGTCTTTTCAGCATAGACCTCATACATAGAACTTAAAGTTTGTTCTAAATTAACAAACGTGACTGGATTTTCATAAGTTAACTTATCTGAAATTGTCATTATTGTGACTTTTGTACCCTCTAAGTTAAGTCGATGATCCATGATACATGCTAATGGAAATAACATAGGCAATTGTTTCCAATATTTCCTAAATTTAGATTCCATAACATGTATAATACTAGTAAAAAGAGTAAAATTCTTATACCTATTAAAATTGTTAGCAATAGAATGGAAATGATTTAAAACAAGTGGAGTAGTTGAGTAATAAACACCAGAACATGCATTTGTTGCATCGTAAAAAGCTTTTAAAAATTTTCTAACATGACCACATAATTCTCAATCATGTAATTCTAAATCATATTCTGAGCCGTGCGAGTGTTGGCCATTATAATAGACAGTAATGCAATCTTCATAACTTTCACACAATTCAAGCATAAGATATGTTGAATTCCACCTATTGGCAACATCAGTTGCAAAACATTTTGATTGCAGCCCATTTTCTGTACATAGAGCAGCAAAAACTTGTTTTCTTGATGGTGAAACCGAAATATAATTAATAGCATATCTAATTTTTTCCAATTGAGGTTGTATAAATTTTAATCCATCTTGTACAATTAAATTAAACACATGACACACACAACGAATATGAAATAAAATACTATCAAATTGTGGATTACAGTGTTGCATTAATTTTTTAATTACTATATTATTTGGGCCTGCATTATCAAATGTAAAACTACGAATCTTAGAATCACATTTAAATTCATGTAACACACCTAATAAAACTTGATAAATATTATTTCCATTATGATGATAGTCTATTTGTTTAAATGCTATCACTTTTTTATGCATTAACTAACTATTATCAATATAATGTGCAGTTGCAACCATGTATCTTTTTTGGTTACAACATGTCCATAAGTCTGATGTAAAAGATACAACACCGTAGTAATTATTAATATCATTAATAATAGTTTCTTTCTTAGTATTATATCTAACAATAGTATCTTTACGAAGTGTATTTCTAGAAATACTAACGTACCTTGGTTGTAGATATTTTTGGACGAATGACGTCCAATGAAGATTATCCACCAAGCATAGTGGAAACCCGACATTTGCTATCAATTCTGGTAGTCCTTCGTGTCGCATGAGTTCTTGTAAATATATCCCGTTGTTGAGAGCGGGACTACTGGACCCGACTCCCGGAGATCCAAACTGGAGTTGCGCCTGATTTGTATCCAAACATCTATGTTTGTATTGACATTTTTTGAAGTGTCTGTTTAGATGGGTCGTGCCTATCTCCTTGTGCCAAACAAACTTCTCCTGACAGTGTTTACACTGTGCTTTGAACTCAGGAACTCTGTTCACTAGTTTACCAGTCGACACCAACTGAAAATGCTGCCAGTATATAGCCTTTTGTTTGGTGGCTTTTCATTTAGTGCTAGAGCCAATGGTAGTTTGTGTATCGGCGTCGTCATGAACGTCTTCCAAATCAATTGGATCAGTGCTACCACCAAATTGATCAATAATATCGTTTGGAATTGGAATATCATTAAGACCACTGAAATCATCATCACTTCGGTTGTATGCCATTTGGAATAATAGAATAAAGAAAATATGAGAAGATGAAGATGTAGTAGAACTAGAACGTAGAAACTAGAAAATGGAAATGTAGAGAATTAGTAGAAGTAGAAAATTATATAGAGTAATATCTAGATAATAAGATACTAGATATAAATTAGAACACTAATATTGAGAGAATGTAATTTGAGAATTGTTAATGGATTGAGTATATAACTGAATGAGAAATAAGAGATTGAAGTGTGAAAAAATGAGTTTATAAAATGAGTATTTATAGAAAAATATTGAAAGTAAAAAAAAAAAAAAAAAAAAACCAAAAAAATAAAATAAAATGACCGTTGGGACGAGCCACGAGCCGAGCTGGCTCGTGGCTCGTCCCTTGGCTCGTGTCCACGAGCCCAAATGAGTTGGGCTCGTGGGCTCGTGGGCCGGCTCGTTTTTTGGCTGAGCCGAGCGAGCTTGGCCCTTTTTTTTTCTCGAGCTCGGCCCTAGCTCGTGCTCGTGGCTCGACGAGCCCGAGCCCGAGCTGGACCGAGCTTTTACGAACCGAGCTGACAAGCCGACAAACTTTTTTGCCACCCTATTACGACGGTGTATAGGTGCCAAAACTTTGAAAAATGCTGTTCCGCTTTTTCACAGTAAAAAGAATGAACAAGTAAAGAATAAATATAAAAAATGATGATTTTTTCTTTCTTGTCTAATGGGAGTCTACCAAGGTATAAAATTATGCCTTGGTCAAACACACACTTTAGTATGTTTAATTCCTTTCTTCCCTAACTAAATTCCCATTTCCAATTAATTGGTCTTAATTTCAATTAAGTCTCTTTCTTTTTATGGAACTATGGTGGCTAGTTTGAGTTTTAGTTAAGCCCAATTACTCGTTTTAACTTAATGGATTCTGATTATATATTTAAAACTTAGAATTTCATCTTAAAAAGTCAATCTTGTTTAGAGTAGTCCAAGTTCTTATATGTTGATTATAGTTTCGATATTTAATTGATGTGAGATTTATTCATTAACATATCGTACCAAACATACACTAATCACTACAAAGAATTTCACTTTTAACGACGAACATTTTTGTCTTGTAAAGTCTTTTGACGACCATTTTTTGATGAAACAACCTTAAAATAATTTTCTTCGACAAAAAATTGTATCGTCAAAAGTAAAATTTCTTGTAGTGAATTGTTATGGCAAGGAGACAACCATTCAATTTATACAGCCATTATAAAGGCCCTTGCTTGGCTTAAATCACCAAAATGAAATGGACGTGAGCTGTTAAGGTCAATCAAATTATTTTTGTGGGAGGATTCATCAATGAAGAAACAAATTCTTCAATGTTTTTATCTGAACTCCCTTCCTCATCAACTGCCGCTCTTGCAAATTCTTTCCATTTTTTTGCATTTTTTCTGATCTCTTTGCCTCTGTCTCCGTCCATGACATAATTTATGCAACAAACAATCTCTGTTTGTTCGACTAAACCCTTCCCGTCTTGCCTCGCCTTGATTCCCATTTTCCAAACATTCTTAACAAACTTTGCATTTGTGCTTTGGTCAGTCCATTGAGGCATTGCCACGATAGGAACTCCCAAACTCAATGCCTCCAATGTGGAATTCCAACCACAATGTGTGATGAAGCACCCTATCGCCTCGTGTGCCAAAACTTCTAACTGTGGACACCATGACACGATTAACCCTTTCTTGGACGTCTCCTCTGTAAAGTTCTTGGGAAGCTTAGCTTCTTCGGATGATCTAACCACCCACAAGAAGTACTTGTTGCTCGTTTTTAAGCCATGTGCCAATTCTTCCATTTGCTCGGCTCCTAATTCAGCCAAACTTCCAAACGAAACATAAACAACTGATCTACTTGCTCGTTCGTTAAGCCATTTCATGCAGACATTAGTGATAGGCTTGAAGACACTAAGACCGTAATCTTTGTCATCTTGAATCCTCTTGTCTAAATACATTGAAGGTATGGTTGGGCCGATTGCCTTCACTGGTAAAAACTTCGCCATCCAATCAATAACCTAGCATAAAAGCATTGAAGTAGTTAGTTACAAAATTTGAGTTGAATTGTGTTCGAGGGGCATGCTGAGAACATAAATATGTAAATATATAAATTCTCCACCTCCTTAATAATTTATATTTTTAGACGAAATGGTTCAACATCAAATTTATGAATAAGCAGGGAATATTATTGGATGTTGTCACGTTATATTACTGAATATATTATTGGAAATGGTCACATGAGGTTACTAATCGAATCCATGGTTGGAAATAGTAGGTTTGCATATTCAATATTTTAAACTTTAAATTTGAATAAATAGTTGTGCCACTGATGTTATGAATTCAAGTTTCACCAATAACTATTTTTGAAAATTGCGCACGGCTAGAAATTTAGAAAATTAAATTCAACATGAAGAGACGTGTTAATTAAAGACTACATTTGAATCAACTTCAGCTTTTAGATGTGAAGATTTGACTATAAAGAGTTGATGAACTATCAAAACTGAGATCCTAAGATCAAATCCCACCTTTATCTTTGACTAAAAATTGGTCAAATTTCTATGCACAAAAAAAATAAAAAAGTATATGATTGAAACGATTACATACCTCTTGTTCCAACTTGTGAAAAGTATTGACAAGAATCCAGTCTGCTTTCTCCAGATTCTGAAACTGATTCAAAATCATTTCAAAAGATGCAGGGTATGATCCATGGACATAAACAAAAGAAGGCAAATCTGAAGGTTCCAGTGCTGGTAATCCAGGAATATTCACAGTTTTTTCAGTCTCTAAAAGAGGAAGTTTCAACTCCTTTTTATAGACACGGTAATAAATATTGTCCACAGCACAAGATTGAGTGAAAAAGGCAGCAGAAACTAATCCAAATTTCTTGGCAACATCAAGAACCCATGGAAGAAATGGATCATAAATTATACAATTTACAGCACAAACTGTTTTGTACTTCTCCAAAAGTTCTGATAATGTTTCTGTTCCAACCAAACGAAACCGAGCGTAGTATGCTTCTGAACTCTCAGCATCAGCCCTCCCTCCTCCATCAAATCCATCAGAGATTGCTTCCAATGAAATATTGGAGGAACCTGAAAATTCTTGCATGGTTTTGCGCAAGAATTTTGTTACGAGTAAAGTGATTTTTACACCTTTAGGCCTTAAGCGTTTGGCAAATTGGAGCATAGGATTTATGTGTCCCTGAACTGGAAATGGCAAGATTAAACAATGAGCTTTGTGGTTTTCTTTTTCTTTCTCCATTTCTGCCTTATTGAGTTATTTCTATGGAATATTGCATTTGCAAGTATTTATAGACAACTGTAGACGTGTTGGATTTGTTGTTTTCTTTATCTTGTTCTTGCCCATAATATTCGCAGTTACACGACTTTACAGAAACTAATATTTCGCTGAAACTAGTAGTACACTAGTACTGTCCAAGGAGACTCAGTCTTGAAACCTACTTATAAGCTCACAATTCCAATTCTATCTTTTACTTAGTGACGTGAGATGGAATCAGAGTTATTACAACAACTCTCCATGCTTTAGGTCAATTTTAACTGAATACATTTTCATGACAAAACGAGGTAGCAAATATGTACAAAAGGTGATTTTATGGCAAACGGGCACATGGGCCAAGCTTGGCTCATTCTTTGAGCTAAGCCAGCTCGACCTATTGCTAACACAACTGGATCCTTATAATGAGAAATATGATTGCAATTTTGAATTTTTCCTTCTTTTTGTTTCGATTAATAATACATTTTGCATTTTGTCGTGTCCATTTATAAGGACTTTTTTTGTTTTACTCGTGAAAAACACAGGATTTGGATCACCTAATTAAACCGACTACGTAAACAATTACGTATCCTTTTTGACTAAAAGTTACATGTCAAAATCAATGACGGCTGCTTGTACGAAAGCAATGTGCTGTTCTTTAATTTGTTATTGAAATCCCCACACGAAGATATTAGTACTCATTTTTTTTGGTTGAAAATAATAATCCTGAAGATATTCTTAGAGAATCTCCAATGAAATAATGTCAAGATATATTGTCTAGTATTTTTTTTATAAATGGCCGAAAAGTACATTGTTTTTGACAATGTCCAATTCTAGACATTGTTTTTGACAATGTCCATCGTTAATTTAATAATCTCTATCTAATAAATATATTTCTCTTTTTTTCTTTTTTCTACAAAGCTAATAATAATTTGCCACATTTGCAAAATAAACATTGTTGCATTGGAGAAGTTTTTTGATAATATCAATGTCTTTTGCCGCATATATATAATAGACATTGTTGCATTGGAGATGTTCTTAACATTTTATATTTAATGAATCCAAATACCATTTGTGGCAATCAGTGTTATATGAAAATTGGTCCGATTATAATTTAAAAATCGGAATGAAATCCACTTAAAAGTCTAGTCTAATTAGATATCGACCATGAATTAACTGAATATTTTGTTCTAAAATTTTGTCAAGTTTATGTTGGGTTCTAAATAAGTGGTTATTGTGCATGCCAAGGGCAATTCCTCTAAAGTCGAGCATTAAGTTGGATCTTCTTTACTCGATAAAGTGTAGTTGCTATTAATTTTGAATAATCCTTGTGTTAACAAATAGAAATTCCAAACATTCTTATCAAACTTTGTTGTTTGTTAATTGTGAAACTTCCAACATTGTGCACCACACAACCTTAGCCAATTAATGTCCAAAACTTCACCTTCACCTTCATGCTTCAATTCTTGAGTCCCTGACCGTCGAACAAATGACTCAATGAAATCCACTTCCCAATCTTGCAACACATCCACTCTTACCCCATCAAGTAAATCTCCTTACTCTACATTGTCCCATTCATACGATTCAGTTTGCGGCACATAACATCTATCATCTTGACTTGGAATTTCAACAATTCAACTTGAGGTTCATCACCTCGTAGGGGTTGACTTTCAGGCTAAATAGTTGTCTCTGATATAGACTCCCTATTCGTGTCCGTGTCTAAGATCTCTGTTATGATGACACTACTCCTCCCTTTCATAGTTAGTGAATCCCAAAGCAAAGAAAATGTTGGGGTTGGAGAAGCCATGTACACTTCCACCACTTTCGAGGCACCTATCACATTTACCATTCCCTTCAAATCTTCACGGCTCTTCATCCTAGCCAACCTGACTAACAACGTCGTCCTATACCTCCTGTAGAAGAATTCCATGGGAAATTTATATCCAAAACACTTCAAAAACCTATCTAACCTACCAACTGTCAACTTTATAAAGTCATCTGGGGCAACAAAATCAACATAATCAAGGTCACCATGCTCATAAGCCAAATTATTCGACTTCAAATAAAATCTACCACCATGTTGCCAGGCAATCGTGAGGTATTTGGAGTTTTCACCTACAACACCAAAGAAATTATTGTCAACAACATACTCACTGAAAAAATGCAGTACATGCAACAATCCAAAAAGTTGGCCAATATGTTTCTGGAACAAACAAACAACCACTTTTTAATGTCTCTCTTGATCCCTCACATCCACTGCCAACGTACTGCTAATTTTTTACCGGAATGCCTCACAGCAAACTGTCCACAAAATCAGCAGTATTATCTATCCAATCATACAAAAAAATTAAAACAAACGACTTTTGATGTTTTTGTGCAAACTTACCATTCACATACGGTGAGTTTTTTCCTCTGATGCGTCTACCCATTTTCCTACAAATTCACTCTTCTTCAATTTCGAGTCCTTCCAAACTACTTAAGATATTTTTTTCCTGTTGATTTCCAAAATATATGGTTCAAAAATACATTTGAAGCATAAAACCCATCACAATGAAGATAATAGCGCTTGAGTTTTCACTTACCCTTACCTATAACTGACGGTAGTTGTGATACTATTGTTTCAATGCAAATTTGGGAAGTAAGGGCTTTCGTTTGTGTTTTTTAGCCTTCTATAGGTGGAGTTTTATTTTGTTCAAAAATGGAAGCACTGAAACGGCATAAACCAACCAAAGGGAAAAAAGTGAACTGGTGATTTTACCTCTACAAATAAAAACAAATTAAAGGAATTCACTCCACGCGAGTAACTAACAGCACTTTTGAATGGAATCGGTCCATGGGAACCACTTTCGCACCCAGTGGCATAGGTTAAGGACCTCCTAGCCAACAATGAAAGGTTATGAACCAAAAATACACTAAAGGCATACGTTAGGGACCATTTGAGCCAAAATCCCTGTTCCAAAATAAGACATCCTATTATTCTTTCTAATAATGACATTTTGTTAAAAAGTTAAAGTCGAAGTCAACAATTAATTTTAACCACACATTATATAAGACCCACAACTTTTCAACCACACATTTTATCAATATTTATCATTTTTTACAAATAAATCTGATTTAATCAAAATCAAACACACCCTTAAACTTAAAACCTCCTATTATTGTGATTAACACAACCGTCCAATATGATTAGTGATATCAAAGCCTATTATACAGGAATATATGCTTATGCTTGATTTGGTATTGTTGTACTTTTAACAGAAACAGTTTTTGGTGTACTGCACAAAGAATTAGTTGTGGAAAGAATCATATAAGTGTTTGGTAAACTTTTGTTTCATAATTATTGTATATTTCAAAATTAGTATTTAAGCGTTTGGTAATAAAAGTAGTTTATTGCTTTGGTTGTAAAAAAATTACTAAAATTGACATTGATTGTAATAATATTATTTTGTATTATTATTATAATGAGTAGTATTGTAAAATTTATTTTTACTTCTATAACAATATGTAATATTATCAAATATTTTTTAAAGACAATGCATTTATTATACTTATTTTAAAATAAAAATAATATATATCTATTAAATCTTAAAATTTTAAAACATTAAAAAATAAAAACATACAAATATTGTACAAAAATCAATTAAATTTAAATTTAAATTATTTGTGAAGATGCATTATATTTAGAATACTAATAAATATGTGACATAAAAAGAATTACATTAATAATTACGGTCAAAATTGGTATTTTAATAATAGATAGATAAAAAAACTAAAAACAGAATATGAAAAACTACAATTTTGCTACTTCTCAAAATCTGTTGCCAGATCATACAGATTCTCTTAGAATCACTTTTTTAAAATTACCAAACGCCTAAAACAACTTTTGAATATTGTTTGAGAATTAGAAATTGGGCTCCAAAATCAATCCATAACAAGCCCTTAATCACTAAACACATCTTAATGAAATTCTAATCAGCATTACCTTGCATTTAATCTGCGAGGTAATTTAGTAATTTTATTTCATTTCATATACCGACCATAATTACTTTTCATTAATCTTTTCAGCTTTGGCCTTAAGAATATTCAATTGCATTTTAGAAGAGACGTCGTTATCTTATAAAGAATATAACACTCATAAAAATTTTAAATTCAACTTAAGTGTCCTTGTTGATAATGGCTCCAAACTCTAAAAGACTTTCAACTTGTTCGCTAAACCGATCACTAACAACTTGTGATCACGAACTGAAATTCTTGATTTAATGCGATGATTCATTCACTAAGATAGTGTTTCATATTTAATAAAATAAATTCATCTAACACTTCCACAAATCTAAAAAATCTGCCATTTCCCTCAGCGGAGGTATGTATGGCTCAACCTATTATATTTCCCAGCGGCAGTTTATCCCTCCAGCTCCGTTGTAGAAGAAACATATTGTTGAATTCTCAATAATTGTGAGAAAGAGAAAGTCTTTCCCCGTTGAATATTATCAGCCGTTGAATAGTTTACTCGTTTCTCATTTCTTTTTTCATCTCTTTCTTTTGTGAGAGTCATCATTTATAAATAGAACCCAACTCGGTAATATATCGCCATGGATTCCTAGAGATATTTGTAAAATATGAGAGAAAATATATGTGAAGAAGTAATTCTCTAGGTATATTGATGTAAAAGTTATGTATAATGAATGGGGTTACAAGATATATATATATATATATATAGGCTAATAGAAACATAATAAGGAAAGAAATAAAAAGAAAGAAGTTCTACCTAGAATAGGAATATCAACATATATGGTATCTTACTACATGGTATTCTAATGAAAATAGAATTCTAATATTCTAATATTCTAACACTCCCTCTCTTGGAGCATGTATGTCAAGAGTGCCCAACTTGTGAGTGAAATTGTGAAATACTTCATTGCCCAATGCTTTAGTAAATAAATTCGCAATCTGATTGTTACTTGAAACATATGCAGTCTTGATTTCTTCCTTATCAATTCGTTCACGAATAATATGACAATCTATTTCAATGTGTTTTGTTCTTTCATGATATACTGGATTAGCGGCAATATGCATTGCTGCTTGATTATCACAATATAATATTGCTGCTTATGGATGATCTACACATAAGTCTGTCAGCAATTGTCTCAACCATATAAGCTCACATGTAATGGAAGCCATTGCCCTATACTCAGCTTCTGCTGAAGATTTGGACACAGTCATTTGTTTCTTGCTTTTCCATAATATAAGTGCATTTCTTAAAAATACACAATATCCTGTAACTGACCATTGTGTAGTAATATCTCCGGCTCAATTTGCATCACAAAATCCTGTTAGTTGCAATTTTCCACTTGACGGGAAATATAATCCTCATCCTAGTGTCCCTTTCAAGTATCGGAGCAATCAGTGAACTGCATCAAGATAGGGTTGTCTAAGTGTCTGCATAAACTGATTGAGTGTATTGACTGAATATGAGATCTCTGGTCTAGTAATAGTGAGATAAATGAGCTTTCCTACCAACCGTCGATAGTATGTAGGATCTTTCAATAACTTTCCATCAGTCAAATTAAATTTCAATGACTGCTCCATGGGAAACGCTGCAGGTTTTGATCCAAGTAATCCGGCTTCTTGAAGAATGTCAAGAGTATACTTCCTTTGGTTTATTGAAATCCCTGATCTTGAGCAAGCAATTTCTATTCCAAGAATGTATTTTAATGTGCCGAGGTCCTTCAACTTGAATTGAGATGCAAGGAATATTTTTGTCGTATAGATTGCTTCTCTATTATTTCCTGTGACAATCATATCATCCACATATAATAGAACTGCCGTAAATGAATTACCATTGACCTTTGTAAAGAGTGAGTAATCTGCATGTGACTGTTTGAATCCAAACTGAATAATAGCAGATACAAACGAAACCAAGAACGAGATGCCTGTTTCAATTTATATAAAGATTTATGAAGTCAACATACAACCGGTGTCTCCCCCTGTCGACGAAATCCAGGAGGAGGAGTCATATAGATTTCTTCATCAAGGTCACCATGAAGAAATGCATTGTGTACATCCATCTGATGAAGCGTCCAGTCACGGATAGAGGCGATAGCAAGTAAGCATCTGACTGTAGTTAACTTTGTAATTGGAGCGAAAGTTTCATTATAATCAATGCCTTCTCGTTGTGTAAACCCCTTCGCCACTAACCGTGCTTTGTATCGTTCAACTGTACCATCATAATGAAATTTAATTTTGAACACCCACTCACAACCAATAGGATGAGAACTTGGAGGAAGCGGTACAAGTGACCAAGTATTGTTTTCTTCCAAGGCACGAATTTCATCATTCATGGCAGCGACCCATTTGGGATCCTGACATGCTGCCTCATATGTAGCTGGCTCAATGATATGAGAAATATTATATGTAAAAGCACGATGAATAGAATAAAGGTTACTATATGATACATACATTGATATATGGTGTCGAGTGCTGGATTTGACTGGAAGAGACTCGGCTTGAATAGGCAGAGTATGATTGATATAGTAATCTTTCAGGTGAAATGGGGTTTGAATTGATCTTATGGATCGTCTAAGTTGGTCATCTGGAGGGTGAGAAGAGGTAGGTGGATCAATTGTGGTTGGACACTGCTCAATCGGTCAACCATTTAAGCTCTCTGTTGAACCGGATGAGGTAACCGGTCGACCGGTGGATCGACCGGTTGGACTCTCTGTTGAAGCGAACGAGTGAATGGGTCGACCGTCTGGTCGACCGGTTGGTCCGGATGATGGTTTGGGATCTTCAGGCAAGTTATCCGTTTCTACTATGTGTTGGTCCTCTGGGTTTGTGAAATATGGTGTTTCAACATCTAGAGGTATAGATTGTGGCAATGGGATGGAGTTGATTTCATCATGTTGTTGGGAAGTGTATGAAAATATATTTTCATAGAACACAACGTCTCGGGATACTACTAACTTTTTGTCGGTTAGGTCATATAAGGTGTATGCTTTTTGTCTTGAGGAATATCCAAGAAACATACACCGTTTGGCTCGTGTGTCAAATTTATGGCTGGGTTTGAGGTTGGTGGCAAAACATAGGCAACCATAGACACGTAAATGGGAATAAGGTGGTGGTTTCTTGTGTAATCTTTCGTAGAGTGTTTTGTGTGAGAGCAATGGTGAAGGTATCCGGTTGATAGGGTAACAAGCTGTTTTGATATGTTCTCCCCAAAATTTTAACGAAAGATTAGCTTGAAATTTAATGGCACAAGCCACATTAAGGAGGTGGCGGTGTTTTCTCTCTACCACTCCATTTTGTTGAGGGGTATAAGGACACGATCTATGAAAAATGGTACCATTTTCATCTAAGAATGTTTGCAAGGATAAGAACTCTTGGCCATTATCAGATCTTAGGATTTTTATAGTCATGCTGTGTTGAGTTTTAACCCAAGCAAAGAAATTTTTAATTATGCTTTGAGTTTCAGATTTGTGACGCATGAGGTGTACCCAAGTATAACGAGAAAAGTCATCAACAATTGTAAGGAAATATCTAGCACCAGAATAAGAATAAATCCTATGAGGTCCCCAAATATCACAATGAATCAAATCAAATAGTTTATTGCTAGATATTTGACTGACTTTAAAGGGTAGTCTAGATTGTTTTGTCAGATGACAAATATCACAAATATCGTGGGAATCAAAACTAATACCTAAGATACTTTGTACTAGGGATTGAAGAGGTGAGGCTGAAGGGTGTCCAAGACGTTTATGCCATAGGTTGGTTGATCCACTGGTAGTATGATGTATTTGTGGTTTTTGTGAAAGGTAATATAGGCCGTTACTCTGCCTTCCCAAGCCAATCGTTTTCTTCGTAGTCAGATCCTTCATGACACAAAAATCAGGGAAAATGTCACATAGCAACCTAACTCTCTAGTAAGTTTACTGATAGATAATAGATTAACTTTGAATTTGAGAACATGAAGTACATTATCAATAGTCATATTATTTTCAAAGTTAACTGTTCTAATGGATTTAATAAGAGCATGACCCCCATTCGGTAATTGCACAGTTTTGTGTATTGGCATGAATTTATTCTCAAGAATCCCATCCTTTGTCACATGGTCAGTGGCCCCGTTATCAATAATCCATGAATTACTCAAAGAGGTAGTAGAGAGATTGATACCTGAGGTGTTAACACAAGGCTTGTCATTACCCGACTTGTTGTTTAGAAGTGTCATGATCTGTTCATATTCTTTGGTTGTGAGCGTTTTGCCTTCCTTTGGGTCAAGTGTAAAAGCGGTAGTAGTGTTTGTGAAGCGTTTGTTTCGTGGCTTCACGTCTTTTCCATGAAACTTGTGTCCTATAGGGAAGCCATGGATGAAATAGCAGGTATCAACGATGTGGCCAATCATCTTGCAGCAGGTGCACTGTTTCTGCCCGGTTTTGGTTGAAACGGTGGACCGGTTGGACGAACCGATCGACCGGTTCGACCGATTTTTGGTTGGCCAATGGTCACCTTTCCGGCTCTATCTCCAATTGATTGAATTGATTGAATGTTGCCCTTCATGATTGGATTGCTGTAAAGCCATGAAATCCGATTGGGCAATCGTCGTCTCTATGGTGTTTGTGCCATAATTGTTTCCATTAAGTGGATTAGAAACGAGGATGAAGCCGGGATGATTGGATTGCTGTAGAGCCATGGAATCCTATTGGGCAATCGTCGTCTCTATAGTATTTGTGCCATAATTGTTTCCATCAAGTGGATTAGAAACGAGGATGAAGCCGGGATGATCGGATTGCTGTAGAGCCATGGGATCCGATTGGGCAATCGTCGTTTCTATGATTTTTCTATCATCGTTTGTGCGAAGCATCGTCGCTCAGAATCGTCTCTCTGATACTATGTAAAATATGAGAGAAAATATATGTAGAGAAGTAATTCTCTATGTATATTGATGTAAAAGTATAATGAATGGGGTTACAAGATATATATATATATATAGGCTAATAGAAATCTAATAAGGAAAGAAATAAAAAGAAAGGAGTTCTACCTAGAATAGGAATATCAACATATATGGTATCCTACTACATGGTATTCTAATGAAAATAGAATTTTAATATCAATTGGGATTAAAATTTAATTTTGAGTGGAAAAATCAAAGAATTTCTTCATAAATTGCAACTCCGTAAGATATTAGACAACAAATTTATATTTTCTTTGGTTTTTCTGAACGGGTGGTGAAATAATTGTTAGCACAATTTCTAGTTCTTACAGAAGTCTAAAGTTTTATTATGGTTCTATAATCAATTTGATTATAATGTAACGGTTGACAATAAAAAATGATAGTATTCCTTCCATATAGTTCGGAGATAAAATAATACATAACATGAAATAAGAAATTAAGGGTTGATCACAAAAATCGAGATGAATTTCTTCTAATAGATGGCAAATCGATAGAGAATCGGGAGCTTCTGGATAAGAAATGAGGCGAATGATACTGAGATTGTGAAAATAGATGAGGACAGTGATTGTAATTTTTTTGAAGGTATATTAATAATTTTCTAATAATAACTCGAAGAAGGTGGCAATGGTGAATATGTGCAGTGGTGGTGGTGGAATCTATGCGCGATTATTGGTAAAGGATGTGGCGTTGGTGGTGGCAGCAATCATGGTGGTTTTACGGTTGCGTTTGTGGATCGTGTGTGAGAAACAAAGTTTGTTGTGGCGATCATGGTGGTGGATTATGATATCGGCACCGGTAATGGTGGATCTGGTGGTGGTGAGTGTCAGATCAGTTTGAGGTGAGAACGAAAATTGGTAGAGTAATATTGGAAATGAGCATAAATGTAGTGTCTTGTATTTATTTTTATTTTTTATTTTTTAATTGGGTTAGGATATATATTTGTATAATAATTGTAGTGTATTTGTCAAAAGTATGATGTAATTGTAGTGCGTTTATAATGTGGTATAACAGAAAAAAAAAAATTGTGGTGGTAACACTACAAGAAAATTGGGATTTTGCCATGGTACAAAACCGTGGCCAAAAACACGCAAACCGTGGCAAAAAGTATTTGCCACGGTTTTGCCACGGCAAACAACCCCTCATAACTGTAGGCGCCTCAAATAATATTACCATGGTTCGGGCACCGTCACAAAACCTATTGCCACGGCTTAGCCACGGTTTTGTACCCGACACAAATAATTCGTCCTACATACTAACTTATTTAACACGACTGTCAAACTGTCATAAATAATACGTTTGCCACAATATTTTTACCGTCACAAACACTATTGACCACAGTTTCTAATTGTTTAAATCTGTCGCGAATAATGCGTCTCAAATACAAACTTGTTTACTTCACCATGGTAAATAATGCTAACGACCACAGTTCTTTGCCGTCACAAATAACATTAAAACTTATTTACCACACATTATTACTTATTTATCACAAGTACCGTCGTTTAAAAAAAAAAATTGATTATCTTTATTTCGAATTTTAATTCACATACTCCTGTGAAGCAAACTATAAAATCAATAGAGCTAAATTTAAAATTTTGAAAATAACAACTTATATATTGACTCAAATGCTTTACCAAATAGTAATATCGATAAACGAACTAAATAAGCTCTACACATGTAAGTCAAAACTATGTATGTCCAAAAGTCTCCACAACTCTTGAAATAATGTATTTTCACATCAATTGCACAAACTCTATATTGGATATATAAAACACCAATGCATATATTCTTGATTGTCCAACTCTCTTCAAGACCTGAAAAATAACAAGAACTTGTATAAGATAAAGCAATTATAAAAAACTTAGTAGTAAACACAGTCAATGGATCTACTTATAAATCATAGCTACTATCAATAACTTCCAGCACAAATATAATCACTAGAGTGCAAGGTTGAGTACCAGAAATTAATTCACTTATATTACAAATCCATTATAGCTTATCATAAATGAATTCATAGAATTACAAAATTGAATTTTCAAAATCCGTGGTACACACCAAAACTCCTTCACCCCAATAGAACTTAACCATTAGGAAATAAGACCAACAAAAACTCCAGCTTTCACAATCACAAAATGAATGTGATAAAGCACTAATACAAAAGTATCTCGCATGAGTACTGTAAATATTTCGACATCGAATAATTAAGTAAATTTATACAACCAACATCAACCCAATTAGAAACATTAGACATGAAACTTAACATGACAAATCTCATCTTCATGTTCGGAGAAAAGCCGAACTTAATTAGTTCACACAGCTACTTTTGTATTTAAACTAGATGTCTCCATAACCTATATATATATACATACATATGTCTATTAGATATGCAATTAAAACAATTAAACAAAATACTAATAAAAATATTGAATTTATATCCTAAACCATAACTTACTTGGGATCAAGTATGGGTTAAGTTAGATCGCATAAGTTCAATCTCAGAGCGTAGACTGGCTAACTGATCATCATAAGTCTTCATTCTTTGCTCATTCTCTTTGCGTTGGTTATTGTGATCTTCTTCCATCGTTTTCAATTTTTTTTCATAATGTGCTTCCATTTCACTACGAGCATCTTGTTTGCTCTTAAGTTGTGACGGTGTGGGACCTAATCCCATTGTTCGTACACGACCATGTCCATATCCCTTCGATCCTATCACACTTTCAAAAATACGATATCTTACTTCTTCTAATTCTTGATCATCCAAAGGAACATCAGCTAATGCGTCGTTGAATTCCTCCTATAATATTTAAAAATACTTAAAGTCAACCCTGGTACAAAGCTAAAATGTAATATCATTTATATACAAAACTAATATAAATCATACAATGATTGCAGCAGTTGCATCATCCTTTGGATTGCCGGTTGAATCTGTTCGCATTTCGATCCACACACTCACATTATCTGTACACTTTCCTGCAGCTGCCATCTGCAAAGACTACAATATTTTAATATTTTTCTATGATATAATTTATACTAATTTAAATTTTAATACCTCTCGACGTATATTAGCGCATGAAGTTCTTCCTGTGCGGTGAATAGGCCCCACTAATCGACGATTTTGCTTGTTCCTTTCAGCAACTTCCTAGGGACAAGAAATTTAAATAAATTGAATAAACTATATATATAACAAGAAAGGATAATATGAACATCCATTATAACTACATACCTTTACTTTCTCGGTGCTCCAATACTCAACTAGCACCTTCCATTGTTCTGCTTCAACCTCCTTAGGAACCATGTCCAAACATTCCTCTATTGTTTTTCCACTAAAGTATGTACTCTTTACTCTGTTCTTCCAATTTCGCCATTTCTCGGCAACCGATTTCAAACAATTATTCTTATAGGATGGCGGTGCATTTGTATTGTCCTAACATTATTTAAAATATTAGGCATTTGAATAGCATCTTAAAATATTTCAATACAGATAAAATGAAAAAAATTAAGTACCTGAACTTCTGTCCAAATGTAATCCACTAAATCTTCATGCACTTGAGAGAATGTCACATAAGTTAATGGCAATCTAATTCCATTTCGTGCTAATTTACCCAAATATGACATAAATTGGCTTCTGTTTGGACCCACTGGTTGCATCAAATCATTCCATTCTAGCTCTAGCTTCTTTCCTGGCTCTATTCGAGGACCTTTTGCAGGACCTCGACCTCTCCTTTTATTAACATTGTTGCCTATAGTAGGTTCTACAAACAATTACATAACTTACATGCATTTCAAAAATAATTACTGCAACTTGTTTTAATTTTGAAACATAAAATTACCTGTTGAAGTATCACCATTGCTTCCAACCAAAGCCTCAAGAGTTTGAGGAATTGTTTCAGCTTCAATATCGTGTTGGCTAGTCGAGGCATTGCGCATACTCTCTAGCATGGTTTGTCCGCGATTCTTTCTTTTTACCATTTTCTTTAGCGACCTTGGTGTTCTAACAATTATAAATAACATTCACAAGTTTTATATCGAGGAAGAATAAATAAATGTCAATAACAAATCACAGTTGAAGCATTAGTTTTGTTATGTATTTGATATAGCCAATGGGAGAAGTTGTTGCATTAAAATATGACTGTCGTGACTTTTGAGACCCCATATGATTTTTTTCTCCAAATTGACGCGCCTTGATATGTTGGATGCGTACCCATCAGGAACTTTGATATCTTTCAATAACTTACAGAATGCATGTTTCTCATCTTTACTCATAGTAAATGGTGCAGGTGAGTAGTACAACTTACCGTTAGCCTTTGAAGTAGGGTGCAATGACTTTCGTATTCCCATCTCCTTTAAGTCATAACGTGCATTTAAGCTATCCTTTGACTTTCCACTAACATCTAACAATGTAAAAATGATATTATCGCAAACATTTTTTTCGATATGCATTACGTCAAGATTATGTCGAATCAAGTTATGTTCCCAATATGGTAACTCGAAGAAAATACTTTTTTTTTCCAATTACCACAAAAAGATTCATAACCCCTTGTCCTTTTCTTTAAGTCGTCCTTTTTATAATCAGTCAAAACTTCACTCACTTTAAGCAACACTTGAGTGCCAGATAATCGCTTAGGTGCACGACCAAATTCTTGTTTTCCATCAAAAGATGCTTTATCCCTGCGAAACTTGTGTGTTGAATGCAAGAATCGCCTATGACCCAAATAACATGTTTTGTGTCCATTGTTCAGCCTAAGATATTTAGTTTTGTCTTCACAATAGGGGCATGCAAGAAAACCCTTTGTACTATATCCTGACAAGTTAGCATAACCTGGAAAATCGTTAATAGTCCATAACAAAGCCGCATGTAACTTGAACATTTGATTGGTTGATGCATCAAATGTTATTACACCTTCATTCCATAATTCCAATAGCTCATCTATAAGCGGTTGCAAGTAAACATCAATTTTATTACCTGGTCCATTCGGTCCATCAATAAGCACAGACAAGATAAAAAATGGTTGCTTCATGCACAACCATGGAGGTAAATTATATGGTATTAGGATAACGGGCCATGTGCTATGAGATACAGACATTGTTCTAAAAGGATTAAATCCATCAGCTGCTAACCCAAGTCGAACATTTCGACAATCATTTGCAAAATCTCTATTTAGATCGTCAAATGTTTTCCAAGCTTGGGAGTCTGCTGGATGCCTCAATACACCATCTTTACATCTCCCTTCTTCATGCCATCTCATATATGAAGCAGTCTTAGACGACATAAATAACTTTTGTAATCTTGGCTTCACAGGAAAATACCTCACTCGTTTTGCAACAATCTTTTTACCATCAGACGTGTATCTAGGTGCACTACAAATCTCACACTTATCTAATTCTTTGTCCTTGCCACGATACAACATACAATTATTAGGACAGGCATCCCACGTTTCATAGTTGAATCCCAATTCATCCATAATTTTTTGGGCTTCATAATACGAGCTCGGTATGTTATCGCACTGTGGAAATATCTCTTTTAATAACTTGAGCAACATAGTAAATGACTTGTTCGTCCAACTGGATAGCACCTTTAGGTGCAAAAGGCGAACAATGAAAGATAACTTGGTGAAATTTTTACACCCGGGATACAATTCACTTTCAGCATCCTCTAAAAGTTTTAGAAATTTTTTTGTCATCTCATCAGGACCATCTATATGCTGATTGTTCTCAGAACTATTATTTGTATGAGGAATACCAAATGCTTCGTGCACCATATCAACCATATGTTCAGTGTTGTCAAATTGTATACTATCTTCGACTGTTGTACTTTCACTTCTTGGAACATAATTTTCACCATGATAGACCCAATTTGTGTATCCTGCCGTAAACTCACGAATTATCAAGTGTGACATAACCTCATGTCGTGTTGCAAAATACCGGTTGTCACAATCCTTACATGGACAATAGATTCTCGAGTTCTCAGATCTATGTCTATATGAAAAATTCAAAAACTCTTCAACTTTATCTCTATATTCTTTTGAAATTCTATCTTTCGAATTGACCCAACTTCTATCCATATCTAAAAAAAAATTAAATTCAAATATAAGTACTAAAATATTGCTAAAGAGAATTTGAATATATGAAACAATTATTCATAATGATCAATAAATCAGTAATAATATAAATTGATTGATATAGTCAAAACACTAATTAAAACACTATTAATGGTTAAATATGCTTTATCAAATGGATTTTGCAAAGGGAAAACATGCTTCTTATTGCAGTATTCATAATTCACACAATTAACTAGGTAGTGAAATTAGAAACAAACACCACTAATGTGCAAGTTGTAAATGGCAGATCAATTATTATCCTAATAAATATTTTTATGAGAATCTAAGCAATTAACAGTTACAGAGACGGGAAAAAAAGAGGAAGAAAAAAAAAAGAACAAAGAAAAAATAAGCATCAGCAGATATGATACTGAGCCCAAGATTCTTTTGAATTCTTCTCTTTTAGATAATGAGCAAAGGGCTCTGTGTCTTCTTCTTAGGAGAAGAAGATGGTTTCTCTTTCCCAAGAACAAGATTCACTTCTCCAATGTCCGATTTTTGATGCCCTTTATTGTGCACAAGAGCGTTTTGAGGAAGATTTGAATGTTGGGTTTTGCTTCCAAGAACAAAAAAATCGAGGATTTCCATGAGATATGTAAAAAGCCTTTGGCTTTTGGATTACCTTCCATCTGTTGTTGCTGCTGCAACGATGATATATGTCATTAGAGATATTGAGCCTTGTGATGCAAAGGAATTCCTAAATCAGCTTATGAGTGTGCTCAGAATCAGCAAGGAAAGGATTGATGATTGCCATGAACTTATCCTAGACCTAATGGATGATCATGGCCAAAAGCGATGCCATAAGCACAAACACAAGTCTATTCCAGGCAGTCCAAATGGTGTGATCGATGCATACTTTAGTTGCGATAGCTCCAATGATTCATGGCCAGTCACACCATCTGTTCCATCATCGCCCGAACCTCTGTTTAAGAGAAGCAAAGCTCGGGAGCAACCTATGGGATTGGCTCCAATAAGCAATGTGTCTGTTGGTGCAGGCATTAGCCCTCATTGAACTCTCATTCTGGTTTACCTAATATTGGCAATGGTACTTCGTAATCCCTCTTTGGCTATGTGTTATTATTATAACTCTATGAAATTATTTAACATTCCATTCTGTCTCTCTGTATTTTTGGCAAAACTCGTGTTGGATCAGACAAATGTTGAACAATTAGCTCTGCTATCTCTTTGATTTGGGATGGAGAGTGAGATTGGAAAGAGAGATTATTGGACTTAAAAAAAAAAACAGTTACAGAGACGGGATTATTTGCCAATTGATACAAAATCTATCTATATGTGAATTTGATATTAGATATTCAAACAAACACCCAAATCATTTATGAAATTAGTTATTCAAACCAGAAAATTAAAGAAAACCAAACACCCAAGTAAAAAAAAAAAATCAAAAAACTAAACACCCAAATCAAAAAATTCAAAAAACCTAAAACCAAAGTCATTTATTCATCTTCAAAAGAATTTAACACTATTTATCTATATGTAAATCTTTCAACTACAATACGAGAAATTAATAATTTTCATATGCTGGAAGAAGATAACAAAATAAAAAAAAAGGTATTCAACTCTAATGAGAATCAAAATCTAAGGATTTGCAATGTACCTTAAAGTTTTGGAAATCAAACTTGAACCACCACCAATCTGCCTCTCTCCGTGTAATCTTTTCCGTTAAAGGGGCCTGCTAAAATCGGTCGATTAGAATATCTTGGGCAAGAAATAGAGGGATGGATGAAAGAAGGGAGGATTGCATAAAAAAGGGGATTTACTTACCTTGGAAACGTTCAGTGTTTGAATTGGAATTAGGGCTCCAGTTTAATACCACTTTCAGAATGATTAGAGTTAGTTTTAGTGTTCCAAAAGAATTAGTGGAGTTTTAGCGGGAGAGGGAAATTATTTGGCACAAAGCGGGAGACAAAAATAATTGATGGAAATAAATTTTTTTGCAACACACCATTGACACCGTAATAAATAATAATATTATTTATGATGGTCAATTAAAATTGTCATAAATATTGGTCAACATAAATGACGAAAATTAATACTGTCATAAAAAAAATCTTTGGTGACAGTAAAACTAAAAATCGTCATAAAAAATAATTTTATATATGACAGTCTAATTTTCGTTGTAAAAAATGTTATTTACGATAGCAATAGCACCGTCTCAAAAAAAGCGTCACAATTGTGATGTTTTCTTGTAGTGTAATATTATCACTCCATTTCTAATTCACATAGTTTTACTAGTTAGTCAATGGAAAATGTTCTCATTCCCACTTTTTATATGACATGTTTCTATTGACCAAGTAAAATTCATTTAATGTTAGTACAATAAAAATTGGTCAATAGAAACATGCCATGTAGGCAATGGGTGGAGAGGACAACATTTCCCGTTAGTCAATATCGGTTAAGTCCAAGACTAATTTTGGTTCAGACCAATAAAAAAAAAATCTATTTAATGAGCAAACATTTTAACTACTTAATTTTGTATAAAACATGATGTAAGTGTGCATGATATAAATAAAGAACCCATAAACTACAATTGATGGTAACTTCAACAATCACGAACATGCAGTGATGCAGACCCATCTTTAGAAAAGCTCACTGATATGACCCTCCTAATTAAAAAAATCAAATCTGGAAACTAATGCCATAATGAAATTAGCACTGCTTGGTTTGTTCATAGGAGGTTGATAAGTAATATCGAGTTGAGTGTATAACTCTTGTTTCGATCTCCAAGTACTTAGATTTAATAGTGCCGCCTTTAGGGTGGTCTAATAGTAAATTCTATTTGGATGATCTTACAATTAAGGATGTATTCGGACAGTTTGAATCACGTAATCCTCTTACAAGGAGACCATTTTAATACTGGCACAAGGCATACGCTTTTCTTGTCAGTGGACCAAGACTATGGATTCGTTTGTTAAACTTATTCTCTCCCACTCAATATTTTAAATTGATTGAATTTTAACTAAATAATTACGGACCATCAATTAATAAATTAATTTCTAATAATATAATTACTTACATATATTTTTTCAAATATTCTAACACACCTAGAAATGTCAAGAAAAATATATATGTAAGTACTTTTTCAAATATTCTAACACACCTAAAAATGTTAAGAAAATTATATAAATAATTACTGACTATCAATTAATAAATTAATTTTTAATAATCTAATTATTTGCATATATTTTTTTACATATTCTAACGCACCTAGAAAAATCAAGAATAATAAATATATCATATATGCATATGATAACATAGTATTCTGAGCTGTGTTTATAATTATTCTACATAGCATTCATGAGGAATGACATTCATTTAAAGGGATAAATATATAAATTGATCATTTATGGCCAAAAATAAAAATCAAACTAGAAAAATAAAGGAAAATTTTCATAAATAAACTAAAAAAATTAATCAATTCTCAAAATACTTTTCAACATTTATTTTACCAAAATACTGGCTATTTTTTAGACCAAAATTTATTAATTTTTTAGAACCAATAATTGATTCTTTTGTAATGAAATTACTTTCTTTTTTTTTTTGTAACAAACTGTGTTGCGCCGTCATCACAATCACCACCTCCGTCGACATCGCTCTCATACAAAGTGTAACACTTGTAACAAATTGTGTTACACAAAGTGTACAAACTATGTTACAAAGTCACCGTTATCGCCGTCGCCGCAAACACCACCAGCAACACCAACTTTATACAAAGTGTAACACTTGTAACACGAGTAACAAACTATGTTACACGATCGCTGCCACCTCTAGATTTGCACTCACAAAGCTCTGCCAAAACCGCTACCTTTGCCGCTGCCTATTTCCACTACCACAATCACAAAAACTACCAAAAAATCCAAAAATACAAAAAACAAAAAAAAAATCAAATTTGAAGCTAACTACAACCACAAAAATCACCAAAAAATCCAATCTCACAAAGCAAACAAAATCATATATGAATCTAAAATGTGAAAATCAAATCTGAAGATGCAAATAAAAAATAAATAAATAAATAAAAACCCACCACATCTAAACCACCAAAAAATTCAATCTCACAATCCATCTCCACCAGTGGTTGTGAGTCGCGGTCACGATACCATATCTAGATCTATATTTGGCAGTGGACTTTATGGCAGTAGTAGATCGCGACGATGGTAGTAGGTCGTGATACTAGTCTGGCAACGGTGGCAGTAGTCTTTTATGCCAATGGTGGATCGTAATTGTGGTGGTGTGTCGTGATAACAGTTCGATCGAAAATGAAATTTCATATATAGATTTGATGGTTTTTATGGCGATGATCAGTGATCGACGATGAATTTTGAGTCGGATGAGTGGTAGCGATTAGATTTTAATGGTGATTTGAGCGTATTCCTCGATCGTCGTCGTGGTGGTGGTGGTGAAGAAAGAAAGATGGGAGGTGATGATGGTGGAGTATTTTTTATGATTTGGAATTAAAATATTGAGTTTGTTTAATTTAAATAAATAGAATATAATATAATTACATAGTATTTTTAAAATAAAAATATACATGTTGTAATTTTAAAATTATTTTTAAAAGTACAAGTAGTAAATGTAATTTGCTCAAAAAATTAAAGGACGCTTGTTGGGCCCAAGTCTTCAGTTGGTCTTGTTCCAATTTTTGCTCATGATGCAGTACTAGCACGTGTCTGATCTGCCCAAAATTTGATGGGCCAAGTAGTGTAAATGAATATCAGAATTTGAATCGATAATTTTAGGGCCACCAAATACAGTTGCAAAATTGGGCCAGAATATTGGCCCAACATGCTGCTTGCAATCCTAAGGTTGTCAGCATGTTGGGCCCTTGGTGCAGGCCCAAAACTGCAATCCTAAGGGCTGCTTGAGTATTTAGGGCTGTAGTATTGGGCCACCAAGTAGCGATGACCTGACAACAATCCAAGGTATGTAATCGGGTCACGGTGTGGCGCTAAGATTCTCTCCACATCCTCGCGGTCGGTAATCCTATTGTTGTCATGAGGTGGCTGTGCTTCTTGGTCCTCTGCACGATGGCAATGGGTTCGCCACTCACCACCTCGTGTGTGGATGGACGGCATGGTTGCCACCCACCACCTTGGTGGACAACCACCACTAACCGTCAGTGTAACCTTCTTCTCCAAAGTACTCAAGTTCCATACCAAAACACGCCCTTGTTTTGTTCTATTTTATCGAGCAATAAAATAATTACAAAATTCTTATGTCCCATGCAAAGGCTCACAAAATGTCTATAGTTGTAAGAATTAATCGAAAGAAAATTATAGAGACAT
This sequence comes from Forsythia viridissima, assembly GCA_030279155.1. NCBI lineage: Eukaryota > Viridiplantae > Streptophyta > Magnoliopsida > Lamiales > Oleaceae > Forsythia > Forsythia viridissima. The sequence goes on from CM059041.1 coordinate 9,382,458, forward strand.
AATTTACCCTTTATATTCGTTACAACTTGATAAAAACAAATACAATTTTGTAACACAGTTATAAACAATCATTCAGAAACCGAATGTAATAACATATTCGTAAAGCTGCTTAATTGAGTCGTGTAATAATGGAATAAATATAATTAAACAAGTATTAAAACACACTTTGATACCATTTGTATAAAAATCTAATAGCTTGTTTATTTATACGACATTAATTCAATTAATATTCAAATAGTAGTTTAAAGTGAGAATTTGAAGCGTGCTTTCAACTCAAAATTTGTGCGAAAATAGTTGGTACTTCAAATTCTTGACTCTCTTCCAGTATCCTCCAACATCAATACTATACACAACGCGTGGAGACAAAAAAAACAAAATTAGAAGAAGTTAGTTTAGAGGCGGATCCAAGGGGGGTGGGCCTATGCTATAGCCTAGTCCAACCCATTGTTTCTATTTTTTTTTTTTTGGAGAAAATTGCCAATAAGTCATCTCCACATGACTTGTTTCAAATTAGGTCAAAACTTTTTTTTAAATTGTAATAAAGTCATACTTCACATCAATATTTTATATCAATTCCAAAATCACTCCTTTTAACTATATTTTTCATTGACACAATCTTCCAACTTCACAAATCTCCTCCACCTCCGGCGACAACCCTGTGAGAAACTTTCAAATAATTATCATGTCCGTAGTTAGCAGAGTGTTTCATTCCAAATTGGTATATAACACCTGGTTTGATATTATTGTTATCGTTATTGTTAGTTCCTGATGTTTTCCTTGCATCTTCATCATCTGAATGTTCTTCAAGCTCAATTTGAAGTTCTTTCACTTGTTTCTGCAACTCCATCACATAATCAATTGCATCTCCAAGTATAGAAGCTCTATCCAACTGCAAAACAATAAAAACTATGGCGTGTTTGGTAGGAAGGATTAAATTGCACTAAATACGTTTTGCTGTCTCATCCTGTCCAGCATTACATACCTTAGAAATTTTAAGGACTAAGGCTCGAAGAGAATAGAGCCTATCATTAAGCTTTTTTCTTCTCTTCCTCTCAGCCATGAGGTTTTTTTATTGAGGTCCCTTTCCTGTTCGTCTACCATACTTTGCTGCTTCATCATCATCATCATTCGGATTAGAATCAACCGCCTCCACCTCCGGCGACCTCCAGTGACAACCGCTTCCACCTCCGGCGACTCCGGCAAGTGCTTCTACCACTTTTTAGGCAGTTTTTTGGTGAAGATTTTGGATCAATTTCCAGTTGGGGACTGAATGTTGTTAGCTGTGATGTTAACGTAGGAATATTGTTATTAATGTCTTTGTTTTAATCTTAATTCTTAATGTCTTAACAGTTAGCATTGATCTATCCGTGCTGCAAGAGAGGCTGACCAATATGATTATCCTGGGTTGAGTATTTTAGGAATTATGTAAACAATGAGCATTTTCCAGTTATATAAACAATGAGATAATATCTGTTGTTGATACTGTATTATAGAATAGCAACTTGATATTGTATTATACAAAACAGTATCACAACGAAAATGGGCATAGAATGCTGAAAATATGAGCTTGAATGTTGTAAATATGAGCTTGAATACTCTACTATCTTATGTAAATAGGAGCTTGAATGCTCCACCATCTAATTGCTGTAAATAGGAGCTTGAATGTTCTATCATCTAATGTTTAGTCATGGTATGTTATTTGATACTATATTATACAAAATAGTATCACAGAAAACAGTATTACAATATAAATGGACATAAAATTATTGTAAATAGGAGCTTGAATGTTTCATCATCTAATGTTTGAATGTCTTAGTTTTAATCCATGATACTGTTTTAATGTCTTAGTTTTAATCTATGATACTGTTTAATTATGGCAATGTTTAATAGGTTGAAACTTTGTCATAATATTTCACTATCATTTGAAACATGTTTTAATCCATGATACTGTTTTAATCTTGTGATATTGTTTGAATATATATATATATATATATATATATATATATATATATATATATATATATGATCTTTGATACTGTTTAATTATAGCAATGTTTGAACTTGTGATATTGTTTGAATGTCTTAGTTTTAATCTATGATACTATTTTAATCCATGATACTGTTTTGTTTAGGTAATTAGTATATTTTGATACCATTTTAATCCATAATGCTGTTTTAATCATGTGATACTGTTTGAATCTATGTGATCTTTGATATTGTTTAGGTAATGTGCATTAATATAAATTGATATTGTTTTAATCCATGTTTTAATCTATGATACTGTTTTGTATAATACAGTATCAAATAAAACATATGACTAATTAAACAGTATCAAAGATAAAAGCATGATATCATAGTCATGTGTGTTGTTTGATACTGTATTATGCAAAACAGTATCACAAAAAACAGTATCACAATAGAAATGATCATAGAATTTGCACACGTGCTCAAAATTTTTATTATAATATGTTTTCGGAATGGTCTCGACGAGACGGTCAAGACCAGTCGCTTTGCCACTGCCTATGATGAATTTTACTCGTTTGAAGTCGTCTCCTTAGCTTAAAATGACAATCTTTAATTTTTTTTTTCGAAACAGTATCACAAATTCTTTAAAACAGTATCACGGATAAATGTACATCCTTTTGCTGCAAATTAAAGCTTTCCAAGGTATCTGAGTCCCTTAAAAGCAAACACATACTTCAGAGCAATGGTAAAATGAAGAAAGAAGAACTGCTAATCATTCTCAAATTAATGGAAAGTCATGCAAATGGTTCTTATCTAAAACGATAAACAATGTTTCTAATTTTTCCCTTGAATTTGAATATGTTTGAGATTCAATTAGGACATAGATTCTCATTGGATAGATAAGTATAAATTTATAAGGTGTTTAATGGTATGTAGAAGAATTAATCAGTAGAGAATAAACAAGAGAATACTATTGTTCTTAAAATATTTCATTAGTAGTACAAAATCATAGGTTTAACAGTATCACAAAAAAACAGTATCACAAAAAAACAGTATCACCACAAAACAGTATCACCACTCACAATTAGAGTTTTTTTACAATTAAAGATATGTTGGTCTTTTAGCTCTAAAATATGACTTTAATTGAATTAAGTTTTGAGCATATGACTTTAGAGCCCATAAGTGCCCAAACAGTGACCGGCCCTGAATTTACCCTTTTTTTTTGAAGTTGTAGTCCTGCCCAAATTAGTTGTAGAGATAATTAGGTTTAACACTACTTTTATATATTTATTTTGACAAATCAGGTTAACTATTTATTTTTTGAAGAATCAGATATTAATTTAATTAATAAATTAAAATTCAACTAATTAATTAAATATTTTATTAATAATAAAATTATTTATTATCACTATTTGTATTTATCTTTCCTAATAATTAAAAACTCGTATTAGGTTGTTAAAGAAAAAGAGATTTTAGCATTCAAAACTCTGTCACAGCCAAACACTATCCCGAACAAACTGACCGACCTTCATCATCCGCAAGGGGAGTTTCAATATTGAAACAAGGAGATAATCTATTTTGCTCAAACCTTCATCATCTGGCTGATTCAAGAAAGTATTTTGAGAAATTCTTCCAAAATTAGGCTTGGGCAAAACCCAAAAATCGATTTCAATTTCGGTTCAACCCTAAATTTCAAGAACCCTAGCTCTAAATCTTCAATGGTAATACTGATTTTTGTGTGTCATTTATCATGATTATTTGGTAATAGTATGTGACAATTTGTGACCTGATAATCTGGTGTATGCTTGTCACTAGTTATCTAGTAATAGTTTTTTATTGTTGTGACATGCTGTTATAGTTTAGAATCTAATGATTAATTGTGTGACCCATTTCTTGTAGCTGTGACATTAATTTCATGTTAAGTATTTGAAAATTATTGTTCTGATGATAGTTTGTGACCTGATAATCTGGTGTATTTTTCTCTTAGGTTATCTGATTATAATTTGTGATTGTTGTGACCTACTAATGGTTTAGTATTTGATGATTAATTGTGTGACCCCTTTTCTGTGGCTGTTTATTCAGAGACGTTGGTCACAATATTTCATATTCGAGTCATAACACATTTCTTCAGTCACATATAGAATATTTTTCTATCTCTACGAATCAGATTTTTTTAATTGTAAAACATGATAGTAACTAATCTTAAATTTTGTGGATATAATTTGATGAGAGATAATATAATTATATACTTATATCACATGTTTATTTTGAATCATATTCAAATGTCGGTTACAAAATCTTATATTTTATTTAAACAATATTGTTTTAATTATTATTGTTAAATAATATATGAAAGATAAGTAAAACACAAGGTATACCTGATTTTTACAATTTGTGACTGATTGTTCCAATTATTTGATAGTTTTGTCGTTTATCAAAATACAAAGTTAAATATTGGTATATATCAAATTTTTCTTTAGTTGTAGTCCGGTACTATGCCAAATCCTAGCCCAAATCCAACACCCTCCCATATCTTTAAAATAACCCAATTATCCAAATACTCAAATGGTGCATCTACCCAATAAGTAATAACCCAACAACCAAGCAATCTGTAATCTAAATGACCAATTCATTTTTTCCAAATTGAAGCGTGGGAAAGAAGAGGAGCATGGTAGAGATTAAAAAAAATAAAAAAAATAAAAAAATAAAATAAAAAATTCAGCAGCTTTGTGAACCTATGACCGTGAATCCGTGACTGTGACCTTAAGTTTTTTTCCTATCTCATATCCACAAAATTATCTCTTCCTCAATCTCAATTCTCAGTTATTTGAATTTTTAAGGTATGATTTTCAGTTATTTGGATGAATAAAAATTATAAAATTCATTAGGTTAATAGGTTTTGCACTTTTGCTGATGTTCAATTGTTATTTCATAAAGAAATGTTTTATTTATTCAAACTCACTATAGATACAATGATTGATATTGATTATAAATTTATAATTTCTATTTACATGAAGACAAATAGATAATAAATCAAATAATCAATGGGTTAATTTCATTGATGGTCCCTGAAGTTTCATTAAAATTACAAAATCGTCACTAAAGTAACAAAATTTCAGCAGTGGTAACTGAAGTTTACTAAAACTTGCACCAAATGTTACTCGCTGAAATTCTCCAATTAACTTGATGACGTGTCACTTGTAAATGTCCATGTGGCGCATATTTGGATAACACGTGGCAAAATTATTGACATGTGAACTTTACCCACTAATTATAATAAATTTGGACCTCAATGAATATCTCTATAATATAAGGACCTAGCTGAAAATACTTTAAAATAAATTTTATAATAAATGCCTCAAAAATTGCATCTAATGTCCTTCAACTTTTTATATCTTCAAATTTTGGCCCGCAAATTTTCAATTATCTTTCAGTTATGTCCTTTAAAAATTGCATCTTAGGTCCTTAAACTTTTTACATATTTACACTTTGGTCTCCAAATTTTTAATTATCTTTCATTTAAGTCCTCCAAAAATTACATATTGGGTCCTTCAACTTTTACATCTGTACACTTTGGTCTCCAAATTTTCAATTATCTTTTAGTTAAGCCCTCAAAAAATTGCATCTTAGGTCCTTTAATTTTATACATCTTCAAACTTTGGTTTCCTAAATCCTTGATTTTATTGGTCAAAATAAGTACAATTTTAGTGGTCAAAAATATTATTTAATTATATTATTTTAGTACAATTATTATTTAACTATATTATTTTGTTCGTTTAGGTGAAAAGTTGAGTGTAAAGTCAAGGATTTAATTGTAAATAATAATTTTGACCACTAAAATTGTACTTATTTTGATAACTAAAATCAATTATTTAGGGGACCAAAGTTTGAAGTTATATAAAGTTGAATGACCTAAGATGCAATTTTTGGAGGGCTTAACTGAAATATAATTAAAAATTTGGAGACCAAAGTGTACAAATGTAAAAAGTTGAAGGACCCAAGATGCAATTTTTAGAGGACTTAAATGAAAGATAATTAAAAATTTGAGGACCAAAGTGTAAAGATGTAAAAAGTTAAAAAACCTAAGATGCAATTTTTGAAGGACTTAACTAAAAGATAATTAAAAATTTGGAGACCAAAATTTGAAGATATAAAAAATTGAAGGACCTTAGATGCAATTTTTGAGGTATTTATTGTAAAATTTATTTTAAAATATTTTTAGTTAGGTCCTTATATTAGAGAGGTATTCATTGAGGTCTAAATTTATTATAATTAGTGGGTAAAGTCCATATGTCAATAATTTTGCCACGTGTCATCCAAATGTGTGCCACATGGATATTTACAAGTGACACACTATCAAGTTAATTGGAAAATTTCAACAAGTGACCTTTGGTGCAAGCTTTAGTAAATTTCAGTGACCACCGTTGAAACTTTGTTACTTCAGTGACAGTTTTGTAATTTCAATGAAACTTCAGTGACCATCAGTGAAATTAACCCAATAATCAATAGTGAAATTTGAATTATTTGATTTCTGCTTTATTTAATTATTTATATGTGAATACAGTGCCTTATAATTGTGAATTATTTGATTTTTGCTTTAAAAAATCATTGATGAAGTTGTTATACTTATATTGTTGCTTTGTCAGATTTTTGATTGTATTTTTTATATATTGTATTAAATATTAATTGTTGTCTTATCGGCTTATTATTACATTGTTGTTGCTACTTGTTATTAAATATAATTTTATTTTAAATAAAGTTGTTAACTTGTTGTATTGTTGTTGCTAGTTGTTATTAATTATATTGTTGCATTGTCGGCTTAGTACATTGTATGTTTGTATTTATTGTTGCCTTGTTTTTTTGGTTTTTAGAATTTCAAAATGGAAGGTCGACATCCTGCAAAGAGAGGAAAAACATGTTTTCATTCTTTAAGAAGAGCGATCAAACAAGTGAAAGTATACTTTCCGGCAGATTGAATAAAGATATATACCTTTAACTCCTACCGTGGAACTTCCTCTAATTTCATGTCCCGAAATCAACCACCTTTCATCTTGAAATCCTGAATTGCAACCGTCTAATAACATTGAACGAGATTCGAAAAAAGACAACAAATATATGAGCGGCCTGTTAATTTGCAGGATGAGATTAGACGGTCATATCTAACTGTTGGGCCTTATCAACTACAACTTGCAAAGTATAGAGGTGCAAAATGAAAAACCTAGTTTTGTCGATTTCAGAAAAGATAGTTTAATCAGTTTCATTGGTTGGAGTATTTGCATATAACAAATAAGACAAATTGTTTTCACTATTTCCTATTTCTCAATGATAGCAATCTATTCAATTCTTCAGTGTTAGTCACTCATGGATACGTCAATTGGAATAAGGTTAATGACAGAGCAAAATGTGCATTTCTTGTTCATGCTGCTTCATCTAATCATATCATGTTTGTAAGAAAAACTGAAAATTTAATAAAAACCGTCTCAACATATTGACAAGGTGATAACATCAATTTCGAGTGAGGAATATAAAAAATATCGTTTGCGTATGACGACTACAGTTAAAAGTGTATAGTGGCTAGTACTTCAAGGTTGTGCATTCAGAGGTCATGATGAATCTTCGAGCTTATTGAATCATGTGAATTTTATTAAAATGGTAGATGCTTTTGGACAACTGAATACATAAATTGAGAATGTTGTGATGGATAATGCTCCAAAAAATGAGACAGGTACTTCTCCAAAAATTCAAAATAAAATTTTAAACATTATGGCTAATAGAGTACAAAAGATAATTCGTGAAAAAGTTAGGGATGAAAAGTTCTGTATTCTTGTTGACGAAGCACGAAATCAAACTAAACGAGAGCAAATGGCTATTATCTTGCATTTGTGAATAGTGATGGTATTCCAACAGAGCGCTTCTTTACAATCAAATGTATTAGTGATACTACTTCATTGAATCTCTTTAACAAGATATTTGAGGTTTTTGTTCGCAATAATCTTCAGATTGAAAAACTTAGAGGTCAAGGGTATGATGGTGCTAGCAATATGCGTGGTGCTTGGAATGGACTTAAGACATTATTTTTAAAATATTGTCCATAAGCTTACTATGTCAATTGTTTTGCTCATCAATTATAGTTGACATTAGTTTCTATGGTTAAAGATGTTAGTGTTGTTTGACAATTCTTTTCTCGTGTGGACAATATTGTTAACATCATTATTTCTTCTCTGAAGCGCATTATCGAATTGCAAGCTGCCAAAAAAAAAAGATATTGATCATTTATTGGCTATTGGAAAACGCGAGTCAGGAAGTGGGACTAATCAGATTGGTAACTTGCAACGAGCTAGAGCTACTCGTTGGAGTTCTCATTATGAATTGATAAAGAGCTTGATAGATATGTATACTATAATATGTAAGGTGCTTGAGGGTCTAAATGACCATTCTCCAAATGCAAAAACTAAGGGTGAAACTCTTGGTGCATATAGATAATTTACAAACTTTAAATTTGTGTTTGTCTTGCATTTAATGCGTAAAATTTTAGTAATCACGGACATTATTTGTCAAGCCCTTCAATGAAAAACCCATGACATCGTGAATAAAATTAGATGTGTTTGTTGTACAAGAAAAGTCCTTCAAGAATTGAGAGACGACGAGTGGGAAGTATTCCTTCAGGAAGTTAAACACTTTTTTGCTCAAACAAAGGAATTGATATACCTATTCTTGATAATTCATATAAGACTAGTCATTCCCATGAGCATGCTACAGTTAATCATAATTACCACTTTGATATTTTTAACGAAGTAATAGATTTCCTTTTGATGAAATTAAATACGAGATTCAATGAACAATCACTTGAACTCATTTCTCTCAGTTCGGCTTTAGATCCTAGAAATTCATTTGAATAATTTAACAAATATCATATTTTGGAGTTTGCGAAGAAGTTTTATCCTGAAAATTTCAAATTGAATGAGATTTTTGCTTTTAGCGTAGAGTTACAACATAAGCACGATGTGATATCTGACCATCAATTTCAAATACCTACATTTTCTGAGTTATACCACCAATTGATTGTAACAAAGAGGTGCTTGAATTATCAACAATTGACTAGATTGATTTATATGGTATTGATTTTATCTATTTCTACTGCAACTACTGAAAGAGTATTTTCAGCGATTGAAAATTCTGAAGACAGAACTTCGTAATAAAATGGAAGATGATTTTCTTGCTGATTGTATGACAATCTACATTGAAAGAGATTTGTTGCGAATATAGATGTAGAATCTATTGTAGAAGAATTTCACGTTATATGACATCGTCAGATACCATATCAGTAAGTACTGTAATTTTATTTTATTTATTTATAAATTTCTTTTGTACATTGACTTTTTTCAAAATTTAAATCCCCCACATAAATTACTAGTTCCACCCCTGAGTTAGTTCTAATTTTTCATAGTAATAAAATGAACAAACAAAGAATAAATATCAAACAACTTTTTTTCTTTCCTCTCCGATTGGCATTAACTTTAATTCTTTTCTTACCAAATTAAATTCCCATTTTCAATTAATTGCAAGCATAGTTCTTGAATTTGAATTTCAATGAAGGCTTTGTATTTTAAGGAAGGTATCAAAGAGACCATATCAAACCTATATTATTCAATCTATAATAATTTGACATTGTCGAGTCGTCCCTGGTCCGCTGACTCCATTAAAGAATCAAGGATGCACTCTCGAATGATAATAAATCATAGAAACTGTAATAAATTTAAAATCACATAATCTGACCAACCGAGCTAATCTTTTACCCCCCCTATCTGAGATCCAATAATTAGAATTGAGTTTAAACGACTATTTTGCCCTTCTAATTATTTTTACTCATTAACTTTGTTTTCTTCAATGGTTATCTATGATCTTATCACATACGTAATTTGGCAATTATCAAATAGTGATATCAAATTTAAACCGTTCAACAAAAAAACACTTAATGATATTCTCTTACTCCAATTAAGAGCGACAATTCTAACACAAATAAATATATCTACTTCGTTTTTACTTTCCAGTTCCCAACATACCTTTGACAATTCATTTTGATCTCATTCATTGGTATATCAAAGAACTCTTCAACTCATGAATATAATTTATTATCGGTTAAGAATTTAGGTAAACCATCCAGTAACTAAAATTTAATTTTTCGCACAGTCATAATATAGAATTAAATTCAAACACATGGTCCAATTCAATACACTATGAGTGCACTAGTGTTATTAATTAGAAAATGTTATTATGCGATTAAAACAAATCGCTTACCACAGTTGGTAGATTAATCAACACTACGATCTAGTTCGAACAAGGTGCCAACCCAGTTCATCAATCGCGTCCAACTATTATTATCTCAAATGATGAGCAACATTTAAATGTTTGCTCAAATAATTAATATTAATATTGTAGAATAAATCATAATTATTTATGCAACAAGAATATATCATAACACTCGAAAAATAGATCTAGCCTTTAGGACACCATTTCCACCAATCAAAATGTGACACACTGTTGTAAATTAGATGAAGAAAACAATATATCAAATCATTGAGGGATGGGATATCGAACTTAAAAGGGATTATATTAATGTTCTCGTGAATTTAAGAGCTAAAAACCCTATGAAATCCAAGAAAGTGCCCATGGATGTTTCGTGGAAATTAAAACGCTCTTCTATAAGAAAAACATCGTTTTTTGCTGCAAATGCAAAAGGAGACTTGGCCATTGTTGATGCTTCATTTGTTTTTGCATATGCCACAATTTTTTACCATAGGATTAAGAAAAAATGCCACATATGATACATTTAGATACAATATCTTCATTATCATTTGTACAAATGGGGCAACACCATACTCGATTCTTAATGACTTCTTGTTTTGCTAATTTAATCGAAAACACTTATCACATAAAATTTGGAAAGAGAATATCTTAATATTATTCGATTGTATGTTATAAATTGCTTAGGTTCTATTCAAAGTGCTAGAATAGAAGACTAATTCTAACTAAGATTACATTGAATAAGTCATCATCCTTATTTTAATTTAGTCATCTCTCTCTCTCTCTCTCTCTCTCTCTCCAAAAATAAGTAGGGGAAACGAAGATGGTCCCATATAATACTAGGTAGAGTTGCTTTGTCTTTATATGAATTGATAGTCTATACGTTAGAGAACTAAGTATAAATGATATTTATATATTCTTCCCCTTAGCTCCCATCTTGCTTGAGATCATTACCTAATGGTCTTATGCTCACAATGATATAAATTCCTATCAAAATAAAGATAAACAAATTCCAACTAAATTTGAATTATTATTCACGTCAAAGTAGACATTTATTTAAATGAGTATCATTAAAGTTTGAGTGCTTGTTTGTCATAACTTAACTTATAATTTAAATTGGTCAAATTAGTCAAACATATTTTTTATTCACACATTTCATAAGAATCACAACTTACTATCTATTTTTTTGTCATAAAACCCATAATTGGTGAATGATGTTTAATGATCAAGACATAAAATAGAGATTACTTAATTTTCCATCAAATCAAATATTAGGTGTACTCTAAATTTTTGTGTACTACAATTTTATTAGAGAAGTATTTATTTGTAAATTAAATATGAGTTTTTGAGTCCTAGACAAACTAGAGTTGAACTGTGTACGACTCAACTCTTCAATTTTTGTCAATTTTCATAAATTTGTGCATCGCTGGGTTGGTTGTAAGTAGTGCGATCGAGTTGGAAAAGCTTAAATTTAATTTGACTAGCTAATCCAGTTGAATTGAACATTATGAGTTGATTTTTCATCACTCGTACAAAAAATTCATAAATAGAACGAGAAATTAATTTGTAAAAAGGAAATATGAGTAATTGATGAGTTTGAATCATATTTATGTTGTATATATTGGTCACTAATATATTGATACGTTACAAGATAATTCTCCAATGAGATGGTGCATCAATTTGATGGTTAGTAGATTCTTGTTAAAACGAAAATTCTTAAAACAGTCTATACTTGGAGTATATCCTACTCAAAATTTGACCAATTGAGAAGCCCATTTCCCAAATTTTATTTTCTTTTAATTGTGGAAAATAAACTTTCTTTCTTTCCCAAATTTCGTACAGTAATACACCAAACATAACCGCAGCTGGGCCAAATCCTACTCCCAACCCCCTTACCAAAAATTTCACCAAACACTGCTTCGGTGTTAGATCTAAGAGACCTACGCACCTTCAATTCCAACGCCACCGTCCAATCCCAATTTTGATGTATGAAATTCATCTCTGAAAGAATCCCCCATTTTATGATTTCCCCTTGATTTTAATAGTTATGATTGTATTAATTTATTCTTCATTTTGTTTGGAATTTTAGGGGCGATCTTTTTTATTTAACGGTGATTGAGAGCTCTTGAGACTGTTGAATAGTAAATTGGATTGGATGGACAAAAATAAGAACCGTACCGATCTGCTTGCTGCTGGACGTAAAAAGGTATCCCCCTTTTAAGTAAAAATTCCTTTTTTTTTAATGAGTAGGTATAGGAATTTCTTAAAATTGTTAAGACTATTGAGAAAATGGATGGTAATAATTTCTTTTTCATTTTCTTTGACTCTTAGAAATGAAAATTGTTGCAATGTTGAGTGCACTTCTGGGAATATAGATGGGATTGTGTATTTCAATGTGGGAATATTTGCAGTCTTCATTGTGTTCACTATTAAGTTTTATGGTGGGGGTGGGGGTGGGGGTGGGGGTGGGGGTGGGGGTGGGGGTGGGGGTGGGGGGATGTTAATCTTAGGAACCAACTTTCCATGTTTCCAAACTAACGTTTCCATAACTAGTGGTCAACATTTAACTAGAAATGAGTTGATGTGTAGTCAGTCATCAGGGAAATTTCAGTGCATGTGTACTATAGGCTTGCATCAAGTTTTTATCTTATCGTTAGGCCTCATTTAGGATTGATTGTAGCCCAACTTTTGATTGTCCAATCAGAACTTGTGACAATGAGAACTTGTTTTAGGTGTTTGGTAAACTTAAGAAAAACTTACTATAAAGGCAACATATTTTGAGAAGCACCAAAGGTAGCTTATCAGATTTTGCTTTGAGATTCTTCAATTATCTATAATTAAAATATCAATTTTAACCATAATTAATTAAATTTATTCATTTCTACTGAATGGACTATGCTTTATCTTGTAGTTTTATAAATTTTGAGATTTAATAGATATTAATTTTTTTATTTTAAAATAACTATAGCGAATACATTGTCGTAGAAAAATATTGGATAATACTACATGTTGTATAAAAGTAAATTAAAATTTACAGTAATACCAATCAAAATAATAATACAAAAGGGCATCATTACAATTAATGTCCATTTTAGTAATTGTATACATGCACATCAATAAATCACTTTTGTTTACCAAATGCTAGAATATTGTACAGCAATTATGAAACAAAACTTTACCAAACACTTAACTCATTCTTTGCACAACTAATTCTTTCGCCATCATAGTAAAAACTAATCATCGCAATGCCAAACCAAGCCTGTGTCATGGATGAGTTTTATGGGACATATCAAGATGAGGTTCTTGAGAGTGTGATGTTTGTTAATGACACAACTTTAATTGATGAGACTAAAATGGACTTAAAGTCGTAAGTTAAAACTTTGGAGGAGTGCTTTGGAATTCAAAGGTTTTTGGGTTACGTAGAACCAGGGTAGAGTACATGCAATGCCATTTTAGTAATTGCAGCAATAAGGATAATAGTGAATTTCATATAGAGGATCATGTTGTCTAAAAAAGTGGCTGTTTTAAGTATTTAGGTTTGATTGTTGGGAGGAATTGAAGATGTGTTTTTGAAATGAGAATACTACGATAAATGTGTGGTCATACTAGAATGAATAAGATTAGAAACGAGAATAAATGCCTACAACTAGAGATTGCACTGATTCAAATAGATTAAGGGAAAGACGACTTCGGTAGTTGAGGAACGTCTCGTGTAGACCTAACGAAGCTCTTACTCTTAAGTATGGTGTAATCTCACTAGAAATTTTTAGAAGAGGGCGGAGTAGATCAAATTAGCATGGCATGTTGTTGTTGCTAAGGTTCTAGTTGTTTTGGATCTTCCAAGATGTAGCAATGAATTTAATGGAGTGGTGAGAGAGGATGCTTGTAGCCAACCTAATTTAATTAGGAACAAGGCTTTGTTTATTTGTTTGTTGTTGTAGTTTGCTTAACCAAAAGAAAGTTGGCAGCTTTTTCAAAACTTCGTCAATAATTATATTACGATATGAATTGTTTAGATCCACTGTTTTGGATGTTAAGAATCCTAAATGGTAGCAGATGTTTTTATGTAATAGTTTTTCAATCTACAGTGGTTATTATCATCAGGAAGTAGTCTGATGTTTATTATTCAATTTTGACTTGATGATTTTTCTTTTATCAGCTTCAACAGTTCAGGCAGAAGAAGGATAATAAAGGGAATACTAGCAAATCATCAGGCAAAACTGCTAATTCTGGGCGTGATGCAAGTGCAAATGCTACCAATAAAGCGGTGGCAAAACCAAAAGAAGTAGCAGGTGGAGAAAGATCTGAGGAAGATGCTGAAGATCATATTCCTTTGTCAGAGTCGCATTCTATAGCGAATTCAAAGGAAATTGATACCATTTCTGCCAGTGATGATCTGTCAACAAAGGATGGTATTGTTCGAACCACAGAGTTGGCTGCAGGGACCGTCGAGTTCCCATTAGAGGATTCTGGAATGGCTGAGACCAGTTTGAATCCAAGTGCTGGTGATGGACATGATGATGTTGATTTGTCGATCCCACATGGAGGTAGATATACTTCTATACTTCCTGAGGATGTGGAACATAATACGTCAGGAACTTTGGATCTAGTTGTTCCCAAAGAGGAATCCACAGAATCCAGTATATCTTTGCCCATTGGTTTTTCATCTCAACCAGAGAATAAGCATGGGGAAGAGCAGGTAACAGATGTAGGTTTGTGCCTTCACTCTTGACACTGTCTTCCTTTCCCATTTAATTTTATATGTTTTAGCACTTTGGTGCCGACTTATAATTAAAATTTCCTTTGGTTGTGGTTAGGGGCTGTGCAGGAAGTTGGCACTTCAGGTGGGATTCAAGTTGATGCTGGCAAGGTGATGCAGCTTGAAGGAGAATCTAGATTTTCTTCAAATGAGTTTGACAAGAATGCAGAAGGCCGTATGGTGTCTGATTCAGCGAGTGTCGATGTGGCAGAGGCAACCCAGGTGGACACACAACGAGAGCCTGATGATGCTTCATCATCTGTAGTTGCTATCAATGATGCTGACGATACTCAAGGGAGGGATGGCACACATCCCTTACCTGATCCAGAGGGAATATCAGCTGTAAGTTCCGAGGTGACTGGTATGCAGAGAGAAGATTTATTATCTCATTTGTCGGACAGAGAGAAGACAAAAATGGTTTCAATGTCAGCTGACTATGCTGAAGGAACTGAAGTAAATTTTGGCGATATTAATGCAGAAAGATCTTTTGAGTTCAATACTAATGGTGCTGAGAAGTCCGTAGGACAGAAGAAGGTGGATTTGTCTTCTGGATCAGATGGAAGTTTGATCAGCCTCTCCCAGTTAGCAGAAATATTACAAAGCCTTGATGACGATGAATTTAGGTTCTTGTTCATGTCAAGAGAATTATCTACTGAAACATTAAGAAGTACAAACAGCATGAAGGTGCATGAGCATGTTGTTTATGATGCTTTTGAGCGGATCAAAGAACATTTATATCTGACAAGTTTTGCAAGAGATGCATTTTGCTTACAGATCTCTGAACATCAGCAATTGATTGATGAGATATCGATCTCCAGTGCTTCACTTAATGAAGTTCAAGGGAAAAATGAAGTGCTTGCCAACGAACTTGCACGGTGTAGGTCTGAACTTCAGGAGGTTGTTTCTGGGAGGGAAGAGCTCCAAAAGCAGTTTCGCTTTTCAATATCGGAGATTGAAGAACTTTCTGCCAAAGTCAATGAGTTGCAGAATAAACTTGAAACAACACAAGGAGACTTGTCAAGCCTGACTTCGGAGTTGTTTGATTGCAGGAATTTGGTGGTAGCTTTACAGATTGAAAATGAAAACTTAAATGAGAGTTCTAATCTGATGACCAAGGAGAAAAATAAACTTCAAGAGGAGAACGAACACATTGTACTTGAGAATGAGAAAATGACAAGAGAGTTATCTCAGTGCCAAACTTCTTTAGAGTTACTGCGATCAGAAAATATAGACTTAACTGAGAATCTGGGTTCACTGAGAGAAGAGAGGAGGAAGCTTGAGGAGGACAAGGAATTTGTTGTTCATGAGAATGATAAATTGGTCGCAGACTTGTCCAACTGTAAGAGGATGGTTGAAGCTCTTCAAGCGGAACACCAGAATTTGAATGATGTCCTCCTATCAGAACCAGAAAAGAGAAAGGTGCTTGAAGAGGAAAGAGATTTTATGCTCCATGAGAACGAGAAACTATCAAAAGAGTTGATGGACAGCAAAGGTTTGGTGGCAGCTCTTCATGCAGAGATCTCGCAGTTAAATGGAATTCTCACTTCCAAAACAGAGGACAGAAACAAGCTTGAAGAAAAGGAGGAAATAAAATTCAGTGAGAATGAGAACCAACCACACGAGTCTGCAGAAATCGAGACATCATTATCAAGTCTGCAGGCAGAGTGCAGTAAGGTAGTTGATGATAATATTCTTCCACTTACAGGGAGTGGGGAGAGTGAAATTCTGATATCAGAGAAGGCTGCATCTGAATGCCAAGCAGATAGACCATCTCTGGAGGGACTGAAATTGGACGCATATGATGATTCTTTCGGGTTCATGGTACTGAAAAGACACTTGGAGGATGCCGAGAGTGTGATGCAAAAACTTGAGAAGGCAATTGAAGGGATGCATGCTCACTCAACTTCCTTGAGTAGGTCGAGTGGTAAAGCAGCTGCATCCGGAGTATCAAAACTTATTCAAGCCTTTGAGTCAAAACAAAACACTGATGACGATGATACAGAGGAACCCCCTTCTTCTGAAGACCAAACAACAGGAGATCCATACATTATAGCTGAACGGGTAACTCAGAATCTGAGAGCACTGCTCAAGGAGTTAATTCTGGATGCTGAGAATGCCAATGAATTCTGTAGAGGGATGAAGGAGACTAAAATGCTTGCTGCTGTGGCTGCTAAAGAGCTGAGGAGTGACTATGAATCTCTAAGGGAGCACAGTGATCTTCTAGAAGAAGCAAACATAGAGCTTATGGTTCTCTATGAAGCTACAAGGGAGCATGTCTGTCATGCTGTTACAAAAGAAGGTGAGCTTGTTATTTTATGTGATGCCTTGTGGAAGCAAGAGCTTGCTCTGAAATCAGAGAATAATGAACTACGAGTAAAGCTCGGTGACTTTCAAGCCAAAATTAGTGAATTAGAGAGTCAATTTGATGAAACATGTCAAAATTCAGATGAGATGGTTGCTTCTATCTCCAATCAAGTGAAAACTCTCCAGAAAGAAGTGGCTGACAGGGAATCAATACTGGAAGAAGAATGGAGTTCTAATGTTGCTCGGATTCTTCAGGAAGTTGGTGAGCTAGATGCTACCAACGACCCATTTGGTTCCTCCACCTCATTAGCAAGCGTAGATACCAGCCTGGATGTTGTTAGCCGTGTTGTTATTTCGGTTAATGCTACCACCAAACTGGTTGTAGGTCTGCGAGATCAGCTTGAAGCTTTGCACAAAGACCATCAAGCATTGTGGGACTCCTACAACAACAAACATGAGAAATGTAATACTCTGCAAGAAAAGAATGAAATGGTTACCAATGCATTGCAGAGACTTTATGATGACCTCTGCAAACTTGTGGGTGAAGCATCTGGGTACAAGGACGAAACAAAAACTGTCTGGTTAAGACATGACTTGCTAGATCTTTTACACTCTGGTGTTTTTGATACCCTCTTGGAGCAACTGAACACATTTCTTGGTGAGAGAACGCAGCTTCAGTCTGCACATAATGAACTCAATGCAGAGTTGACGAACAGAGGTAGAGTTATTGACGAACTGGAGAAAAGATGTTTTCAGACAGATTCTATTTTGAAGTTAGTTGAAGATATTGAACAATCAGTCAGGCTGGAGGGGATGGAAATTTCCTCAAATGAACCTGCATCGCGCCTAGTGTCTCTCGTCCATTTACTAATTAAGAGATATAAAGAGGCTGCTGGGAGTTTAAGCCTGTCAAGAGAGGAGAGTGCTTCTTGGGAAATGCAAATAAGTGATTTGCGGGCACAAACGGAACACTTGAATTTCATTATTGTTCAATATGAAAATGAAAATCTTGTTTTCAAGCAAAGTTTGAAAAGTGCCGAAGAGGATGTAGTTACTCTTACTTTCAAACTACAAGAGAAAGCTGCTGAACTTGAACAGTCAGATCAGCGGGTGTCATCCCTTAGAGAGAAGCTAAGTATAGCTGTTACAAAGGGGAAGGGTCTGATTTCGCAGCGTGACAGTCTCAAGCAATCCCTAGCTGAGACATCCAAAGAACTGGAGAAACGTTCTCAGGAGTTGCTAACGAAAGAGGTCAGGCTTCATGAACTTGAAACAAAACTTAATGCCTATCCGGAGGCTGGTGAACGCATGGAAGCTCTGGAATCTGAGCTCTCATACATTCGCAACTCAGCTACTGCATTAAGAGAATCATTTCTTCTTAAAGATTCTGTTCTTCAGAGAATAGAAGAGATTCTAGAGGATCTTGAGCTGCCCGAGGACTTTCATTCCAGAGATATCATTGAAAAGATTGATTGGTTAGCAAAATCTGTTACAGGGAACTCTTTGCCTCTCCCTGATTGGGATCCGAGAAGCTCAGTGGGAGGAGGATCTTACTCTGATGCTGGATTTGGTGATGTGGATGGCTTAAAGGAAGACACGCAGCAAAATCCAAATTCTGGTGATGACTTAAGAAAACGATTTGAGGAATTGCAGATCAAATTTTATGGGTTGGCCGAGCAAAATGAGATGCTTGAACAATCATTAATGGAGAGGAACATTCTTGTGCAGCGGTGGGAAGAAATTTTGGACAGGGTAGATATGCCTTCTCAGTTGCGGGCCATGGAACCTGATGATAAGATTCATTGGTTGGAAAGTGCATTATCAGAGGCTCAGAACCAGCGTTATTCCCTCCAGCAGAAGATTGAAAACCTTGAAACATCTTGTGAGTCCCTAACTGCGGACCTGGAGGATACGCAAAGAAGAATATCTGAGCTACATTCAGCTCTTCAGCAGGCTAGCAGAGAGAAAGAAATTATTACAAGGGACTTGGAGATTCTTGCTCATGATTATGATGAAATCTCAAATAAAGCTGCTGGCTTTGAAATAAACAACAGAAACCTTAATAATGAACTAAGTTTGTTGCAAGAGAAACTGGAACAGAAGCTTGGGGTTGAAGAAGATATTCGTCTTGTTGAGGCTGCTATAAGTAGACTCCAGGGTTTGGTTAAGGATGTTCTTCGGGATTCTGGTACAGATGATGTGGTATCTGGTCAAGATGGTACTAAATATTTTGAAGCACTGGCCATGAAGCTTATATCAGCTTTTCAGCAGGCTAGCAGAGAGAGAGAAATTCTTTCAAGGGACTTGGAGATCCTTAATCATAATTATGATGAAATATCAAAGAAAGCTGCTGGGTTTGAAATAAACAATGGAAACCTTAATAATGAACTTAGTTTGTTGCAACAGAAACTGGAACAGAAGCTCAGGGTTGAAGAAGATATTCATCTTGTTGAGGCTACTATAAGTAGGCTGCAGGGTTTGGTTAAGGATGTTCTTCATGATTCTGGTACAGACAATGTGGTATTTGGTCAGGATGGTACTGAGTATTTCGAAGCACAGGTGATGAAGCTTATAGAAGGATATAAAACACTTTCCTCAGGGAAACCTATTAACAGTGATGTGGCTGATGCGCACATTAGTGAAACAGTTGAGCCATCTCACATTCCAAGAAATGCTGATGAGCAGGATGTAGTGATTCTGAGCCAAAAACTGGAGGATTGTATGGGTGAATTGATATATCTGAAGCAGCAGAAAGATGAATACGTGCAGAATAATCAATCCTTAGTCCGTGACCTTGAAGCACTGGAAATAAAAAAGAATGAACTGCAAGAGCTACTTAATCAGGAGGAACAGAAGTCAGCTTCTTTGAGAGAGAAGCTAAATGTTGCCGTTCGAAAAGGGAAGTCCTTGGTGCAACAGCGGGATGGCATGAAGCAAGTGATTGAAGAGCTAACTGCTGAGGTAGAGCGCCTCAAATCTGAGATCAATCTTAACAAAAATGCTATTATTGAGTATGAGCAAAGAACCAAGGACTTGTCTGCGAACCAAGAAAGGGTGCAAGGTTTAGAATCTGAGAATATGTTCCTTAATGACCGTTTGGCAGAAACCGAACGCTATTTGCAGGAGAGAGAGAGTAGCTTGAGCATGATTTTAGACACTCTGGGTGATATTGATGTTGGTCTTGCACATAATTTTGGCAATCCAGTTGAGAAGCTGAAAGAAATTGGGAAACACTGCCATGGTCTACGAATTGCTCTAGATTCTAGTGAACAAGAATCAAGGAAATCAAAAAGAGCAGCTGAGCTGCTGCTGGCAGAGTTGAATGAAGTTCAAGAAAGAAATGATGTCCTTCAAGAGGAGCTAGCAAAAGCTACCAGTGAGCTCTCAGAACTTTCCAAGGAAAAGGATTTAGCTGAAGCAGCCAAACATGAAGCTCTAGCACATATTAGAAAGCTGTCTGCTATTCACGCTGAGGAAAAGGACAGGCAGTTGTCTGAAGTCACGGTGTTAAAATCTGTCATGGATCAATTGAGGGAGGAGCTTGTTGCTATTGACAATGTACTGGGGGATGTTCTCTCCAAGGACTTGGAAGTTTTGCAGAATACAGAGGCCAGTATGAAATCGTTCCTGGGACTAGGAGATGTGCCTGATGGGAGTGCTCTATTTCCTGGTAGTTCCCATGGTGGTGTCATTTCAATAAAACCAGAAAACAAGGTAAAGTTTTTATAAATTTTTATTTTTATTTTTATTTATATTGAAACTCGTTCTTCACATGCATTCATGATTCATGTTCCATCATTCTCTTATTGATCTATCATTTTTCTAATCTCTTTTATCCTGTTGCCAACAATAAAAATACTGACAAAGATGGGTAGGTATGCATGGTGGAGGGGAGGGATAGGAGAGGGCAATGGTGAAACAGAGAGGCAGAGTGAGATAGCCTGATTTTTTTTTTTTTTTTGTGATCTCTGTTCAGGAGAGGATTCTTCTCAGTCTGTAAGATGCTGGAGCTTAACCTTTTACTTTTGTTGCTTGGCATGTGCAGGTTTTTATGCCAGAAATTAGTTCTCTCAAGGAGCGATTGTACAAACATCATCATTTGTTACACAAAGAAGCGTACCGTTTATCTGAAGTAGCAAGGACTGTTCATACAGAAGTTTCTTCTCAGAAACAGTCACTTGAATCTATGAAGAGAAGTGCTGAACAGTTAGAGTCCATTGAGAAAGAGAGAGGTTCAGAATTATTTACTTTGCGTAGAAACTTTTCCTTGATTTATGAAGCCTGCAATAGTGTGATTTTGGAAATTGAAAATTTGAATACCCATCTGGTTGGAAATGATTTGTCCTCTGGGGCTTCGGAGAGGAAGTTAAAATATCCAATATCTGTTGATGGAGGGAGTGATCTTACCGGTGACGCCCGCACCTTTACTGAGGAAGGCATCAGGACCATGCGAGACAAATTATTGTTGGTTGTGAAAGATTTCATAAGCATGCAAACTGATATTCTGGAAGCTAGACAAAAGGAGATGAAGGATACAATATTGAATTTACAGAAAGAGCTTCAGGAGAAGGATATCGAGAGAGACAGAATTTGTATGGAGCTTGTTAATCAGATAAAGGAAGCTGAAGCTAAGGCAAGGAATCATTTGCAAGACCTACAGTCTGTGAGGGCTCAGCTAGATGATTTACACAAACAGGTGGATGTGAAGGACGTGGAGTTCAGGGAATTGGAACATAGAATGAAAGAACTACAAGATCGGGAAGCCACGTCAGAGGACTTGAAGCATAAAGTTAAATCTCTAACAGATGTGCTAGCTGCAAAAGAACAAGGTCAGCTGGGCAGCTTCTTTAGCTGCATCTCTATTTCCGTAATCATGTAATCTCCTTTTAGATTTTATCATAATCATTTAGTTAGATACTTGTATGCTCTTTCAGAAACCGAGTCTCTGATGCAAGCACTTGACGAGGAGGAGGCTCAAATGGAGGACCTGACGATCAGGATTGGCGATCTGGAAAGAGAATTGCAACAGAAGAACGAACAATTAGAAAACCTTGAAGTTTCTCGTGGGAAGGCTTTGAAGAAGCTTTCTGTCACAGTGAGCAAGTTTGATGAACTTCATTATTTTTCTGAAAGTCTTCTTTCTGAAGTTGAGAAGCTTCAGTCACAATTGCAAGAGCGGGATAGAGAGATATCTTTCCTTAGGCAAGAGGTTACAAGGTGCACGAATGATGCACTAGCTGTGACCCAGATGAGCAAGAAAAGGAGCTCTGATGAAATTCATGATTTCCTGACGTGGTTGGATACACTGATTTCTCAGGTGCAGGTGAATGATCTAGCTTCTGATAGTATGAAAGTTGATCGGGTGAACGAATATAAAGAGAGACTACAAAAGCAGATTGTGGGTTTTGTATCGGAATTGGAGAATCTTCGTGTGGTGACCCAGAACAGTGATACGCTGTTGCAAGAAGCGAGGGGTAAAGTGGAAGAGTTGACACGAAAAGAACAATATCTTAAGGATTCTTTGCATGAAAAGGAGTCTCAATTAACTATGCTTCAAGGTGCTGGAGATTCTGGACCAGTTCCAAGTGCTACCTCAGATATCATGGAAGTTGAACAAGTGGTACGGTTTTTGAGTATTTTAGTAATTTATTTGTCAAACTGGCCCAAGTGCCTAGACATAAGTGTGTGTTGCTGGTTTGAAAGTTGGCATCATTTTCTTAGATTATAAATTAAGAGTTTCCGATTTTGTATAACTTTTTGTGTTGAACAACTTGATGTATATTGTTTAAATCTTGTCTTCAACACGCACCCTCACGTGAAGCCTTACACGTGCACAATTTTTAATAAATGGGTAGTAGCGAGATTTGAACTCACGACGTTTGTGTGGTGTGATACCATGTTGAATCACTTCATCTAAAAACTTAAGCCGTTAGATGAGGTCACATGTATATCATTTAAATCTTATTTTTAACATTTTGTTATTTTCATGTTACTTTTTTTCCTTTCCATTTTTCTCTTTATATTTTACTGGGAATATTATATATTTGGTACTGATTTCTGCTATGCTATTGTTGTAGACAAACAAATGGACGACTCCTGCTACCGTTGCATCACAAGTTCGCAGTTTGAGGAAAACCAATAGTGATCAGGTTGCCGTTGCAATAGATATTGATCCCAGTAGTGACAGGTTGGAGGAGGATGACGATGATAAAGGTAATGTGCTGTGGAGCTACAGTAATTGAAAATCATTGCATCACCCCTGTAAGTCCAACTGCTTGCAGCTATCAAGACTCACTTTTCTTTCATTCCTGTTGTATTTTATTCAATTTCAGCTCATGGGTTCAAGTCACTAACTACATCAAGACTTGTTCCACGATTTACGCGGCCAGTAACCAATATGATTGATGGTTTGTGGTATGGTCCAATCTACTTATATGAAATGTATTTGATATTCATGGACTTTCCACTTTATCTCCTTTTTATGAATTCTGGCCAGGATGTCATGTGATCGGGCACTAATGCGACAACCTGCTTTGCGACTTGGTGTCATAATCTATTGGGCTGTGTTGCATGCTCTTCTTGCAACTTTTGTAGTTTGAGAATCTGACCAGCCTGTCACCTTTTGGGGAAAAAAGTAGAACCTGAATAACTGGTCAGCTCTCTCTCTCTCTCTCTCTCTCTCTCTCTCTCTCTCTCTCTCTCTCTCTCTCTCTCTCTCTCTCTCTCTCTCTCTCTCTCTCTCTCTCTCTCTCTCTCTCTCTCTCTCTCCCCCTCTCTCTCCCTGGACAGATGATATGCTTGCTGACAGTTCAGTATTCATTCGCTTTGCAGGTCCTGATGCAAGCTAGGAATGGAGTTGCAGCCGCTATTGTGCCACAGATATGTCTATAAGCTTGTGTTACTTAATCATTGAGTTCATTAGGTTGTTCGATTCATTGTTTACCAACCTAGAAACTGTGATTTTTTTCTTTTATTACATAATCACAAATTTCTGGGTTGCCTTCAATAAGGAAATATGCTTTATATAGGATATTGATTGAGAATTGTTTTAACAAATCAAGTTGTAGTTTAGATCTATTGCAGTCTATAGAAGATTTTTCTTTAAATGTTTGAGGTTGCTTTTGCAAAAAAATAGAGTACAAACAGTTGTTTTATCATTTGATGTTAGTTTTAGATACAATTGCTGTCCATATTTGGAGAGTTCCTCATTAGAAGGGCTGCAAATTATTGTATGAAATATCATCTAGATTTTTTTCCCCCCAACTCAAATTTGATGCTAGTGTTCTGAAACCTGGAAATAGTATAAATGATTTTTTGCCGTTTAAAATCGTCTTGCTTCATTCTTATTACATTTAGATTTATCATAATTTTCATAAATTGTCTTGCTGCATCCATCATGTCCTTGCCATTAGAGGTGGCAAAACCGGCTCGGCCCGACTAGCCCACCGAGCTAGCCAGGTTGGCCCGCTATTTATTTATTTATTTTTTGGCTCCTTAACACTAATCAATCATTTTGTGAATAGTCCCAATACATAATCTAAATAATATCAATCTAAAATGGCCTAAGATCAAGTCTCCAACTTAAATTGTCTTTTCTTTTTAGACATTAGTCCAAGATTTCTAAGCTCCAACATAAAATTGTTTAGATTTAATTAAAATTTAGTTTAATTCAAGTTTCAATCCAAATTATGTTTAGAGTGACAAGTAAATTATTTATTATAAATTTACTTATAAGTAAACTTTTTAATTTAAGTTAAATATTCTTATATCTCAAAGCAATAAGACTAGTATGTTTGTACTATTTATATAATTTTTTAAATATATCAAGAAATAATTTACAATTAAACAAAAAAATATTATTATTTTAAAAGAAAATTGATATTTAATTATTGACTAGTACATGGGAGTATTAATTTTATAAATTAATCTCTTTAAAAATCTCAAAATGTATATTTAAGATTGTATCTGATGTAATGTATTAGCTTGTAAAAAAAAAAAATTTTAAAAAAAGAAAAAAATAAAATTAAGACCTGTCCGATGGGCTAGGTTTGGCCAGCATATTTATGGCCCGCACAAAATTAGATTGGGTTAGCTTGATCTAGTTTCAAGTATAGTCCTGCTTTGGCGGGCCGAACTAGGCCGAGCTAGCCCAATAGATTCTTTTATACCATTTCATAATTTCTTACAAATTTCTTCCCTGGACTAGTTAGTAGTCATTTTCTTTTGACTGCATTACATTATTAATTTTTTAATTTAAATAGCATGTGGAGTTCAAACCAAAAATCAAGCTTTATACACATTTGTCAAGTTTCTAGTAAAAGGTTTATGTAT
Source organism: Forsythia viridissima (assembly GCA_030279155.1). NCBI lineage: Eukaryota > Viridiplantae > Streptophyta > Magnoliopsida > Lamiales > Oleaceae > Forsythia > Forsythia viridissima. The sequence continues at coordinate 9,408,121 of CM059041.1, forward strand.
AGGTTTTAGAAATTGGAATGGTATTATGTATCACCAACTAAGAAGTACGGACACGCTATCGACATCGACACCGACACATATCGGATACTTTGCCGAATAATTGTTTAAGATTTAAAAAAAATAAATCAATATTTATGGACCGGTCAACATTTTAATAGGCTATATTTGTTTGCTAATTTTAAAATAAGTCAATCATTTTTTAGTACTTATTTTTTATGCAAAGTATAGAAATTTTATTTTTTCTTTACACTATAAAATTTGAAAAAAAAATTAATCGACATGTTGGTATCGATAATTTTTTGAAAATCGTATGTTGACGTATTCGATACGTTTCGTATCGAACACATGTATTTGTATCGGTGTGGATTAAGGCTGGGCGTGGGGTGGGGTGGGGTGGGGTTGGGTTGGGTTGGATTGGGTTGGATTTGATTGGGTTGTGTTGGTCGGTTTTGGACCTAACTTGAACTCAACCCAAAAGTTTCAGTTTGGCGAAAATTCAACTCAACCTATCCCAACCTGCGAAATGGGTTGAGCCCAACCCGACCCGCACAAGCACGGGTACGGGTCGGGTTGGTGGGTTTTTTTTTTTTTTTGCAAATTAACAATTTTAAATTTTTTGGGCCATTACATGAGTGGACTAAAAAAAAATTTGCAATCAAACCCAAAAATGAGTAATACAAATTCAAAACTATTTTTGGACCAAAAAATGAATACTACAAATTCAAACTTCAATAGATAGTACAAATTAAAAATTAATAGTGAATAAGCATCCAATAAATCATTCGACAATGATCCTGGAAATAAAACAAATTCAACCTAAATATTAAATAGTAACGATTAAGAATGTTACAGTCATCCAAACTAAATTCAAATCTAAAAATATTACAGTCATCCAAATTAAATCCAAATTTAAAAATATTACAATCATCCAACCCCAAAAAATTATAAATATGAAATATTACAGTCATCCAAATATATTTCAATTAACCAACATTGTTAAAAGTTAAAACTTAAAATATTGCATCAAATATTCCATTGAAGAAATAATAGTAGGCTTCTGCAACAAAAAAAAATGAAACTATTAGAGAAAAATAAAGAATACTTTGAATTAAGTATTTGTCAAAGTTCATATTTATATGTTTATCTGAACAAGATTGTAAAACGAATGAATCACTTGGCTTTGGGTCCTTGAGTATCTTCAGTTGATTTTGAATTCATTAATTTCAAAATTTTTAAACAAATAATAATTGAATTACCAATAAAGTAGATAGAAAAAAAAAATTTAACAATTATATAGAATGTAGTTTTATTACTTGCTTCCAATTGATTGCAATATTCAATATCTTCCATAAAAAATTCATCCAAGTCTGGAGAAACTTTCAACTAATTTTGAGTGCATACCAAGACCTCCACAATTTTAGGACTTAAAGAACTACGAAAAGGATCAAGTATTCTTCCTGCAGTACTAAAAGTACTTTCTGAAGCAACGGTAAAGACTTGAATTGCCAACACGTCTCTAACTATATTGGACAAAATACCATATTTACTTTTATTCACATTCCACCAATTGAGAACATCAATATCCTTGTTCTTCACACTTTCACGAGCATCCAACAAATATCTTTCCACATCATTCTTTATATCAGTCAAATCTTTTACTGTTTGTTTTTCATCAAACCTAGAAAGCCAAGCCTCACTAGTAGAACAACAAGAACTACCTTTATCAAAATTAACAGAACTTGAAGTAGTCTCATTCGTTACTTCACTATTTCCAGAAACTCCTTCACATTCCAAGTACCACTCATAAATAGACATCAAATTGACTTTCACCATCTTAGTCATGCTAATAGCAACTTCTTCATCCTTGTAAATATCAACAAAACAATATTCAACATAATCCAATTTATATCTTGAATCAAGTATAGCAGTAACAAGCAACAACTGATTCACATTTTCTATTTTATCCCAATACTTATCAAACTTCTTCTTCATGTTAGAGGCCATTTCACCCAACAAAAAATCGCTACTTAAACTCCATTGATCCAATTCAAGTACAATATTAGATATTTCATGGAGATAAGTAGGAGCACTAACATTCAATGAAGTACTAAAAGTCAAAGTTGTTATTGAAGAAAATTTTAAGAAATTTGACAAACACAGAAGCATTTTCTCAATCCGAACTTGAAGGAGGTCCATCCCTCATTCGACCTCCTTCATCTTCCCGAAAGTAATTCAAATATTGTGCATCGTCTTCTTCTTACCTATCAAAAGGTTTTTGGAATTTCAAAGCAGTTTCCAACATAAGATAAGTAGAATTCCACCTAATAAGAACATCCAAAAACACCAATAGATATGCATTCAATCTTTTCTTATCTCGCACACTCCTTCAATTTTTCATAACTCGCAGGAGAAGATTTAACATATTTTACTGCATTGCGAATTCCTACAATAGAGTCATGTGCTTCCCTCAAACCATCACAAACGATCAAATTGATAATGTGTGCACAACATCTCAAGTGCAAATATCTACCATCTAGAAGACACTCATCATTACCCCAACCAACGACATTCCTCCTAAGATAAGAAATAGCCGTATCATTTGATGTTGCATTATCAACCGTGATTGTAAATATTTTATCAATCCCCCACTCATTTAAGAAAGACACAATCATTTTACCAATAGTTTCACCCTTATGATTTGGAACAACACAAAAGCTTAAAATGTGCTTATGAAGAGTCCAATCAAAATCAATGTAGTGTGCTGTCAGAGACATATAATTTACATTCTGATTAGAAGTCCAAGTACCAGTTGTAAGAGAAACCTTTTGACGGTGAGATGAGAAAACATCTTTCAATTTCAATTTTTCATCTAAATACAATTGATAAATGTCTCTTACAAGAGTTCTACGTGACGGAGGCTTAAACTGAGGACATGCAACAGTACAAAATAGTCTAAATCCACGAGCTTCAACAAACCTAAGTGGCAGTTCATCCAGTATTACCATTTTAGCACATGCAACCCTACACTCTTCCTTACTACGACCAATAGATTGCTTCTACCACCCTCTTTTTTGTTCTCAAAAGATAGTATTTTCTACTTTTTATCTTGCAATCTACCAGGATATTTCTTACAATTATTTGTCAAATGGTTATTTAAAGTACTTGCCCCACACTTTTTGGTGCCACATGTATAATCTATTCCACATTAGTTACATTTACACCTAACATTCTGATCACCCCTTGGGCCCAATCGTGTGAAGTGATCCTAGACATATGAAGCTATTCTGTTTGATTTTCTCTTACTTAATGTTGATGATGGACGTGCATCTGAACTCAAATTTGTGTCATTTGATGGGGCTATATTGTCACTCTCTTCAAACATATCCATATCTACATAAATATTCTACAAAATCTATCAATGATCAATGTATGAAATGAGAAAATTAAAATTCAATGTAAGAATTAAGAAAGAACAAGTATTATACCTTTGTCCATTTTCGTCACTCTCTTCAACGGCCAACGAACACCAAAACAAAATTCAATGCAAATCTACAAATGATCATCACAAAAAAAAAAAAAAAATCAGCTTATCTTATCACATTTACTTTTCTGTATTGATATACTTTGATCTTGCGTTTTCATGTATTGTAATTTGTAATCATTGATTTTATATTCAAGCAAAGTCAGTGCATAAAACATAATTTGATAGCCTAAGCAAAATCAGTTCCTGCTAAATCTGAACAGAGACTTTGAACATATTAAATTTGAAAAATGATAATGTATCTACTTAAATTTGAAAAAAATACGTTGAACATATTAAATCTGAAAAAAATATTGACCGAAGTATATTAAATCTAAAATAAATAAGTTGAACATATTAAATCTGAAAAAAATAATGATTTCCGAAGTATATTATAGCTATCTATGTATAGTAAATGACCCCCAAAATGTATCTACTTAAACAAAAATTAACTTCCGAAGTATAATATAGATTTAGGGCAATTAACTTTTGAGCTCGATTTTGAGGAGAAAATCTGTCACATTTACCTTGGTGGACTGGAGATTGACGAAGGATAAGTGGCAGAATCAGTGTCAAAACTTCGACGGGGAAGATTGTGGCGACTGGTGAGTAGAGTGAAAGTGGAGAGTGGATAGAGACTGGTAGACTGCGGTAGTGCAGTTTCTGATTTTAGAAAATGGGTTGGAGTGTTTTTCTGGCCCTTTTAGTTTTAGGGTTGAGCCGTGAGCAGAGATAGCAATCTTTTTTTTTTTTAAATTAATTGTCGGGTCGGGTCGGGTTTACTGACCCAACCCACAAATCGACCCGACCCGACCCGACATTAATTTTGAATTCAGAACTCGAACCCAACTCGATTACACTCAAAAACTGACCTAAACCGCTTGGGTTGGTCGAGTTGAGCGGTTTGGGTCGATTTTTGTCCAGCTTTAGGTGGATCATAGATCATCAGCAAAACCTTAATGCATTTGCCTCATAGTTACAGATTTATGAATTAACATTAATCGAGAAAAAGGAGATGCTAGACAGAAAAGAGGGTTGGGGAGGAGGTCCATACTTTTGCAAGATGATATAGCACCCATGGTGGGTAATAATTATGGGAGCCACTTGACACGTGGCATCACCACATTGGTTACTTTTTAAAAAGTTTAATTTAAAAAAGTAAACTTTTTAAAAAGTAACCAATGTGGTGATGCCACGTGTCAAGTGGGTACCATAATTATTACCCACCATGGGTGCTATATCATTACTTCCTGTACCTTTTGCCTCACCAGCAGTCATGAGATCAGCCAGTATCCTCCCAACTACTGGTGCCATCTTGAATCCATGCCCTGAAAACCCCCCACCAACAATCACATCCTTCCGAAACTCCCCTCCTACAAAGTCAATCACAAAATCCTCATCAGGGGTCATTGAATACATACACAACTGTGTCATCACTGGCTCATTGGTATCGATGAGGTTCCCAAAGCTTCCTCCTATCCATTGCCTCATAGAATCCACCAACAAAGGCGGTGCAGCCTGGGTCCTCTATTTAGGCTCACATGGGCAGCCACCATGCACCGAGATTTTGATCAATCCTGGAAACTCTAATGATATATATGTGTGTGTGTGTGTGTGTGTGTGTGTGTGTGTGTGTGTGTGTGTGTGGCTTTCCACCTTGCAAATGTTGTGAAACCAGTTTTTAAAAGTTAATTCAGCCTCATGCCCTTCCTTGATCTTCCAATAGTGGACAGTGGTTTCCAATGGCTCTATAGGAAGAACCAATCATGTAACCTTTTTAACCAACCTTTTCATCCATGCCCCAACAGTCACTACAAATTTTTTACCCCAGAATTTCTCACCAATTTTTGTACACACCAATAGCCTCCTCTCAGTTTATCTTTCGTAATATCTACCTCTTCAGTATTGTCTCTTAAGAATTGCACCATTTTTTAGTGCAATTGTTTGAAACATGGCCACGGCCTTGTTTGGCTTAGTTACACAGCAATGCTCTGGCAACTCGACCCTACCCAAGAATTCTTCTTACACTTGATGATGATCAAGAACCAGAACTGGGATCAAGTTTTTCTTGCAACTACTGATTACAGTTCTCAAGGATTTGTTATCAGATGGTCCCATGTCGAATTGGATGGTCTTGAAGTAGATCTTGTATCCTATTTCAAGTTCAGCTTTTCCCAAAGACACGAGGACTCTAAAATCATGTTGGAATAGTAGTCTTTGGGATAGGTTTGCACGGAATGTTCTCGATTCACCATGGGACGAACCACGGTGGTGCAAGAAGTCGAATTGGTCAAATAGGAGGGTGTTTGGGCCAAGCATGGCAATTTGGTAAGCCATGTAACTTTCCTTAACAAACGCTCCGATCACTATGACATCAAAGAATTTGCAGGAATTTTCCATCCTATTCTCCTTTAGGTTTGGAGTGAAATTTTATGATATTCATATGTTATGCAGAAGCACTAGGGAGTTTAAGTACTTGTTTGGTAAAGTTTAAAAGTTGTTTTTTAATAAAATAGATAGAATAGGAGATGTTGTAAAATTATAGATAATGATGAATGACTATTTAGTTGTATCTAGATAAATACATAGACATCTAGATATAACTAAATAGTCATTCATCATTATCTATAATTTTACAACACTCCCCCTTGAATGACTTGTTACACAATAATTGATTCGTTAAAAATTTGTTTGGTAAAAACTCAATAGGACAAAAATACCAATCAAATAAAAAAATTATCAAAAATTTGGAGCAATCAAATGCCGCCTCAGTAAAACCTTGTCAAAAAAATCCAGTGGTACAAAACCTGAGTGAAGGAAAAAGAGTACAGCTACCCCCCTGATTTCATCCAATGGAAAAAAACTTGTATCGAGATATCTATATCTTGTGCGTTAATGTCTTCAATGCCACCATCCTTTTAAAACTTGTATAAAACAATTATGGTGAAATGTGCTCCATGTTATAACCTTTAACAATATCATCTTCATACAGTATCTCTGGTTGACTTAATCAGCATGATGGTCTGATGCAATTATATTAAAAACAGATCTTGTTGGTGTTCCCTTCAGGGGTCTCATGTACAATTTATAACACACGGGAGTATAACCATATGATTATGATGAAGGTAAAATATTTTGTAGGTTATGGACATCCATAACTATAATATTTATATCACTTCCAATTTATGTCATTTAAAGAAAGAATATGCCTCGTTAAAACCTTACTAGAAAAAAAATTCGGTGGACAAAAATCCTAGTGAAAGAAAAAGAGTACATAATTCTTTAGTATGCCATTAAAGTTGTCTCATTAAAAACCTTGCCAGGAATGACAAGGTTTTTAATGAGACAACTTTAATGACGTGCCACTTCCTGGCAAGGTTTTTAATAAGACAACTTTAATGGCGTACTAAAGAATTATGTACTCTTTTTCTTTCACTAGGATTTTTGCCCACTGGGTTTTTTTCTAGTAAGGTTTTAACGAGGCATATTCTTTCTGTAAATGACATACAATTGGAAGTGATATAAATATTATAGTTATGGATGTCCATAACCTACAAAAGATTTTACCTTCATCATAACCATATGGTTATACTCCCGTGTGTTATAAATTGTACATGAGACCTCTGAAGGGAACACCAACAAGATCTGTTTTTAATATAATTGCATCAGACTATCATGGTGATTACAGTCAACCAGAGATACTGTATGAAGATGATATTACTGAAGGTTATAACATGGAGCACATTTTACCAAAATTGTTTTATACAAGTTTTAAAAGGATGGTGGCATCGAAGACATTGAAGCACAAGATATGGATAACTCGATACAAAAATTTTTCCATTGGTTGAAATCAGGGGGAGTAACTGTACTATTTTTCCTTCGCTCAGATTTTGTCCCACTAGGTTTTCCTGACAAGGTTTTAATGAGGCAGCATTTGATTGCTCCAAATTTTTGATAATTTTTTTTATTTGATTGGTATTTTTGTCCGATTGGATTTTTACCAAACAAATTTTTTAACAAACCAGTTATTATGTAATAAATCATTCAATGGGGAGTGTTGTAAAATTATAGATAATGATGAATGACTATTTAGTTGTATCTAGATGTCTATGTAGTTATCCACTTACTCCAGAAGAGTGTATTCTAATCAGGTTGTAACTCTCTTTAGAACCCTATAAATAAGGGTCATTGTTATAATAAATTAATATACTTAAATTTTGACTCTCTCTATTCTCTTCTCTCTTTCTCTCTACTTTTCTAGTTTCATAACAGGAGCTACAATTATTGTGTGCTACTCTTTTTTATTTTGAATCACGAAAAGTGGGTTTAGTACTTATAAGTACACCCAAACATGTGCTAAGTAACTTTTTATTTGAAACATGTTTACATAATTTATTTCAAAAATGAAAAGAAATGTTACATATATTAAAAGTAGCTTTGTCTGTAAAAGTATGTAAATTATTTTCATTGTAACTGATAAAAAAAGTTAGGGAACGTGAAAATAGTCTTTAACGTTTAATTTTTGGCACAAAAGTTTCTAACATATGTGTTTTGGTGCACAATTAATTCTTATTTGATGAAAAAGATAAATATGTCATTAGTTTTAATTAGAAAAAATTATATTGGATTCCTAACTTTTACAAAATGTACAAATGGACTTGATACATTTATTAAATAATATTTAATTTTACATATTATAGTTGTGTGAATTAAATTTTTCATTAAACAAAACTATAACATTATTTTTGCTTTGAATATATGTAATTTCTATGTGATGTGAAAATTTTGAATAAAAATTAAGTTAAATAAATAATAGAATGATATATATAATTTTATGACATTGAATCAAAATTATTATATTTTTATTTAATATAAAATACTAATAAAAATTAATTTATACATCATGTGTTGTTTATTTTTGAACAAAAATAAAACGATAAATTAAAATATAAAGAATACAGTTGGATCTCTAATATTTGTAGTTAATAAACATATAGCTCAATTAAATAAAAATATTTGAGAATAAAGTTTGTAATAAAGTTTTTTTCTTCTAATAATGATAAAATAAAATTTTAAATTTTAAATAATGTAATTACTTAATAATAAAAATAATAATTTTATTTGACATGTTTATGTATAATTATGAGTTTAAATTTTACTTATTTTATAATAATTTGTAAAATATACAAAACAATTTAGTATATTATCAATTTGCTCAACAAAGTGTTAATTAAAAAAAAAAACTCTTAGTTTTCTTTAATTTTTTATAAAAAGTAAAAGTATCGGACATATTTGTTCTTTTTACAAAGGTTAACAATTCAACTACAATTTCTCTTTATTAAAATTAAAGGTATATTTGATTTTTTAATCAAATAATGACTAATTACGCACTAAACACATAAATTATGAATTTTTGTACTAAAACATAAACGTTAGAAACCATTTTTATACTGAAAACAAAGGTTATTGATCATTTGTGCCAAAATCCCAAAAAGTTACTTATCTTCTACAAACATGGTTTAATTTCCTGTGATTCAAAATTTTTGATATAACCCGTCTTTTACCTGTTTAAAACTGTCACAATTTAATTAGAGCGTGTTTGGCTAAGCTTAAAAGTTCTTTCGGGAGCACCATGTTGTTCAATTTTAGGGTAAATTTAATATATGACCACTAAATTAATTAAAAGTTACTATTTGCTCACTCAACTTAAAAATATTTCTAATCGCTTACCTTACTTTCCAAATAGTTTACCATCCATCATTCATAGGAAAAACATTAAACTGAGCGGACAGAAATTGCTACATGGCAAACGAAAAGTTGATGTGGCATAATTAAATTATTAAAATCCTCTACATAACAAAACCGTAATAGCTAAACACGTCTTTAGATTGCTTTAAAAAACGTTTTCTCCAACTTTGAAAAATATCTTTAGCTTGGAGAAACGTCTTTTAAAGCAAGTTAAAGACGTATTTGGCTATTGCGATTTAGTTAAATAGACGATTTTAACGATTTAATTATGTCATATCAGCTTTTTGATCACCATGTGACAATTTTCGTCCGCACAGCCTAATATTTTCTCAATGAATGATGGATAACAAACTATTTGAAAAGTTGAGTGAGCAATTGAAATTTTTTTTAAGTTAGGTGATCAAGCAGTAACCCTAAATTAGTCCGATGACCATTTATTAAATGTACCCTTCAACTTTAGGTATCAATGTTAATAATTTTATTTTACTCGACTTTTATGCATATGACTCCAATTTATACTTCATTCAAAAAATTTGAATGCATAGTATCCTTGATGTACAATTAGAGCGTGTTTGATTTTGATTAAAATCAATTTTTTTGTAAAAGTTGATAAGATGTGGGTTAAAGTTGTAAAAAAGTGTAGATCCCATAAAATATGTGGTTAAAATTAATTATTGATTAACTTCAACTTTTTAATAAATGTGGTTAATTATATATATATATATATAAAGAATGATAGTCGTCAACATTTTTTGCCAAATTTTCCCTCCAAAACATTCATTAATTAATTAATGATAATTAATAATTAGTAAATAAAAGACATTAATAAAACCACTATTTGATTTATATCCATAAAAATTAATTAATAGTTAACTAACTACACGCAATGAGAAATAAAAATAAATCAATCTCATTTACAATATTAATTATGGGAGACACGTTTTGCAATGTCAAAAAAATTTAAGTCAACATCTATAATTTCAATATTGTTATACATTTAATTTACATAGACATTGAGGACTGTGCAACCATTATGATTTATATAATAAAATCATAATAATAATAATAATAATAATAATAATAATAATAATATAAAAAAGAAGGATAGCCGCCAAAACATTTGCAAGGCTTTTCCCTTCAAAACTTGTCTCAATTCGTGAGATAATGTAATAAATAATATATTAATATATATATATATATATATATATATATATATATATATATATATATATATATATATATATATATATATATATAAAAGTCAAAATATTAGAAATACGTGAATTAATATTTTTGAGTTTAAACTTCTAATGTATTCTTAAAACATGTATTAATATATTATTGTTTAATTTAGTTATGTGCTTGAAGTTTCAATCATTATTAATTATAACTATTCAAGAAAGTGACACTACATTTTTTCAAGTTGCTAACGGTAGTAATATTCCAATGGTAAACTTGGATCGTGGAAATGAAAAATATTAAGATTAAATATAACAATTTACATATTAAATTCTGAAAATCTTACAAATATAACAATTTATATTAAATAAATTTATAAAGCTTCTCAAAAACGAAAGGAAAAGATGTCTTGTAATTTATTGTTATATTAAATGTACGTATATTATTAATATGATAGGAAATTATCGCAATCAGCATCTATACAATTTAGAAAATTAATTTTTAAATTATAATATAAAATATAGTGGGTTATTTAATGAGCCGCGCCAAAAATTAAGCTGCAAGCACTTTTTAAAAATTAGAAAATGGTAAGTTAACATTTTCTTAAATTATGTTTGCTTGTTTTTTTCCACGTTAACTAAGAAACAATTAAAATTAGTTGCAATTTGCAAAATATATATAAATACACAATTTGACTGTTAAATAGAGATATGAAAACACATTCATTTCATTTAAACAAATGATAAGATTTAAACTGTTATTGTAACTGAAAATTCAATCAATCTATAATATTTGTGTCGATTACTAAAAAAATGTGTCTATGAATACCCGACAATTATTTTTCAAATTATAATAGAATATTACTTGATAAGTTTTAATATTATATTATTTATATCATATATTAAATAATATTAAAGTATTTATATTATATTTTATAATTTTATTATTATTATTTATATTTACGTAGAGTCAGCAAAAAAATATAATTGAATCAAATGACAGAATTTTAATATTTTATAATATTAAAATTTAATTAATTAATTATTCAACTTCGGATAATTAATAATCAGTATTCCAATACAATTTAATCAGGATAAGCTTTCCAATGTTTTAATTTTCTATGATACTCAGTAAAATGAATAAAATTATATATGAATTGACATTTCCAATTAAAAAATACACATATTCCAGAACAAGATAAATTCACTTCAATTATTAGTAATAACAAATTTGAATGCTACATTAATTAATCAATATAAGATTTAGAGTATGTAAATATTACTAATTGTCTACAAATAGAAAAACAATAAATTTATAGAATATCGTTAAAGCAATCTACATCTTTACAATTTAGAAAATAAAATTTCAAATTACAATATACAAATTAGTGGGTTATTTAATGAGCCGCGCCAAAAATTAATTAATTGTCTCATACGCTATGACTATCAATAAAAGTCAGGGTCAATATTTTTCCCACGTGGGATTATATCTGAAAACCCAGTTTTTAAGTCAGGGTCAATCTTTTTCCCACGTGGGATTATATCTAAAAATCCAATTTTTAGTCGTGGACAATTTTATGTAGTATTGTCTATAGTTACAAATCGTATAGGATTGAAAATGTTGATATGTGATAGGGATGGAGTGTCAACCAATTCGACCAGTTCAAAGAGGCATTTGAAAATCTGGATTAGTTATATTGTTTTTTTTCTTTTCCAATGTCAATGTGTAATCAAATGTTATTTATATGATACTTTTTTTTATTTGAATGTAATAAATAAACAATATACTCTTAAAATATTTTAAAATTACTATCATGAAAAACACCGTGCATCGCACACATTTTTCCATCCAAAAAGTCTCTCACATATTACAGAATAACACACACACACACACACACACACACACACATATATATATATATATATAATTTTATTAATTAATTGTCCCAATATCAAGTAATTAATAATCAGATTCAATGTGTAGGATATATTCACAATGATTCATTTGTTAAATAATTGTCTAACTTTAGTTAATTAATTATCATTATTCAAATACAGTGTAAATAGTACATCCGGTTCAGCTTCTCAATCTTTTGAATTTTCTATGCTACTCGGTAAAAATAAATAAAATTATAAATTGACATTTTCAATTAAAAAATACACATCTTCTATAACAATATAAATTCACTTTAATTATTTGTATTAACAAATTTGAATACTACATTAATTAATCAATATAAGATTTAGAATATGTAAATATTACTAATTGTCTACAAATAGAAAAACAATAAATTTGCATAATATCATTAACGCAATCTGCATGTTTACAATTTAGAAAATTAATTTTCAAATTATAATTTAAAAATTAGTGGTTATTTAATGAGCCGCGCCAAAAAATAAGCCGGAAGCACTTCTTAAAAATTAGAAAAATGATAATCAAGTCTTCCCTTAAATTCTGTTTTTTTTTCCACGTTAACTAATAAACAATTAAAATTAGTTGTAACTTAAAAAATATATATAAATACACAATCTGTTAAATAGAGATAGGAAAACACATTCATTTGATTTAAACAAATAATAAGATTTAAACTGTTATTGTAACTAAAAAATTAATCCATCTAATAATATTAGTGTCGATTATTAAAAAAGTTTATCTGTGTATACCCGAAAATTATTTTTCAAATTGTAATAGAAAATTACTCAATAATTTTTAATATTATATTAGTTATATTATATATTAAATAATATTAAAGTGTTTATATTATATTTTTGAGCAAACAATATAATTAAATCAAATGATAGAATGTTAATACTTTATAAATTAAAATTTAGTTAATTAAATTAATTAATTGTCCAGCTTGGGGTAATTAATCATCAGTATTCCAATATAAATAATCAGTATTTCAATCAATTTAATCAGGATAAGCTTTATAATGTTTCAATTTCCTATGATACCTGGTTAAAATGAATAATATTAAGAATTAATATTTTTTTTAAAAATGCACATCTTCTAGAACAAGATAAATTCACTTCAAAATACAAAACAAATGAGGTTATATGTTGCAATATCTTAATTTATACAAGGATTTAAATAAGTTATGTTTTAAAAAAATATGAAATATTAATGTACTAAAACTATTGACAATAATACAATAGTTTTTCAAAAATTGACCTATTTTCCCCACAAATTTTATATGCTTTCTATATTGGGTTTAAATATGTTGTAGTTAAAAAAAAAAAATCAATACATGAAAATATGTAATTGTGTTTTATTATCAAAGCATCTGATTTAATGATTAAAAATAGGGATAATTGCATCAAAGGTCCCCAACGTTTCAAAAATGTTAGGGATATGCCTATAACCTAAAAAAACAGCAACAGACATCCTCAATGTTTGAATAAATAGACACCGCAGGTCCCTCTTAACAGCTTCCATCCATTTTCTCCGTTAAATCACAGAATTAGAGTGCACGCGCTGTATTTCTCCAAAAACAGCGTGTGAGAATTTCTCTCCTCTTCCCCCATCCCCCCCTTATCCACCAAAAAAAGCCGTCGTTACATTAATTGAAGACAACTGCAAATTGCAAAATCTCTCACAAGCCTTTGATGTAGCAGAATACAATGTGATTTGCCCCAGAAAACTATGAATTGAAGATAGAGTACAGTAATAGCAACTGTGGAAAAAATCTTCGAACCTACACAAGTTGTTCATTAATTAACAGAAAAAGTGTTCACGGCTAAACTATTTTCTATTAAAACCATATACAAACCATGTGGAATGGGAATCTTTGTGCAGAAACAAAAAGGTTCCATTGTTATGAACTTTAAGAAAATGCTGATATCAAGTTTTATGCAGTATTTGATAAAATAAAATAACACATAATCACAGACCAGAATGTTAAGCAGACCAATATATTTCTTCACACAAAATCACTAAATTACATCCAGTATGTACCCTCTCTCAGATGCAATAATCACATGTTCCCATCTTCAACCTACACTACTAAAAATCAGAAAAACAAGCTATAGAAGAAAGAGAAATATACAGAGAGTCGCAAAGCGATTAAAAATATTTTTGCTGGCATTGACATCAAATCCAAGTTATAAATCAAGCTTTAAAATATGAAGCATTGGCGTTTGGTTATGTTGGAGAGATGTAAAAATATAAAGGCAACAAGAGATTTAAAATATGAAGCCTTGTCATGTTGATTGTTCTAATAATTGTAAAAATGCACACCGGCAGTCTCTTTTGGCTGGTTGTGTCAGACTCCCTCTGTCTCAACTTCTAGGCCGAGTTATTCAAGGTCGAATCTGAGGCTGCTGTTTGGCGTCTTGGGTGCTCCGCTAGCCCTCGTGCACGTTAGCAACAACGACCCACTACCCCCTAAAGAATATGAATTTTTTTTTCATTCGTACTGAAAAAACAAAAATTGCATGATGTTGCTGAGCATTTTCAGCAGTAACAACCATGGATGGGAAGGAAAGAGAGGGGGTAAAGGATATAGAAATTCTCACACGTTTTTTTTTTGGAGAAATACAGCCCGTGCACTGTAATTCTGAGATTTAACGGAGAAAATTGATGAAAACTGTTAACAGGGACCTACGGTGCCTATTTTTTCAAACGTTGGGGATGTCTGGTGCTATTTTTTTAGATTAGGGGCATATCCATAACGTTTTTAAAACGTTGGGGACCTTTAATGCAATTATTCCTTAAAAATAATAAGTCGATTAAACTAATAAACTACTCCTCAATGTTTTATTATATAATAATTATTATTATTGTTTTGTCTTTTAAATTAATTATAGTTGTCTGTTTGTCTCAATTTACAGATTTAGAATTGAGTGATTAAGAAATAAAAAATCATACACTCGCGGAGATTGAAAAAATATTGCGGAGTAGTGGAAAAAGTTTTCGAGACTTTTAAACAATGCCTTTCTCTGAGATCATAAATGTTTCAATACGCAGTATTAGACTTGTAAATGATGAATTGCGTTATGATAGAAATGATCTGGCTGAAGAATGAAAAACAATTTGTTTCTAATCTCACAACTGAGCAAAAGAACGCTTATGAAACAATAATGCAGCCCGGATAAGATTCTCAATGATTCTTTTGTTAAGTAATTATCCAACTTCAGTTAATTAATTATCAGTATTCTAATACAGTGTAAATAGTACCACTGGTTCAGCTTCTCGATGTTTTGAATTTTATATGATACTTGATAAAAATAATTAAAATTATGAATTGACATTTCTAATTAAAAAATACACATCTTCTAGAACAAGATAAATTTATTTAAATTATTAGTAATAACAAATTTGAATGCTACATTACTTAAGTAATATCAGATTTATAGTATGTAAATATTATTACTTATTTACAAATATAAAAACAAAAAATTTGCATAATATCATTAATGCAATCTGTATATTTACAATTTAGAAAATTAATTTTCAAATTATAATATACTTGCACTAAAAATTAATTAATTGTCTCATACGCTATAATTATCAATAACAGTCAAGGTCAATATTTCTCTCGCGTGAGATTATTTCTAAAAAAACTAGTTTTTAGTCATGGGCAACTTTATGTTGCATTGTTTAGAGTTACATATCGTAAGGAATTGAAGATGTTGATTTGTGATAGGGATGAAGTGCCAACCAATTCGACCACATGTGGTTTTCAAATAGACATTTGAAAATCTGGATTAGCTATGTTATTGTTTTTTTTCAATATCAATGAATAATCAAATATTATTTATATGATACTTTTTTTATTTGAATGTAATAAATAAACAATATACTCTTAAAATATTTTAAAATCATTATCATAAAAAACTAGTACCATGCATCGCACGAATGATATACTAATTTTAATTGAAATTAAACAAGTTATAAAAAAAATCGGTAGTAAGTGTCATCAATACTTATTGATTATGAATTAGCATGACTAAGATTCCACTACATGTCACACTTTGATTAATGTTTTAGGCCACCAAAACTTTTCATGTGCATCCAGAAATTCAGAAAATTTCTAGTACCCCTCGAATATGGAACTCAGTATTTTTTGTCACTATTTAATTAATATGTATATGTTTGGGTCTTAATTAAATAGTGGGTCTCATTTATTCAATACATTTGTCAATTAAGTCGTTGTTCAGTTAATATTGGCAATGATTATCTTTGGTTATCCTTTGGGCTTACATCTTTGTTTGATAGTAACCCTGAGTTATTGAAAGTAACCTTTTCTTTCTAGTTTATGAAGAGAAAAGAAAATAAGGGATATCTTCAATGCATGTAGTTGATATTTTTGTTTTATCTTTTGTTCCTAAAGGTGTATTAAGAGGAAAAAGGGTATTCATTCAAATAGAGTACTGAGTACTCCATAATCTAGACTTTGGAGTACTAAAAATAAAAGGTTTATTTGCACAAAAAGTCTCTGACTTTTGTACTTACTGTGGGTTGAGGACCTATTTTTTTATTTTTTGCAGTTTAGCCCCTATTTTAAATATTTTTGGCGTCAATGGTCCTTTTCATGAATTTCCATCCAAATCACCATGAAATTTGACGGTAAAAAATTTTTTATTTAAAAAGGACTTATTTGCACAAATGGTCCCTGACTTTTGTAAAGGAAAATTTACAGTAAAAGTCCTTAATCTTTCAAAAAGTGTTGAAAAGTCCCATAACTTTTTAATCCTAACACATATGACCCCAAATTTTTTTGACAATTTTACCCCTAACTTAAATAAATTAAAAATAACTCATAAACCTTTTCAAAAATACAAATAAGTCCTATATCTTTTTATTTTTTTACATATTTACATTTAAAATAATAAAAAATTTGTCATCAAGTCCCAAAACTTTTAATTTTGTTCACAAAAATGACATTTTAAATGTATTTGATTAAAATCAGATTTTTTTTAGTAAAGATTGTTGAAATGTGTGGTTGAAAAGTTGTGGGACTATAAAATGTGTAGTTAAAATTAATTGTTGACTTTGACTTTAGTTTTTTAGCAAAATCAAAATTGAAAACAAACGGACTCTTAGAGTCTCTACAGATTTTGTCCAGTGGTCTATTAATTAACAAACAAATTATACACATGATTCAAATTTGACCAATTTAAAATTTAATTTATGTTTCATACCAATTTTAAAAAAAGGTGGTGGTGGGCTGAAGATTGTGAAGAATTTTTTTTAAACTATTATTTAGTAATTGGTAGAGCTGGCAAATGGGTTAGATGGATTGGCCCAACCTGAAATTAGACGGGCCACATAAAAGATTGGACTAGGCTAATCCTGACCCAATTTTACATAGGCTGGTATTTGCTGGGCCAATCCAACTCGATTTTGGGCCACATGGCCAATGGGCCAGCTCAACTTACATTTTTAACTTATTTTTTCAAAATAATTACTTATAATTTTGTAAAAAAAAAACAAAAAACAAAATAAAAGCTCGCCTAGTTTTTATTTGATCAATTTTTGAAGTGTGGGGTAGGGATTTGGGCAAAAAAAAAAATTTATCAAACCAGTCCGGTTAGCTAGTTGTATCGGGCTAAATTGACCTAATTTTTATTTGATCAATTTTTTTTGGACCAGCCCAGCCCAGAGACCAAGCTATCTGGGCTAGCCCACTGAACTGACCCATTTTGCCACATCTAGTAATTGATATGAAAAATAAATTAAAATTTTAAATTGGTCAAATTTTGATCATGGGTATAATTTTTTTGTTCATTAATGGACCACTGGACAAAATCTGTAGAGACTCTAAGAGCTCGTTTGTTTTCAATTTTGATTTTGCTAAAAAGCTAAAGTCAAAGTCAACAATTAATTTTAACAACACATTTTATGGTCCCACAATTTTTCAACCACACATTTCAACAATTTTTACTAAAAAAATTTGATTTTGATCAAACACATTTTAAATGTCATTTTGGCGAACAAAATTAAAAGTTTTGGGACTTGATGACAAACTTTTTATTATTTTAAGTATAAATATGTAAAAAAATAAAAAGATATATGACTTATTTGTATTTTTGAAAAGGTTTATGAGTTATTTTTAATTTATTTAAGTTAGGGGTAAAATTGTCAAAAAAAAATTAGGGTCATATGTGCTAGGATTAAAAGGTCATGAGACTTTTCAACACTTTTTGAAAGATTAGGGACTTTTGCTGCAAATTTTCCTTTACAAAAGTCAGGGACCATTTGTGCAAATAAGCCCTTTTTAAATAAAAAAATTTCTACCGTCAAATTTCACGGTGATTTGGATGGAAATTCATGAAAAGGACCATTGACGCCAAAAATATTTGAAATAGGGGTTAAACTGTCAAAAATAAAAAGATAGGTCCTCAACCCGCAGTAAGTGCAAAAGTCAGGGACCATTTGTGCAAATAAGCCAAAAATAAAATTCAAAAAATCCTTGCTATGTTTCACGCTATCCAATGTATGCGAGGCTAGTCCGCGCCATCTGGCATCTTGATCCCCTATTTCGATTGGATATTATAGAGGACAAGATTATATTAATAAATAAATGTTTAAATAAATAGGAAAAATAGCATATTTAATCATAATCTTTTAAAAACGTAAGGAATATATCACTAACTTTTAAAAATAGCATCGAACATTTTCAAATATTTTAGTAAATATTCATGGTAGGTTATTTATGACAAAATCAAAAATGATATAGCACCCACATTATGCACCAATTATGGTGCCCACTGCCAACTGCCCACGTGACATTGCCACGTGGGTAACTTTTTCTCAAATCGAAAAAAGTGTCAGCCAACAATTCTCTAAACCCCATTTGCACCTCATCCCACCCAAATTTATTCCCAGCCCACTACCCCTCTCTCCCAACCCCATTTCCTTCACAAAAAATGGTCAACAAAAGTAGGTAGAAATTTGTTTTAAAGGTAAACCCCCTACTCCCACTTGCAAGCTACTTTTTGTTTTATTTATACCACATCTACTTATTTTGGGTTAATTTTTCCAAGCAATGCAATGGTGAATCACAATTTAATTTGACGTTGTGTCTATAACTTTAATAACTTCAGTACAATAGAAGTACAAAAAATACATAAAACACGAACCAATCATAACAATTACTCAAGACCATTGTTAAAAAACATATCCATCACTTCAAAATTGCTACTAGTAGTACTCGTATACGTTTAATCATCTATCCCATCACCATGCGAGTGCTCGTACTCATACTGTGGATGATATGAATCGTACAACGCATTCGACCTGACAGCATAAAAAATTATAATATGAGTCATAAAATATATTAGTATTTAAGTTAAACAGTTGTCGATAAATTATGTGATTATGATTACTTGTCCATCTTCGAACATGTTCTTTTGTTGTGTCCATTGACACCGCATACATGACATTGTCCTACTACTTTCGGTGAATGCCTTCTCCTTTGAGGACTTTTGTTGTTTTCCCGTAGCCTTATGCTCTGACGGCATTTGGATCACATACAACTTGAGTTTCCTCCCGACTTGAGCTCATATTCTTGCTCATGCCAACAGTACCACTGTTGTCAATGTCTTTAAGTCTGATACACAAACTGTCGAACTCACCCAAGAGAAAGTTGCTGCGAACATCTGATAAAGATGTGTCATCGACTAACAACGAAACCTTATGAGCCAACATCCCCTGTCATGCCATTAGAGACTGACTAGAACCTTCATCGAATGATGAACAAGCTGCTTCATCGTAGACTGCTCCAATTTTGGCATTCTTTGTCTACCTACGTAGAATATACTTGTCTGGTAGGAGCATCACTTATTTTTTCTTCAAATATCACAACATGTGTTGACATGGATAACCATTGAATTCAAACATTCGACAACTTCATGTCACAAAATCATTCGTTGTGTAGTAAGTCAGCTGTCGGTGCACAATTTTAGGAATGCGCTTGACTGAAACTTGATGAACAAATTGATTATCAAGACTTTCTGATTTCATCCATATGAAAATAGTGAATTACAATTTAGTATTCTTACCCAAATTAATACTAACACATGGACAAATTAACAACTCAAATGAGCCACAACAACATATAGATTCATCACAAAAAATTAAGGGTTAAAAACAATAAAAGTTAAAATTAACGTAGAAAAATTAACATACAATTTTTATACAATATACTAGTCTTACCAGACGAAAATAACGATATGGCGGAGAAAGAAAAAGACGAAAATTAACTATGAAATTGATAATTTTCTCTCAAGCAAAGGGAGGAAGAAGAAGAAAATATGGAATTGAGAAATTCAGGGGTTAAGAGCATATATATATATATATATAAATTAATTTGTGTTGAATTGAATTGGGTTGGGTTGGGTTGGGTTGGGTTGGGTTGGGTTGGTTTGGTTTGGGGTGGGCAACAAAAGGCTGATAGCCTTTACTCTAAAATTAATTTCGTTGCAGGGATAGGGATTGGGGGTTGTGTAGAGGGAGTAAAAATGGTTGACACTTTTTTTTGTTTGAGAAAAAGTTACCCACGTGGGCGCTATAACATCCCTGATAACAAAATTGTCATTTTCTTTAAATAAATGAAAAAATAAAAAAACAAGAGAAAAGAAAAATATGAATAAAAAAATAAATAAATGTGCCCAAAAATATCCTCTTCTTTATTCATCCTAACCCCCCCCCCCCTTTTCTTAAGTTCGTCGCCGCCACCACTATACTCACCACCACCACTACTCAACCTCCCAAGATGATAATCTATTCTTAGACTCAACTCCACTACACTAACTTTTTTCATTATATTTTTATCACTAACTTTCAATTAATTTTCACATTTTGTCTTTTATGGAGATTTTTGTCCAAATATTCTGCCAATGTGAATTAAAATGAGGAAAAAATATTTTGTCAAACTTTTGTATTTGTTATCTATTTTGTTTATTTAAAAATACGAGAAGAAAAAAAATCTTTTTACATCATTTTAATTAAATTTTTATTGCAATTAAAATGTAGTATGATTAATAAAAAATGTAGTGTGAATATATAAAGGTAATTATATTCACACCACATTATTTTGTTAACTACATCATATTTTAATTACAATGAAAGTCTCAAACTATTGATCATTTTTGTATTTATATCTATAACTTTTTTTTACCATATTCTATTATCAACCTATTAATTAGTACATCTTATTTTTGTATTTGATGATACTTTCTATCCAAAAAAATAATCAGGATAGCATAAAACAATTTATTTTTCTCTCATATTTTTAAATAGGCAAAATAAATAACAAATACAAAAGTTTTTAAAATATTTTTCTCTCATTTTAATGTGCATTAGAAAAATATTTGGACAAAAATCTTTATCAGAGACTAGGCCCCGTTTGTTTTCAATTAAAATTTTACTAAAAAGCTGAAATCAAAGTCAACAATTAATTTTAACCACACATTTCATGGGACCTACAATTTTTTAAGACTTTTCAACAACACATTTCATCAACTTTTACAAAAAATCTGATATTAATCAAAATCAAACACACCCTAAATGTGAAAATTAATGATAAAAATTGAACGAAAAAAGTGTCAAAATATCAAAGGTTGAAGGACTTTTATTGTAATTAAAATTTGGCGTTGTCCTGATAAAAACTTTAGTGTGAATATATAATCATCCAATATATAATTATCCAGAAATGAAATGGAATTTTGGCGCAAATGTTCCTAACAACTATAATATATAAATTGTCTCTAACGTTTATTTTTTGGTACAAAAACTCTTAACCTATGTATTTTGGGACGTACTTGGTCATTGATTGATTAAAAAAACTAATATGCCGGTAATTTTAATAAGGGAGAATTGTAGACGAGATGCAACCTTTGCAAAAAATGCAAATGGTTCCGTTACTTTTATTTTTTATAAAAAGTTAAAGAAAATTAACGAGTTTCTTCTTCTTCTTTTGAATTAACACTCTATTATCCAAATTGATAATATACTAAATTATTTTATATAATTTACAAATTATTATAATTTAAGCTCATAATTACTAATAAACATGTCAAATAAAATTATTTTTATTATTATTAAGTGATTACATTATTTAAAATTTAAAATTTTATTTTATTGTTATAACATAATTTTTTTTGTCACAAAATTATGATCAAATGCTTTTATTTAATTGAGTTATATGTTTATTAACTGTAAATATTAGAGATTCAACTATATTATCCATATTTTAATTTATTATTTTATTATTGGTAAAAAATAAGTAACATATAATATGTAAATTAATTTTTATTAATATTTTTATGTTAAATAAAAATATAACATGATTGGTTCAATGTCATAAAAGTATATACGTCATTTGTTTATTTATTTAAATTTTTCACATCACAAAGCAATTACATATATTTGAAGCACAATAATTTTATATTTTTTTCCTATGAAAAATTTAATTCACACAACTATAATGATATATTTAGTACGCAAAATTAAATATTATTTAATAAATATATCGGAATCATTTGTACATTTTGTAAAAGGTTAAGAATTCAAATAAAATTTTCTCTAATTAAAACTAAGAGTATATTTTTCTTTTTCATTAAATAAAGACGAATTGTGCATCAAAATATATAAACTAAAGTTTTTTGTGCCAAAAAAAAAATATTGGGGACCATTTTTGTAATGAGAGCAAAGGAGCCAATCTTCCGATTGAAACTTTTGTAATGACATAAACACCCCCGGCCCAAAACAATACAGGAACCACTTTCGCCTCTTTAAAATAACCAAATCCGCACACCTCCGTATTCTATTTCTCACCCGTCATTACAAGCCGCTACAGTTTTGTTTCTCTTCAGCTAGGGTTTCAGGTCTCTCTGTCTCTCTCTCTCTCTCTCTCCCCATTTATATACATAAAATATAATCTTTTGAACCAAAATCCCATTGATTTTCACTCGTACGCAGTAAGTTATCCGTGGATCTATCGAGGTCATATATTTTTAATAATATTTTACTCTACGATTGTAGCTCTTCAGTCTTATATATAAACTTTTTGGGTCTATGCCTAGATAAAACGTATATTGTGTGCGCGAGGTGTTTTTTTTTCTATTAAGTTAAGGTTTTTTTTTTAATTTTTAAATCTTGTTGCTTTAGTATTTATGTTTTTGGATTTTTATTTTATCGTTATTTTATAGACTATATTTCGATCTTAAGTCACTTGATTTTGGTGCCTTTCGTTGTTAGTGTTTTTAGGAATCTTGAAAATTAGAAATGTACAATTGGGTAATGTTAAATTGGTCTCGTTTGCCAGGGTGTTTTGATTGAAGATGTCTAGGGTATACATTGGAAACTTGGATCCGCGAGTAACTGAACGAGAACTCGAGGATGAATTCCGCACTTTTGGAGTTATCAGAAGGTTAGCTAGAGTTCTTACTATTTTGTGTTACTGGGAATGTAGATTACAACTAGACTTGTTAAGGAATTTCTGTATTACTTTGGCATATATCCCTCTTGACTATGCTAAAATATCATGAAGCTATTAAGAAGTATGGTGATTTCGACAGTTTTGGTTGAAACTCTCCTGTCTTAATGAAGAATTTTGACCTAGTTTGAATTATATATTTGCTCCTTTGACTATGAAAATCAGATGACATATTATCAAGGCTATTATTTAAGTAGGTAGGAACTTTTTTTTGGCACACCGTTCCCTATATTGTTGCCTTTAACAGTGTGATAATCTTTAGGTTGATGGATTAATAGTTGCTTTCTTATCTTTGTTAAAAATAAGCGGTGCCGTACCTATCTTTTTTCTGGTATGGCATTAAAGTGTATTTTTTTTTTATGTTATGTGGAACTCATATTGAATTCATTATCTTGCACACTAAGAAATAGCGTGTCCTAGTGTGTGTTTGGCAGTGTTGAAATTACTTTTTAAGTGTTTATTAGTTGTGGATCTTGGATAAAAAGTCTATTTGAACAGCTTAGTCAAACAAGCTCTAATGTAATTATAAACAGTTGAAAAACGAAAATCTCCAGAAGATAAGATTGATCCCTGGCTCAGAGGAAGTCGGCATGGATTGCCGGATATTCATAATGTATTCTCCTAAAAGATGCATCGCATATTAGTGTATTAGTATGGTTTTAAGTATTCATTAGGGCACTAACATGTAAATATTGTCTTATTTTCTATAATATTTTGATGAACTTGTTTTTCTTTTTAATTTGAATGTTTCATGCAGTGTGTGGGTTGCAAGAAGACCCCCTGGCTACGCATTCATTGATTTTGATGATCGAAGAGATGCCCAAGATGCCATCCGAGAGCTAGATGGTAAGATTGTTGAATTTTACATTTTCAATACATATTATTTATGGTCCAGTGATAGTCTTGTCTTGTATTGTATTGGGGCCTAGTACGCCTGGATTTTGGAAGATTCCTTTTTATTTGGAGTTTGTTTTTGGGAATTTATATGTCGTCTACTTGATTTCCCAATTTGAAGACTTCTAGTTGTTTCACATTTATACCAGTACACGGTGGGACTTGGACATTGTGTAGAGAATCGGCATTCATCCTATTAGAATGAGGCTAGTAATGATAAAATTGCATGCACGTAAGCAATATAAATTGTTATTGGTCTTTCAACATGAGTCTTCACAAGTAGAACTTCAGGATACGTTTTCCGCATTTCATCTATGCTTACTTTGTTTCCATTCCATCTTGATGCTGGTCACTCATCCATTCTCGTGTCCAGTGAAGTGGTATGGTGAGTGTTAGAGAAAAAAAGGATTTCTATTAGATGTATCAAAATTATTTACCATATGACTGACGGAGAAGTCACGAGATCTAGTCTCGGTAGTAGACTTCTAGTTGTAACACCTCCTCCTACCTCGCATCTTGATTGAATCATTGATATGATAACCTCTGTTGGAGTTTCTAATTTTTTTAGCTGTCATCTTGTTGTGTTGCATTTTCTTCACTCAACATTGTGATGTTAAATTTTCTTATGAGTATACCTGAAATCATGGTCTTATTAATTGGAACAGGTAAAAATGGCTGGAGAGTCGAGCTTTCTCATAATTCTAGGGGTGGAAGTGGCGGAGGAGGAGGAGGAGGAGGAGGCGGCGGCGGCCGTGGTGGGGGGCGTGGCCGTTCTGGTTCTGATTTAAAATGCTACGAGTGTGGTGAGCCTGGCCATTTTGCCCGTGAGTGCAGGAACCGTGGAGGTTCTGGAAGGCGTAGGAGTCGCACTCCCCCTAGATATCGCAGGAGCCCAAGCTATGGTAGAAGGTAAATATATTTGTCTGCCAGGCGTTGTGGTTTTTGGGAAAGAATAAAGCAGAAAACTGAAGATAAGAATGTGGCAATTAATTAGGTTACTGTTTAAATTTGACTTCTATTTTAACTGAATGTTTGATGACACTGTTGATTGAATCAGGAGTCCCAGTCCTCGTGGCCGTTCTCCTCGACGTCGAAGTTTGTCACCCAGAGGTCGCATCTACAGCAGGTCTCCTTACCGTGGAAGAGATGAGGCACCATACGCCAATGGGTGAATTTTTTTTTATCTTAATACAATCTATTAATAAGTCAGACATTATCGGAATGGATTTTCATTTTCTCAGTTACCTGATTAGATTAATGTTTCTCTGGAAGTTCTTGATAGATGTCTCTGTGCTTGAATATTCTTGTAAATGTATTTGAGGATGGTTGGGACGGCAATAGGCAACTGTTGTTGATCCATGCTAGTAGCATGAGTGGGTTTTTTATTAATATTGCTAGATCCCTTGTTGTACTGATGGGTTGTACTTTAGGTGCTTGCTTAACAGATGTTTGCTTACTAGATATACTCGCACTTAGTCATTACATTTGTTATCTTGATCCAACTTGGAAATCCATATTGTCCCATGTGCATTTATAGCACTTACGACTTACCATTACCTTCTTTTGCCGCTTATCTGATGAATTTGCTCTAAGGTCTCTTGCTGGTTATCATTAGATTAGATCTTAGCGTGTAGCTTCTATTTTTTAATTAAGTCTATTGTACAGTTTACTTAGTTGCTTTCACATTTTGTCCACATGCAGAAATGGCATTAGGGAGCGACGCAGAAGCAGGAGCTGATCACTGAGAAGTTAAGATAATTTGAAACTATCCAGAAGCTTTTGGAATTGTGTTTTTACTGTGCTTGGACTTAGTTACGACTGTGTAAGTGGGTTGACGACCTCAGCTTCAACTCCTGGATTTGGTTGAGTTTCTTTACTACTTAGTAGGTTTGTCACTTTATCCTTTTTTTCCTCCCTTTCCCCTTTAAGGCCTACCTATGAACCGCTTTTGTAGTTTCTTAAATGTGTTTGGATCTTATAATGATAGCTGATATATTATTATTAGAAGCAATTATTCTGATAGAACATTGCTAAAAAAATTGTACTTTTGTTTTGTGTCGAGGTGTCTTCGTGGTTCTGCTTCATTGGTTTTGTGCATCTGCACTTGTGGTTTCGTCCTTCACTGCCCTGCTGTGGGATCTTCAATTTGAAAGATTGTGGATCCAAGCTGGCTGCCGTGCTAGATTCTTCTTATGATTGATTATCTGCGGCTATGATGTGCCTCACCTCAAATAATTAGATTGTCTGCGGCTATGATGTGCTTCACCTCAAATAATTACGTTGTCTGCTGCTATGATGTGCCTCACCTCAAATAATTAGATTGTCTGCGGCTATGATGTGCTTCACCTCAAATAATTACGTTGTCTGCTGCTATGATGTGCCTCACCTCAAATAGTTTACGGTATTTGATTAGATATAAAGAGCGGCTTCAAACACTTCTGGGCATGTACTTTTAGAAGCCACGGATCTGGCCTGTCCCCTGAATTATCTGCTAGATTCTTCTTCCACCTGGGTCCTTACCATCTCTTTATAGTGCGATGAGCAAGCTGTCATATGGGAGGATATTGCAAGGTGCTCACCTTTCCCCCATCCACCCCATTAAAACTATATTGAAGTTGATTTTTCTGTCTGCCAAAATATCCTTTTGTTTGCCAAGAGTCGTGGATAAAACTTTTTCAATATTCTGTGAAGTTGTGATAGGGTTAGTAAATTATCTTTCTTTTTCCCATCTCTTGCCTCAATCAAGAGTATAAACTTTTGAAAAGTAACTTCTCAATTCAGTCCTTGGTGGAAATTACTTTTTTAAATCCTTATCCAGAGCAGCACATTTTGCTTTGTGGGTGTTTTCTATAAAAAGAATATGGGGTCAATTTAGTGTTCATATGACATCCTTTAGTTTAGAGTGTTACTTTAGCCGTCAAGAATATAGATGTTTGTGCACCAATTTACCCTTCTCCTTGGGAGCTAGACTGATGGCATTTTGACAAAGATATCAGCAAGCCGATTATGAGGTCGGTCTCATCCGCGGAAAGTCTTGTCATTGGCGCTTTTTGGTTTTTGGTTGTTGCATGATATCCTACTTCAAATTTGAGGACTATCTAGCTTCACCGAGCAATCTGAATTTATTCTGTGTTTGTTAATGCAGAAAAGTTGTCCTTCTATTTTGTTTGACTATATTTATCCCCTCCATTTGCTCCCTTTGGTAGAGATGTAGAGGCTATATTTCTGTTATGGATGAGTTCGTTCATCTTAATTAAGTGCTCGAAATTTTTTGTATGGGTTGGTTATGGCAGATGGCAGTCGGGATTAACTTTGAGATAATATTTGTTTTAATTATCTAGTATGGGAAACATTGGACTTGTGTTTATACGGGTGGGTGAGACAAATGGCTTTACAAGTGGCAAACGAACATCCAACATGGATATACTAATATTTTTGCATTTAGGCTTGTTGTGGGGTTGACGGTCGTATTAAGAGCTCAAAATATTTTTGTTGCGAGGTATCCCATAATTATCTTGATTCTGTATTGTTCAGTTCAAGTCGAGCGCATCTTAAAAAGAACCAAATATGGAAAGTGTACACCTTGGTTTCTTAGTCCATTGAGTTCGGACACTTTTAATGATGTCTTGAACATTGAGATGTTACCAGATGGACTGTGCATTCACCTACAGTTTTAGGTAATTGCGTGACATGCGACACTTGGAATTAAATAAGACCGACATGATAAAATTTGTCAATTATCTTGTCAGTTTGAATGTTAGTACGGGATTGTGGTCAGATTTCATGAAGTGAAAAGATATTGCTTTATGATAAAAGGGGGGCTTAGTCAAGTAGGGTTGAAAGCATTAATCATGTCCAGTAATGGTGATAACTGGTGGGGTGCACGTATATATCCTGCTGCAGTTCCTCCATTACAAGTGGACTCAATATCGTTACCACATCCCCATTATCCATTGTATTAAGCTAATTTCCTCATTTCTTATCAAAAGTTATTATATATTTTGGTAATTAATGAAGTTTGTCCTCCGAAAATCTGAAAGTTTTCGTTAATATCCGCTTTAACTATCTTGTCACGCTTAAAAGGCATTTTTGGTGTTGTTTTTTAGTCATTTGAACTCTCATTGAACATTTGACTATCCGGCCTAGAATCAAATTAACTCGAATCTAGTCGAACACATTTTTAAATACATGGAAGACATACACATCTTAATACACGTTTAATCTAAAGCCTTGTGAAATATGTTGTGGAGACGCAACATATTTCACGATTGGTGGTAATGATATTATTTTTCGAGTATTTTGATAATAAGTGAGTTGTAAGTTGTAGATCTTACGAAATACTCTATCCGTCTCACAAAGATAGACCCGTTTTCTTTATTTATTTGTCCCAAATTATAGATTACTTATTTTATACAAGATATATTAAATTTTTATTTTTCCTAATATACCACTATTTAATTTACATTGTTATCAATCAAAATATATCTCTCTCTAAACTTTCATTTACTTTTTTCTTTTTTCCAATGTAATTCTCTCTATCTATATAACTTTCTCTTTCTAAACTTTCATTAATGTTTTTTTTTCCGTGTAACCCTCTCTCTCTCTCTCTCTCTCTATATATATATATACACACACACACACACACACACACACACACACATATATCTATTTTTTTTTATTTCTATTTAATTTAAATAGGGGTATAATGGGAGAATTGTGTGAAATTTTTATAATTTCAATTACATTAAATGAGTTTTCTTAATCTGTGTGGAAAAAAAAGTGGGTCTATCTTTGTGGGACGGAGGGAGTATATATATAGATAAAAAGTATGTTTAACTAATTTGATCAAGTTAAATTATAATTTAAGTATGGACAAACAAATAGAGGTTAAAATGCAAGCACGAAATCTTTAATACATTTCAATTTCGTTCGTGTCTTAGACCCGTCTTTTTGTTTCTCTCATATTTTAAAGGTCGCGAGGATTTTTTTTAAAAAAAGAAAGTATTAAAAAATAGAAAAAGTATTATTTGCGGAGTTATTTGGAGAATCAGTTATTATCTTCAACGTTTTTAACAACTTGTCAATTGATAGTAGCAAAACTTGTCAGCCTGCTGCCAAATGGAGATAGGTTGGAGTGTTGGACATCTGTACAATTAATTAAAGTGGTTTCGTGCAAAACTAAAAGTCCCCCAAAAAAGAAAGAAAGAAAAATTAAAACTTTCAAAAACTCAAAAAGGTAGAAAATTATTAATTCCAAAGTCAAATAGCAAATTAATTAGTAAAATTTTCGTAATTCGACACTAATTTATTTCTACGGAATGGAGACTAGAATAAGGATACAAAGAAGTGGACAAGTCCCGAATATAATACTTCAAACATTTTATTTATATGATTCGATAAATAGTATTGAAATTAGCTATTCAAAAATTAATGATTCTTTCTAAAACATAAGTATATGATTTTAATGAATTAATTTAGAAATAAATATGTAATACAATATTGTGAGTCTCCTATTGATGTATTTTGTGGTACCTATTAAATTCTTAGTGCTGACAAGTTCATTGTAATATCTGGTCATGTGCCCAAATGTTGAACTTTGTACTAGAATGAAGTTAATCAACCGGTTGATTCATCAATTATGGAGGAATTAATGTTTTGTAAGTAATATAATTTGCAAAGGAGAAAAGATACTATAATTATTAAAGCTCTGTTTTATTTACTGTTTTCAATTTTTAGTTTTCAAAACAGTGAAAACGTATTTACTTTACTATTTTCAAAAATGCAATTTTCAAAATATTCAAAATTTTTTACACCGAAAATAGGTACGTGACTTCTTCTCAGCACTTGTCTTTTTTCATTCTCTCTCTCTCCCTTCTTGCTCACCTCTTTCCAAGCAGGTACACATTTCTTCCTTTTCTCTTCTTCATTCATTTCTTGAATCTTGAAGACACTGCTACTCTTCTTTTCAGGCACTTTGTACATCAATTTTTTTCATCCTCCGTTCGAATTAGTTTAGTGTTTTTATTTTTTGTTTTTATAATTTGAGGGTTGAATCTGGTTTTGTGGTGACTTGACATGGAGTTTTCAGATTTGGGATTTATAATTAAGGTTTAATTATTTTTGGAAATTGGTTCAATTTGTTGGTATAATTTGGGGGTTTCTAATTAGGGTTTAATTCTTGTTTGCTATTGTATTATGTTGTTCCGAGTTATCCTTTATTTTTTTTATCAACTTTCTGGTTACAGACAAGCAACGAAGAAGAGAAGATCTATTTTTTTTTTTTAGTTTAGGAAATATTTTTTTTTAAAAATACTTCCAATCTTTTGTTCATTGTGTGGCTTGCTAATATGGTTATTCTACTTTGTTAGTATTGTTGTAAGTGTAATGTTTGTTAATGTTGTTAAAATATTTTGTCCAGAATATGGTTGATTTTTTCCATAGAAGTTGTATATATGTGATATATAAAAGAAGTATTATTTTGATAATTGATCGTACTGGAATACTTTTTTTTAACTTTGTTGTGAGGAGAAATGTCTCATATTCCTTTGGTAATCCATTTTTAAATTTGATTCATCTTCGTTTTTTCTTTGCCTAATCGACGTCAATTATTTGCAATCCTATTATATTTGCATAAGGGAAAATTACAAGATGTCTTAGTTTACATGGGCACTAGTTAAGCATTTTGATTATTTGTGATTACTATTTGTTTAACTCTAACATAAATGTTGTAGTGCATGCCATATGGAACCAATGTCATGGTCTGATGAGAAAGAACATGCTTTTATCAAAATTCTTTACGAGAAAGTGAAATCAAACTTGTTGCAATGTTCTATATTCATGAAAAACGAATGGAGCAGGATCAATGAAACCATGATTGCTGCAACAAAAATGGATTATGGTCAAGGTTCTAAAAAGCGTAAAGCGTGGCTAAGAGTAGAGGCCAAACTTCAAGCTTTACGAGCCTAGGCGTAAAAAAGTGTTAAAAAATTTTTAATATTATTTTGAAGTTTTTTATCATTTTAAAAGTCATTCAATAGTTAAAATAATTTTATCAAACACTTGGAAAGCTAGAATACAATATCACAAACTCAAAATAGAAATATATTTCTATACAATATCACAATACAATTTATTATTCATTTAATATGTTATACCAAATGTCCAATAATAACAATATATTTTGAAAATCAAATGAACAAGAAGCAAAAAAGAAAAACAAAGAATATTTTTTTATGAAATATAAATAATAATTAGAAATTAGAAACATACATCCCATGGGTGATTAATGGAAGAACCCAAATTGTCTTCAACTTTTAATTTTCGAACTCAAACAAAAATCCAATTTTTTACAATAGGAACTCAAAAGTCAAAAGTTGAAAACCCCAAACTCAAAAGTTTGGTTCACTGTTCACGCAACTACAGTAGGCGGCAATAGGGAATAAACTTTTAGTGTTTTAAATTTTCATTTTCCCCATTTAATATTATATTATTTATCTCTTTTGGTCCAAAAGTTTTGGAACCCTACAATTTACCATTTAAGTTTTAGTTTTGGACTTTCATATGTGTATAAAAAAAAAATTATAATAAAGCGCGCCTAGGCGCGCCTAGGCGCCCACTAACTGGTCAAACAAAGTAGTTGACCGCTTAATTCAAGCTTATCGTCTAAGCGAGGCGTTTTGTTCACGCTTCGCTAGGCGCGCTTTTTAGAACACTGATTACGGTATAAATAGATTAAAGGGGAAGTGAAATTGCTTACGTAAGATTCATTGCATGTTTTCTGAACTTTTGGGACATACAATTGTTACATAGGATCTAAATACCAATAAAGTTAATGTTGCGGAGGAAGTTTGGCAACACTTATACGGTATATATATTTATTAAAGAATATTTTCATCATTAGCTTTTTATCATATCAATTTTACCTCTTTTTTGCTGAACACAATGATAATGTTGCTTTTTTTTTTCAATGGTAGATTAACAAGTTGGATTACAAAATGTTCAAGAGGGAAGGATATAAGCACTTCCATTCTCTAGGAGAGATATTTAGCTCGACTAGGGTTACTGGAGGATTAGGTAATGCATCCACTCAGCTTCCTGCCACATCAGAGGAAAAAAGGCAGCTAGAAGATGATTTTTTGAACATGAGAGTGTATGTACATGTGAAAAATGATGATGAAGTTGACGATGTTTCAAATACTCGTCGATGTAAGGAAATTGGTACATCGGGCGAACGCCGACGTAAGGAACATAAGATCATTAAATGAAATAAACTCAAGGATTGCATGGCGCAGTGGTCATCTACAGTTAGTATGAAGACTGAAGAAACTGAACTTAGAACACTTCACTTAAAAGAAAAGCTTACAAAAATCCAAAGAAAATCATGTAATCAATCGGATAGTGAAGCTAACAGTCTGGATCCTTATTCAAAAGTTATTTGCTTAGATATCTTAAACGATATGGAAGGGGTGTCTAAAGAGGTTTATATACAAGTGATAAAGGCTTTTAAGGATCTCGATTTCAAGGTGTCATTTGTGAAGATGCTAGCAGCAATGAGATGACCTAACTTGGAACTGCTTTGATATAATTGTTGTTTTAATTTCTATTGTAAATTGTTGTTTTAATTTGTGAGGTTGAAGGTTGAAATACTATGTTATTTTCATACCTTGAAGTACTTTTTTATTTTCTTGGTGATGTTGAACTGTTTTTATTTATGAACTTAGTGATGTTGTTGGTTGTAAAACTGATATTGATTTGAACTATAATTTTCTTTTCTTAGTTTAAAGTACTGTGTTTCACCTTGATGTTGAATTCCTCAACGCTTGATTGCTTGTTTTATTTTAATCAATGATGGTTGAAATGACTTCTGATAATTATTATGGATATATTTGTTCACATGATGGCCAATGAATCAAATGTGGTTGATAATGTGAGTATCGATAATTCCACTGATGAAGATTCAAGTGATGATGATTTTTGATTTACGGATGATTTTGACGCAAATTTTGGGAATTTAATGATGCTTAATTAGTTTGTTGCCAACAAATGAAGTATCATCGGCAGGAGACCCTGTAGAATATCATTACTTACTGGAAAAATGTATATGTTAGAAATTTTTAATGGACATCGGAACATATGCTATCGTAATCTTCATATGCAGAAACACGTTTCTATGAATTTTTGTGATTCTTTGAAAGAGAAAGGGATGTGGAAATATGGAAAAAAAAGTAAGTGTCGAAGAAGGTGGTACTATGTTACAGATGATTGTAGAGAACACTACACGACACAGTACTTTTGGTGATAGGTTTCAGTATTCAAATAACACGATACACAAATGGTTTAAATGAGTTTTAAGTGCAGATTGTTCATTTGGCACAGAGATAATCATCCCGACAAATCAAGATGTTGTGCATGAGCGGATTTTTGCAAATATCATTTCTTTAAGGATTGTATAGGCGCAATAGATAGAACACACGTTGCAGCTTAGGCACATGTATCGAGACAAACATGTTTTCGTGTAAAGAAAACTAATGTAACACAAAATGTAATGTTGACATATGATTTTGATATGAAATTCACATTTGTGTATTCTGGCTGAAAAGATACTGTTAATGATTCGCGAGTATTGGTTGACGTAATCACAAGGAGCTTGAACAATTTTACAATGCCACAGGGAGATATATTCTTATATTTCAAATGATTTGTCGAATATACTTACATTGTTACAATATATAAGTCATTTTTTTATTTTGCAGATCAATTTTACCTTGATTCTGATTATCCAAACATGCCTGATTTTCTTGCCCCTTATCGAGGTCAAAGATATCATCTGCGTGACTATGTTGGATGGAAAATACTGTGTGGGAATGAAGAAGTGTTCAACTATAGATATTTAAATAGGTTGTTTGCTGAGTATTCAAGGAAGAATATAGTATTTCAAGATATATCGGAGTCAAGTCAAGATCAAGATGTCGTACATTTTGATGCTAGTCAAACAGCTCAAATGGGACAAGTCAGGAATCAAATTGTTACACAAATGTAGAATGACTACTCAAGGCGTCGTACATGTTTCCGTGGATTTATTTTATATTTTGTTTAGTGTCTGAATTGTGCTTGCACCAGGAGTTTGTCGTCTTCACGTCCCAATCTTCGTAGTTTTGTTCGTTCTCCTCCGCTCCTTCTTTTGTTCTCCATAGTCTATTTTATTCAACACCCACAAATCTGACCTAGATTAGGTCTTTCTATAATGTTATGCTCATTCAATTCGTTTTAATTCAAAAAAGACACAAATGCCCATGAGTTTCACTATTAAAAAAAATCAGAAAATACATAACGTGGGCCACGGAGCTGAGTATTCTGTTGTTTGCTGCGGCTGACGGCGGTTGGACCGTGGCAAACATGCATTTTCTGTTTGCCGTGGTTTGCAAACCACAGTTGGACCGCGGTCCAAACAGCAAGTTCTTGTTTTCTTGCATTTTAGTCTCTCAACTTTCAATGTTATGTATTTTAGTCTTTTTTACTTCAAACTTCTTTAACATTCATCCCAAAACTTTCAAAAACTTCAACATTGGTCCCCAAATCTCGTTAGTCTTTCGATTTTGGTCTTACTCAAGTTTTAAAAATGTGCAAATCAGTCCTTAAACTTTTTGTAAGTTAAATTTTACTTTCGAAACTTGTGAAATTCCTTCAATAGCTTTCTTAGTGGTTTTTATCACTCTCGTACTATCAAGTCAATATTCAAATACTTCTGATAAACTCCAATTAAGCTCCAAATTTCCTTTTTTTGTTCTATTAACCTTCATTTTTGGATTTTTCCTACAACGACAATATTTATACGTAATTAAATAGAAATCCGTTCAAATCACAATTAAACATCAAGTTTATAAGCTAGAATAAGC
Source organism: Forsythia viridissima (assembly GCA_030279155.1). Taxonomy (NCBI): domain Eukaryota; kingdom Viridiplantae; phylum Streptophyta; class Magnoliopsida; order Lamiales; family Oleaceae; genus Forsythia; species Forsythia viridissima. Next base: position 9,443,798 of record CM059041.1, read on the forward strand.
ATATAAAACACATTCATCACGTATATATTGAACTGTTTGATGTAACCTCATTTACTTGATGTAACCTCATTTACCATGAACAATTACACATTCTCATTCTAATTGAGTTTGTCTTTAATATTTATTTCTATATTTTCTAATTTTTGCCAAATTTAATTTATGTTTTGTTTTTTGTAAATGAAAAAAAATCTTTCAAAATTCACCAACTTCAAAATTTATATGTTATTTAATACTATATTATCATGAAACTATTAAAATTTATTGAATAATCAAATTTTTTGAATAAAATATTATAAAAAAAATTTCTCAAAATTTCAAAGTAAACGCATTTTTCAGTTTTCCGTTTTGAGAAATAGTTTCTAAAACGTATTTTCAATAATCTCAAAACTAAAAACTGAAATACAAAGATAACCGTCTCTAAATTTCATTGCTTCAAAATTCAACATTGAGATAGTACACGCATTGAGAAGGGGGGGAAAAAAAGTTGTACAAGTCACCTTGCAAACAAGAGTAAAATTAAGATAAGAAAAATTCACATATCTCTACTAATTATCTTTTAATTTATTAGAAGACTTGATTGGGGTCATCTTCGTGGTCTCGTAGCTATGACTTCTATTTTGTTGTTTCTTTTCATTTACCAAAGAAAAAAAAAAAACGTGTATGGTACTTCAATGACAAGTGTCTTTAGTATATTGTATTGATTAGATTTAAAAAAAAGACGTGTATAGTACTTCAATGACCAATGTTTAGTATATTGTATTGACTAGATTTTAATATGATAATTAATAATTTTGTATTGTCTAATTATGTTTAATACGTTGTACTAAATATGACATGATGTGATACAAAGAATAAAGAATATACATTAATTCTAAATTGTAGGGCAATGAGTAAAGATGCACGTTTGATTAAGCATAAAAAATTACGATGAAATTTTCTTAAGAGTAAATAAATAAATTTTAAAATAATATATTACTTGTTAGGTAAAGTTAAAAATAAATAAGTCATTTAGTTTGAACTATCACAAATTTTACGGAGAAACTGTACTAGCTGACGTCAAATTTTGAGAAGCACTTAAAAAGTAACTTTTTAAATTCTATGTTTAACTTTTTAATTACCTATTTACTCATAATTAAAATGTCAATTTCAATCCAATGAAAAAAAGTGACAAGTCCTTTTTGAAAAATTGTAATATATATTAATTTTTCCCTTTTAATATTCTAATTTTATAAATTTTGAGATTTAATAGATATTAACATTTTCTTAATAAAGCACTTTTATTTACTAAACACTTGTGTGATTTTGAAATCTGTAACAATTACAAAACAAAAGTTTATCAAATACATAATTATTCTTCCCGCAAGTGATTATTTTTTCAACACAACTAAAACTGATTCTCTTAAAATTTACTGTATTTTGACATATTTATTTGTGCTTATAAGTCTTTTTTTGGATAATAAATTAGGACTTACTCTTTATAAAATTAAGTTTCCATAATATAAAAAAGTAATTTTGAAAATCCAGTTTGACAAAATAAGTATCTTGAAGACAAGCAAACATGGTCTACGTGAATCACTCAAGAAAAAGTTTTGGTGGCACGTTTCAAAATGTGTTTACCCTTAAAATCAGCTGCAACAAAAATCTCTTTCTGCAGTCTTTACTGCATTATAATATGTTCTTTCATGGCCCCCACGTCCTTTTCTCTACTCTCACAATTTAATTTAATTTACTGCATAAATAAACAAGTGACACCATCCACCTGTTTTTCTTCCATTTTACAGCTAAGTTATTAAGCAATCTTTTAATGAGAGTCAACCCCACTCAAAAATCAACATATTTTCAGGTTCCATCCACCTCATCCACAAAAAGACATTTTCAGCAGTTTTGTGTTTCCATTTTCCCACCTTAAACACATTTCTCAAGCGCGAATCATGGTGGGAAAGACTTGGGAATGACGGATCCATTTATGCAAATATCCTCAGTGAAGAAATTTAGTGAAAATCAGTATACTACAAAATTGTAGGCATGGAGTTCAATAAAGAGAAGCAAGTCAGGTATTTTCTTGTTCTTTCTTCCCTGTGTATTCGGCTTTTCTTTGGTGGGTTTATGGAAAATTGATTAATGGGGTTTAATAATTTTATTATTTATAGGTTTCATAATGAGGAAAAACGAAATCTTGAAGTTTTTTGGGAACAGATTGAGGCCCAACGCCTTGAAAAACAACTGCCTCTGCATAAAACTTCAGGCCTTTTAAGGAAATCTGAAGGTGGATTTGGGGACAAGACAAGAACAAATGGGATTCCTAAATTTGGAAGGTCTAAGGTTTTTCCAGAAGGTCATGAGCCAGAGAAAAAGACAGTACTAGATCCTGGAAGTGAACTTGTCTTGAAATGGAACAGAATTTTCTTGTTTTCTTGTTTGGTAGCACTCTTTGTTGATCCATTGTTTTTCTATCTTCCTTCTGTATTAAATGAAGGGAATTCATCATGTATGCAAACTGATTTGAATTTGGGAATAATTGTTACCTGTTTTCGGACCGTGGCAGATATATTCTATCTGTTGCATGTAGTCATAAAATTTAGGACTGCTTATGTATCACCTAGTTCAAGAGTGTTTGGCAGAGGTGAACTTGTTATGGATCTGAAAAAGATTGCAAGAAGGTACTTGAAGTCAGAGTTCTTCATCGATGCAATTGCAGCACTTCCTCTTCCTCAGGTAGTCGAATTTGCTTTCGTAACTAGTCATTGAAAATTTTTTACGAGTTTTACCATGTATATGTGGTATACTTATTTGGAGATCAACTTATTTACTCTTTATTCATTAGAAGTTATAATGAAATTAGGTCTTAGCTACCTGAGGTGTTATGTTGAATCCGTGCATGGTGGAACTAGGTTGGCAAAGAAATTTGAATGATCAGCATAAAAATTGCAAGAACATTCCATTATATTGCCAATTTCAAAAAACTGTTATGCATGTGATAATTTACTGATTGAGTTGAAATAAATGGTAAAAAATTAGGTCGTTACCTAGTGATATCTGAGCAAGGTTAGAAAGGTCACATAGACCATCCACGTTTACAAGTAACATTAGAGGATTTATGTAATTTTTTGCCCTTTTTGAAGATACTGATATATGGTCTATGGCTATATTCGCCGACATTGGGCTTTTGTATAGTTGAATTCCCTTGAAACATTTCCTCTTAAGACAATTCTGAACTCTTGATGCTTGATGCTAGATGGCGAACTCTTAGATATAAGCACATCCTTTATGAAGTGATTGCAATTAATGGTGTTTAAATCACTTGGTAACAAGATACATATTATTCATTTGCCTAATTTTCAATTGGACTCTTAGCTCTAGTATTTCTTTCTATTTTCTACAGATTGTCATATGGTCGATATTACCAGCAACTAGAAGCTCCCATGCTGATCATACAAACAACGCCTTGGTTTTAATCGTCCTGATCCAGTATATTCCGAGATTATATCTGATTTTTCCATTGAGCTCTCAAATTATCAAAGCTACAGGAGTTGTCACCAAAACAGCTTGGGCTGGGGCTGCATACAATCTCGTACTCTATATGTTAGCAAGCCATGTATGTCATTTTTTGCTAACAGTCGGAATTTTTTGATGAACTCACTTTCCTCTCAAAATGCAGTTTCAATGATTTTTAGCTTCTTTTTTTTTAGGTCTTGGGAGCTTCCTGGTACTTATTGTCAATCGAGAGACATGCAACTTGCTGGAAATCAGCTTGCAGGAATGAATTCAATAGTACTGGATGCTCCCTTAAATTTTTGGATTGTGGTACTTTGGGACGTAGTGACAGAAATATGTGGGCAAACAACACTCTTGTTTTCAATTATTGTAATCCAGCCGGTACATCACATTTTAATTACGGGATATTTGGAAATGCCATCGGAAACCAAGTTGTGTCGTCTGCATTTGTGGAGAAGTACTTCTACTGTTTATGGTGGGGTTTACAGAACTTGAGGTATGATTTCCATAATTTCTGAACTTCCGCTCATCTAATGTAAATGGTTATTCCCCCTTATGTTGTATCATATGGAACCTCGTACGTTTTATCATGTTATGGTACTTAATTATGTAAAGGTAATGCTATCAATTATTGAGCCATTACCTTCAAAATTTTCAAAGGATGAACCAATGAACTTCGCTCAGGGATTGAAAATTTAAGTTATGTAGGCTATTTGTTCATAAGAATTTGTAGTCATCTTTGCCTTTCTTATTTCAGTTCTTATGGCCAGACTTTAACGACAAGCACGTTTATTGGTGAAACATTGTTTGCGATACTCATTGCCATCCTGGGGCTTGTTCTATTTGCCCATTTAATTGGAAACATGCAGGTATTTTAAGCAGCCCGACACTACCTTTTATATTTACATTCAAAATCTTTTCAAGTTTGGTTCCTCGCATACTTTTTGGAAATTTTGATAATTGCCCATCTTCTTATGTTCTATGATGAATCAGTTAGAATGCTTTTTCAGTGAATACTCTTATTTAAATGACTAAATTGCTTTCTAAACCTTCTCGTATTTTGAGGTGTTATATCCTGAATAAGAAAGACATATAGTTTTTCACATGTTCTCCACAATGTGATCCTGTGAGCAACTGTTAGGCTGTTTATCTACAGTTTAGTGCAATCAAGATTCTTTTTTTATTATTTATTTTATCTGAATATTTTCTTGTCAAGTTTGATATCTTATTTATATAATACATGAATCATCTATAGACCTATCTGCAATCTATCACTGTGAGGCTTGAGGAGTGGAGGCTTAAACGTCGAGACACTGAGGAGTGGATGAGGCATCGCCAACTCCCTGAAGATCTGCAACAACGTGTCAGGCGTTTTATACAGTACAAATGGCTTACAACAAGAGGTGTTGACGAAGAAACTGTCCTTCAAACCTTACCTACGGATCTGCGTCGTGATATCCAGCGCCACCTTTGTTTAGACCTTGTTCGGCGTGTAAGATTTTTATACTCAGTCTCCTCTTGGTGGTAAAAAATCATTTCTCTAACTGAAAGGTTTCAGCGACTTGTTTCTCATTCTTAGCCCCTGTTTGGCCCCTATTTTCTAAAATTCATTTTTTCCCAATCTCATTTTCAACTATACATTCCATGGGAACCACAACTTTCATCAACTTTTCAACCATATATTTCATCAACTTTTATCAAAATTTCTTAAAATTCTAATTTTTAACTACATCAAACAAGGACTTAATATGGTCTTTGTTTGTGAAGCTTCAATTGTTAAACCACCTCATCTAAAAGTGCTACAAAGTTTAAGTTGTTGGAGAGAGGACACATTTATTTATTTAAATTTAGTGATCGGCACGCTCTTTCAAGTGCAAATCCGATTCTTTTTTTCATCAGTGACCTTACACATGCACACTTTTCGTATGATACCATGTTGAACCGCCCATCTAAAAGCTTAACATGTTACTATTAGAGGGGCAACACATTTATTTATCAAGGCTTTATTTGATTTTGCTTAAAATTTTACTAAAAAGTTGAAAAGTCAACAATTAATTTTAATTTTATCAATTGAAACCAAAGTCAACAATTAATTTTAATTTTATCAACTTTTCAACCAAGCATTTCATCAACTTTAATCAAAATTTGCAAAAAAATCTGGTTTTTAGCAAAATCAACGGGCACTTAAATTTGAGTAATGCTACATGAACTAACACTTAGACCAAAAATTGAACAATCATGGATAAAATATCAAATATGTCCTTTGAAAATATACATTTGAAAATTTGAATTGTGTCTTTTCAAAGGACACTTTTGATATTTTACCCATGATTGTCCAACTTTTGGTCCAAATTTTGGTTCAAATAGCATTTTCCCTTAAATTTAGCCTTTAGAATCAATAGCTTCTTTTTTCCCCCCTTCTCTGTAAAGTACATCCACTTCTGCTGGTGTAGGAGTTTTTAGTCTCCTACCCAATAGTAAGTGGGGGGTTTGGCACCATCCCCTACGTGTAGATTAAAGCATCAATAGCTTCTTATTGTGTATCATGCGTGATTTTTGTTACAATAGATTAGCGATAGCTTTTTTCCTATTCCAGGTCCCCTTCTTCTCACAGATGGACGATCAGCTTCTCAATGCCATATGCGAGCGCCTAGTGTCGTCCTTAAGTACTCAGGGAACGTACATTGTTCGGGAGGGTGATCCCATATCAGAGATGCTCTTTATTATAAGGGGAACACTAGACAGCTCGACCACAAATGGAGGCCGAATGGGGTTCTTCAATTCAATAACATTGAGACCGGGTGATTTTTGCGGGGAAGAACTGCTCGCGTGGGCATTGGTCCCCAAGTCTACCCTAAACTTGCCTTCTTCAACAAGAACAGTCCGATCCCTTACTGAAGTGGAAGCATTTGCACTAAGAGCAGAAGACCTCAAGTTTGTGGCAAATCAATTTAGACGCCTTCATAGTAAGAAACTGCAACACACGTTTCGGTATTATTCTCACCACTGGAGGACGTGGGCTGCTTGTTTCATCCAGGCTGCCTGGCGTCGGTATAGGAAGAGAATGCTGGCTAAAGGCCTAAGCATGAGAGAGTCATTTTCTTCTTCTCCCGATGAGCAATTATCTGATGAAAATGGTCAAGAGGAGGACAACAAAAAGAGTACAGCAGCTAATGCTTCTCAGGTGAAACAACACTTGGGAGTCACAATACTGGCTTCGAGATTTGCTGCCAACACAAGACGAGGAGTACAAAAACTCAAGGACGTTGAATTACCAAAGTTGCAGAAGCCTGAAGAGCCAGACTTCTCAGCTGATCCCGATGATGACTAGTTTGAGTTCAGCTTGGATGGTCACGTCCCATGTCTCTCTCTCTCACACACACTGTGAGGTATACTATGTGCTCAACCAGAAACTGAACAAGAGGGATAGACCAAGGGACAAATGGTTATGGACCAACGAAAAATTTATCAATAGAATGCTCCAAAAAAGAGGTTAGTAGACTAGAAGTTCTGTACAAGAATACACGAACACACCCGATGGTTGCATTAGTTGTATGTTATTAGGAAAGTACATTGTTTGAAAGAATTTAGCAGATTCTGATCTCTATAATGTTGGTTAGCCTGTGTTTTTATGAAGCATTCCTAGTTGAAAGGAGGACCATCCCACAATAGCTAAGCCTTAAGGAATTATTTGTGACCTAATTTGTGACATATTATTGAACTGCTTTGAGTTCAAATCTCACTTTCTACCTTGAACCGAAGTTTTCACGTGTGTCTGGGTTTGGTGGTCTCGTTGTCCACACACCTGCGGTCTGATGATTGGAGGACCAACCGGCCTAGGTTTTTCCGAGTGTGGCGGGTTCTGGGGTGCTTGTCAAGGGCGCTGCCGGGTGATCATGAAACACCTACATACGAAAAACTTTTCCTTCTACAGTTCTGAGTCTAAAAATTAAAGTAAATAAAAATGATTTTGTCACATGATGTAGGTGTAACTTGGCATTTATTCATTAATGCTTTGGGAAAGGGAAAAGGATGAAAAAGGAAGTTTCTATTTATGTACAATGAGAATGAAATTGGAGTTCCTTTTTCTTCGGTATACAATGCTGCAGTATTTAGTTTTTACAGTTGGGCATTTATGTATGTACTGAGAAAGCTTTAGGACAAGTACAACAACTCTTGTGACCTGTCTTTTTCTGTGTAGAATATTCTCTTTCAATTTCCAAAAATTTTGGATCTTAGTATTCATGTGAATCCCACCAATATTCATACCAACAACCACAAAGACTAGAATTTTTTTCTTTCTATGTAGTTAGTTCATCGCTGTTTTTACTAGAGGATGCAAAAATAATTAGATCATTCAAAATTACAACAAAATAAAATGTATATCAAGATACATGTCATAAGATGTGTGCAAATTTTATATTAGCTGTCAACCTATTGTGACCATGACCTTTCTTCTTTACCCGAGCTTGAAATTGATTATGACATAGCATAAACAGCATTGGTCGAGTAATCTACCGATCAGGGAAATCTTCGAAAAAATGTAATTGATATTATTCGGGACCCAAAAAGTGCATGCATATTTGATCTTCCTATAGGTGTTGATAGGAGGTAAACTAAATCCTCTTTTTCTATATTTTTTTTTCTTTTCTTTTATCTCGTTTTTCTAGCAAAACAAGAAAATAATTCATTGATAAGCAGTTGGTTCTGTCACTCCTACAGAATGTGTGGATAAAAAATAAATAAAAGCTGTAAGTCTTATGAAATTTGTAGATAAAAATAATATTTGACCAACTTATAAGTGTTTACAAACACTGTCAAACATGAAAGTCGAACATGAACTAAATGGTTAAAACCAAGTCTTCTTCAATTACAATACCATGTGACAGCACTGGATATTAAAAGTTCATAACACTTTGGACCTTTCTCCATAACATTATTTTTTAATGCTTATTGACAGGATAATTTCACCTAATTTTCTTCCCGTGGAGTGATTTCAAATTCCAGTTTTAGAATATGTATTTATTTCCTAAACATCTCATCAAAAAATAGTCTTCCGTCCAAAGCCTCCGGTCCCCAATTTCTTCATATGCCTCATTGTCTCCCAAACCTTATATTAATTTTCCAGGGCCAATTCATAGTCGTCCTACGAGAAAGAGCGTTTCGGAGCGACAAGGAGAGATTGAGGAACAGTTTCGCTTCTTCCTAAGAGTTCACATCATTTACATGTTCGAGGGGTGCAGTCGATATCGACATAAACGATATCTTCACGAGGAGGATCCTACTCTTGGACGCGGGATCTCTTCTCAAAGTCGAAGGAACATGAAGCTAGATCAACTAGCTAGTTTGGTTGGCATCCATGGATCCTCGTTTTCAGCTCACACATAAAGGCCATCCTTGAGTTTGCTACTATACAAAGACGGGATTTGATACAATACTTATTCGATCTAATAAAATAATTTTGTTGTATTCAGACTAATACCCATTCAAGCTATTTTGACATTAAGTTCAAGAAATTCTCCCACTATAGTATGTTTAGTAGTGCTGGACTTATTTTTTAAACGCTGATAAGTTATAGGTCCCATGGAATGTGTTGTTAGTAACTTGTCTATTCTACAAAATATGTAGATAAAAAATACGTTTGTTTATAAATACTTATAAGCTGGTCAAACATTATTTTTATCAACACATTTCATAAGACCTACAACTTTTACCCACTTTTAATTTTCACATTTCATAGAACCCACTACTTATAATTTATAAAATCTTTACCAAACATACACTATATAATATACCCTAGAACAAGAATCCCGTCCTTGCAACATGTGACAGGTAGATCAAATTGATATCAAAGAAATGAACAGTACGAAGAACAATTTAACGCAAGCAGCCAAGAATTATTTTAGGTAGGGTGTCAAATCCAAAGATAGTTCCTCCAGGCAATGCCAAGTATTTAATGGTGCGGACCACAGAAAAGTGGCCTATACAAGGACTAAATTTGTCTCAAATTTATGACACTAACACCCCACAAGTTGCCATCTTCCTTCACTGCGATTGAATCCACAAGTTGCATCCCTACAGAATTTTTGTGGTCCCTCAATTGCCTGAGCTCCACCAAGATTGAGGTTGTTTCCTCCACTGTTTTAGGCCTGCCGACACCTTTTCTTCTCACAAGCAGACTGAGGTGGTGGGGTGGGGGTAGGGGTGGGTGAGTGGGGGTTGAGTGCATAGAGAGAGTTCATGCTAATGAGAATTTATGTGAATTTCAAGTGGGGAAAATTACACCAACTTGGACCTTTGAAAAGGATATTTTGATGAACAAACTTTCATTATAGTTGTACAAGTAATCCCACCGACAACAACTGTTAAAAATCTTTGTTAACAATCTTTGTTTACCGTCACGTGCGGCTTTCATGAAAACATGACTCAGTTCAAATTTCTAAGCATTAGTCTAAGGGGAAAAAACTGCTTTATAAAGTTGGACATGTGAAGGCCACGTGACGGTTTCGGAACTAATAGTGCAACTATAACTTGAGCAATAGGTTGGGGACACGGGACACCAACAATGCAATTTTCCCTTTCAAGAACGATAGCAAGAATAAAAGGAAATGCACTTGCCAATGAATAAGTTGAGTTCTCACGGTATGTAATCCTGAAAAAGAAGGAAGCTAATTTACCTTGAATCAAGTTCAACCATGTACAATATAAGGTGAAATATGATACACCAGAATACACTCAAAGCCATGAATCCATATCATAAATGGTGCAACATTGAGAATAAACGGGGAAAAAATTGATTTTTCTTCGACCTATACTAAAAGTTTAACCATAACAACTACGTGTGGAGGGCTACTTTGATCCTTATCCTATCTAACATAGAAAAAACGAAAAAAAAAGAGAACAATAAATATATAAAACGGCTTGCATGATGTCGCAAACCTTTATTGACTTGGTGACTGATATGCACTCGAAAAGATTGGTTGAACTAACCAATATGTGGCGAAGTGTACAAGGTATGTTCAATGGTGACTTTTTGGCACGTCCTTTTGTTTGCTGCCATCATTTCTTCTTGTTAACTGATTTGCTCTCCAATCAAGTCAAGGCCAACTAGGAGGAAGGTCACTCCTTGGAAAAGCAGAAAGTAGAAATGGAGTCCTTGAGCAGATAAAAGGCTTCTAACTGAAGCCGTAAGCAAGAGGAAAGCAAGGGCTAGCTCTTTCCTGTATATCTTGTTGGTTTTCTTAACCGGTCGAGGCTTTTGTTCTTTCAACGGGCTCAACTCAGAAAGATCACTTTCAGAAGCACCTCGGATGATCTGTGGTTGAATCAATGCCTTCATATCCTGGTCAACAACAGCCAGTAAATCGGATTCCGAAGACCTGCCTGCTTTTTTCGTCACAATCCACTCATACGAACTGCCCAATTGGAAAAGTCCCGATACCATTGCGTTGAATTTGGTCACAGACATGGTGTTTTCGAAAAGTAGGTAGGGGGCGATGAATGGAATGGATTTTGGTGCCGGGAGAATGTTAAGTAACGTCATAAGAATTGGCACGTAGCAAATAACCCACATAGGAAGCTCTGCTTCAGGGATAAACATGGTTAAAGGAAGAATTACGCAAAATAATGTGAAAGAGTAGAAAGGAAGGATCAGTTTTCTCAACAAAAAGAAGAGAAATATTAAGTTTGCTTTCTTCCATATTGATATCTGCAAAAAATTTGATATTAATAATCATTAATGATATTTTCATCACGAAAATATTTAAAAAGATATATGCAAAGGCGAAACCTACCTTGGAAGTTATGACAGATGGCAGGCACAGCCGGAAAAGCTGCATAGGACCGGAATGCCAACGATGTTGTTGCTTCCTGTACGCTTCAAAAGACTCGGGAACTTCACAAAGGACCTATTTTTATTTCCACACGAAGTTGGCTGTTTGATTAGTTTTCCAATGTTCTAATGGATACTTTGTAAATAGAAAACTCACGTGTAGCCAATTTCTCTCATTGAGAATATTTGAATCAAAGAACAGAAGTATTTCACATACAGAAACTGTCAATATTAACAGCACTAACTTGGTACCTTAACATCATTTAGATATATGAACTTCCAACCGTTGAGATGTGCACGAACAGCTATGTCCATATCTTCTACAGTTGTACGTTCAAGCCAACCACCAGACTCTTCCAACGCTTTGATTCTCCAAACACCAGCAGTTCCATTAAAACCAAAGAAATTCAAGAATACCCCATTAACCTGCTGTTCGATCTCAAAATGAAAACACAAGTTTATGTTTTGGAGACGAGTCAATAAGTTTTCGTCCTTGTTGACAAATGCCCATCTAGTCTGAACCAATCCTAGCTCAGGATTATCCTGCAGCAAAGGAATGAGTGTTAATTATGAATTGTAACAATGATGTTACTTATTCCACTAATTTTTCACGTTTGACAACCAGTATAGACAACCTTAAAATGAGGAACCGTCTGCTTGAGAAAATCTGCACTCGGTTGGAAATCTGCATCGAATATTGCTACAAATTCATAATCCTTCACATAATCGCAGCTCATTGCAGACTTGAGATTCCCAGCTTTATAACCAGTCCTAATCAAACGGTGCCGATAGATTATGTTAATTCCCTGTTGCCTCCACTTGGAAACCTCACCCTTAATCAACTGTTGAATGCTTTCATCATCAGAGTCATCGAGAACTTGAATCAGTAAACGGTCTTTTGGCCAATCAAGTTGACATACTGCTGAAATAGATAACTCATATACCTATGCGAAACCAGACAAAGGTTCAGCAGAAAGTAAGATAGTGACATGCTACATACATCCTTACCAAAAAATAAAGTACTGATATGAATATCTAATTGCAATTTTGACTCTCGACTCTCTCTCTCTCAATCTAAATTTACACTGGCTTTTAAGAAAATCAGCACATCAGCCTAAGTATATAATGTCATAAATCATCATCATACGTTTGAAATAAAGCCTTCCTCAGATCATTCTGTTGGCATAGTGTTTAAGTATCTTCCTAATAACCATTTTATTCAGGAAAAACCATGTTCAGAATTGCCAATGATAGTAAGTGACACACATTAGATAATAGAATAATAGAAGACAAAGTACCACAACAAAATGAAGCAACTAAATAGAATAAATCGAAATAGAAAATTTGAGGAAAGAATATAGTACCTCCAGCTCATTACACATTGGGATTTGAACAAGAACCATCGGGTAATTGTCAAGTGATCCTTCGAGATCATCTGATTTAAATGGATCCCCATTAATCGTTGGTTTAATCTTCTTGAACTTGATATATAAGCATCCCAAGCAGAGCAACATGCGATCTACAGACTGGATTAGGAACAAAACAACACAAAACATCGAAAGAGATTGAACGAATGGCGCAATGTATTCAGCCCGAAATTCCAGCCAGGAAACATAAACCATGTGGAACAATCCTTGGATATCAGAAGTATGTGGAATGTACAAATCCGGATTTTCAAAATAATGCCAACCTTTCAAGTAAGCAAGAACCTCAAAGGCCAGAATTAACAGGGAAATCACTAAGAATGCTTTAATAATTTTGAACAACAATTTACCCTTTCCTAGCTTCTCACTTGCTACATCTACACCTTGTCTGAAAATCAACCTTTTCTTAATAGTTCCAAGAACTGCCCACAAAATGGAAGCAAGCCAAGCAACAAACCCGACAGCTTGATTAGCCTTAAGAAGCAAAACCCATCTAACTTGTTTGGCATTCTTGCCCCGGCTCTTCTCGACCGGCTTAAATGCAGCATCAGGGCCATCAATTTCCACAATGGAGAAATTGGGGTTCTCCATTTTCACTACCACTGGAGTTCCCTTTGGTGAATCTTTAGCCCTCCAGTCAAAAAATGGTGCCATTTTCTTCTTTCCCTACAGAATGGTGGTGAATTCACTCTGTAAGGCAGCAAGAAAACAACCCAAAATATTCAAGAACCAAACAAAAAGCCAGCAACTCCAATAATTCCAAAAAAATCTTTGTAGCTCAGATCTCGAAATCGAGCACTAAACAATACCCATTAGAGAACCTAGCACAGAAAACCCTGTTTTCCCCCAATGGAATAACTCCCATACCCGGATAAATAGCTCTCAATTTTTACACCATACACAGAAGAGAATAGACTCCAAAAAAGAATAGTTTTTACAAGATTCTTTGCACATTCTCAAAGGCTACCCTGAAGAAAACACTAAAAAAAGAAGTCACCATTATAAAGAAAGGTATATACCATCTACCAGAGCTGTAAAAGTTTTGCAATTTGATAATCATTGCCAGACTGCACAAACAAGCAATTTTCACTTTAACCTCAAAAATTTGTTTGGGCTAAAGATTCTATTTATAACATTTCAAGAAAACAATAAATCAAAATGTATATTAAAAAACACAGTAAAATAGACTGTCAAAGCAAAATTTTACATTATGAAAATATTTGAGCTAAATAATCTGGCAATTCAACAATGTATTCTAAAAAATACAGTAATATTTACTGTCAAAGAAAAACAAATGGACGCAGTTGACCACTCAAGTTTGCTGAGAAATGCAAATCTTGAAGAGGGTATCAATCGGGTTTTGACTTACATAATTGAAGTGGAAAGCAGATTATAAAAAAAGAAAAAAAGAACACAGTAAATTCTACCTGTTAAACTAAAAACCTGTACATTAAAAACAAGATCATTAATAAAAAATGAGGTTGAAGAATAAGTTACAGAAGAAATGCAGATCCCAATGCTCAAGATAACCCTTCAGTTCTGCCAAGTCTGCAACACTACAGTGGTGTAGAAAAGCTTCTTCTCTAACTTTTTTCTACTATAATAATACTAGAAACAGCTCATTCTTTCATTAACCTACTTTAATTTAACTATATTAAGATTCTTAACTTCATATAATTTGTAACTTAAAAGTGTAACAAGAAACAATTACAAGCATGTACTAATGAGTAACTTTTTGGGCTTTTTTATGTTTATGATTATGAAATTTATTACAGCACTAGGGTTTTTAAAATAGGTTGTTTTTCTGTCCTTTCACTTTCTGTTGTGTTATGGGTATATTGACAAAATTATTCAGTAAATGATGCTAAAAGTTGTACAAATTTATTTATTTATTTATTAAACTTTAATCAAGATGTAATATATATGTTGGTTGGTGTTAAAAAGAATTCTTAAAACACAAAATATATTCTGTAAGTTAGATTAAATAAGATTAAAAAATAGAAATACGTGAGATATGTGCTGTTATCTTATTCAAATATATATTCAATTCTTTTGAATTTCGGAATTTTATCTTACAAAATTAATCTTCTCAAATAAAGCAGTTCATGCTCGAATATTTTCATTGTTGTTTTCATATTTAAGTGACGTTGGATTTTACTCTCGATATGATCTTCGACTTACAAGATAGTGGTGTGTTTGAGAACACCAATTTTGAATTCGACTGCTTGTTGAGCATTAGGTACATAAAAATGATCGTTCAAGCTTTTTAGACTCGGTACGTATTGTGTCTTGATGTGAAATATTAAAAGATGAAACTTCTTAAAAGGACTAGCTCGAATTCTTTTTATATTTAAGGGATAATTACATAAAAGGTCTCAAACTTTTTAAAATCATTGAGGATATGCCCATAACCTAAAAAGATAACACCACACATCCCCAACGTATGAAAAACTTGGCATGGCAGGTCCTTTATGACAATATTGTCATTCCCTTTAAATAAACCAAAAAAAGAAAGGGATAATTGCATCAAAGGTCTCCAAACGTTTTAAAATCATTGGAAATATGCCCATAACCTAAAATAATAGCACCAAACGTCTCTAGCGTATGAAGAAATAGGCATGGTAGGTCCCTTTTCACACTTTTCGTCAAATTTCTCTGTTAAAACCAAATTTTGGACTGCACGCGCAATTTTTTCCCAAAAAAGGTGAGTGGGAATGGCAGGGCAAAAAGTTTCAAAAATATCTGATTTCTTTTAAAAAATATCTGTTTTGAATTCTTTCTCAGTATCTTGAGCCACTCTATCCTGCAATGGTGGTTTATGAACCCATTGGCATTACCCCTTTGTACACAATTCCAAAAGCACCTCTACCCAGTTCTTCCTTGAACCCATCTGTTGCTAGTACAAGCTCTTTATAAGTAAAACCCAGCAAATTCATTCCTGCAGCATCGTGAACTGGACGGAAATTTGTGATCTTTTTGTTGTAAATAAGGAAAAATCCCAGACAAGATGCACCTATAAACATGCAGTTGATGAACACAGAGTTGCCCAAGAACACTGATCCAACGAGTATCAATGTTCGGTAGTCCTTTTCCGGCTTATCTGGAGTTGTAATATTAGGTTTTGGTAAAGGAACATTACCTTTCTTGAACTTGAGAAAAGCCTTTGCATTGAGACCATTGTCAATTCTCCCATTAGACAGTGGCAGCTTCTTCTTCCCGCAGCTATTATCTCTGTAAATCGAAACGGCATAGAAACAATCATTCAGGCAGGCATTTCTACAGTCATCTACTGTGCAAGGGCTTATTTGCTCAAAATCGAAATTTGGCCAATCACTATCAGAAACCTCCAACATTTCGTACACATCTTCTGCAGGACCCTTCTGATCATCTTCACCACAGTTTAGAATAAAGTTGGTGTTGCAATCACCGTACGGGTTGTTCGGATCAGCCAACATATAACCTTGTGGGCATTCGCAAATTGGTTTTCCATTCTCGAGTCCGTATACACTGTTATACCCACAAGGCCCACTGCCTTTGTCTTCGTCAATGTCCATACATATGTTTAGTGGCCAATATTCAGCAGTAGTCCACCCTGGATTGCCATTGAAACTCTTGGGATGATAATACTGTCTGAAGACTCCATCAATTGAGGTAATTCCCACTCGCTTTTTTTGGGAAAAAATTGTGCGTGCAGTCCAAAATTTGGTTTTAAAGGAGAAATTTGACTGAAAGTGTGAAAAGGGACCTACCATGCCTATTTCTTCATACGTTGGGGACATTTGATATTATTTTAGGTTAGGGGCATATTCCCAACGATTTGAAACGTTGGGGGACCTTTGATGCAATTATCCTAAAAAGAAAAAACAAGAAAAAAGAAAAACATGATTGAAAACTAATCAAATGTACCCCAAAAAAATAAAAAGTAAGAAATATACCCTAAGAAAATAAAAAGTAAGAAAAATGTCATCTTTTCCAAAAACCCAAAATTCAACAATAAATAATAAAAAATAATTCACGGCGTGATATTCAAACTGTTCTTCACTAATTCATGTTAGCGTTGGCTATGATAGGCTCTCCGACGTGGTTCTGTCCACAATTGGTTCACTCAGACTTCAAGTTATCTCATTGCCGCATAATCTGCTCTCCGGTGTGGTCCCCTTGTCACTTCTTTGCAACATTTCATCATTAAATGCTCATATAATCAAGATTCTTGACTTGAGTTTTAATCGGTTCACGGAGATAGTCAAACCAGAGAGCAATGATGGTGCAACGTGTTCGAGTGGGTTGGAAGACTTAAACCTTTACGAGAATCAGATAAATGGCGTGTTTCCAGATTTTTTAACCAATTTTTCTACTTTAATAGTTCTGGATATTTCTGGGAATTTAATTTTTGGTTATTTGCCAAATAATCTTGGGAATTTGATGAATTTAGAGGAATTCAAAATGGGAAATAATTCAATAACGGGTAAAATTCCGGTGAGTGTGAAGAAATGTGAGCTTTTAAGAGAGTTTAATCTCAGAAGTAATCGATTTTCTGGTTTGGTTCCGAATTTTTTTGGGAATATGGCGAACTTAAAAATCCTGTTTCTTGGTGGGAATTCATTTACTGGTTCGATTTCGGTGAGTTTAGGCAGGGCTTACTGGCTGGAATAGTTGGATATGAGTGATAACAAGTTGATCGACAGTGTGCCAGTAGTGGAATTGATGAGGCTTAGAAATTTGAGTACTTTGAATTTGAGTAATAATAGGTTTTCAGATGAAGTGCTGATGAATATTGGAGAATTGAATGGTTTAGAGGTTCTGAATATGAGTGGTTGTGGGTTTTCAGGGATGATTTCGGCGAGCATTGGAAATTTTTTTAAGGTATATTTCTTACTTTTTATTTTTTGGGTACATTTGGTTAGTTTTCAATCATGTTTTTCTTTTTTCTTATTTTTTGTTTTTTTTTGTTTATTTAAAGAGAATGTCAATTTTGTCATAAAGAACCTACCATGCCAAATTTTTCATACGTTGAGGATTTGTGGTGCTATTTTTTTTTTTAGTTTAGGAGCATATCTGTAATGATTTTAAAAAATTGGAGACCTTTCATGCAATTATCCCTATATTTAAACAATATGAAATTTTACCCTTATCAAATTCAACATACCAAATACCTATATGTTTTTATAAGGAAAATTGGCACAAATAGTCCTTCACCTATACTTTAGTGCAAAAATGGTCCCTAACTTTTATTTTTTTGCACAGAATTCCTTGATTTATGTATTTTGATGCACAATTAGTCATTATTTGATGAGAAAGAAAAATATATCCTTAGTTTTAATTAAAATAAATTGTAATTAAATTTCTAACATTTGTAAAATGTGCAAATAGTTTCGGTACATTTGTTAAATAATATTTAATTTAGCATATTAAATATATTATTATAGTCGTGTTAATTAAATTTTTCATAAAAGAAAAATATAAAATTATTGCACTTTAGGTATATGTAATTACTATGTGATGTGAAAAACTTGAATAAAAATTAAGTTAAATAAATAACAAAATGACGTATATAATTTTATAACATTAAACCAATCTTATCATATATTTTTAACATAAAAATAGTAATAAAAATTAATTTATACATTATGTGTTATTTATTTTTGAACGATAATAATAAAATAAGCTCTAATATTTGTAGTTAATAAACAAATAGCTCAATTAAATAAAGATATTTGAGCATCAAGTTTGTGACAAAGTAATTTTTCTTTTTATGTTGTAATGATAAAATTAACGTTTAAATTTTAAATAATATGATTACTTAATAATAAAAAAATAATTTTAATTAATACGTTTGTTAATAATTATGAACTTATATTTTAGTTATTTTATAATAGTTCGTAAAATATACAAAATAATTTTATCAATTTGTTAGTTTCTTTTAATTTTTTTTATAATAAAATAAAAGTATATGACCCATTTGCACTTTTTACAAATGTTAGGAATTCAATTGAAATTTTCTCTAATTAAAAATTAATGCATATTTGTATTTTTGTTATCAAATAAATAAGGATGAATTGCGCACAAAATACATAGGTTAAGGACTTTTGTGTCAAAAAACAAAAGTTAGGGACCATTTCCGTACTGAAGATAAATGTTAGGGACCATTTAAGCCAATTTCCATTTTTATAATTCTATTATGTAATTTTTTTTGAATGAAGGAGCAAGAAGAAGAGTGTTGACTTGAAGGGTTGTTGAAGAGGAAGCTAAGATTATGAATGTCATTCTCAATCTATATTAGTTGAATTGTCATTCCCACGCTCCTGTCCCTATATTTGGTCCTGTAATAATCTATCAAGAAAATCATTTTCACTTAATTAATTTGTTTACAAAAATCAAGAAATAAAACAATAAAAATAATTTCAAAACAAAACCTTGATGACAACCTTTCACCGGTACCCACTACCCCACCCGCCCACCCAACACACACACAAACAAAAAAAAAAACACCCACCCACCTCTAATCTTGCATTAGACAGATGAACAACAAAATTAAGATAACACTAATTAATTAATTAACTTTATTCTTTTTAATTTGTTAAATAACCATGTTGAATTTAAAATTACAAAAATGTCTTTGTTTGTTGGGATAATGAATAGTGCCAAAAGGAAAACTAATCATATGCTTTAGAAGTATTAGTGTTGATTATTTAAAGTCCAAGTGGGAATGAAATTCATCTTTAATTTTTTTAATAAAGTTAATATGTATTTTGATTTATTGAACAATTAAAGTGGTATCGTAGTAGAATCATTACCAATGTCACAATGTTTGCCTGAGTACGAAAAGAAAATGCAAGCTTTGTTATGTTGAAATCTAAAAATTTAGTCAGCAACACTTCAAATGTCACTTATCGAAGAGACGAAACATTGTAGTGCTATGAATCAGTATTTTAAAAAGCGTAAAACGTAATTAATTGTGGAAATCGAGTTTCAAATTTTCGAATCTAGACAAAAGTAATGCGTGACTAAGTATAGAAGCCGCAGCACAAAAGAGTTTTTTAAAACAGTGCTATGAATATTGAAGACATCCTTTTGGACTCAATAAACCTTCGCTACCACTTAAGTTAGTGTTAGATATCATTGTTTTGTGATAAAGTAACATATGTAACTCAGGAACACTCCTTTTTCTTTGGTCCAATTTGTATTTAAGAGATATTTATTATTGGATTGAATTAAGTAGATTTATTTATAAAGCTCCACGTGTATATTTTAATAAACGTTCTTTCATTTTCTTGTAGTTAACTTATTGGCCATAAAATGACACCAAAGCTGACAACTGCCCACCTTCTAAGGGTCATAGTTTGTTGCTTTGCCATATTCATCTATGATGCTTCTCCATCTACAATACCTACCTACCTAACACATGGTCCATACGTGCATGCATGTTGTGTACTCGTATTAATATCAGTGTTCTCAAAATTGGCTCCCAAATTATGTTAGGAAAAATAAAGAGTCAATTGCTACAAGATCAAATCAAAGTCAAGGTGAAAAAAAAAACGTTTTTAAATTCTTTTTTTAAAGGCGAATCTAATAATTTTGAGTTAAATCAATCGGTTCTTAGTGTGAATTGATTAGTTATTGGCTTCTTCTAACATGTCATAATTGTTGATAGTAATATATTACATCGATTAAATATAAAAATAATAACAAATGTATAATGGTTCATACTGTTCTTCTTAAAAAGTTGACGTTTTAAAATAGACAATTTTGACAGCTACCTAACTTTTCTTTTAAAAACTGAAAAATATCACTTTTTGAATCTTTTCACCTATACCTTACTATTATTTTTGAAAAAATGCCTTATTACTTCTTATTAAAGTTAATTCGGGTAACATGTTGTGTTATCGTATGTTAAGGTTTATTAAAAAATCATTGTTTTACAAGGTAACATTTTGTATTACAATTATCTAGTCTGACACGGTTTTTCAGCATCACCAGCGCCTTTTGCCACCAACTGATTTCTCTAAGTGATATATTGTGTTACTATATTACTTGTGTAGTAACATAATATATTATTATGTTATTTGTTGGGTAACATATTAGTTATTTTATATTACCGGCTCCAACTCCTTTCATCGTCAACAGCAGATTCGTAACCTCAAAAACTTAGCGCCACCATCGCCGACGCCCTAAACCACCGCAACCCATTTGCTATAATATTACCAACATAAAATACAATACAACCCATTCACCACTCGCTATCATTATATTACCAACACAAAACATATGGTAATATATTATGTTACCAACATAAAACATGGCATAGCATGTTATCTTACCGTCATCACCTTTGACAACTACCATATCCACAATCACAAAGTCACTGCACCACCACAAAAATCTACTTGAACTCACTGAAGAACCCATGATCACCACCCACCATCATCACGATCATCGAATCTAAATCGCAACACACCCACCATAAACAGATCTTACGAAAATAGATATGAATCACATGCTATCTGAATCAATTGCAAAACCTCGCCCACTACACCACCACTAAACTTCATCGAAAAACTCAACGGTGGCATGAGGATATAGGAGAACAAATGGCAACGAAGAGGAGATTGATGACGATAGGAATAACATAATGTGGTTGTGACGAGAGGAGAACAAATGACAATGGAGAGGAGAAAGAGGTATTTAAAAAAGAAAATATAATTAAGTAAAGATAAAAATCTAATTTTTTTAAAAAAGATGTTTGTCTCAGTTTTTTAAGAGAAAATCAGGTACTAAGCCCAATTCTCACTTTTAAGATTGAACCATACAACTCAATATTATATCAAAACTGATAAAGCTAAACCGAGCAATCGATCTATCTAAAGCCTAAACGGACAGTTGAATTTTAAGATTGGTATTCTCAAATGAGCACCATTTTGTAGGAATATATTAAAGGTAAAATCTTACATCGGTTAACATATGAAAATAATAATGAACATATAAGGATTAAGGGTTTGTGCAACTACTCTTTAATAAGACTGGCATTTAAGATGGAATTTTAAGACTTAATAAAAATTTCTCGATTTTTTATGTAGAACCAAGTTGGTTTACGAATTAGTTTCCATTTTTCCTAATCTTGGAATTAGTTATCTGCGAGGTTATAAGGTTAATAATAAGTACATTTTGTGCACTTATTTGAGGCTTTAAACTAAGTTTTTATTTCTTTATTTTATTAATTTTCTACTTAATTTAGTGCATTATTTATTATATTTCAGTTTTGGACCTGTCTGTAAGAAATTGGAGAAGATTAGACGAAAAGAGCAACAATTTGACAAATATTTCGAAAGTATGAGGATCCAATTGTACTCAATTGAAAGTTGAAAGACCAAATTGGAGATTACAAAAAGTAGGAGGACTAAAATGACCAAGATCCAAAGTTGAAGGACCAAATTGAATGTTATGAAAATATGGAGGGCTAAATCAGATAGAATGAAAAGTCTTCAGGACCAAAACAATCAAAATTCAAAGTTGAAGGACAAAAGTGGCAAATTCAAAAAAATTAAGCTGGGTGATCGCCCAACTTATAGCTAGGCGACCGCCCAGCAATATTTATCAGAAGCAGAACATGAACCAGCCAACCTGGGCGATCGTCTGGGAATTGGCTCAGGCAAAAATCTAGCCTGCATGAATTTTTTCCTTTTATAGACTTCTACTTCAGTTAGGTGACTTTTGGCCTACGATTTTTAGATCTTTTTGGCATATTTTGGGGCACCATTAGGGTAGTATATATATGAGTTATTAACTCATAATAGGTTGTTGAGTTTTTGGGAGAAAAATATAGACGAAAACACATCAAACGGAGATCAATATTGCTCTTTTGAAGAATTCAACGAAGATCAAGATCAATAAATTATTCTTTCAAATTTTATTCTTTGCCGGGTGATGAATTTCATATTTTCTTCTCCTTTTTATTTTCTTATTATTAGTATGCTAAATTAGTTTAATTAGTGCTAGGATTACGATGAAGCTTGTTGTTTAAATTCTTTCATCTTCAGACTTAGTTTTTGATGATTTATTTCAATATAGTTTTAAATAATTAATTTTGATTTATTTGCATCTACAATTATATATGTAGTAATTGTATGATTGTTGTGGTTTGTTTTAGTAATTTGCATCTACAATTATCCATAGAAATTTAATGTATTTGTTTGTATTCACATTCGTCATAGAAATATAATCGAGTCATACATATGAATATGTTTAACTTTATTCGAGAGAAACTGTTGAACAATCTAGGGATATTGATTTTCATAACTGATGTAAATTGTCAAAACCAAGAATCAAGATAGAGGAATTAACAACTATAAGTGGATTCAAAATTCTAGTATTTTTCCTTTTTAAAGTTAAATCAATCTTTCACAGCTTAATCTTTCAATTAATTGAGCCATAATTATTTAATTGTTTTTTGTTTATTATTTTAATTAGTTTTTATATCACAAAATCTCCAATTT
The DNA here is from genome assembly GCA_030279155.1 of Forsythia viridissima. Classification (NCBI taxonomy): domain Eukaryota; kingdom Viridiplantae; phylum Streptophyta; class Magnoliopsida; order Lamiales; family Oleaceae; genus Forsythia; species Forsythia viridissima. The sequence goes on from CM059041.1 coordinate 9,467,038, forward strand.
TTCAAAGTTCATTAGATTCGGTTAAGGTTAATATAATTGCAACTGAATTATCTAAATCTTCGTGGAAACGATACTTGAACTCAACATTCACTTTATTACTTGAGCGATCCGTGCACTTGCGAAATTATTAAAGATATAAAATCGCTGACAATTACCTAAGTCACTATTTTGACAATGTTGATTAAGATGGGGTAAATTAGGGTTGGGCTCTCCAACCTTTTATGCGATCTGGTTATGGGTTCTCAACCTTCAAAAGTGATGTTTTGGTCCTCAACCTATTTAAATTTGTAAATTTGGATCCCAACGAGATGGAAGCCATCAAGTAGACATCAAACCACATGCGACTTTCACATGAATCATAGCTAAATGATAAAACCTATAAATCACTTAACATTTATATGCAATTCAATAGAAAGTCGTGTACGATTTTAACTTTCACGTTGACGATTTTCACCACATGGGAACCCAAATTCATGAATTAAAATAAGTTGGAGATTCAAAACTCCACTTTAGAACGTTGAAGACCCTTAACAACACTACAAAAAAGTTAGAGAGCCCAGTCTTAATTTACCTATTAATAGAACAATAGAATATATGTCAACAATAAACATAATATGGGACATGTATTTAATTTTTTTTTTAATTCTTTAAGTTTGTCGTGTCGAGTACACACAATTTGAAATTTGCTACGTGGATTAAAACTTGCTCAATATTGACATTTCTAAATTGACTGGTGAACTTTATAATGTCTTGCTCAAATTGGTTCATTTGCACCCCACATTTGAACATACACTAATATGAGGAAGTATATTCATTAAAATATCATTTTATGAATTTAAAAAGTCTGAGTATATTTAATATAAATACTTTAAGATTTTATAAAAGTTTTGGACATTCAGTATATAGACTTTTAAAAAGTCTTTATAACTAATGAAGTATTCAAAACGTTAATGACCTTAACGATTTATATACAAATATATACGAACTAACTTTCACAAAAAATAAAAAAATAAAAAAAATAAAATCAATTTGTGAATATTTTCCCTTCGGTATTCTCTTCCCTCTTAATTTTTTCGAACCCTAGAACCAAGATAAGATAAAATAAAAATATCAATATTTTTCTCTCTTCAACATGTTTTTTTTTTTTTTTTTTTTTTTAATATTATCCTTTCCATTTTTCTCTCTCTTCTTTCTCATCGTTTCTCCACTTTCTTTTATAAAAACAAAAAAGAAGATCATTTGTAATTAAATTTCTTATATGTTTAATCTCGCCCTCTCTTTTTTATCATCGTTTTCCCACTTTTTCTAAGAAAAAAGATCAAATTGTAATTTAAATTTTATTAAAAAAATAGATTAATGAAAAGATCGTTTCCCCACTTTTTCTTATTATGTATTTGTTGGTTGTTTAGTTTCTAAGTTTTATAGGTTTGGACATATTCAAAATGTAATGAAATGTTTTAATTTTTTTTTTTTTTTTAATTTCGATTATTTGTTTATCCAATTGAGGTGATTTATATATTTTTAAAAAATATTTTTATTGGTATGAGAAATATACTTTTGTTATTATGTGTCCTGGATCATTTGTTCATGCAAGTTGTGGTTCATACTAGTATTACTTTTTACGGCAAAAATAAATAATTCAATAAAACAAGAATGTGCAAATACGTTATATAGGCATATAGTTTTGTATACAATTTTTTTTCCCCCTAAAATGAAAGTTTGTACAAAATCAAATGAAATTTTATAAAAGTCTTCGAAAGAAAGTTTATAGAAGTCTATGAATTTTTTTTCATAAATTCTATAAAAATCTATAAGAATCTGTCATTTAAAATAAGTTTATTTTGCAGCTCTTAATCAAGATATTTGAGAAATTAGTAAACTTTGACAGTCATAGTTCTCAAAACACAAAGTAAACATATTCCACCTTACAAAGTAAATGCACTTAGAATCAACAAATTTAAGAATTTTATCAGTTCCTATCGAAAAAACTTGCTGAAAATTATAGTGCAACTCCCGTGTTTGACTTTTCCAAGAGAGTGCAAACTTCTACTAACACTAACACATTTTTAATCATAACAACTAGCAGCATGCCACAAAGATATTCATATCTTTCCTAATCGATATCATCGCCTTTTATAATTAAAAAGACACATTGTTAACAACATTTTTCACGTTTGACTTCAAGTAGTTAGCTGAACTTGCTCTACCTTTAGGACAATTTTGTTTGACGTGCACATATTGTCCATACTTGATAGGGGTTGGTCTTCCATCAAATTTCTTCAAAGTTATAATTGACACTTGTCACATCTGCTTCCAACGACTTGATTCTCCAATACCATTGTTGCGAATTGAGACCAATTTCTTGATTCACCCATATGATATTCGTTCAGAGAAAATATTAAAAACAAAAAATATAAAAAGTTAGAAAAAAAATTATAGACAGTCAAAGACAAAAATATTCAATCATGTAAAAAATTATGACAATCATATATAACTTCTCTCTAACTAAAACCCTCAAATATCTTAGAAAATGTTTTACCACACCCACAATATTTTATTCTGTGTATAATCACAAAGAGAAAAATAAATTTCATTGGATGCTAGACCTAATTTTTCGGCCTCTATATCAAGTACTAAATACATTTGCAAATCACGTCAATATATAATGAGCTAATTAATTAATTTTTGACAATTTCCCAACAAAACATTCAATAACTCAAATTTAATCATTTAGTACCTAATTATGAAATCTATAAAAATTAAAGATTTTTTTTTTGACCCGGCATGTATTAAAATTCGAACAAATTAAACATTGAGCACTCAATTTGTAAAGAATTAAACTGTATTTTGCTTTGTAATTTGGTCAAAGGGGTTTTCATAAGCGGAATTGTTTAACCATGGAAAGAAAACATTATTAACTTTAATGTAGGGAATTATGTATTACTTTTTGCTGCAAAATATGGGTTTTAATTAACTTTATGGACCATTAATTAGTGGGTCTTGTAATTAATGAATTACATAATGAGTTGGAAAGTCATGTATTATGTTGGATAATTAATGTTGTATGACTAGAAAATGAACAAGGGAATTGACACAAGTCTTGAAATATTCTTTACTATAAGTATTAATTAACGGTGTCTCCTTTTCCATCAATTGATAATACTTCATATGGGAAAAAGAGAGAAATATTATAATTTTTTGAGTAAATTTCACTCACAATTTTTAAGTGTGTAACAATTTTAATCACATTCAATTTTATTCGAATCTATAATTCTCAACCTTTATTAATTTGCACGTATGGTCACTTTTGATAATTTTGCCCCTACCTTAAATAAATTAAAATAGTAAAAATAAAATAAAAAAATTGAAGTTAGGTCTCTAATTTAATTAAAAGTGCAAAATAGTCTCTTCACGTTCTATTATTTAAAAAATTATAAAAAAAAGTTCTTCTTCCTCACCTTATTTCAAAAAATTAAATTTTTTTTCCTTCTTCTCCACACCACGGGGGGTGGGAAAGAAGAACTTTTTTTTTTTTTTTTATATAATTTTTTAAATAATAGAATGTGAAGAGACTTTTTACTCTTGTTAAATTGGTCAAATTTAGGCTATGAGTTTGACTTTTTTTAACTAAAGAACATTTGGATGAAATTCATCTAGAGTCTAGAAGTTATTTTGGCGCATATATATTGAGGGACAGATGTGTGAGATTAGAAGGTTTGAGACTTGATGACACATTTTTTATTATTTTAAGTGAAAAATTGTAAAAAATAAAAGGTTCACGATTTATTTGTATTTTTAAAGAAGTTAGGGACCCCAACTGTAATTTTTTGATTATGTTTTTCCCTTTTTACTATTTAATTTATTTAAGTTATAAGCAAAATCGTAAAAAAGAACCATCTATGGGAATTAATGAAATGTAGGGAATAATACGTGCAAATAAAATTGAATGAGGACGAAATTTTTACAAACCTAAAAGAATTAGGACTGTAAATATAATTTACCCTCATTTTTTATAACTGAAAGGCTTATAAATAGATATTCTCCACTAGAATGTAACATCCCAACTCAATTGTTAAAAATATTTTACACTCTTGTATTCTCTTTTTCTTCAATTGTTCTAGAACGTTCACGTTTACTCCGATTGAATAGAGTGCACTAATTTATTGTCCCAATTGCATATTAATCTTCAACATTTAAGCGCGGGAAGTTGATACTTAAATTTCTCTTATAATTAGACAAATTATCAAATTCTTGTTAAATTTTCACCCGACTCTTGTGAAAATATATTTCGCTTCAAGTTTTTAGCCACAGTGCGAATTGAGAATTAAAACTTAGTTTCATAAAGTTGAAGACCACGTGATGATTTTAATAGAAATTTTGACTTTTTGACCGATAAATGCAATTATAATGCAATATTTTTGAGGACCAGTTTGCTCATTCTCAAAGGTTGGGGAGTATTGTTTTTTATTTTAAGAGTTTATATTCTTTCTTTCTCAAATCTTCTTGTTGTATAATTTTTTTTGCATTATAAATGGTTGAGAAAAGTGCATCGGATAAAAATAAATAAAAGTAAAAAGACAAGTAAAGAAAAAAGAGACTTCACACATTACCGACAGTTGTTAAAGCATAATGGCATATGCTGTATGGTAAATGGACCCACCTGATCGTCTCATATGCACCACTATGTATTACCAATAGGGACAATACACGTGGCCTTGTGCCCTCATTCCCCCCCCCCCCCCCCCCCCCCCCCTGGTAGACATAGTGGTGATAGAGGTCAGGTCCGATTCGGTTTGATAATTAAAGTTTTCAAATTTATCATATTTCTAACAACTATTTTTATTCTCATTATTTGAAATAAAACAATAATCTAAAAAATCATAATTTTAAAACCTTAATCTATTCTAAAATAATAATATATCAAGTTTTGAATACATAGTTTCTATACAAAATAACAAATATAGAAATAAAATATTTTTTTATGGGGCTAACTTTTGAGAAAAAAAATTAAAAAACAATAAGGTCGATACGGTTCGACTCTTCAATTTTGAGTCTAGAATCGCTAGATAATAAACTTCCAAACACGAGTTCAATCATTTAAAAAACCGCTACTAAAACTACACAAAGCCGCTCCACTCATAAACGTCCAAAACTGGTACTTTAAAAATACCTCATTGTTGGTCCCAAAGGATCCCAACCAGCACCAAGAACATACAAGAAAGTGAGTAAAAACGATAACAACACGAGGATTTGTTTTGCCCTAAAAAAGGGCCCGGATGTTCGGTCAAAAGACCTACTCACCCGTTGAGCATCCACTGAAGGATAACGCTCAAGCACTAAGCATCAACCATAGAACAACGGCAAAGAACCAGTGTTTACAGATTTACAGAATACAACTCTCAATAATCAACCCTCATAAGCCTATACTAAAAATACACCAAGTAAATGAATCTGTAACCCACAGGTTACTGTTCACCAGAAATCACCAGAAACCAACCCTTCCTAAGTTCTTATTCACTCAGAATGCTCTGTAAACCAACGGTTTACAGAGTCAAAGAAACTCAAAAAGAAGAGAAGAAGAAGATGAATCGCAGAACTCAGAGAGAGAGAGAGTATTCAGTATCATCCACACAAAAACCACAGAAAACGTACAATGTACACTATCAGCCCAAGAGTCAGTTGAGAAGCCTCCAGAAGATTGATCACAATCGTCCAATCCTCCATGTGTCAGCATCTGGACACACCACCAGATGAATTGTAGTCGTTAATTCATCAGATGCGACTTAAGGCATTGGACTTGGGCTTCATCAGACCAGAATATAAATTGGGCTTGAAATGTTTATTGGGCCAAATGGGCAGCAATCCTAACATTCTCCACCTTGCTGTCTATTTGGTCATACCAGTAGTGCTTGAGGCTTCCATCTTCAGTTTCATTTGCTCACGGTACCTGCAAGAAAGAGACTAGTTTAGCCACTGTCCATATTCAACAAAGCTAAACAATTTTTGAATCTATTTAGGGGTAAGACTTTTGTTCCCATATCTGCTGGGTTAACCAGAGTTGAGATTTTATCCAACTTGATTATCTCCTTTTCAATTACATCCCTTATGAAATGAAATTTTACCTCAATGTGTTTTGTCCTGTCATGAAAGACAGGATTCTTACTTAAGTGAATGGCACTTTGACTGTCAGAGTAAAGAACAATATGATTATTGATAAATCCTAGTTCACTAAGTAAGCCTTTTAACCAAATACCTTCCTTGATTGCATCTGTTGCAGCAATGTATTCGGCCTCAGTGGAAGAGAGGGCAACCACTTTCTGAAGTTGGGATTTCCAACTTATACAGCTATCATTTATTGAAAAAATATAAGCAGAAGTAGACTTTCTGTTATCTCTGTCACCAGCAAAGTCAGAGTCTACAAAGCCACATAAAGAAATTCCCTCTTTCCCCTTTTTAAATTCTAAGCCTAAGCTAGCAGATCCTTTTAAATATCGAAATAACCATTTCATTGCTTCCCAGTGATATTCACCAGGATTACTCATAAACCTGCTTAAGATACTTACAGCATGAGCAATATCAGGTCTTGTACAAACCATTAAGTACATGATAGAACCTACAGCATTAGCATAAGGTACCATTTCCATCCTTTTTAATTCTTCTTCAGAATTAGGTGATTGATCAGAGGAGAGTTTGAAATGATTAGATAAAGGTAAGGTAACAGACTTAGCTTCATGCATTCTGAATCTTTCAAGCAATTTTAAAATATAAGAGGATTGATTCAGAAATAAAGAATTTAAGCTTCTATTCCTATTGATTTCCATACCAAGGATTTTTCTAGCAGGGCCTAGATTTTTCATTTCAAATTCATTACTCAACTTCTGTTTTACAAGTTGAATTTCTTTCCTATCAGAACCAGCAAGAAGCATATCATCAACATATAAAAGCAAATAAATGGAATCAGAATCACCATTACCTTGATAATAAAAACAGGGATCATAACTATTTTTATTAAAACCAATGCTTTGTATATAGGAATCAAACTTCTTATACCATTGCCTAGGGGCTTGCTTTAAACCGTATAAAGACTTCTTAAGGAGGCAAACTAAGTCACCCTTCCCAGGTTTCTCAAACCCCTCAGGTTGAGACATGAAAATAGTTTCATCTAACTCCCCATGTAAAAAGGCAGTTTTTACATCCAGCTGGTCTAATTCCCAGTTATACTGAACCACTAAGGCAAGCAGAATTCTAATAGAGGTGTATTTGACTACAGGAGAGAAGATCTCATTGTAATCAATACCCTCCCTTTGAGTGAAACCCTTTGCAACTAATCTGGCCTTATATCTAGGAGCCCCAAGATTAGAGTCCCCCTCTTTTAATTTGTATAGCCACTTACAGTCAACAATCTTTTGGAGCTTAGGTCTAGGCACTAAGGTCCAGGTGGAATTACTTTCTAAGGATTTCATTTCATCTTTCATTGCTGAAAACCATTGTTTAGAATCCTTACAAGTCATGGCTTCCTTAAAAGAGGCAGGTTCACTTCCCATAGAAGATTGAGCAGAGAGGATTAAGGCAAAGTCAGTGTCAGCTAATCTTGAAGGAAGTCTAATATTAGTCCTTCTTTCCCTATCTCTAGCAAGTTGATAATCAGATAGGTCAGGAGAATCATTTTCTTCAACAGCTTGAAGATCATCAACTGGGTTCTCAGTTTCTGTTTCAACAGGATTATCAAACTGAGTTTCATTTTCAGCAAGCTCTACCTCAATCTGATGAGGAGTTGGGGGACTTGTTTGGACAGAGTTATCAACTTCACTTTCAGAATTAGACAATTTCAGACAGGGCATTATTGCTTCATTGAAGACAACATTTCTACTGACAATGACTTTAAAACCTCTAAGTTCTCTCACCCATAATCTATAGCCTTTTGTCCCAATCCCATAGCCTAAGAAAACACATTTCAGGGCCTTAGGTTCAAGTTTTCCACCATCTTGATGTGCATAAGCTGCACATCCAAAGGTTTTAAGGAAGGAATAATCAGGAGTATGACCTTTCCAAACAGATTCAGGAGACTTATCTTTTAGAGCACTAGAAGGACTCAGATTTATGAGATAAGAAGCTGTCATTACAGCCTCCCCCCAAAACAGCTTAGGAAGACCAGAACTATGAAGCATGCACCTAACCTTATTCAGGATAGTTCTATTCATTCTCTCAGCAATGCCATTTTGCTGAGGAGTATAGGTAGAAGTTCTATGCCTAAGAATTCCAAAGTCTTTACAGAAGGAATCAAACTCAAAATTACAGAATTCCAAACCATTATCAGTTCTTAAAACCTTTATCTTCTTGTTAGTTTGGTTTTCAATTAGAGTTTTCCAATCTTTAAAGATTTGAAAAGTCTCAGACTTTGATTTTAGAAGAAAGGTCCATACCTTTCTTGAAAAATCATCAACAATTAGAAAATAGAACCTAAATCCAGAGAAGGTATTAATTGGGGCAGGCCCCCAGAGATCAGCATGCAGGTATTCAAGTATTGAAGTTGACTTGTGTGTTCCAGTTTTAAATGGTAATCTGTTTTGTTTACCAATTACACATTGTTCACAAAAGGATAATTTTTCAATCTTGTCCTTACCAAATACCCCTTCATTCTTTAAAGATTTCAGGCCTTTATCACTGATATGACCAAGTCTTTTGTGCCATAAATCAGACTTGTCATTATCAGTGGTAATGGCTGTAAGGCTATGTCCCACTAAAGGTATAGCCTTCAAAGTATAAAGTCCATTTTCCTTTGGGGTATTTAGGATTTCAAGATTTCCCTTAAAAATTTTTGTTTTTCCATTTGATAAAACAATGTTGTACTTTTGGTCATCTAAAATTCCTAAAGAAATCAAGTTTCTTTGAAGATCAGGCACATATCTGATTTTTTCCAAAATCAAAAGGTTATTGTTTTCCAATTTTAAAACAATTTTACCAATTCCTTTTATTTTGCAACAGACATCATTTTCCATAGTTACCTGCCCTCCATTTACCTCTAGGAATTCAGAGAACCAATTTTTGACAGGACACATATGGAAGGAACAACCAGAGTCAAGAATCCAATCTTGATGACTGGTCAAAGGGGAGGACACAAACACCAGACCATCAGCAACTGCAGCCTCATTATAAGCCACTGCAGCTGCACCCTCAACCTCACCCTTTTCTTTTAACTCAGCTATCCTCTTATAACAGTCTTTTATGAAATGACCAGTTTTTCCACAGAAATAGCATTTTTTCCCTTTAGCATTAGACTTAGCCTTAGACTTAGTCTTACCCTTTTCAGAATGGCCCTTCTTACTGTTATGGTGAGACTTACTATTGGTATTAGGTCTAAACTGGTTTTTACCTTTAACCATTAGACTTTCTCCTATTACCTGTTCTTTATGATCACTCATAAACTCTAATTCCTTATTTCTCAGGCAATTGAAGATAATATCAACAGTAAGGTTCTCTCTACCATATTCTAAGGCATTTTTAATGTCTTTGTATTTCTCACTTAAAGAATTTAGAAGGGCAACCACTTTCTGATCTTCAGATAAGATTTCACTACAGTTGGCTAGGTCTTTTACAATCTTACTAAATCTGTCAAGATTAACATCAAGACTCAGGGACTGGTCAAACTTAAAACCATAATACTGTTTTAAGAGATAGCACTTATTTGGCAGGGTCCTAGACATATAGAGGGACTCAAGCTTAGTCCAAAGGGCAACAGCAGTGGTAGTATCACCTACTTGTCTAAGGACATTATCAGATAGATGGAGAAAGATGGAACTCCATGCTATCTCATCCATCTCCTGTTTCTTGATATCATCAAGATCCTCAGGCCAAGACTCATCTAAGGCCTTAGCACACCTTTGCTGTAATAATACAGCTTTCATTTTCTGGCGCCAGAGACTGAAGTCTCCAGTGCCAGACCAGACTTCTACCTCAAACTTATTTGGTGACATTTTAATCAAAAAACTTTCACAAACAGAAATTTTGAAAAACAAGTATTGATTTGTTAAAAAAGCAAAAAATACAGCTATATCACTTATATAATCACTTTTTCAGAAAACGAGTGAACACAAATCAAGAAACATCCAACGTACAATAACTCTGATTCATGCAACAATTTAGTTAGAGTAAAGAAAAGTTAACAACAAACTTTAACAGTTCTTCAGAACACTAAGCCTTGCCAAACAGAGCCTCAGATTCTAAGATCCTCGCAGGAGATCTTAGACAAAGGATATTAGGCGGTTTCTGTGTTTCTGAACTATCAAGATAACTGCTTATTCTAAGGGAGTATGACAGAGTTTAGGGATGTTACCAGAGTTTCTCAAAATAAATGAGAGGAAGCAGAAAAAGTAACCAAGAAACCCTTCCAGAGGAGAAGATTTACTTTCGAGTGGGTTTACACCAAGTGAACAAGGAATCCAGAACCCAGAATGTACTGGCTTAAGATTTTCACCAAGAGAATCAAAGATTTTCAGATTTTCACCAAGAACTCTTTTCGATCTACCAAGGATCTTGAAGGTTTATACCCAAAAATTAGGGATTCCGGCTCTGATACCACTGTTGGTCCCAAAGGATCCCAACCAGCACCAAGAACATACAAGAAAGTAAGTAAAAACGATAACAACACGAGGATTTGTTTTGCCCTAAAAAAGGGCCCGGATGTTCGGTCAAAAGACCTACTCACCCGTTGAGCATCCACTGAAGGATAACGCTCAAGCACTAAGCATCAACCATAGAACAACGGCAAAGAACCAGTGTTTACAGATTTACAGAATACAACTCTCAATAATCAACCCTCATAAGCCTATACTAAAAATACACCAAGTAAATGAATCTGTAACCCACAGGTTACTGTTCACCAGAAATCACCAGAAACCAACCCTTCCTAAGTTCTTATTCACTCAGAATGCTCTGTAAACCAACGGTTTACAGAGTCAAAGAAACTCAAAAAGAAGAGAAGAAGAAGATGAATCGCAGAACTCAGAGAGAGAGAGAGTATTCAGTATCATCCACACAAAAACCACAGAAAACGTACAATGTACACTATCAGCCCAAGAGTCAGTTGAGAAGCCTCCAGAAGATTGATCACAATCGTCTAATCCTCCATGTGTCAGCATCTGGACACACCACCAGATGAATTGTAGTCGTTAATTCATCAGATGCGACTTAAGGCATTGGACTTGGGCTTCATCAGACCAGAATATAAATTGGGCTTGAAATGTTTATTGGGCCAAATGGGCAGCAATCCTAACACTCATAATTAGTATTCCAAGACTCCCAAGCAGGTCCTAAGTAGACATGTCAATCAGGTGTGGTCGAAGGAGGGAAATTGAGGGGAAAAAGTATTAAAATGGGGTTAAAAAAATATATTTTGAATTCTTTCCTAGACTTTTATTTTATGTATTTATTTTATGTTTTTAGCAAAGAAAACTAACAAATTCTGGTCCATTTATTTATTTCTGTAGTTAACTTTTTTTTTTACTGAAGTTGAAAATTAGTTTTCAATGTCAATTTTAAAATAACAAAACTTTTTTAGTTATTTATTTGTGATCAAAATGTATTCTTGTGTAAAGATTATGAAAATGTTTGAAAGTGTTCAGAAAAAATATCAAACCCTTTTTAATTGATAGAGGGTTGTCTATTTATAGATAACAATTACATATATAACCCGGTCGGGTGATTACATATCTAATAAGTTGAGTAACTCTAAAATTAACCGACTACAAAAAAATGAACTATTTGACCTCCTGAAACATGACACGCTCGACCGATTAGATTAAAAACACGACCGGCATTAGTAGACCCCCCCCTCCCTCCCTCCCAAGCTTATAAAATCTTATATCTTGAGAGTAATCTAAAATTGGATATCTTATCAATCTACATGGTTGCCTTACATGGTTGGCTTCTCTTTAACTTTGTAGACTACATGTCTATTCACATTGTACTTTCGTGACTGTCTTCATTAATGACTCGCGTGTTCCCTAGGTTTATAGCTGTCAAGAAGATGGCGTTGACGTCCTGGGGGAAACATGCCCTCATGATGTCATTGTGCAGCCTTTTCAGTTTTCAAAAATATCACATATATATACATTCGAAATTCGTATTTTTCTCATTCCCTTCCCACAAAACTTCTTTCTTCAGGCCTTCTCACATTCATATAGTATCTATATTTCACGAATGTTATCAATTTGGAAAGCTCCTCAGATGAACAAGAATTTGTCTCTCTATCTATAAGAAATAGAATTTTCTTTTAATTCCTTGGAATCTATCGAATCCCTTGGGCCACCATATAGTTCATCGCTAGAAGTGAATAGCTTTCCTTTGACTGCCGACCAGACCTCCCGACTAATAACACCCGGTAGGTCTTTAATTTTAATGTTATTCTCTCTTCTGTTTTAGGATCTGGTGCTTCTTCTCTTTCTCCCTTTTGTTCTTTTTTTTTAAGGAGACCGTTTTCTAAACGTTTTCTAGCCTCAATATCTCGTCTTGGCAACAATGGTTGTACGACGTCTTAGAAACGATAGAGTTGATTGGTGGAATCAGACTCCGATGAACGATCGTACAAGCCCTGCTCTTCACAACATTCCAAAACACCCAAGTACATATATCGAAACGACCTTTAAACGCACAGTCGACTACTTTTTCCTTAGTTAAAATCATATTTATAGGGCTCCAGAGTCGACCGAATATCTACCAATTGGCCGACTGGGAGAAGTAGCAATTTATCAAGATAGCCTCAAGGCTGGTCTTAGATTTCCACTTCACCCATTCCTAGTAGAATTTTTCTGTACTTTTAGTCTTTTTGCCGGTCAGCTGGTACCAAATGTATTGAGGATGTTAAATTATTATCTCATTGTCTGCCTACGACATGGTCTAGAGCCGTCAGTCGACATTTTTTTGCATGCTTTTTGAAATGAAGTTGTTAGATCGTTATGATTGTTACACGGTCTTCTCCCACGGTGGCCGAGGACTTCCCACGCATGAGCACTTTAGGATACCAAATTGCCCTACTTCCAACAGTGGGTAAAAAAATAGGTATTTCTTTGTTAAGCCGGTCAATGGTATGTTTGCCTTCCCAGTTGACTGAAATGTTCTCCTACTTGAAGACTTTAACTCAACACGTATTCTTACTAAACCAGAAATGGACTTCTTAATAATTTTACGGGCGATTGAACCACTTGGTAATTCAATGAATGATGTGTTGACAGATGATGCGGTAGGAAAAAAATTTCTTTTGGGTAGTCTAGAATAATTAGTATCATGTGATATGGCTTATTATATGTATGCTTTATCAGATATGTCTGCAGACAAGTTCAATGAAGATTTTTTGGAAGAGCTAGTTAGGAAGAATGCTCAGGGTCAGAGAAAAAGACACAGAGATAGGTCTTCTGCTGATCCTCCATCTTCTGATGTCATACCCTCGGCTGATCAATAAGAACCCATCCAAGTGGATTCCTCACCACTTACTCAAACCGTGACTCTTCCAACTGCCACCCCAGAAGTCACTCGATCTCGTCCTACTCGATCGTCCACTAATAATAGGCCTACTTGCAACCTACGACGTCCGACTGAGAAGGTGACGGAAGATTGTCAATTCATATCTTGTTGCTTGGATTGGGAGGTGATCGAGGCAAGAAAAGACAAATCTCGTGAAAGCCTGGAGTGGTTAATTAAGGTGGAAGAGCAACGGGTACACATCTCGTCATGCCTTTTGTCAACATTATATCTTTTCTTCTTTTTCTTTTCTTATGATCTTGCTTTTTATGACATATTATCTCTCTTCGCCATACTGCCTTTCGCAAGATTCGTGATCAGTTTGAAAAGATTGAACAAACCAGTCGTGCTCTTGAAGAGAGAAGTAGGGATCTACGTGATTGTCGTAGAGTTTTATTGGAAAAAACAGATTTGATTGCTGATCGTGAAGCTCGGGTGGCTGAGCTTGAGAGACTTTTACAAGAGCGAGAGAATCTTCTACAGCAAATAAGCAACAAAGTTTAAATGCTGGAAGAGTTGATCGATCGTATTTCTCAAGAGATAGTCTCGAAGGAAAAAACTGTAGTGATGGAATTTAAAGAGAGCGAAGAATACATGACGATCGTAGGCATGGTGGGGGTCCGTGGTTGGGACATGGCCTATAGAAAGAGTTGTAAATGGCTTTCAGAACGATTCTCCAATACCGACTTTGCTGGCGCCCCTTTCATGCCATCAGTAGATGACGAGGATGTCAATGACGAAGCTTCTTGATGTTCCATATTCTTTATAACTATTTTAGTTAGAACAAAGGATTTTCAAAACATTTTTGTTACTTTCTGTTATTCGAGTGGAGAGGTGGTTTATCCTCGCCCGAATCTGAATGTTTTCTTTCTGTCAAGAAGACATTATCTTTCTTTTGAAGTAGACATATTGACATATCCATGTAGTCAAATATTTTTTACTCGAAGTAGACCAATCTTGACTGGCTGAATTTCCATGACTATAGTCAAATATGACCGTAGTCGAGTTTTTTGGTTAGTCGATCATAATCGCTTGATTATCATGACCGTAGTTCGATCATCATCAAGTTGCGCACGTGCGACTATTTTTTATTTAACACTTAGAAAAAATAGTAGTTGGTAAATTCACTCTAATTTTTGGCCGTAGCCACAATATGTTTCTTTACCTCTTTCCATATTCGCGAATTTGATAGTATGGGATGTTCAGTGTTGCTCTCAGCTTCTATCTACTTGATCTCGAGCCTTGTAAAACAAAAGAAATTCATGGTTGGGAGAAATCAGGGGTCGTACCCGATTTGGTCAGATTATGAACTATATCCTTAGCGTCCTCATCATTTGTCCTTCCCACTAGGGTCGAGCTTGCCTGGTTGATGTCCTACCACTGAAGCATTTCTGTGAACTAGGTCCCATTTCTCAAACTTTCGAGGCTTCACCATCCAATCGAAATATGCAGCTGTTCTCCACTTGTAAGTAACCATTTTTGCGAATGCTTTCTATCTTACCCCCTCTAGCAAGTCGAGCTTAGATTTATGTAACTCGATGTCAACTTGCTGGACCATTATGAGTGGTTTTGGCTCGATCACTTCGGGTGGCACTACTGCTTCCAATCCAAAACACAATATGTATGGCGTTTTCTTGGTCGATTCTCTAGGAGTGGTGTGATATTCCCATAGTACATTCGAAATTTCTTCTGCCCATTGTCCTTTACATTATTCCATCCTGGTTCATATGTCCCATAGGATAGTCCGATTAGTAACTTTGACCTGACCATTCACTCTAGGATGGGCGGTCGACGTCTTTCTCAGCTCTATCTTGTAACTCGCACAAAATTTTTCAAACTCTCGATTATAAGTTTGTTTTCTGTTGTTAGATATTATTACTCGTGGTATCTCGAACCTGCAGATGATTTTTTTCCATATGAAACTTTGTATTTTCTTGGTTGTTATGGTCGTAAGTGGTTCTGTCTCTACCCACTTAGTGAAATAGTCGATTGCTACCACTAGGAATTTCCTCTGTTGGCTGGCCATCGAAATTGGTCCTAACAGATCGATATCCCACTGATAAAAATGACATATACCAAAAACTACATTATGATACTCGATCGGCACGTGAATAAGTTTGGCATGTCTCTGGCATGCGTCGCATTTTTGGACCAGTTTTTTCGCATCCGTCTTCATGGTTGGCCAATAATACCCCGACCGGACGGCTTTAAAGGCCATCATATTCGCCCCTTGGTGGTTCCTGCACATCCCTAAATGTATTTATGTGAGTATGACAAATCCTCTATTAGCATCAATGCATTTTAGATATGGCATCGAAATTTCTTTCTTGAACAAATGATTGTTAATGATTGTGAACCCATCCGCCCTTATCCTCAATCTTCTTACCTCAATTGGATTAGTAGGTTGGACTCCCTCAGATAAATAAGACTGCAGAGGGTCCATCTAGGTGGGCAGATCTTCGATTTCTCCTACCTCAATTACAGTTATGAAACTGGGTCGGGAGAGTGTTTGCACTGGCGATGCACCTGGCCGATTTTTAGGACATGCAGAACTAAGTCGAGACAACGCGTCAGCTCACGTATTGTCCGTCCGAGCAATCTTCACAATTTTGAATTCTAGAAACATTTTTGTAAATCTCTGGTCCTCATTAAATATGCAGCCATACGATCATCTTTTGTCTCAAATTCTACCTGAATCTGCCCAACTACCAATTGGGAGTCGCTGTTTACTTTAATCGACCGAGCTTCCATATTCAAGAAATATTGTAGCCCGAGTATGACTGCTTCGTATTCAGCATCATTTTTGGTAACCTTAAATTCGAATCTTAACGAATATCTCATTTCTTCTCTGTTGGGTTTTATCAGTATGATTCCTGTGCATGACCCCTATTTATTAGAAGATCCATCTACAAACAATTCCCACAGAGGATTTTCTTTGGAAATGCCTATAGGTCTGTCCTTTTAACAATAAAGTCAGCTAAGGCCTGTCCTTTTATGGATGATCAAGGCTTGAACTCTAAGTCATACTCTCCAAACTCTACAGCCCATTTCATCAATCGATTGGATGTTTTGGGACGGTGAAGAATTTGTTTCAAAAGTTGATTTGTTAAGACCTCAATTGGATATGCCTAAAAATATAGTCTTAATTTTTTTGCAGTTATGATAAGGGCTAGGACCAGCTGCTCTGCTAAATTGTAACGAGATTCAGCATCTTTCAAAACATGACTCACATAGTAGATCGGCTGTTCTACATTTTCATCTAATCTTATAAGGATAGAGCTGACTGCATGTGGAGACACGACCAGGTACAACCTCAATGTTTCTCCAATAACTGGTCTACTCAAGATGGGCGGATGTTGGAGTAATGCCCTCAATTCTACCACTGACTCTTCACATTTGATTGTCCATTCAAAATCATTACTCTTCTTAATGGCTTTAAAGAATGGTTGACACCTATCAGCTGCTCGAGACATAAATCGATTTAAGGCTGCCACTCTATCAGTGAGTCTATGTACTTCTTTTTTATTCTTTGGGCTTGTCATATCAATAATCGCTCAAATTTTATTGAGATTGACCTCTATTCCTCTTTGGATTACCATGAAGCCCAAGAATGTACCTGCAATTGTGCCAAAAGTACATTTTTCGGTATTGAACTTTAGTTGACTTTGTCTTGCCACTCGGAAAATCTCCCTCAAAACTTCTACATGCTCTTCTTCTTGGTCACTATAGACAACCATATCATCAACATACACCTCTATCTTTCGACCGACTAGACTCCCAAAAACCTTGGTGACCATGTGCTGGTATGTGGCCCCAGCGTTATTCAACCCAAACGGCATGGCTGTATAACAAAACGTCCCAAAGTTTGTTATGAAGGCCATTTTCTCAGCGTCTTCTGGCGCTAATGAGATTTGATGGTACCTCGAAAATGCATCTAGAAAATTGAATCTCTTCTTTTCGAATGTAGCATCTATTAGCGCGTCGATTCTCGGTAAAGGAAAACAATCCTTGGGGCATGCTTTGTTTAGGTCAGTAAAACTCTTCTTTTATGGTTTGTTGTCTCTCGGGCGCGAACTGTCTCTTCCGTTGCTACACAGGTTTATGCCCAGCCATGTTGTTTAATCAATGTTGGGCAATCGAGGGGTCAATACCCGGGAGGTCATCAGTGCTCCAGGTGAACACATCAATATTTTCTCGAAGCATGTTTAGAATTTTTCCCTGTCTTCTTTACTCAGAGATCGGCCAATTGTAACTTTTTTGTTTTCTTCCAATTCTACCACCTCGACCTCCTCTGTTGGCTCAAAACGGTGTGTCTGCTGACATTCATCTTTCTCAATTGTTAATACAATCAGGTTAGCTTCAGTTCGTATGCTGTCCACGTAGTATCTTCTGGAAATTAACTGATCTACTCTGACTACCCCAATTCTTCGACTCGTTGAGAATTTTATTGCTTGATGTTGAGTGGATATGATGGCTTTGACCGAGTTAATTATCGGGCGTGCATAGATAGAGTTATAAGCCATAGGCGTCTGCACTATCAGAAAATGAGTTATCAATGTCACACAATATGGATGTTTTCCCAACACGATTGAGAGATCTATCACTCATTTGATATCAACATTCCTTTTCCAAATCCTTGTAAGGGAGTATTTATGGATTCCAGTCGGTCGGTTAGTATTTTTAATACTTTGAAGGCCTCCCAACTTAACACATTAGTAGCACTGCCTGTATCTACTAGCACATGTTTTACATCAAAGTCTACTATATCGCCCGTAATCACTAGTGCATCATCGTGTGGGAATGACACACCTGTCGATGAAGGTTATTGACTGGCCGAACCTCTTTGATACACCAATTGAGTTTACCCGCAGTGACCGCGCATAAACTTTTTTAGGATTTTTCGAATCTCCTCCCACAGCTGATCCTCCAACAATGATGTGTATCACTCATGCTCTCTGCTTTCTTCCCTCTTCTTTTCCTATTTTTTTGGGTTGTCGGCATGTTTTTTTACAAAATGCTTTAATTGTCCCTCGGAAATCAACCTCTCGATTTCATTTCGTAACGTCCGACACTGATCGGTAGTGTGACCATGATCCTTGTGAAACTCACATCTGCGATTAGGGTCTCGAATAGAAGGATCGGACCTCAATCTCTCTAGCCATTGTACCTCTTTTAACGTGCTTATCTCACAGAATATAGTGGACAACTGGATCTGAGATATTGTATTAATTGTCTCTGCCCTCGGATGATATCTGTACTCAGCCGTGCCACGAGTGTTTTGCTTGTTTAGTGACGGTTCTTTACGTCGCCTCTTCTTATTCTTCCTGTCGTATATATCTCGGTCACTTCTAGTTTCTTTCATCACTTTTTCATGATCGATATACTCATTCTCTCGTCTAAGGAGTTCCGTCATAGACTTGGGTGATTTCTTCAAGAGACTAGCCCTGAAGATGTGGTTTCTCAATCCGTTGAGTAGAGCAGTTATGAATGATGGCATCTGCAAATTTTTTATACCTAATTTTGCTCGGTTGAATTGTGACATATATTCGCGCATAGACTCTTCTTTCTCCCGTGTTACTTGCATAAGCCCCATTTTTGTCTTCTTCTTCATAGCACTACTAGAGAAGCAGATTGCAAATTTGTTCGCAAAATCTGAAAATGAAGAGATTGACTGTGGGGACAATGTGTCGATGGGATCTGTTGTGGAAAACGTCCTGCATGCAATAGCATCCGGCCAACCGTGCAATCTTACCCAATCTTTGAAAGGTTAGATGTGATCGATGGGATCTGTTGTGCCATCAAAATCACCAGTTGGCTCTTTGAACTTCAATGGCAAAGGCACGTCCATTACCTCTTCAGTAAACGGATCCTATTTTATAGATATTGGTCGCATCCTATTCTTCTTCCGGGCGATCGCCTCGTCAACTTTTTCATTCAAAAGGCTCTCCCAGTTAGTTGGTATTGAGTAACGGCTGGTAGACGTCATTTCATGTGTTTGCGTAGTTTCGGATGGTGGAATTTCTGCTGTTGGTGGAATCTTTGCTGTTGGCGGTGGAGTGGTCATTCTCTGCAACATATTCATGATAGTGGACATCTGATCTTGCAAAGCTGTAAACTATTGGACAGTGGCGAATTGCAGCAGAGGTTGCTGTTCCTTTGCAGTCTCTTGTAATGGAGCAACTGGATGATCTATTCTAGGCCTTCATCTTGTTCTACCTAACATGACTTCTGGTTCTTCTTGTTAGGAAAAGAAAACTTTTCCACATACGGCGCAAATTGATTGAAATGTATTCTTGTGTAAATATAATGAAAATATTTGAAAGTGTTCACAAAAAATATCAAACCCTTTCTAATTGATAGATATAACCCGGTCGGGTGATTACATATCTAATATGTTGAGTAACTCTAAAATTAATCGATTATAAAAAAAATAAACTATTGATCGTCTGAAACATGACACGCTTGACCGGTTAGACTAAAAGCACGCCTCGCATCAATTTGATTTATTGCTTACAAAATATAATATGTAGGGCCTGGTAAAGCAAAAATTGATATTGTGAATTGAGTTTGAGTAAATGAGTAAAGCTGTAAAAGGTCACTTAGAGCTTGTTTGATGTGGATTATAAACTAGTTTATTTGACCAAAATGGTTTATTTGACATAAGTTTTTGTCTTGTAGCATGATATTTTTGACCATTTTTGGTCAAATAAACTATTTTGGTCAAATAAGCTAGTTTATAATCCATACCAAACGGGCACTTACTTTGAGTTCAATCTTTCTCGATTACTTACTTGATACTAAAACGAGAAAAAGTGAGTTATATGTTTCAACATGCATCCAATACGAAAACTTTTGTCCATTTTAATAAGGTTAATTTAGTGTAGATGGGCCTTAACTTTTATCTTCAGTATGGAAATGATCCCTAATGTTTATTTTTTTGCACAAACGTCTTTAACCTATGTATTTTGAAGCGCAATTTAAATATTTTTTTTTTTGATACCTTTATTTTTTTATAAAAAATTTAAATAAATTAGCGTGTTCTATTTTTATTTTTATTTTTGAATTAAGACTTTATTGACCAATTTAATAATATACTTTATATTTTACGAACAATTGTAAAATAAGTAAATTTAAGCTCATAATTATGAACAAGAGTGTTAAATAAAATTATTAGTTCTATTATTATTATGTAATTACCTTATTAAAAATTAAAAATTTTATTTTATAGTTATAAAAAATTAATAATAATAAAAATTTGTTTCAAACTTGATCATCAAATACTTTTATTTGACTTATCTATTCGTTTGTTAAATACAAATATTATAGCTTTTAATAATATTCTTCATATTTTAATTTATCATTTTATTATTATTCGTAAATAAAGAAAGTGTTATTTGTAATTTTATTTTACTAGCATTTTTATTTTAAATAAAAATAATAAGATTGATTAATGTCATAAAATTATATACGTCGTTTTAATATTTATTTATTTTAAATTTTATTCAAAATTTTCACATCACATAGCAATTAGATATATTTAAAACACAATAATTGAACATTTTTCTCTTATGAAAAATTTAGTTGACATGACTATAATGATATATTTAGTACGCTAAATTGAATATTGTTAAATAAAGGTATCAGATTCATTTGCATATTTAGCAAAAGTTAGGAACCCAAATGCAATTTTTTCTTATTAAAATTAAAGACATATTGGTCTTTTTGGTCAAATAAGAACCAATTGTGCACTAAAATACATATTATAGATATCCGTGCAAAAAAACAAACGTTAAAAAAAATTAGAGACTACTTAAACCGAATTCTCTTTTAATAAAGAACAACCTATGGATATTGCAACAAATAGACCCATCTATTTGTCTCAACTTTTCTAAGTGAAAATTAGAGAAAATACTTATTTTTCTTGTAAAAACTGAAAATTGTTATAAACTAGAGAAAATACTAAAAGAAAATAAAGTGAGTTAAAACTTAAGTGTGTGTTTCATTATAATAATGGACCAATATATATAGGGTTTCAATGAGAGTTATATTTTGATTAAGATACAGACTTCTAGAGTAATTATGACCATTTGCTAGGTATCCTCATAAGACTAAATAATTATTTATAATTTTACAATACTCTCAATACTCTCCATTGAATGATTATTTCATAATAATTGTCTTGTTTTTTTAGTCAACACACTATCACATTTTTAGTGTGGTTATCAGCCATCCACCAGGAAAGAATTTGGGGAATGGTCGGATACCCCAACCATATATAAATAACTCATAAAAAATACATGGGAATGGGCATAAAACATAATAATTGTCTCGTTAAAAACATTGTTATGTAAAAATTCAATGGGACAAAAATACCAAACAAAGGGAGAAAAATAATTATAAAAAACATGGAGTAATCAAATGCTTCCTCGTTAAAATCTTGTGAGAAAAACCCAATGAGATAAAATTTGAGTGAAGAAAAAAGAGCACATATACTCACATCGATTTCAATCAATAAAAATCTTTATATCGATTCATCTGTATCTCGTGCATCAATGCCTTCAATGCCACCATCTCTTTAAAACTAGTATAAAATAATTCTGGTGAAATATGTTCTATATTGTTGTCTTACTAAGTTTTCAAGTAATATCATCTCCATACAAGATATTCATCTATCCTTGGTTAACTGTAGTCCATCAT
The DNA here is from genome assembly GCA_030279155.1 of Forsythia viridissima. Lineage (NCBI taxonomy): Eukaryota > Viridiplantae > Streptophyta > Magnoliopsida > Lamiales > Oleaceae > Forsythia > Forsythia viridissima. The sequence continues at coordinate 9,489,250 of CM059041.1, forward strand.
GATGGTTTAATGAAATTACATTGAATTGTTGATAGTTTAATGAAATTACATTGAAAACAGATTTTGTTGTTGTTCCTGAAGGGGTCTCATATACAATTTGTAACGCACGAGAGTATAACCATATGGTTATGTAGAGGGTAAATGTATTGTAGGCTGTGAACATCCATAACTATAATATTTATTACACTTCCATTGGATGTCCTTTACATAAAGAATATGCAACGTTAAAATTTTACTAGAAAAAACCTTGTGAAAAAAGTCCTAGTAAAGGAAAAAGATTATATTATTTTTTTGAATACACCACGAAATTTGCCTCTTTAAAAACCTTACTAGGAAAACCAATGAGACAAAACATCGGTCAATGAAAAGAGTACAATACGTATTTACTTCTACTCATGATAATATCACTTGAGATATGTAATTTGATCAATTAAGTTCTCTAAAAGTTGCACTATATGCTTCAGACATTAAATTATCCAGAAATTTATACACATAGTATTATTAGTTATGCCATATATAAGTCTTTGCGAAATTCGTGTATTATATCTTACCGCTTATTTTTCTTATTTCTTTTTCACATTAGCACTATTGGCTTTACACATTGAGATGTTTGGACTGCGTGTCCTGTTTAATTTTGCCCGGATTGCGTCTTTTTATTTTGGTAAATGGTTTCTACGTTGACAATCTTCAACGGATTTTGATTCAATATCCACGCTTTCGTTTACAATATTGCGCATTATATTGTATTAAAAATACATTGTCGACAACAATCTATTTTCAATTCTATTTATTTTTCCATAACTTATCGAGATCTCTTTATTTTCAATATTTCAAGAAGTTAAACCTCTTCTCGAATTTTATAATTAGTTAGGTCTATATATACACTCTCCAAGAATATACGCATTCTTAATGGGACCATCTAAATTATTTATTGTATTTTTCTTTCGAGAATTTTTGTTTTGGAATCAAATGTCACCCCGCTTCATGCGTGCCATTAATTTACTAGATATAATGTTAATGGATTGTCTTTTAGGGCATCGATATGAATTAAGGCATCTAGAGCTGGTATATGAAATTTGGTTAATCTCTTTAGTCAATAAATATATATGTCAATTGTATAACTTAAAAATACATTATCTGTCAAACTTCTGGTTCGTATTGTCTTGTGCGAGGATCTAGAAATCATAAAATACTGTATTTTCATGTATTCTTTCCAGTTACTTAATTTTTTTCCCTAATGTTGAGAAATCTGTATTATCAAAATGACAATTGGCAATTCGTGTTATAAAATATCTCATATTAGGATTTAAAATATTTTATAAAAGTTCAAACTAAATATGTATTCTCAGTATTCATTAATGTTAATCTCAAACTATGGTAGACTGATTGTACATATATTGCACTATAAAAAATCATTAGATGCATATTATTAGGCTCGACCATAAGCCAACTATAGCGATGATAACTTTGATGTTGGCATGGTGCATATAAGTATTGTTGCATATAAAATAGAACCATCTAGACAAAAATAGGAAGCACTTTGTTCTCAATATTAATGGTTTTGAAATTAATTGGAGGCGTTTAAAATAATAGTGCTAAACCATTTATCGTCATCCCATCTAACATTTTATTAAACGTTTGAGATTTAGGCTCACTAACATTAACAAGATGTCTTGATTGTATAATCTGAAAGTTATGCTCATAATTTAAAATTTGAGCAAATAATCTCATAAATAATATACAAATAATATCTAAATCGTTAATATGGAGGGTGACGAGGCCCTATACATCACTTTAAAAAAAAATTCAGAAATATAGGAAGTTGAGTCTCGATTTTAGCTAGTGAATGTTAACTAGTTTATATACCATGAAAACAAGCATCACGTAAGAATTCATTATAATGAAAAATATTCTGGTTTTCAATAGATATTCTCATTAAAATTCGCATAATATTAATTAGGTATGGTCTAACCGGTAATACCAACCAATAAAATTTTGAGTTCTTGAACTTCTGGTTAAATACAATGTAGCAAATCCGTCTTTTTTCTAAGACAAACAATTCAACAATTAAATCATTGACTTGATTATTGATAAGTAAAGTGATTAAATAAACTAGAACATTAATCAAATCAACAAAAGGATATGATACCATAGAAATAAAGTTCATTGTCTCACAAGAATGGCAAATTGATCTAAATTTCATAAAATTATTTTATAAATCACATGATCTTTTAAGATTAGATGATATGATATTTTTTGAGAATTATCATATATGAAATATTAAAACGTTGAAGTTGTAGAGTATCAATACTCTAATATTACACAACATTAATATTCTGAAATTGTAAAGCTGTGCTTCTTCAACAGCAACAACACAATTTTTTTCTGGAATATTGATATGTAAAAATTCATGTTTCTTCTAGTTACTTAATATTCGTTTAATTAAGTTGTGATTCTTCGGGAGCAACAACACAATATTCTTCTAGAATATTTATATAGTTTGTGTTTCTTCAGGAATAATAATACCATTTTCTTTTAGAATATTGACATGTATAAATTTTATGTTTCTAAGGAATAATAACATAATATTCTTATAAAATATTAGAATGCTCTTCGGGAACAATATCTTAATAATAAATTTTACAAAATTATGTTCTTCGGAAGAAAATAATATTCTAGTGAAATATTAATATAATGTTGTGCTACTTCAGGAGCAACAACATAATGTTATTTAGGAATATTAAATTATGTAAGAATTTACTCATCATGAGCAAAAACATAATAAATGTTAGATCATGCACAATTATGTTATTCGAGAGCAATTAATATTCTAATATAATATTGATATTTGCAAAGTTGTGCTTCTTCAGGAACAACGACAAATTATATACATTCAGTTACACATGCAACTATAACTCATATACACATAAAAAAGGGATTACTACCTTCCAACGAATTCAAAATGCATTACTGTTTACGTAGTAATTTTTCATGCATGAACCGTTGGATATTGTTCTTAACCGTTGGATTTGAGGAAAAATGATTTGTGAACTTTCTATCCAAATTTCAAAATGATCGGACTCGGAGCGTTGAGATTTAAACGTTTAATCACAGATGTGCAGGCTACTCATATTCTGCTAATTTTTTGCACTGTTACTCTCGAATTTTCTCTCTATTTTAGGTGAACTCCTTCATACTAATAACATGTTATAAACTAGAGAAAATATTAGAAGCAAATAGAGAGAGTCAAAAATTAAGTGTGTATTTCATTATAATGATAGACCCATATATATAAGGTTTCAATAAAAATTACAATCTGATCACAAACTTCTAAGGTAACTATGACTATTTACTACGTATCTTGACAAGACTAAATAATCACTTATCATTATCTATAATTTTATAATACAAATACATTTATTTTAAATTTATTTTGTCTTTTTTATTAGTAAACTCACTCAGGTTCAACATAGACAGATTTTTCCCTAAAAAAAAAAAAATCAGTGACCGATTTCATAATTAAAAAATCTAATTTTTTTATTCGTAAAACAATAGAGGTTTCAAAAAATTTGGAGTCGACTAAGTATATTTTTTTGCCATTTCGATTAATTCATTGTTTTATTTATTTGAAGATTCAAATTATTTAAAAGGTAAAACAATATTATCACCTAAAGAATAGTGTCATCGCTAGTTGTAGGTGTTTTTGAACAAGAACTAAAGTATATTAGGCTCCGTTTAAAAGCATCTTCTTAAGTGCTTATTTCGGTAGTATGCACCTGTGTAATGTTCAAATAATTTGGAAAGAAAATAGTTTTAAGCGAAGCTGCTAGTAATATATTTACACAACAACAATTATCAAACTTACTCGAAATTAAAGATATATAATTCTCTTTCTTTCGACAAGTGGGTTTTGTAGTCAAACTTCCTTGTGCCTTTGCACTCAAGAGCCAATTTTCGTCTAGCTCGAGGAAACCTTTGCACAACTCCATTACAAGCCTTATTACACTCACTAGAAAGAAAAGGAAAGAAATACATAAAACTCACAATAAGAGAGACTTTTTAGTTATCATGCCTACCCTATTCGATAGCAGACATTCGGCAATGAAACAAGTTCACCCCAGTAGAAAAAAGGAATGTAATCAAATTCTATCCAAGTTAAAGGCACGGACGAGATTATATGCAGAAGCTGGTAGTTTAACATATCTTAGTAGAAAGTGCAATCGTTGTTCTTCTACTTAGGAGCTAATTGAGATTGTTCAAGCAATTCACGTAACCGTTGACCTTTTGCCAATTGCATAAGTAATGTTTTAGTTAGTACACAGAAGTGTATACCATGATTCTCTTGTCTATCAATAACTACATGCATTTGACGGTGAATGTGAAGAAGTAGGCCATTTTCTCAGCAATAATGAGTCAAGCTAGTATTTGCAGCGGTAAATCAGAGAGGAATGCAGCTCTTGCCCTGGGAGAGAGGGATATATGAGGCTTACTAAGAGAAGTAATGGATGCAATGAGGAAGCATTACACAGTTAGGATAAAGGCCCTGAAAGTGCTCTATTGAGTTCTCTAACGAGAGTTAAGTCCTTTGCTACGTAAGAGAGACCGACATGCAATGGATTAAAGCTAACCTCTCTTTCATCCTTACTAGCTGTGAAAGAAGAAATCACCGTGAATGAAGATGAAAGGGACTAGCTATCTTATCCAGTCAAGATTCAGCAGTGGTTGGGAGACACCATCTGCCTGATCTTTGAATAGAAAAAGAGTGGATCTGCAGGGTCCCAAATGAATTGGCTTATTCGAAAAATGCCTTGTTCTTTGGAAGATCTATCTTTTGTCTAGTACTGCATGGTTCTACTCTACAAGAACTTTAAATTATTCTCTTGAAGCTCATCATCTTCATCAGTGATCTGCTTGTCTTGAAATGACACTTCTTCGACGATTCTTGTATGCCCAGCCACCTCTAAAGAATTCATGGGTCGATAGGCACGGTATGCTATCCCATACTCTCACTTACTCCCTATGTAGTCGTTCTGCTAGGTTCGAAGTTGCTATTGGACGAAAAGATAAGGACAATCCGATCGAGTATATCCAGTGCCTTGGGAGGATATCTGTAACAATTCAGTCAACTTGATATTTTCATGGTCAACAATCTCAAGTCAACACACACACACACACACACACACATATATATATATATATATATATATATATATATATATATATATATATATATATATATATATATATATATATATAATGGCTGCACGTTGAAAAGTCAGGCGGTGGAGATATGTGTATATTAATCCTTCATTATCCTTTTGACATCATTTGGATATCTCTTCAGCAAAGAATGAACGGCGGCCATTAGTTTCTTTCTCTCTTCCTTACTTACATAAAATCTGGTACAACAAAATTCAGAATTCAAGGAGAAAATTAGAAAGTGGAAGAAGTAATAGGAGATATTAAGTTTGAAGAATTTAATTTCCGGCTTTGGCTACGTTACGAGGTAAGAATAGAAACTTTGATTAAGAATTGGTTTAATTTTGTGTTTATAGTGGGTTAAGAATTAGCAGTTCAATTCCTAGATTTAATTATTGGATTTTTCAAGAAGGAGAATTATAAGTGAGATTTAATTTGGATAATCCTATTGTTATCTTAGGAAGTGACTTAGATATCGGAACAGTTTATCAGTCGATTTAGTCTTCAATAGATAACTCTGTGAGTGGAAAAATATATTTTAGAAAATTTAGATTTCAATTATAAGATATTATATCTTTAAATGTTAAATTACATGATTTCTTATAATTGTTTATTGAATTATGTTGTGTTGTAAATTCTAAAGATTGTGAAATTGAATGTGAATTGAGAAGATGTTTAAATTCACCAAACAATACCCAATAATTCTATTGATTATTCTAGTGCACTGAGGGGTCTTGACCGTGTATCAGTGCACTGAGGGGTCTTGACCGTGTATGATAGTACACTGAGGGGTCTTGGCCATGTGCTAGAATGGATGATTAGAGGTCTTTGGGACCCATAAAGTGATATTCAGCCCTTGACTAAATTATATTCAGTGGGTACCTTTTGGTGAGATTTGTTAGAGTATGGCCATATTACATACTTTCAGATTATGGGAAGATGATTGTACATTGTTGATGATGATGATGATATGTTACTTAGACAGCTTACTATATTATTCTTGTTGAGCTGTTTATCAAAATATGTTAATTGAGATATGATATTTGTATTGATTGAATTTATATGAGACAAATGGTTAAATAATATAAAGTTGGTTTTTGATAAATATATACCAAATGGAAATATAGTTAATTTCGAAAATTCTCTACTCACTGAGCCTATCAACTCATATTTCTTTTTCAACGATCTTCTTACCAGGTGGGAGTTGAGTGTTGGGCAGCTTTATGAAGATAGAGCCTGTCGAAATTAGAGTCAGAGCCACACCACGTATCTAGTTTGTACGACTTACAACATATTGCATGTAATTACTATTTAGAGAGTGGGGTGTATTTTGGGTGTCATATTGTATATGTAATCAACTGGACATACTAACTACATCTTTTGTAAATCACCATGTACAGCAGTGTGGAATTGTAAATAAAACTTGAACTTGGGTTTGTTATTTGTTTGTAAAAGTGTGGGGTTTTAGAATGGGGTAGATGGACCACAAGGCTTTTGTAAACATTGTGGTTTGTGAATAAATTGCATTTTGCTTCAGGTAACAAGTTGGGATTGACAAATTTGTAGGAGAGATAATGCCAAAATTTTTAATTTTATCTAATTATATATATTTCTTAAGAATGTAAATGAAATCAGTTATTTTAAATCACTAGTCAGTTAGCCTTAATGATGGGTCTAGTTATAGCTAGCATCCATCATTGGCGCACGTCGCGTTTCGGGTCCATTAGTGTTACTCGGAACAGGGCGTGTCGGTTTGGTATTAGAGCATGGTTAATAGAGCATATAGTTTTGCATTGTCATGCATTCTGATTAGTGAATATCATGCATATATTATAGGTGGGTCAATGCCTCGAGGTGGCAAAACTCGTAGGCTCCAAGATATGTTGCCCCAGACTCATGTTGCTCCTGATAGAGGTAATATTGGAGAGGTTGAGAGAGTAGAAGAGTCAGTCCATCAACCATCAGAGCATCAGTTACCTTTACCTGTAGATCAGGGACAAAATGTAGTTGAAAATGAACCTACCACTCTTGACGGGTTGACTACTGCAGTGGTTGTAGCTCTACAGAGTAAAAATACAGAGTTCAGTATTGAAAAGACAACAAAATTAGGAGCAAAAGTCTTTACAGGTACATCTGATCCTGTAGTTGCCGAAGCTTGGATGGTTAAAATAGAAAGGGTGTTTGATGTTATGGGATGCCCAGATGATAGGAAACTTTGTTTGGCTACTTTTTTGTTAGAAGAAGGGGCATTTGATTGGTGGCAGTCAGTACATAGTACTTATCCAGACCCTTCTGCGATCACTTGGGAAAATTTCAAGCAAGCATTCTATGTAATGTACCATCCTCGGGTCTACAAGGATGCTAAATAGAGCAAGTTCTTGAACTTAGTATAGGGTTCGATGGACTGTTGCTGAGTATCAGAAAAAATATATTGAACTTTCAAAATATGCACAAGTTATGATTGGAAATGAAATTGACAAATGCAGACGTTTTGAAGGTGGGTTGAGAGAAGAAATTAGATTAGTGGTGACAGTTGCAGGTTATGAAGATTTTGGTAAACTGGTAGATGCAGCCTTGAGAGTAGAGAAAAGTACTTCAGAGCGACACAGTGGTAGAGAGCAAATAAAATTCAAAGGTAGTGGCAGCCAAACATGGACAGAAACTTTTCGTGACAGACCACCTTAGAAAGAGAGAGTAGATGATTTTGGCCAGGAGTTTCAAGCTCAGGCAATTTCAAGACTAGCTTTCGAGGAGGTCAAACTTCAAGATTTAGTCAAAGTACAGTACAACAGCCAGTGGGTAGTTGTACTCAGTCCCAAAGTTTTTCTTAGGGACCAGCTGTGTCAATACATGGTGATAGTTCCAAAAATGCTAAATTTTCCCAAATGCCAACTGTGTGGAAAATTTCATTTGGGGGAGTGTCTAAAGTTCAAAGGAATGAGTACTTGTTATCATTGTGGCCAGCCAGGACACATCAGAAAAAATTGTCCAGTTTTATACTAGGAGAGTGGCATGTTATCGAGGTCATTTTTCCAGCCAGGACCTAGTAATGCCAGTCGAAATCCAATTCAAAAAGATACTTTGACTTGTAGAGTGGGCACCACTAGTGGAGTACAGTCCCAGGTTGCGAGTAGCAGTGGTACTAAACAGAAAGGCCAAGCAGGACGTCCTAAGACCCAGGCTAAAGTTTTTGCTATGACACAGCAAGCAGCAGAAGAGTCACCAGACGTAGTTATGGGTACGTTATCCATCTTTGGTAAAGATGCTCATATTTTAATTGATCCTGGATCTACACATTCTTTTATTTCATATACACTTGCTATATATGCAAAGCAAAGGCCAGAATCTTTAGACAGTTACTTGGTAGCAGCGACTCCAGTTGGAGAATCACTTTTAGCTACTAGTGTATATCGAGATTCTGTCATTAAAGTGAAAGTTGTGTTTAGAAGACTAGAACAACCTGAAATAATATTTAGGGGACAACATAGAATCTTGCCATCATGTGTTATATCTGCTATTGATGCTAGAAGAATGCTCTAAAAGGGTTGCGATGCATATTTAGCTCATGTGATTGATTTAGACATTAGCAAGCCAAAACTTGAGGACATTCCAGTTGTACGAGATTTTCATGATATATTTTCGGAAGAACTTCCAAGTTTGCCACCAGACAGAGAACTCGAGTTTACTATTGACTTGATTATAGGAACTGCTCCTATATCACAAGCACATTATAGAATGGCTCCGTCAGAATTAAAAGAATTGAAAGTTCAGCTGAAAGAATTGATAGATAAGGGATTTATCAGACCTAGTGTATCTCCGTGGGGTGCACCAGTTTTGTTTGTGAAAAAGAAAGACAGCACTATGCGATTATGTATAGACTACATGCAGCTAAACAAGGTGACAATTCGAAATAAATATCCCTTGTCGCGTATTGATGACCTGTTTGATCAACTTAGGGGAGCTACAGTATTTTTGAAGATCGATTTGCGTTCTGGATATCATCAGCTTAAAATTAGAGACAGTGATGTGCCGAAAACTGCCTTCAAAACACGATATGGCCATTATGAGTTTCTTGTGATGCCGTTTGGATTGACTAATGCTCCAGCAGTATTTATGGATTTGATGAATAGAGTATTTCATCCGTATCTAGACAGATTTGTGATTGTGTTTATTGATGATATATTGGTGTATTCCCGAGACCATGATGAACGTAGAGAACATCTTTGAATTATTTCAAAGATCTTGCGAGATAGGCAGTTATATGCCAAATTTAGTAAATGTAAATTTTGGCTTAATAAAGTGATGTTTTTGGGGCATGTTATATCTGCAGAGGGGATTTATGTAGATCTACAGAAAACTGAAGCAGTTGTGAAATGGGAAAGACCTACTAATGTGACAGAAGTACGGAGTTTTCTTGGTTTAGCAGGGTACTACCGTCGTTTTGTAGAAGGTTTCTCTAAAATTGCCCTTCCTTTGACCAGTTTAACTAGAAAGAATGCTAATTTTGTGTGGACTGAATAATGTGAAAGAGTTTTCAAGAACTGAAACATCGATTAGTTACTGCACCCGTGCTTACTCTTCCATCTCCAGGAGAAGAATTTGTGATTTATAGTGATGCTTCACATCAGGGCCTTGGTTGTGTTTTGATGCAGAGTGGAAAGGTCATAGCCTATGCCTCTAGACAATTAAAGAAACATGAGTTGAACTATCCTACACATGATTTAGAGTTAGCGGCAATTGTTTTAGCATTGAAGATTTGGAGACACCATTTGTATGGCGAACCATGTCAAATTTTCACATACCACAAAAGTTTAAAGTATATATTCGATTAGAAAGAGTTGAATTTGAGGCAAAGAAGATGGTTAGAGCTGATAAAGGATTATGATTGCAAAATTGACTATCATCCAGGAAAAGACAATGTAGTAGCCGATGCTCTCAGTAGAAAGACATCTAGTTCTACAACTCAAGATAGTGCACTTTGCTCTTCATTATTCACTGAGATCAGAGTTGGGCATGCTCAGTTATCGGTGACAAATTTAGGAGCATTGTTCGCTAATTTTTATGTGAGACCTACTTTGATTGATGCAGTTAAAGAAGCCCAATCTCAAGATCCGATATTGAGTACATTGAAAGAAAAAGTGAGTAAGGGATTGCGTACAGATTATAATATCAGAAATGACGAAGCTTTAATGATGGGAAACATATTATGTGTTCCTGATGATATAAAGTTAAAGAAAGAGATTCTAGAAGAAGCACACAGTTCAGCCTATGCAATGCATCCGGGTAGTACTAAAATGTAACACACATTGAAAGAGCATTATTGGTGGCATGGTATGAAGAGAGAAATAGCCGAGTTTGTATCCAAATATTTTATCTGCCAGCAAGTGAAGGCAAGCCGTCAGAAAACAGCTGGACTTCTACAGACATTACCTATTCTTGAATGGAAATGGGAACACATCACTATGGACTTTTTGTTTGGGCTTCCTCGTATCATAGTAGTCATGATGGTATTTGGGTCATTGTGGATAGATTGACAAAGACTGCTCGATTTTTGCCAGTTAATGCCACTAATTCACTAGATAAATTGGCAAAATTATATGTTGATGAGATAGTCAGTTTATATGGAGCACCAGTATCTATTGTATCTGATAGAGATTCTCGATTTACATCTAAATTCTGGCCTAGTTTACAGAAGGCTATGGGCACTAAGTTATATTTCAGTACAGCTTTTCATCCACAGACAAATGGCCAATCAGAAAGGACTATACAGACTTTAGAAGATATGTTATGTGCATGTGTGCTGCAATTAAAAGGGAACTGGGATATTCACTTACCACTAATGGAGTTTGCTTATAACAATAGTTATCATTCTAGTATAAAGATGGCTCATTATGAAGCGCTATATGGTAGGAAATGCAGAACACCAGTTTGTTGGGATGAAGTCGGCGAGAGAAAATTATTGGGCCCTGAACTTGTTCAGATTACCGCTGAAAAAGTGAAACTAATCAAAGAAAAATTAAAGACAGCGCAGGATAGACATAAAAGCTATGCGGATAAACGGAGGAGAAACCTTGAATTTGAAGTTGGGAATAAAGTTTACGATTATCGCCGTGGAAAGGTGTCCTTAGATTTGGTAGATGGGGAAAATTGAGTCCGCGATATATTGGCCCTTATGAGATTATTGAACGGATTGGTCCCATTGCTTATCGTTTAGCCTTGCCAATTGAATTATCTAGAATTCATGATGTGTTCTATGTTTCAATGCTTCATAAGTATATTCCAGATCTGTCTCATGTGTTGGAATCGCAACCAGTTAGATTGAAAGAGAATCTTACATATGAAGAAGAACCAATTGGAATATTAGATAGAAAAGAACAAGTACTACGGAGTAAAACTATAGCAATGGTTAAAGTGTTATGGAGAAATCATGCAACAGAAGAGGATACATGGTAAAATGAAGATCAGATGCATTCTCAATATCCACAACTCTTCAGTGCATAACTAGTTAAATTTCGAGGACGAATTTTTTTTAAAGGGGTGAGTTTGTAACAATTCAGTCAACTTGATATTTTCATGGTCAACAATCTCAAGCTAACATATATATATATATATATATATATATATATATATATAAATGGCTGCACATTGAAAAGTCAGGCGGTGAAGATATGTGTGTATATATATATATATATAAATGGCTGCACATTGAAAAGTCAGGCGGTGAAGATATGTGTATATTAATCCTTCTTTATCCTTTTGACATCATTTGGATATCTCTTCAGCAAAGAATGAACGGCGGCCATTAGTTTCTTTCTCTCTTCCTTACTTACATAAAATCTGGTACAACAAAATTTGGAATTCAAGGAGAAAATTAGAAAGTGGAAGAAGTAATAGGAGATATTAAGTTTGAAAAATTTAATTTCCGACTTTGACTACGTTACGAGGTAAGAATAGAAACTTTGATTTTAAGAATTGGTTTAATTTTGTGTTTATAGTGGATTAAGAATTAGCAGTTCAATTCCTAGATTTAATTATTGGATTTTTCAAGAAGGAGAATTATAAGTGAGATTTAATTTGGATAATCCTATTGTTATCTCAGAAAGTGACTTAGATAACGGAACAGTTTATCAGCCGATTTAGTCTTCAATAGATAACTCTGTGAGTGGAAAAATATATTTTAGAAAATTTAGATTTCAATTATAAGATATTATATCTTTAAATGTTAAATTACGTGATTTCTTATAATTGTTTATTGAATTATGTTGTGTTGTAAATTCTAAAGATTGTGAAATTGTCTATTATGAAATTGAATGTGAATTGAGAAGATGTTTAAATTCACCAAACAGTACCCAATGATTCTATTGATTATTCTAGTGCACTGAGGGGTCTTGACCGTGTATTAGTGCACTGAGGGGTCTTGACCGTTTATGATAGTACACTGAGGGGTCTTGGCCGTGTGCTAGAATGGATGATTAGAGGTCTTTGGGACCCATAAAGTGATATTTAGCCCTTGACTAAATTATATTCAGTGGGTACCTTTTGGTGAGATTTGTTAGAGTATGGCCATACTACATGCTTTCAGATTATGGGATGATGATTGTACATCGTTGATGATGATGATGATGATATGTTACTTAAACAGCTTACTATATTATTCTTGTTGAACTGTTTATCAAAATATGTTAATTGAGATATGATATTTGTATTGATTGAATTTATATGAGACAAATGGTTAAATGATATAAAGTTGGTTTATGATAAATATGTACCAAATGGAACTATAGTTAATTTCGAAAATTCTCTACTCACTGAGCCTATCAACTCATATTTCTTTTTCAACGATTTTCTTATTAGGTGGCAGTTGAGTGTTGGGCAGCTTTTTGAAGATAGAGCCTGTTGAAATCAGAGTCAGAGCCACACCACGTATCTAGTTTGTACGACTCACAACATATTGCATGTAATTACTATTTAGAGGGTGGGGTGTATTTTGGTTGTCATATTGTATATGTAATCATCTGGACAGACTAACTACATCTTTTGTAAATCACCATGTACAGTAGTGTGGAATTGTAAATAAAACTTGAACTTGGGTTTGTTCTTTGTTTGTAAAAGTGTGGGGTTTTAGAAATGGGGTAGATGGACCCCAAGGCTTTTGTAAACATTGTGGTTTGCGAATAAATTGCATTTTGCTTTAGGTAACAAGTTGGGATTGACAAATTTGCAGGGGAGATAATGCCAAAATTTTTAATTTTATCTAATTATATATATTTCTTAAAAATGTAAATAAAATCAGTTATTTTAAATTACTAGTCAGTTAGCCTTAATGATGGGTCTAGTTATAGGTGGCATCCATCATTGGAGCACGTCGCATTTCGGGTCCATTAGTGTTACTTTGGACAGGGCGTGTCAATATTACTATTTGCTTCTTTTGTTTAAAATATGACCCGACCGGGTATAATCCTATTGTTAAGAAAGAAACCCATATAGTGGTTCATCGTAAAATAAATAAAAGGTTGTAGCATTTTCTATTGATTTGTTTAGGAGATGTAAAAGAGGGCTTTCTCATATACTAGTAGAAGACTTAGGTAATGACTTGATCCAATAGAGTGAGAACACATTTCTATCTAAAAGAAATGAAGCAGACATTGACCTAGAAAAAGTGGATTGACTGAGGCAAGTAAGTCAGAGACTACCTGTTTCACTCCATAGCATTAAATGGACTGTACATTTATATTGAGAAGATGAAATTTAGCGAGTGAGTGAGGGAGGAGGAGGAGGAGGAGGAGGAGGAGGAGGATGAGGAGGGGTTAAAGAAAGTAGAAGTAATAGTCTCCTAGGCACCTATCTTGTCCTCTCATTCCTTATTACTCCATAGGGCATTGAGGAGCATATTGTGGACTTAAGTGAGATTGAAATAGCAGACAAGCTCATGTAGCTTTCTCGAAGCACCTATTTTTTTTGTCCTTCATTCAATTCACAGATAGTGATTGGGCCAATTCATTCATTAAAGAACTACTATGAGAAGACTAAGTTCTTTTTTAGAGATTTGATTTTCTTACTTTGACTAGCTCTTACTAGTAAGAAGATGTTCCTAAGCCACAGAAAGGATGGAGTTTACTGCTTTTTTTGGGTATTTCTTTGGACGAGTTAAGTAAATATTGGCTATCTAGAAACTATAATTGAATCATTGGAAGAGGAAGAACCAACAAAGCGATCTTACGTCATCCAATAAAGAAGAAGAATCAAGTGTGACACAAGTGAGATCAGAAAAGAGGCACGAAAGCCTAGACTTCTTTGGGGAATCGTAACAAGACTGAAAAATCATTTCAAATTTATGAACTAATTGTTTACTCTGTTCCTCCAAGGCCGTGACAATTCTCCTCCTCATTGTCAGTGAACTCTCATTTATCTCGACCTAGCACAGTGAAGATGTCATCAAGTTCATGTCCTCAATCAACGAAGCCATTCCTATCACAGAGCTCTAATAACTTCTTAAGTCCCATAGTTAATTATACTTTTGTATGTTTCTTATTCTGTGATGATTAATGAAACTAGAACAATGGAAAATGATTGGAATGAAATCCTAATTTGGATTTATAAATCAATTGAGGAGTTCAATCGGTGGCTCGGTCGAGGAATGCACATTGAGTGGTTGTGGTGGTGGTGGTGGTGGTGGTGGGCCATGGTGTGGTTGGCAACGATGATAGTTTTTGATTTGATTTGGTTCGGGTTAAAGAAGGCAACATAATGTATGTTACCCTATAAGTAACACTTACCTTAGGAATAAACCTATTATGTTACTTGTAATATATTGATTTTTAACAAAAATGAAATGTTGATTTTTCAATAAAATGTAATACAATATGTTACTCGAATAACTCGGTAACACAATATGTAAATGATGTAAAATGTTGATTATTAATGAAAAATAAAAAATTGATTTTCTTATGATCTTTATAAATTCATGTAGAATGTTAATTTTTGACATAAAATAAAATATTATTATTTTTAAATAAAAAGTAACATAATAAATAAGCGTAAAGAGAAGTTTCAAAAGTTTTCAAAAAAATTTATAATTAGATGTGGGTAAAAATAAAAGCATATAAAAGGAAATAATTTTCAGTTTTTAAAAGAAAGAAAGTGAAAATTAGCTCAAGTATCTTTTTTTTCCCCCAAAAGAGCTGATATTTACTCTCACTTTTTAATTATCATTATTTACCCTGTTTTAATAAAATTTTAAATTTAACTATAAGGACAAAATTGTCAAAATTCATTTACCCCCACACTCATACCCACGCCCACATGACAAAAGGGAAACGTTCTTTCCACCAAAATCCCCAAAATCTCCCAAATGTTGTTTCCAAAAATAAATCGTGGCTTTCCTTTCATCAATCAATTTGTTTCATTTGAATTTTTTTAATTAAGTTTGAAATGGTAAAAACATGAAGCAAATCGCTCAACATTGAGCTTCAAATAGATATTAATCATAAAAGGTCGAAGAGGAAGCTGGTTTGTGGGTCTGCAAATCAAAGCACGAGGAATAAAAACTCTAAAAATTCTGTTAATGAAGATGTTGAAGAACGAAAATATGCACGTATGTATGTCCTAATTTTGATTTATTGTATTTTGATTTTTTATATTTTTTGTTAGGGTTTTATAACTATATTATTTATTATTCAAAGCTCTATAATTTTGCACATGTTCATAATGACTGCTTTATTGTAAAATTTATGTACTTGTATGATAGTATGGATGATAGTTCTACATTCTATGAATATTAGAGCTTTTGACATTGAAGATTTTTATTGTAAAAGATATTGACAACTTTGGTTTTAAAGTACGTAAGTATTTGTTGGTTCTTGTAATCTGTTTTCGTCTTCCAAATTTTTGATATGTATGACATTATCAATCTCTAGTATGTAAAAAAAGAGTTTTGAAAAATTATTCTCCTGATTGGATGACCAAATTATCTTAAAGTATAATATATTTAAGAAGGGTGAATTATAATTATTTGTGCCTTCATCAAGCCTCTCACATTTGAGCCTCATTCATTTTTTTTCCGTAAGCCCAGCAATGCAATCATCACAATTGGTGGCGAAAAACTTGAGTGAAGGACTTTTCTTGGCTTTGATGTCATTTTGAATTACATTTAAATACTTAGCAGGATGATCTCCTGGTCAGCATGTGGGCAGGAGATGAGGAGTGTAAAAACTTAAGTAGTTATAAAATGATATTATTTAAATTATATTTACTTTTAACGCTCTTTATGTGCACCATGTTCCTACATAAAAAAAAAATCTTGCAGTTTCGTTGTTACATGTTGATCATTTACTAAATAGCTATACTTTTGTAAAATGATATCTATGAAGATGCACCAGGAACTTGAGTTGCCTTCATATCTAATATGGATGATAAATTGCAATTGCTAGACATGCAAGTGCTTTGCCCAAAATGACTTGGTCGAGACGATTCTGAAAACATATTATAATAAAAATTCTGAGCACGTATGCAAATTCTATGCCATTTCTGTTATGATACTATTTTCTGTGATACTGTTTTCTATAATACAGTATTAAACAACACACACTACTAACAATACAAAGAAATAATCTAATGGCCAACTTAATACAGTATCAATCTGCTATTCTATAATACAATATCAAACTGTTTTCTATAATACAATATCAAACTGTTTTCTATAATACAATATTAAACTGCTATTTACAGTATCAAAATATAATTAGAGAATTATTTTATTGTAGTTATTGTATGCAGTAAGCCAAGTTTAGCATTAATACAAAAGATACAACATATATATTAAGGGACAAAATGATGTGACTAATACAAAGCACAACCAAACATGGAACTAAACAACCACAACCACCACCACCTCTTCAAGCAGTCAGATTCTACGCTGCCGAAGTTCTTTTAGCACTGGAATATTTACATGCACAAAGTTTTGTCTACCGTGATCTCAAACCAGAAAACATATTAATACGAGAAGATGGTCACATTATGTTGACGGATTTCGATTTGTGTTTCGACACTGATGTTTCACCTAAACTGGAAAATCGTACAAATATTAAAGTGGTATCTAGCAGAAAATATTCTTGTTTTAGTGACCGGCTCTGGCAACGGGAAGAAAGAATTACAGAATTCATAGTCGAGTCGACGACTGGTTTTTCAATATCGTGCATCGAAACCCATGAGTACTTGGTGCCGGTGGCTATTTGGAGTTCTAATCTACGAGTTATTGTATGGTAAGACACCGTTTAAGGGGAGGACGAAAGAATACACCCTGCAAAATATAACTTCAAGAAGAGCGGTGAGTTTCAACCTGACAGAAGAAGACAAGGACAAGTCTGGGATGGTGGAGGCTGGAGAGTAATCCATGGATAATTTTAGGATGGCGGAGGTGGCGGCAGCGGCAGCGGCAGTGGTGGTGGTGGTGATGATGTGAGCAGTGCCAAATGCAATGTGTGTGGCAAATATGGATCATAGGGATAATATTGGAATTAATACAAAAAATTGTTGAAGAGTATGATTTATTGACAATTTTAAAAATTATTTTGACCTAATTTGAAATAAGTCACTTGCATGTGACTTTTATGCAATTTTCTCTATTTTCTTATATGCCCAATAAGGTCCAAGTCTACTAAATGATGTGGCCAATTTGTTTCAAGTTAAGTTGGTCCAACCAACTCTGGATTTACTTTAAATCCATGGCCGACTAAATGGACATATCCTATAAACAAATTTAAGTAAACTCTTGACTCGTCAAGGTATTTATTTGGACCACCTATTGCTTAATAGAAACGATTTTTTTCATAAATAAGCTTCTTTTTTAAAAGAATTATAATAAGTCATTCATGTTACATATATTCTAAAAATACTATTTATAAAAAGCCATTATTTTAATTTATGATAATGTATATTACCTGAAAATATAGAAATCGATTCCTTAAAAATTGAAATTGATTGAAATAAATATATTATATAATATTTTATCATTATTAGTTGCCATGCAATAATAGCTGATTGATTCTTAGCTAAAAAAAACATCTTTCTTCAAAATAAGATAGGGACGATTCTCCTTGAAGAACAAATATGTGAAGATTAGCAACATAATATATAAATTCATGATTTATTCAATTGTATCATCTGTATCATTGAATATCAATTGGGGGTGACATAATCTGTATTAACAATTAACATCAAATATGAGTGCTATGAATCAAATATGTAACAATTAATATCAATTTTCAAACAAAACTCATGATATAACAAAGTGTAACATATTTGGCGGTCAGTGATACACAATAACAAATTGTTTAATATAATCTGTACTGACGAATAATAATTCAATTAAGAACATTTAAATATAAAAAATAGAGTACTAATTAAAAACATCATATTAAAAATCAATGTTACAAATAGTGTATTAACAGTTCGTGCTACATGCAATTAACCAACAACAAAATGTAATATCTTTAGCATTCAGTCTGTAACATAATCTGTATTCTAGGCTAACAATTCAATCAATAATATTAAATATAAAAAATAGAGTGCTCAATCAAAACATCATATTAACATGCGTCGATGACTTGAAATGTTTGACTCCGGCATACATTTTTCTCCCGGCGGCACTTTCTTCGACCTAGTTAGCCTATGATTTGGAGTGTCCATTGTTATATTCTTCAACCCACTACAAAAATGTTGAACAATATAGTGAAGTAAGTGATTAGGATTTTGGCTATAGAGATTCGTGAAGATTGTTGGAGAAGAATGCGTTTATGGAAGATGTTGATATGTTTGAAATCAAAATTTCAATATTTTTAAAATAAAAAAGGTTAAATTTGTAATATTAAAAATATTTTACAATGATAAGTAATTGGTGTAATATCCCTAGAAAGTCATACAAAATGGACCTATCAATACGCCTATATAGAAAAAGAATAAATAAATAAATTAAATTGAAATATTGGTACGTTAGAATTGTCTCTTGTCATACATAGTTTTAGGTCTTAAAGTGGTTGGCTTGGATTGAATTATACAAGTATTCTATGAGTGTTAGATTTCTCCATTTTCAAACTAAAAAAGGTAACATGATAATAGATTATAAATTATGTCTCTACAATATTAGAATTTCAATACGATATTAAAAATTTCAATTTCGACTCTTTAATTTCTAATGTTTTGAATTTCTCACAATATGGTGCTTCTGCTAAATTATCCTCCCAATTGGACATAAACGAATTTCAAGAATATACTAATGTTTTTTGAATAAATAAATTACAAGTCTTTGTATTTTCATTTGACAAAGATCAATGAATTCACAAGTTCTATTATATAACTTTTTAATTAATTATATATTCAGCATATCGAGTCTATCCAGTCTTGTGTACTAAGTACGCTCGTAAAGAATTAACATACGAATATCATATGTTCGATCATGCATAAAAACTACCAATAAAATAACTTTTAAGCACATTCAAACATTCTCTTAGAATTTTGTTTTTCTTTAATAAAACAAATGACCTTTTTCGGTTTGCAATTTTTTGCCAAAAAAACTATTTTTGTAGCTTGACAAAGTTGAGTTTTCAAAGTTTTTAAAAGTAAAATGACTATACTTCCCGTATTATTTTGAAATAGAAATGTCTTGATTAAGGGTAAAATAGTCATCTCACTCTAAAAAACTTTGAAAAATCAACATTGTCAAGCTACATAAATAGTTTTTTGGGCAAAAAATGAAACCCGAACAAGCTCTATCATATAACATATGTACGAAACATTTTTGTTCCCTCCAATAATAATGCCCAAAAAATTCCCTATGCCTATTCCAAATATGGAGGGTTAAATTGCATCCATCAAAAATCATAGAATCAGTAATATAATTAACCGCAGATTCTAATTTCATGCATTTCACATCTATTCATGTGCAAGGAAGAGAGACTTTTCCTCTCATCCTTACACTTCACCCCTTCAATCCATTTCTTCCTCTATTTAATGTCTTCTTCTCCAAATCTTTTCATCAGAAAAAAGTAAAAAAGATTTTTGTTAGCAGGAAACAGAAGACTTGTTTTTGCCAGGAATTAATTTAATCATCAATCCAAGCAAAAATGAGTTCTTCCGTGCGCTCTGCTGCCCTAATCCTCCTCTCATGCTTCCTCCTTGTCTCCACCGCCACCGCCTTCAACATCACCAGGCTCCTCGAAAGATACCCCGAGTTCAGCAACTTTAACGATCTTTTGTCCAAAACCGAACTGGCTAATGAAATCAATAGCCGGAAAACCATCACCGTCTTGGCGGTGTCCGACGACGCACTCGGAGGTCTTTCGGGCAAGCCGGAGGAGGTCCAAAAGGGTGTTCTGAGCAACCATGTGGTGTTGGATTATTATGATATCTTGAAACTTCAGAAAATGAAAAACAAATCTGTCCTCACCACCCTCTATCAGACCACCGGCGTTGCATCTGAGGTATTGAGTCTTGGAAGTATTCCAAGCTCGTATATGTTGATTACTATTTTTATAAATAATTAATGTGAAGTTTTACCCTTTACATGTCTTGTAAGATGCTGACTCCTTTGACAACATGAATCTTGAAGGCATATTTGAACTCTGCAAGCTCTGATTTTCATATTAAAGTTTTAGGGTTTCATTTAAAAAATATCCACTTTATTTCAAGTCCTTACATGTTTTCAAGTTTAACGAATATGAGATTTTACAGGGACAAGGGTTTGTGGATGTCACCCACAATAAGGATGGTAGCATTGTGTTCGGCTCCGCCGTCAAGGGCTCCCCGCAAGACACAAAACTGTTGGGATCCGTCGCTGCGCAACCATACAACATTTCTGTCCTCAGCGTTTCTCAACCCATTGTGGCTCCTGGAATTGAAGGCAGCTTAAGTCCAATTGCTTCACCACCAAAGGCGAGCGCCCCCGCCCATGCCCACAAGAAAAAAGCTTCCCCACCGGCTGATGCTCCTGCACCGTCCGATGCCCCTCCCGCCGATGCCCCTGCGCCCTCTAGTGGTCCTAGTGCCGATGCCCCTGCCACATCTGATCGCCCTACCTCCGACGCCCCGACTGCAGATACAGATGATAAGCCACATAAAAATTCTGCCGGAAAGCTGCCCGGTGCTTCCTTTGGGTTGGCAGTGGTGTTGGCATATTACCTTGCATTATTCCACTTATAAGATCTAGAACACAGTAGGGCAAGACTTCGGGAAGAAAAGAAAAGGAAATATATATTTTTATTTTTTACTTTTATCCCTTGACAAATGAGATGACAAATTGTAAATTTAAGCATTATTTCATTTACAATTTGTAATTTTTTGTAAAAAAGGTAAATAAAAGCCATGTCTGATTATAAGACAATTTTGCAGAAAACTGATCAGCTTACCCCTAATACAAAATGTGTTTCCTTGAAAGTACTTGATGCACTTTCTTTGTCAACAAAAAGAATCTCTCTCTGACTACTGCTTAATGTCAAACATAACAAAAGAAAGGAGGGGACAAGACAGCCACCATAGATACAGTGAAATCAATCACCAAGATTACTGAAAATCCTCTTAATCACTTGATTTTACGCGAACCTCTTCCACGTTTACACAGAACCAGGGCATATATCAATGGACTCAACACGTTTACAGAAGACGGAGAAGAACTTACGGAAGAGTATCTTACATGCATATGCAGTTGCAGATTAGTCACGCACTTTCATTTACTAAGACGGCTTGCTTTCTGGAATTCATGAATATCAGTTTCATCCATGATGAGCTTCAACGTCTGAAATTGGCTTCTCCAACTTATTTTTCTTCTTTTGCTTATATTTTGCAAACAAATACCACACTCCTCCGGCAGTATTGATTACCAGTCCAGTCACATTCAAAGCATGTACTTGCACTCCTCCCAGCAAGACAAAGCTGAGGGTCTAACCAGAAACAAACAATTATCAATTGAATGAAATTGTCAGCATATCATCTACCTACCTTACTGTCAAAATGATAATTTATTATTGATTTAAATCTACCTACTTGCGCTAAGGGCTTAACCTTTGCATACAGACTGAAATAGAATTCGGAAGCTCTCCTGTGGCTATAATTAGGAATATTAAAAATGCTAAAGACAAAACACTGGTACAATACACGATTTCAACTGATGAAAGCGCGTCCTCAGCACCTGACCTCTGCAACAATACGATGTACATGGTCTGTAAAGTGATAATAAACGCTGTTGAGCAAGCAATCTATGCAAAAAAGGTCGAGAACGTGTTACTACAAAGTACACATATCAAATAATAAAGCCAGTTGATGCAATGGTTATCTTCAACAAATAAACCCGATTTATTACCTGAAAAAAAAAAAAAAACGGGAAGTAAATGCCATGCTATATCTAAAGAGATCGAAGGGAAAATCTCCAAGTGCTGCTATAATAGCTCCAGCAGCGGTAAAAAATACTGACAGAAGATAGAATAGAAATATAGACCATTCAAAGAAGACATAAAGCATTAATATGAGATTCCAAATTCGGACATAATGCTCTATAGTTTGCTTGACTTTAACCACATTTTTTGTATTGGACACGACTAGAACTACAAAGAACAAGATAACTTCTCTTTCTTCTTTAAAACTTTCCATCACTGCAAACATGCCATTATTAGTTTCCCGATGATTTTGGATAGAACATTCGGCGTGCCACTTATCACCATATCCACCAATATAGTTTAATTGAAATCTAGTGTCAACTTTCCTTCAAATTTACCAACATTATAATGATCTTGAAATAAATATCCACTTTCAATATAACACTCTTTTCATAAAATGGAAACACAATCAGGAATTCATTCACAAAAAATTACAAAAAAATAATAATAAGCGGAGATGCTAGTATTATGCAATGTTTTAAAAAGTCTGAAGTATAGTTAAGCGTGGAGGCCGCTCTTCAAATCTTTCAGATCTAGTCTCACGCCTATGTACCGCTTAGACGAGCTTTATAGAACACTAGTATTATATTTACACTGTCATAATTTAGTCAAACCAAGAATTTCTTGGTCAAAAATCTCAAGCCAATTTTCAAAAAATAAAAAAATAAAATAAAATGGATAAGGTTATGTTAGTCGGTGGCACAGAAAGTAGAAACCAAATAAATGAAACAAATTTTGGTTTCTTTCTTATCTTTCATTTTGGTGTCTTTTCTTCGCTTCATCTTTCTTTGCTCACGTAGAGAACAGGAGAAATTTCAGTCAAAATAATTCCTTTTTCTTCACAAAAAATTATTTGATTTATTAGACCTTTGGAATTAGAGAGCTATATTTTAATCTACAATACGAGGAAGTGACTCAAATATCGGGACAATTTATCAACCGAGTTAATCTTCAATAGATAACTCTGTGAGTGGAAAAATATATTTTAGAAAATTTAGATTTCAATTGTAAGATATTATATCGTTAAATGTTAAATTACGTGATTTCTTATAATTGTTTATTGAATTATGTTGTGTTGTAAATTCTAAAGATTGTGAAATTGCCTATTATGGAATTAAACATGAATTGAGATGACGTTTAAATTCATAAAAGTACCTGATGAATTCATTGATTATTCTAGTATACTGAGGGGTCTTGGCCGTGTATTGGTAATACACTGAGAGGTCTTGGCCGTGTATTCGTACACTGAGGGGTCTTGACTGTGTATCATATACACTGAGGGGTCTTGGCCGTATACTAGAAAGCTTAGCTTTTGAGGCAGTCTGTGCACGCGTGCTGAGACTATACAAAATGAGTACATTTGATGAGATTTTTTATTATACTGTGATATGAGGATATGATGAAGTGATTATATATATTTTAATTGATGAATATTCTACGTTTATGAGTTGATATTACTTGTTGAAGTTATTGTGAATTGTTAAGTGACGTGGGCTCATTTTCGATAGTATCTATAAATGAAAAGAATATAATTATTTTCGGAAATCTCCACTCACTGAGCCTATCAACTCATTTATTTTTCAACAATGATTTTTTTTATCAGGTAGCGGTTGAGTTTCTGGGCTGCTTTTGGATATAAGGCTGTTGAGTTTGAAGTCAGAGCCATACGACAGAGTTATTTAGTATGACTCGCTTCATAGAACATGTAATCATTGTTTTGGGACGCATGTTTATTTTTGGATATCATTTTGCATGACATGTAAATAGTTAGGTGGGCTCACAATATATTTTGTATCCGTATGTACAGTTTATGTTAACTAAATAGTAAAAGTTTTATGATTCGGCTAGTCTATTTTGTGTTGTTTTGTTATGAGTATTGGATGGGCAAATGGTCCCATTTAGTTATGAATAAGTTTGTTGGGATATGTGGTATTTTATTTCAGGTTGGTTAGTCCAAATTACAGGGGAGATAATGCCGAAATTTTCATAAAAATAAGTAATCATGAGTAGTAATTCTAGTAGCCTTGATGGTGGGTCCAACCTTTAGTTGGTATCCACCATCGGCGCACGTCACATCTCGGGTAGATAAATATTGCTCGGGACGGGTCGTGTCAGATTGGTATCAGAGAATGGTTCAGAGTTTATAGGCTTGCTTACATGACACACATATTCTGACATCTAGCATATCATGCATATCATGTAGGTGAGTCATGCGTCGTGGTGGTAGAACTCGCAAGCTCCAAGATATTTTGCCCCAGGCTCATATTGCTCCTGATAGAGATAATCTTGGAGAGGATGAATTAATGGACGAGTCAGTCCATCAACCATTAGAGCATCAGTTACCTTTACCTGTAGATCAGGGACAAAATGTAGTTGGAAATGAACCCATCACTCTTGAAGGGTTGACTACTGCAGTGGTTGCAGCTCTACGGAGTAAAAATACAGAGTTCAGTATTGAAAGGACAACAAAATTAGGAGCAAAAGTCTTTACAGGTACATCTGATCCTGCAGTTGCCGAAGCCTGGATGGTTAAAATAGAAAGGGTGTTTGATGTTATGGGATGCCTAGATGATAGGAAGCTTCGTTTGGCTACTTTTTTGTTAGAAGAAGGGGCATTTGATTGGTGGCAGTCGGTACATAGTACTTATCCAGACCCTTCTGTGATCACTTGGGAAAATTTCAAGCAAGCATTCTATGTAATGTATCATCCTCGGGTCTACAAGGATGCTAAACAAAGCGAGTTCTTGAACTTAGTACAGGGTTCGATGACTGTTGCTGAGTATCAGAAGAAATATATTGAACTTTCAAAATATGCACAAGTCATGATTGGAAATGAAATTGACAAATGCAGACGTTTTGAAGGTGGGTTGAGAGAAGAAATTAGATCAGTGGTGACAGTTGCAGGTTATGAAGATTTTGGTAAACTGGTAGAAGCAGCCTTGAGAGTAGAGAAAAGTACTTCAGAGCGACACAGTGGTAGAGAGCAAATGAAATTCAAAGGTAGTGGCAGTCAAACATGGACAAGAACTTTTCGTGATAGACCACCTCAGAGAGAGAGTAGAGGATTTTGGCCAGGAGTTTCCAACTCAGGTAATTTCAAGACTAGATTTCGAGTAGGTCAAACTTCAAGATTTAGTCAAAGTACAGTACAACAGCCAGTGGGTAGTCGTACTCAGTCCCAGAGTTTTTCTCAGGGACCAGCTGTGTCAAGGCATGGTGATAGTTCCAAAAATGCTAAATTTCCCCAATGCCAACTGTGTGGAAAATTTCACTTGGGCGAGTGTTTGAAGTTCAAGGAGTTTGGTGTCTGTTATCATTGTGGCCAAGCAGGGCATATACGAAGAAATTGCCCAGTTCTAGTACAGGAGAGTGGCATATCACCAAAGATATTTTCTCAGCAAAGTGTGGATAATACAAGACAGGATCAGATCCAAGGAGATGCTTTGACTAATAAAGCAGGCACAAATAGTTGAGTTCAGTCCAATGTAGCAAGTAGTAGCGGGGTAAAACTTAAAGGCCAGGTAGGACGTCCAAAGAATCAGGCAAGAGTTTTTGCTATGACACAGCAGGCAGCAGAAGAGTCACCAGATGTAATTATGGATATGTCATCTATTTTTGATAGAGATGCTCGTATTTTAATTGATCCTGGATCTACACACTCTTTTATTTCAATTGCACTTGCCATATATGCGAATCAAGAGCTAGAACCTTTGGATAGTTGTTTGGTAGTGGGAACACCAGTAGGAGAATCTCTTTTAGCTAAGAATGTATATCGAGATTGTGGGATCAAAGTGAATGATCAGGAGCTCAAGAAAAATTTAATACCTCTTGCTATTCATGATTTTGACGTTATCTTGGGCATGAACTTTTTAGCTACAAATCATGCTTCTGTTGATTGTTTTCGTAAAGAGGTTGTGTTTAGACGATCAGGACAACCTGAAGTTATATTTAGTGGACAACGTAGAATCTTGCCATCTTGTATGATATCCGCTATTGACGCTAGAAGATTACTCAAGAAGGGTTATTTTGCGTATTTAGCTCATGTAATTGATACAGAAGTTAGTAAGATAAAACTTGAAGACATCCCAGTTGTCCGAGACTTTCCTGATGTATTTCCAGAAGAATTACCAGGTCTACCCCCAGATAGGGAAGTTGAGTTTACTATTGACCTAATTCCAGGAACTGCACCTATTTCACAAGCACCATATCTCCATCAGAATTGAAAGAGTTAAAAGTTCAGTTACAGGAGTTGGTAGACAAATGTTTTGTCAAACCTAGTGTATCTCCGTGGAGAGCACCAGTTTTGTTTGTGAAAAAGAAAGACGGCACCATGCGATTGTGCATTGACTACAGACAGTTGAATAAAGTGACAATCCGTAATAAATATCCTTTACCACGTATTGACGATCTATTTGATCAGCGTCGGGGTGCTACAGTGTTTTCCAAGATTGATTTACGTTCAGGGTATCATCAACTAAAAATCAAGGATGTGGATGTACCAAAAACTGCTTTCAGAACACGGTATGGCCATTACGAGTTTCTTGTGATGCCGTTTGGGTTAACCAATGCCCCAGCAGCATTTATGGATCTAATGAACAGAGTGTTTCATCCGTATCTTGATAGATTTGTGATTGTATTTATTGATGATATACTGGTATATTCTCAAAATCAGGAAGAGCATACCGAACATCCTGGAATCATATTACAGGTCTTGCGAGATAGATAATTATATGCTAAATTTAGTAAATGTGAGTTTTGGCTCGACAAAGTGATATTTTTAGGGCATGTTATATCAGTGGAAATAATTTATGTAGACCCACATAAAACTGAAGCAGTGGTAAAATGGGAAAGACCTACTAATGTGACAGAAGTACGGAGTTTTCTTGGCTTAGCAGGGTACTACCGTCGTTTTGTTGAAGGCTTTTCCAAAATTGCTCTTTCTTTGACTAGTTTGACTAGAAAGAATGTTAAATTTGTGTGGACTGAAGAATGTGAAAAGAGTTTCCAAGAATTGAAACATCGATTAGTTACTGCTCCAGTGCTTACTCTTCCATCTCCGGGCGAAGAATTTGTGATTTATAGTGATGCTTCGCGTCAAGGTTTGGG
This sequence comes from Forsythia viridissima, assembly GCA_030279155.1. Classification (NCBI taxonomy): domain Eukaryota; kingdom Viridiplantae; phylum Streptophyta; class Magnoliopsida; order Lamiales; family Oleaceae; genus Forsythia; species Forsythia viridissima. The sequence continues at coordinate 9,516,978 of CM059041.1, forward strand.
TTGTGTTTTGATGCAGAATGGAAAGGTCATAGCCTATGCCTCTAGACAGTTAAAGAAACATAAGTTGAATTATCCTACACATGATCTAGAGCTGGCCGCAGTTGTTCTAGCATTGAAAATTTGGAGACATTATCTGTATAGTGAGAGGTGTCAGATTTTTACAGACCATAAAAGCTTAAAGTATATCTTTGATCAGAAAGAGTTGAATCTGAGACAGAGGAGATGGTTGGAGCTAATAAAAGATTATGACTGCAGAATCGAATATCATCCAGGAATGGCCAATGTAGTTGCTGATGCTCTCAGTAGAAAGACGTCTAGTTCTACGAATCAGACTAATGCAATTTGCTATTCCTTGTTTAATGAATTCAAAGTTTGGAATGCTCAACTATCAGTGACTAGTTTGGGAGCATTATCTGCTAATTTTCGAGTGAGACCTACTTTGATTGACAAAGTTAGAGAAGCTCAGACTCAAGATCCGATATTAAGTAAATTGAAGGAAGAAGTTAGTAACGGTAAACACACAGATTATACTATTCGAGATGACGGAGCTTTGGTTATAGGAAATAGACTATGTGTTCCAGACGACTCAAAGTTAAAGAAAGAAATTCTAGAAGAGGCACATAGTTCAGCTTATGCAATGCATCCGGGCAGTACTAAAATGTATCGTATACTTAAGGAACATTATTGGTGGCACGGAATGAAAAGAGAAATAGCTGAGTTTGTATCCAGATGTCTTATTTGCCAACAAGTGAAACCAGATCGTCAGAGAACAGCTGGACTCTTACAGACATTGCCTATTCCTGAGTGGAAATGGGAGCACATTACTATGGATTTCTTATTTGGGCTTTCTTGTACTCAGAGTGGTCATGATGGTATATGGATCGTGGTAGACAGATTGACAAAAACTGCTAGATTTTTGTCGATTAAAGTTACATATTCATTGGATAAATTGGCAAAAATATATGTGGATGAGGTAATTAGTTTATATGGAGCACCTGTGTCTATTGTCTCAGATAGAGATTCGCGTTTCACTTCTAAATTCTGGCCTAGTTTACAGAAAGCCATGGGTACTAAACTACATTTTAGTACAGCTTTTCACCCACAGACAGATGGTCAATCAGAACGAACTATACAGACTTTAGAAGACATGTTGCGAGCTTGTGTTCTTCAGTTTAAAGGAAATTGGGATACTCATCTATCCTTAATGGAATTCGCATATAATAACAGTTATCATTCTAGTATAGAAATGGCTCCTTTTGAAGCACTATATGGTAGAAAGTGCAGAACTCCAGTTTGTTGGGACGAGGTTGGTGAAAGAAAACTGTTAGGCCCTGAACTTGTTCAAATTACTACTGACAAAGTGAAACTAATCAAAGAAAAACTAAAGATGGCTCAAGACAGACAGAAAAATTACGCAGACAAACGTAGAAGAAATCTTGAATTTGAAGTTGGAAATAGAGTTTTCCTATGATTATCTCCGTGGAAAGGTGTTCTCAGATTTGGTAGAAAAGGAAAATTGAGTCCACGATATATCGGCCCATATGAGATTATTGAGCGTATTGGCCCAGTTGCTAATCGTTTAGCCTTGCTGAGTTATCTAGAATTCATGATGTGTTTCATGTTTCTATGCTGCGTAAATATATTCCTGATCCGTCTCATGTGTTGGAATCGCAACCAGTTGAATTGAAAGAGAATCTTACATATGAAGAAAAGCCACTTGGAATATTGGATAGGAAAGAACAAGTACTACGGAGTAAAACTATAGCAATGGTAAAAGTGTTATGGAGAAATCACTCAATAGAAGAGGCTACATGGGAAAATGAAGATCAGATGCGTTCTCAGTATCCACAACTCTTCAATGCCTAACCGATTGAATTTCGAGGACGAAATTTTTTGAAGGGGGTGAGTTTGTCATAATTTAGTCAAACCAAGAATTTCTTGGTCAAAAATCTCAAGCCAATTTTCAAAAAAAAAAATAATAAAAATGGATAAGGTCATGTTAGGCGGCGGCACAGAAAGCAGAAACCAAATAAATGAAACAAATTTTGGTTTCTTTTTTATCTTTCATTTTGGTGTCTTTTCTTCACTTCATCTTTCTTTGCTCACGTACAGAACGGGAGAAATTTCAGTCAAAATAATTCCTTTTCCTTCACCAAAAATTATTTGATTTATTAGACATTTGGAATTAGAGAGCTATGTTTTAATCTACAATACGAGGAAGTGACTCAAATATCGGAACAATTTATCAGCCGAGTTAATCTTCAATAGATAACTCTGTGAGTGGAAAAATATATTTTAGAAAATTTAGATTTCAATTATAAGATATTATATCGTTAAATGTTAAATTACGTGATTTCTTATAATTGTTTATTGAATTATGTTGTGTTGTAAATTCTAAAGATTGTGAAATTGCCTATTATGGAATTAAACATGAATTGAGATGACGTTTAAATCCATAAAAGTACTTGATGAATTCATTGATTATTCTAGTATACTGAGGGGTCTTGGCCGTGTATTGGTAATACACTGAGGGGTCTTGGCCGTGTATTCGTACACTGAGGGGTCTTGACCGTGTATCATATACACTGAGGGGTCTTGGCTGTATACTAGAAAGCTTAGCCTTTGAGGCAGTCTGTGCACGCGTGCTGAATCTATACAAAATGAGTACATTTGATGAGATTTTTCATTATATTGTGATATGAGGATATGATGAAGTGATTATATATATTTTAATTGATGAATATTCTACGTTTATGAGTTGATATTACTTGTTGAAGTTATTGTGAATTGTTAAGTGACGTGGGCTCATTTTCGATAGTATCTATAAATGAAAAGAGTATAATTATTTTCGGAAATCTCCACTCACTGAGCCTATAAACTCATTTATTTTCCAACAATGATTTTTCTTATCAGGTAGCGGTTGAGTTTCTGGGCTGCTTTTGGATATAAGGCTGTTGAGTTCGAAGTCAGAGCCACACGACAGAGTTATTTAGTATGACTCGCTTCATAGAACATGTAGTCATTGTTTTGGGACACATGTTCATTTTTGGATATCATTTTGCATGACATGTAAATAGTTAGGTGGGCTCACAATATATTTTTGTATCCGTATGTACATTTTATGTTAATTAAATACTAAAAGTTTTATGATTCGGCTAGTCTCTTCTGTGTTGTTTTATTGTGAGTATTGGAAGGGCAAATGGTCTCATTTAGTTGTGAATATAGTTTGTTGGGATATGTGATATTTTATTTCAGGTTGGTTAGTCCAAATTACAGGAGAGATAATGTCGAAAATTTCTTAAAAATAAGAAATAATGAGTTGTAATTATTGTAGCCTTGGTGGTGGGTCCCTTATGGTTGGTATTCACCATCGGCGCACGTCACGTCTTGGGTATATAAGATATTGCTCGAGACGGGTCATGTCAGATTGGTATCAGAGCATGGTTCTGAGTTTATAGGCTTGCTTGCTTGACACACGTATTCTGACATCTAGCATATCATGCATACCATGTAGGCGAGTCATGCGTCGTAGTGGTAGAACTTGCAAGCTCCAAGATATTTTGCCCCAGGCTCATATTGCTCCTGATAGAGATAATCTTGGAGATGATGAGATAATGGACGAATCAGTTCATCAGCCACTTGAACATCCGAGACAGAGAAATGTGGTTGAAAATGACCCACTCGATGTTGAAAGGATTGCCACTGCAGTTGTTTCGGCTATGCGTAATACAGATAGAAATTTCAGCATTGAGAGGGCAACAAAGTTAGAGGCCAAAGTTTTTACAGGCACAGCTGATCCTGTAATTGCCGAGGCCTGGATGATAAAAGTAGAGAGAGTTTTTGATATAATGGGTTGCCCAGATGATAGAAAATTACGTCTCGCCACTTTTTTGTTAGAAGATGGAGCTTACGATTGGTGGCAATCAGTGCAGAACAAATATCTAGACCCTTCTATTATAACTTGGGCAGATTTCAGGCGTAATTTTTACGATATTTATTACCTTCGTTCTTATAAAGATACTAAACAGGATGAATTCTTGAGGCTAGTACAAGGGTCTTCAACTGTTGCAGAATATCAGAAGAAATTTATTAAACTTTCGAAATATGCTCAAGTCCTGGTTGGTAATGAAATTGACAAGTGCAGACGTTTTGAAGATGGTTTAAGAGAAGAGATTAGATCATCAGTGACTGCTGCGGGTTGGAGTGAATTTGGCAAATTAGTAGAATCGGCTATGAGAGTGGAGAAAAGTATGTCAGATAGACAAACTGATAAAGAACCGCTAAAATCCATAGCTAGCCGTAGTCAGATATGGACAGAAATTTCTAACTACAGACCACCTCAGAGGAATAATAGAGGATTTCGACCTGGTGTTTCTATTTCAAGCCAGTTCAAGCCCAGATCACGAGGAAGTCAAGGCTCTAGATTTAGCCAGAATACGATACAGCAATCGACGAGAAACCATCCTCCTACTCCGAGTTTCTCCCAGAGATCATATACTCCGAGACATGGAGAGAGTTCTAACAACACAAAATTTCCTCATTGTAAGTTTTGTGGAAAATTTCACTTGGGCGAGTGTTTGAAGTTCAAGGGGTTTGGTGTCTGTTATCATTATGGCCAAACAGGGCATATACGAAGAAATTGCCCAGTTCTAGTACCGGAGAGTGGCATATCACCAAGGATATTTTTCCAGCAGAGTGTGGGTAGTACACGACAGAATCAAATCCAAGAAAATACCTTGAATAATAAAGTAGGCACAAATACTGAAGTTCAGCCCAATGTAGCAAGTAGTAGCGGGGTAGGACGTCTAAAGAATCAGGCAAGAGTTTTTTCTATGACACAACAGGCAGCAGAAGAGTCACCAGATGTAATTATGGGTATGTTATCTATTTTTGATAGAGATGCTCGTATTTTAATTGATCCTGGATCTACACACTCGTTTATTTCAATTGCACTTGCCATATATGCGAATCAAGAGCTAGAACCTTTAGATAGTTGTTTGGTAGTGGGCACACCAGTAGGAGAATCTCTTTTAGCTAAGAATGTATATCGAGATTGTGGGATCAAGGTAAATGATCAGGAGTTCAAGGCAAATTTAATACATCTTGCTATCCATGATTTTGACGTTATCTTAGGCATGGACTTCTTAGCTGCAAATCGTGCATTAGTTGATTGTTTTCGTAAAGAAGTTGTGTTTAGACGATCAGGACAACCTGACGTTATATTTAGTGGACATCGTAGAATCTCGCCATCTTGTATGATATCTGCTGTTGACGCTAGAAGATTACTCAAGAAGGGTTGTTATCCGTATTTTGCTCATGTAATTGATACAGATGTTAGTAGGATAAAACTTGAAGACATCCCAGTTGTCCGAGACTTTCCTGATGTATTTCCAAAAGAATTACCAGGTCTACCCCCATATAGAGGAGTTGAGTTTACTATTGACCTAATTCCAGGAACTGCACCTATTTCACAAGCACCATATAGAATGGTTCTATCAGAATTAAAAGAGTTAAAAGTTCAGTTACAGGAATTGGTAGACAAAGGTTTTATCAGACCTAGTGTGTCTCCGTGGGGAGCACCAGTTTTGTTTGTGAAAAAGAAAGACGGCACCATGCGATTGTGCATTGACTACAGACTGTTGAATAAAGTGACAATCCGTAATAAATATCCTTTGCCACGTATTGATGATCTATTTGATCAGCTTCGGAGTGCTACAATGTTTTCAAAGATTGATTTACGTTCAGGATATCATCAGCTAAAAATAAAGGATGGAGATGTACCAAAAACTGCTTTTAGAACACGATATGGCCATTTCAAGTTTCTTGTTATGCTGTTTGGATTAACCAATGTCCCAGCAGCATTTATGGATTTAATGAACAGAGTGTTTCATCCATATCTTGACAGATTTGTGATTGTATTTATTGATGATATACTGGTATATTCTCAAAATCAGGAAGAGCATACCGAACATCTTGGGATCATATTACAGGTCTTGCGAGATAGACAATTATATGCTAAATTTAGTAAATGTGAGTTTTGGCTCGACAAAGTGATATTTTTAGGGCATGTTATATCAGTGGAAGGAATTTATGTAGACCCACATAAAACTGAAGCAGTGGTAAAATGGGAAAGACCTACTAATGTGACAGAAGTACGGAGTTTTCTTGGCTTAGCAGGGTACTACCGTCGTTTTGTTGAAGACTTTTCCAAAATTGCTCTTTCTTTGACTAGTTTGACTAGAAAGAATGTTAAATTTATGTTGACTGAAGAATGTGAAAAGAGTTTCCAAGAATTGAAACATCGATTAGTTACTGCCCCAGTACTTACTCTTCCATCTCCGAGCGAGGAATTTGTGATTTACAGTGATGCTTCGCGTCAAGGTTTGGGTTGCGTTTTGATGCAGAATGGAAAGGTCATAGCCTATGCCTCTAGACAATTAAAGAAACATGAGCTGAATTATCCTACACATGATATAGAGCTGGCCGCAGTTGTTTTAGCATTGAAAATTTGGAGACATTATCTGTATGGTGAGAGGTGTCAAATTTTTACAGACCATAAAAGATTAAAGTATATCTTTGATCAGAAAGAGTTGAATTTGAGACAGAGGAGATGGTTGGAGCTAATAAAAGATTATGACTGTAGAATCGAATATCATCCGGGAAAGGCCAATGTAGTTGCTGATGCTCTCAGTAGAAAGACGTCTAGTTCTACAAATCAGACTAATGCAATTTGCTATTCCTTATTCAGTGAATTCAAAGTTTGGAATGCTCAACTATCAGTGACCAGTTTGGGAGCATTATTTGCTAATTTTCGAGTGAGACCTACTTTGATTGACAAAGTTAGAGAAGCTCAGACTCAAGATTCGATATTGAGTAAATTGAAAGAAGAAGTTAGTAATGGTAAACACGCAGATTATACTATTCCAGATGACGGAGCTTTGGTTATAGGAAGTAGACTATGTGTTCCAAATGACTTAAAGTTAAAGAAAGAAATTCTAGAATAGGAAGAAATTCTAGAAGAGGCACATAGTTCAGCTTATGCAATGCATCAGGGTAGTACTAAAATGTATCGTATACTTAAGGAACATTATTGGTGGCATGGAATGAAGAGAGAAATAGTTGAGTTTGTATCCAGATGTCTTATTTGTCAACAAGTGAAACCAGATCGTCAAAGAACAGCTGGACTCTTACAGACATTGCCTATTCCTGAGTGGAAATGGGAGCACATCACTATGGATTTCTTATTTGGGCTTCCTCGTACTCAAAATGGTCATGATGGTATATGGATCGTGGTAGACAGATTGACAAAAACTACCAGATTTTTGCTGATTAAAGTTACATATTCATTGGATAAATTGGCAAAAATATATGTGGATGAAATAATCAGTTTATATGGAGCACCTGTGTCTATTGTCTCAGATAGAGATTCACGTTTCACTTCTAAATTCTGGCCTAGTTTGCAGAAAGCAATGGGTACTAAACTACATTTTAGTACAGCTTTTCACTCACAAACAGATGGCCAATCAGAAAGGACTATACAGACTTTAGAAGATATGTTACGGGCCTGTGTTCTTCAGTTTAAAGGGAATTGGGATACTCATCTATCCCTAATGGAATTCGCATATAATAACAGTTATCATTCTAGTATAGAAATGGCTCCTTTTGAAGCACTATATGATAGAAAGTGTAGAACTCTAGTTTGTTGGGATGAGGTTGGTGAAAGAAAATTGTTCGGCCCTGAACTTGTTCAGATTACTGCTGAGAAAGTGAAACTAATTAAAGAAAAGTTAAAGACGGCTCAAGACAGACAGAAAAATTACGCAGACAAACGTAGAAGAAATCTTGAATTTGAAGTTGGAGATAGAGTTTTTCTAAGATTATCTCCGTGGAAAGGTGTTCTCAGATTTGGTAGAAAGGAAAAATTGAGTCCACGAAATATTGGCTCATATGAGATTATTGAGCGTATTAGCCCAGTTGCTTATCGTTTAGCCTTGCCAACTGAGCTATCTAGAATTCATGACGTGTTTTATGTTTCTAATTCATGACGTGTTTTATGTTTCTATGCTGCATAAGTATATTCCAGATCCGTCTCATGTGTTGGAATCGCAACCAGTTGAGTTGAAAGAGAATCTTACATATGAAGAGAAGCCAATTGGAATATTAGATAGAAAAGAACAAGTTCTTCGGAGTAAAACTATAGCAATGGTTAAAGTGTTATGGAGAAATCATGCAATAGAAGAGGCTACATGGGAAAATGAAGATCAAATGCGTTCTCAATATCCACAACTCTTCAATGCATAACCGATTGAATTTCGAGGACGAAATTTTTTAAGGGGGTGAGTTTGTGATAAACAGTCAAACCAAAACCAAGAATTGTCTTGGTCAAAAATGTCATGCTTATTATATATATATATATATATATATATATATATATATATATATATATATATATATATATATAAAGGGATAATTTCTAAAGAGTTAGGCGGTGGGCACAGAAAGCAAAACCCATATAAAAACCAATTTTAGTTTCTTCCTTATCATTCATTTGGGTTTCTTTTCTTTCAATTTCACTTTCTTTTACATACGTACCTGAAGCGAGAAAAATTTCAGCCAAATAATTCTTTTTTTCTTCACCAAAAATTTAGTTGAATTAATAGACTTTTGGGATTAGGGAGCTATGTTTTAAACTACGATACGAGGTAAGGAGAGAAACTTTGATTTTAAGAATTGGTCTATTTGTATGCTTTTAGTGAGTTAAAAATTAGCAATTCAATTCCTAGCTTTAATTTTTGGATTTTATAAAAGTAGAATTATAAGTGATTTTTGAATTGAATTCTATTGTTATCTCAGGAAGTGACTCAAATATCGGGACAATTTATCAGCCTAGTTAATATTCAATAGATAATTCTGTGAGTGGAAAAATATATTTTAGAAAATTTAGATTTCAATTATAAGATATTATATCGTTAAATGTTAAATTACGTGATTTCTTATAATTGTTTATTGAATTATGTTGTGTTGTAAATTCTAAAGATTGTGAAATTGCCTATTATGGAATTAAACATGAATTGAGATGACGTTTAAATCCATAAAAGTACCTGATGAATTTATTGATTATTCTAGTATACTGAGGGGTCTTGGCCGTGTATTGGTAATACACTGAGGGGTCTTGGCCGTATACTAGAAAGCTTAGTCATCTGAGACAGTTTGTGCACGCATGCTGAGATTGTATAAAATGGGTACATTTTAATGAGATATTTCATTATACTGTGATATGATGATATGATGAAGTGATGATATATATTTTAGCTGATGAATATTCTACGATCATGAGCTGATATTACTTGTTGAAATTAATGTGATGTAAATGTTGATTTAGATGTGGGCTCATTTACGTTATGAGAAGTTATATTGTGAATTGCTAAGTGACGTGAGCTCATTTTCAATAATATCTATAAATGAAAAGAGTATAATTATTTTCGAAATTCTCCACTCACTGAGCCTATTAACTCATTTATTTTCCAACAATGATTTTTCTTATTAGGTAGCGGTTGAGTTTCTGAGTTGCTTTTGGATATATAGCTTTTGAGTCCAAAGTCGGAGCCACACGACAGAGTTATTTAGTATGACTCACTTCATAGAACATGTAGTCATTGTTTTGGGACGTATGTTCATTTTTGGATATCATTTTGCATGACATGTAAATAGTTAGGTGGGCTCACAATATATTTTTGTATCCGTATGTACATTTTATGTTAATTAAATAATAAAAGTTTTATGATTCGGCTAGTCTCTTCTGTGTTGTTTTATTGTGAGTATTGGAAGGGCAAATGGTCCCATTTAGTTGTGAATATAGTTTGTTGGGATATGTGATATTTTATTTCAGGTTGGTTAGTCCAAATTACATGAGAGATAATGTCGAAAATTTCTTAAAAATAAGAAATAATGAGTTGTAATTATAGTAGCCTTGGTGGTGGGTCCAACTTATGGTTGGTATTCACCATCGGTGCACGTCACGTCTCGGGTATATAAGATATTGCTCGAGACGGGTCGTGTCAATTTAGTTGCTCGAACTAATTTTGGGTGAATGAGAAATTAAGATCTAAAGTGAATCGCTTAAATACACGAATATTGTTGAAAAATGGGATTAGAATATTGCAGAATATTCTAGAATCCGTTTGGATGAAAAAGCGAGTCTTTTTGGATATTTGTTTTTTCAACAAGACATATCTTTTGGACAGTCACAATCGAGTCTTAACAGTCACATCTTTTCAACTTAAAGACATATCTTTTGGACATGTATTTTTTCAACAAGACATGTCTTTTGGACGTGCCTTTACGCCCATTATGATTGGAAATTAAATTAATTCACTTTCAACCAAATGTCTCTACACGTTTAGCATAAATCATTTTAGTATAGAAATAATTTCTATAAAAAGTTCTAGTTTTCATTTAAAGAGAGAACAAAATACTGTCCGGTTCGTTGTTTTCGTAATTTGAAGTATTTCTATTACGAGAAGTGGTCGTTGCATCTTGGGAGACGTGTGCCGAAAAACCGTAAACACCTGTGCGGGATAATTTCATCTTAAGGAGAAAGAGTCGAACTCTTGCTTTTACCGAATCTAATTTTTCAGTTCTCGATATTTGTGTAAGTCATCATTTTGTTCGTTTGCATGCACGTAATTAAATTATCAAAATATAAATAATGCACCAATTTTATCAACAATCTTAAGAAGAAATGTATCTCATCATGTATGTTTATATTCTATTCTTATTCTAATTTTTTCCGTACTAGAAGAATTATTCATATTTGGACATATCTTAAAATTGGAAACTTTAACCAGTACAATATATTTCGTTTTGTTTACTTGCTGGTTAGAGTTGTCAAGTGAAAAGCATATAATCAACCTGGGTACAGTTACAATGGTCGTTCACTTTGTGCATGTGCATTTTGCTTATAGCACATTTATTATTTGTTCACATTTTGAATTATTATAACTTGTTCTTAAAAGGTTTGAATATTTTATGTTCTAAAGTGATTTTGCTCAAATATAGTTAATTGATACACATATGTATATAAACTCATTTTGGACTTAAAGAGATGGGAATATAAATTCCTGTCAAATCTTACGACGATAAATTTAACGAGGTTCTGGCGTAAAAATACCCCAACTGAGGAAGACAGATTGTGTAACGGGATGTCAGATCGAATGTTCTTGTAGTATTTGAATCCAATATAGTGGATAACTTGAGAGAATGATGGATCGATATAGGCGTTGCTCGTCATGTTTGTTGTGAAAAAGAGATATTTTCATCTTAAATTCGGATTAGTGGAAATCATTTCTTTATGAGAAACTCTTGTACTTTAGAGATCATTGGACCAGGCAAAGTAGTATTGAAAATGATCTCGAAAAAAGAAATAACCTTAATTGATGTTCTATATGTTCTAGAGATTCACAAGAATTTGGTTTCTAGTTTATTATTGAGCAAGAATGGATTCAGACTAGTTTCTGAGTCTGGAAAAAAAAACATGTACTTATCAAAAATGAGATATACATGAGCAAGGGGTACTTAACCACTGAATTGTTTAATATAAATAGAATATTTGTGCTTTATGAAATTGATGAATTTATATTGTTAAGCACAATTCTACTCACAATTGTGGGGGTGAGATTTTTTTTTTTCATTATATCTTCAATTTAAGTTCAAATTTATTCCAATATTTGTGGGCAATAGTGTTACTTTCTTCAAAATAAAGTATTAAATTTCGAAACAACATTAAAATGTTGAATTGCATTTTAATCCAGTACAGTATATTTCGTTTTGTTTACTTGCTTGTTAGAATTGTCAAGTGAAAAGCATATAATCAATCTGGGTACAGTTACAATGGTTGTTCACTTTGTTCATGTGCATTTTGCTTATAGCATATTTATTATTTGTTCACATTTTGAATGATTATAACTTGTTCTTAAAAGGTTTGAATATTTTATTTTCTAAAGTGATTCTGCTCAAATATAGTTAATTGATTCACATATGTATATAAACTCATTTTGGACTTAAAGAGATGGCAACATATATAAATTCCTGCCAAATCTTACGACGCTAAATTTAACGAGGTTCTGGCATATAAATACCCCAACTGAGGAAGACAAATTGTCTAATGGGATGTCAGAGCGAATGCTCTTGTAGTGCTTGAATCCAATATAGTGGATAACTTGAGAGAATGATGGATCGATATGGGCATTGCTCGTAATGTTTGTTGTGAAAAAGATATATTTTCATCTTATGCTCGGATTAGTGGAAATCATCTTTTTATGGGAAACTGTTCTACTTTAGAGATCATTGGATTAGGCAAAGTAGTATTGAAAATGATCTCGAAAAAAAGAAGTAACCTTAATTGATGTTCTATATCTTCCAGAGATTCACAAGAATTTGGTTTCTAGTTTATTATTGAGCAAGAATGGATTCGGACTAGTTTTTGAGTCTGAAAAAAAATATGTATTTATAAAAAATGAGATATACGTGAGTAAGGCAGTGGATTGTTTAATATAAATAGAATGCTTGTGCTTCATGACATTGACGAATTTATATTGCTAAGCATAATTCTACTCAGAATTATAGAGGTGAGATTGTTGTTTGCATTATATCTTCAAATTTATTCTAAGATTTGTGAGAGATAGTGTTACTTTCTTCAAAATAGAGTATTAAATTTTTTAAATGATATTAAAATGTTGAATTGCACTGTGATCAATCTCTTGTTAAACTTAAAAATCGTACAATGTTGTCAATTGGATATCCAACGCAAGGGAATCAAAATCTACTAATAAATATGTTTTACTATTGGGAGTGCATTTGTTTCTTGGAAATCATCCAAATAACTTGAGTATTAGAAGATCATAATAGAATCTGAATTTTTGAGCTTTAAATGAAGCAAGAAGGAAGTATGATCTATTCAAATTTTTTTTAAAAGTCCTCAAAGCAATGTGCATAGCTCGATTCACGATGGAATATGAGTTCATAGCTTTAAAGAAAGCTAGAAAGGAAGTAGAACGACTTCGTAATTTCTTATAGAACATTCCGTGTTGGCCTAAGCCAATGCTTGCAATATAGTATGCATTGTGATAGTCAATTGGCTATCGAAAGAGAGCACAAATAGTATGTATAATAGTAAGTCTCAGCATATACGTCGAAGACTTAATACCATAAAGCATTTGATCTCAAATTGTGTAATCTCCATTGATTATTTAAAGTCAAAGGAAAATATTGCAGATCCACTTACTAAAAATTTACCAAGAGATCAATATACTGCGTATTGAGTGAAATGAAATTAAAAGCCTACTACGCACGAGTCTTTATAATAGTAACATAACCTTATTAACTGGAGATCTCAAGATCTTGGTTCAATAGGACAACTAAATTATAAAGATTCAGTTAAGCACTTTGGAGTTATCTCCTACCAATTTCTATTGTAAGAAAAAGTGCTATCTACAGAGTGTATGAGGTTAAGTAATAACTTTTAATGATTCTTATAACTTGGATAAACTTAGTGGAGTATGACAGAATGCTCTTAATAGGAGATCACCTATGTAAGTGTGAAGTGGGGCCGCTTCTATGAGAATGTTTCGAGGCTTGAATTCTATAAAGTACTTATGAAACTCAAGAGTTGTTCGGGTCAAAATGAATACAACCGTGAGAATCGAAAGTGTTAGGGAGGTTATTGTGGGGTACTATTGTCTTGGTTTACACCAAAGGCTGAACAGTTCAAGATATCGCGTTTACTGATTAGTCAAGTAAATTCGATAGTATTTTACTAAGGAAGGTTCAAAGCCAGAACCACCTATCCTGATGCAATAGCTTTTCGCTTGTACTGTATTTTAGTGTCTGTACTGTCATTTTCATTAATTTTCATTTATGTGGAGGATTGTTGGAATTTTTTTTATTAATGTTGGTTTTGACCAACTTTGACCAATTATTTAAACGGAGCCCGTTAGTTGAGTACGGGAATTGAAAGGCCAAATGTGTTCTATTACGTGAGTAGATTAACAGAGTATATTTAGTTGTTCGAACTAATTTCGGGTGCATGAGAAATTAAGGCCCAAAGTGAATTGCTTAAATACATGAATATTGTTGAAAAATAGGATTAGAATATTGCGAAATATTCTAGAATCCGTTTAGATGAAAAGTCGTGTCTTTTTGGACATGTCATTTCTTAACAGTCACATCTTTTCAACTTAGAGACATGTCTTTTGGACGTGCCCTTTTATGAAGTTGTGTCTTTTGATACAAAACTTTTCAAATATTATAAATAAGCTCCTTATGATTGAAAATTAAATCACTTCACTTTCAACCAAATGTCTCTACACGTTTTGCATAAATCATTTTAGTATAGAAATAATTTCTATAAAAAGTTCAAGTCCAATTTTCATTTAAAGAGAGAACAAAATGCTGTCCGGTTCATTGTTCTCGTAATTTGGTGTGTTCCTATTACGAGAAGTGGTCGTTGTACTTGAAAGACGTGTGCAGAGAAACCGTAAGCACCTATGCAGGACAATTTTGTCTTAAGGAGAAAGAGTCGAACTCTTGCCTCAATCGAATCTAATTTTTCATTTCTCGATATTTTTGTAAGTAGTCATTTTGCTCGTTTGTATGCACGTGATTAAATTGTCAGAATATAAATAATGCACCAATTTTACCAATAGAAGGTAGAGAAGAACTAGGTGGACAACACAGGGAAAGAGAACTGGAAGTAGATGAATGGAAATGGGGAAAGAAGAAAAGGAGATCCAACCGTAAATAACATAAATTCAAATGAGGAGATGACGCCGTTTTTCTTAAGTTTAATATAGTTAAATTTTGTTCTTACACTTTTAAAAGTTGTAATAGGGAAAACACGTTTCTAGCTTGTTGCTGGATATAATACATGGACTAGGAGAGAGAAAATCGTTATGAAAAATTCCAATTGAATTGGCAGTGAAAATCATCTCCATCTTTTTCTCTCATCTTCGTCTCATTCCTTATTTCTTGTTCATTTTATGTTTTTCTTACCCTTTTTCTTATTTCAATTCAGTTGACTTGATAAGTTGACTTCCATTTTTATTCATTTCTGGTTATAGTTTGAATTCCACATCTTTTGGATTCAAACCATAACAATTGATACTAGAGCATTAAAGATTCCTGGAAACCAACCATGGAATGAGCACCTTAAGAAAATGGACAAAGACATCAGTAACTTGGGCCTTGCTTATTCCACTATAGCTGTTAAGATTGATTGCTTGTAAGATTGATTCCTCTGATAAAATTCTCAAGAGCATGTGCTGTAAACAAGATAGATTAGAAGAATTAATGCAAGATATGAATTCTAAATATGAATCCCTTGTAGCTATGATGACTAGACTTAATGTGGCTCATAATGATCAGTAGAATAAGCAGATTGAAGGTGCCACTAGTGTGACTGAAGTGCATAATGCTAAATTGCCAAAAATTGATTTCACAGATTTTGGAGGGACCACACAAAGGAATAGGTGAGAAAAGCCAATAAATACTTTCAACTTCACCAAGTACTTGAGGAGTTAATGGTGGGCATAGTTGAGATGTATTTGAAAGGTAGGGCTGACATAAGGTTCCATGGATTTCTATCCAGTAACCCAAATGCAGAATGGCATTTTCTAACCACTGAGATATGTAGAAGGTTTGCTGAAACAATTGGGGAAGAAGTAGTAAAAACCTTTAGTAAGATCATGCAATATGGAGGGGTAGTTGATTACGTGGAAAGGTTTGAAGATCTTAAAGCCCAAGCCATGCAAACATTACCAGAATTACCTACATCCTACTATATTAGTGTGTTCACCAGTGGATTGAAGGGAGAGTCCATGGTGAAGATGATTAAACCCACATCATTAACATAAGCCTTTGAGATAACCCTGTTACAAGAGACCACAATTTCAGCCTTACCAAAAACCTAAATAGATTTATCCCCAACTCCAAAAACTCATCTAACCCTAAAAAATCATCTGAACCACCTCCAAAAAAGATACAAAGCTTATCATACAAAACTATTACCCTTACTGATATATATATTAAGAGAAACTTGAGACTTTGTTTTAGGTGTGATGAAAAATATACCCTACATATATGTAAAATTAGAATGTTGAATTATATGGTTGTTGATGAGGAGAGTGATGAGGAAGATACGGATAATGAAGTGCCAGAGAAGGAGGGAACTGATGGGGATGGAGAGAAAGAAATCATGCAAATCTCCCTTGATGCCTTGATAGGAAGTGTGCAGCATAAAACTATCAGAATACTAGGGATGATTAAATGTAGTAAGATATCTATTTTAATAGACAATGGGAGCATCCATAGCTTCATTAATGAAGGGCTGATTAAATCCTTGGGCTACCGGTATCCATAGCTTCATTAATGAAGGGCTGATTAAATCCTTGGGCTACCATGATAACCAGTCCAACACATTGATGGTAACTGTGGCTAATAGTCAGAAGCTGGAGAGCAGTTGAGTATACCCTCCAATGATTTGGCAGATGCAGAGAATGAAGTTTCAATACAAACATAGATCACTTAAACTTGGAGGAAGTGACATGGTGTTAGGGATTAACTAGCTTAGCCAATTTGGGCTAGTAACCTTTGACTTTAACCAGGGACACATCAACTTTGTTACTGCAAGAAGTAAGGTGACACTAAGCAGTGAGACCATTAACATCAATTTTGAAATGATTACTGGGACAAAGCAAACATATGGGGTAATGTGACAGTTGTATGCAATTTCAAGAGAGTACTGACAAATTTCAGAGGAACTAAAGCCCATCATATCTGAATTTAGTGATGTATTTGAGAAGTCTAATGTTCTACTTCCAGCTAAGTCCTATCAACATCATATTCCACTCAAGGATGGGGCACAACCTTTCAAACTCAGACCCTATAGATGTCCCTTCATCCAGAAGACTAAGGTAGAAAAACTGGTTAAGGAAATGCTGTCTTCTGGGCTGATTCAGACCAGTAATAGCCCTTTTGATTCTCCAGTGTTGTTGGTAAAGAAGAAGGATGTCAACTGGAGATTTTGTGTTGACTATAGACAACTTAACAACCTGATTATGAAAGACAAATACCCTATGCCAGTGATTGATGATTGATGAGCTGAATGGTGCTAAGTATTTCTCCAAGATAGACCTCAGAGCTGGCTACCATCAAATAAGATTTAACACAGAAGATATATACAAAACAAAATTTAAGACACATCAGGGCTTGTATAAATTTAAAGTAATGCCATTTAGGTTGACAAGTGCACCAACCACATTTCAAGGATTGATAAATGAGATATTTATGGATCATTTGAGGAGATACGTTCTATTTTTTTTTTTTGATGATATCCTGGTATATAGTGAGACATGACAAGTCACACAAAATATTTAGAAAATGTGCTACTGCTGTTAATAAAACATCAGTTATATGACAAGTTTAGCAAATGCAGTTTTGGGCAGACTAAGGTGGAATCCTTGGGGCATATAATTGACCAGCAACGAGTATCAGTAGACCCCCAAAAAAGTTGAAGCTATGCAATCATGGCCTTTACCAACTAACCTAAAGTAGTTGATAGGGTTCTTGGGGCTAACTGGCTATTACAGAAAATTTGTGAAACGATATAGAACCTTGGCTAAACCATTAAATGAACTTTTGAAGAAGGACAACTTCTTGTGGTCAGAGGCAGTTGAGACAGCTTCTGATAATCTTAAGATGGCTATGAGTACCACTCCTGTACTTGCTCTACCAGATTTCACTTAGCCCTTTATCATAGAAACTGATGCCTTCTATGGAGGGATATGGGCTATATTGATGCAGAATAGAAGTCCCTTATCTTATATCAGTAAGTCCTTGGGGCCAAGGAATCTTGGGATGTCAATTTATGAGAAAAAATTGTTGGCTTTAGTGACTACAGTGATGAAGTAAAGACATTATTTAGAGGGCCACTACTTTGTGATTAAAACAAATCTTCAATCACTGAAATACTTGCTGGAACAAATGATCACTATCCCCTTACAATAGAAGTGGCTCACTAAACTTATGGGGTTGGACTATGAAATACAATATAGGAAAGGGATGGAAAATATAGTGGCAGATGCTCTGTCAAGAAGAAAAGATGGAGAATGCAGTGCAATGACCCAAGTAACACTTGCATGGGTACATGAAGTGATGAACAACTATGAAGGAGACATTATAGCAACTGAGAAGATTCATTCATTAGTAATTGATCCAACATCTAACTCATCATACCAATACTGTAATGGGAGTATTCAAACACCAAGGCAAGCTGTACATTGGCAGTGGATGAGACATTAGGAAAAATGTGATACAATGCATTCATTCATCCCAGGATGGGAGTCACTCTGGAGTGCAGGCAAGTATCATGAAGGCTAAGCAACATTTCTTTTGGATAGGCATGACACATGATATAAAGATGGATGTTTTGCAGTGTGATGTGTGTCAGAGGTACAAGGAAGAACATACTTCCTATCCAAGCCTTTTTCAACCTCTACCAATCCCACAACAGTCTTGGAGCCACATTTCTTTGGATTTTATAGAAGGGCTACCTAAATCTGAAGGATAAGATGTCATAATGGTGGTGGTAGATAGATTTACAAAGTATGGACACTTTATTACCTTATCCCATTACAACTAAAAAAGTTACCCAATTATTTTTGAACAATATTAGAAAATTACATGGCCTTCCTCAGTCCATAGTTTCAGACAGAGATAAGGTTTTTACCAGCTCCTTCTGGCAGGAATTGTTTAAACTATTGGGAACCAAACTAGTATAGCCTACCATCCTCAATGTGATGGGCAGATTGAAAGATTAAATCAGTGCGTAGAGAGGTATCTTAGGTGTATGACTCATAGTAAATCTAAAGCATGAGCTAAGTGGATTCCTCTAGTTGAATGGTGGTATAACACCACCTACCATACAACCATTCAAAGGACTTCTTTTGAGGCCCTTTATGGTATTCTTCCCCTTCAGTTAGCCTTGGGACCATACCAGCAAACCAATCTTGCTGCTGTTGAAGATTTATTGCATGAGAGGTATAAAATGGATAAACAAGTGAAAGAGAGCTAGCCCAAGCAAGTGTACTATGCTGACAAGAATATAACTGAGAGGCACTTCCTAATTGGATACTGGGTTTACTTAAAACTTTACCCATATCAACAACAGACATTGGTAAAAAGGAAGAACCAAAAGTTGAGTCCATGTTGTGAGAAATTATATGATTGCAAGTGAACAATATCGCACACAAGTAATAAAGTGGACCTATTGAGTCTGGATTATCGTTTCTACGAAGACTATCCTATTTAGATATTAGTTCAATTAATCTCAATCATAATCTATTGAAAATAATTTGGAATTGTTTATTTTAACTATTAACGTGTAACTATCAATTTAAGAAAAAAATAATAATAATGTACGTGCACACAAATATCAAGAATTTATCAAGAATGATGTTTAAAGAATTTGGATTCATGAGTTCACCATTGTCATATCTAATTTCTCCTCTCAAGATTTATTCATAATGTTATATTCGGTCGAATTCATGAATTTAACCTAATTTACCTCTCTCGAGTTCAAATTAGTCCTATTGAATTAAGTCAACTTATAAAGTCAGGATGGTCCTTAATTAGATGCATTAAATCGCCTAATAATTCAATTTAAGACCACGACAATAATAAATCGTATCTCTACTTTTTATCTAATTGTCAAATTTTACCACGTGCACACACATATCAAGAATTTATCAAGAATGATGTGTAAAGAATTTGGATTCATGAGTTCACCATTGTCATCTCTAATTTATCCTCTCAAGATTTATTCCTAATGTTGTATTCGGTTGAATTCATGAATTTAACCTAATTTACCTCTTTCGAGTTCAAATTAGTCCTATTGAATTAAGTCAACTTATGAAGTCAGGATGGTCTTTAATTAGATGTATTAAATCGCCTAAGAATTCAATTCAAGACCGCGACAATAATAAATAATATATCTACCTTTTATCTAATTGCCAGATTTTACTACATGGTCTAAGCATATGTTTGATAGTACTGAAATTATATTTTAAGTATTATATTATAAGTTGTGGGTGAATGTGTGGATAAAACGTGAGTTGTAAGTTGTGGGTCCTATGAAATTTGTGGTTAAAAAGTATATTTGATCAGATTGACTAACTGAAATTATAATTTAAGCAATGACAAACATGTGCTAAATTAATAACTTACATCTCAGTTTGTTACAATCCACAAATCAATAACAAATAATGGCGAATTATTTCAAGCATTAAGAAAAGAAGTAAAATCAAATCATAATTAATTTATAAGTAAAACTTGAGAGTCGAAAATCAAGAATTAAACTAGGTTACATCGTTCATCCAAACTAAAGATTTAACTACTCATAATTTGATAGAAAGATAAGATGAAAAGATTTGAATACATAACCAGATCTTGAATAAAAGATGAGAAGACGTTGAATATCTTGCACCAAGAAGTCTTCAAGTTTCAATCTTCAATCTAGCTGTCGTTCCTCCTCTCTTTTCTATTCTCTTTGATAAATTTAACAACTTAATCTGACTTGGATTATGTCTTTTATAGTCTTAAGCCTCTCCGACTTATTTTAATTCAAAAATGACACAAAAACTCATGAGTTTCAACTTAAAAATTCAAAAAATAACTTACGGGAGTCGCGATACTGCGGCAAACGAAATAATTCTGTTTGTCACGGTCTGGCCATGATTTACAAACCGCTGTCGGACCGTGGCAAACAGAATTTTTTTAGTTTGGTCTTCAAAATTTTGAATTTGTACATTTTGGTCTCCAAACTTTCAACATTGTACATTTTGGTCACTTTTTTTGCTCCAAGTCTTTCCAGATTTATCTCAAACTTTCAAGAGCTTTCAAATTGGTCTTAAAATCTCTTTAGTCATCCGAATTTGGTCTTTCACAAGTTTTAGAAGTGTGCAATTTAGTCTTCAAACTTTTTGTAAGTTAAAATCCACTCCCAAAACTTGTGAAATTCTTCCAATGGGCCTTTTAATGGTTTTTATCACTCCCATGCCATCATGTCAATCTTCAAACTCTCCCAAGCAACTCTTATGGTAGCTCTATATTCTTTATTTTTGCTCCACTTACCTCCATTCTTGGGTTACCTATAATGACAATATATATAATAAATTAAGTAGAAATTCACTCTAATTACAATTATATATCAAGTTTATATGATAGCATAAGCGTGTAAAACATACTTATCAGTCTAAAATACTATGGCCCTTATAAAGTGGAAGAGAAAGTTGGAGAGGTTGCCTACAGATTAGCACTTCCAGTGGGTGCTAAGATCTATCATACTTTTCATGTATCTCTGCTCAAGAAGAAGATTGGAAGCAAGGTTGTAAGTGTAACAAAACTGCCATCAGATACAAGCACTCAGTATTTGGACAAACATCCTTTAAAGATTATTAAAGCCGGAATATTAAAAAAAGGTCAAGTGGTTAGTGCATTGGGCTGATGAGCTGGAAAAAGAAGCAACATGGGAGGATTCTGAGAAAATTCAGCAGCAATATCCCACATTTAAACCTTGGGGACAAGGTTTAGATAAGCAGGAGGGTTGTCAAGAAGATGGTAGAGGAGAACCATGTGGACAGCAAAGTGAAACACAACAGGAAGCAGATGAATGGAAATGGGGAAAGAAGAAGAGGAGATCCAATCGTAAATAACAAAAATTCAAATGAGGAAGACGCCGCTGTTTTCCTTAAGTTTAATTTAGTTAAATTTTGTTTTTACACTTTTAAAAGTTGTAATATGGAAAACATGTTTCTAGCTTGTTGTTGGATATAAAACGTGGACTAGGAGAGAGAAAATCATTACGAAAAATTCCAACTGAATTGGCAGTGAAAATCATATCCATCTTTCTCTTTGATCTTCGTCTCCTTCCTTATTTCTTCTTCATTTTCTGTTTTTCTTACCCTTTTTCTTATTTCAACTCAGCTGAGTTGATAAATTTACTTAAGTTTTCAACTTCAGATTAATCCATTTTTATTAATTTTTGTTATAGTTTGAATTCCACGTCTTTTGGATTCAAACCATAACAATTCTCATCCTCACTGCCGAACATGTTCATTTCCTCAATCAACGAAGCCATCGCTATCTTAGAGCCTGACCACGGCCCATGTAAGGTATTTTTTAGAAAGTGTAATTTTTTTGCTATTTCATATTTATTTCACATTACATTAAATGTCGTACTTAAATTTATGTATATTGTATACTGTTTAATGATACATATACTGTATGTTGTCATCTTTATATGATACTGTACAATAAAAGTATGATAACCCATTAACAAGGGAAAAATAATTAAAATTTTGTGCGATATAAAATATATCAAAAAAAAATCTCTATCACATTCAAAATAATATCACTTTGTTCTTTCAGATAAACAATATCCTCATGAATTATAGAACAATAACATTTAGTTTAAATCTTAGGTCAATGGCTCATTACGAGTCTACTTATTGTGATTATCCAACTTTTCGCATCATCCACATCGTATCATCCACACTTGCTTACTATTTTGAACTGATTTGCCATTTTTTAGACATTCCAGGTGGCCACTTTGGTCATTTTAAGAAAATTTTGACCATTTAACGGTCAAACTAATGATTTTTTTAACAGAAGGACCTTGATCACGAATTTTTTAAAGGTTAAAGACTCGGGGTGCTAGTTATTGAAGGTTCAGACCCCATCACTACAAGGTTCAAATGTTCGAGACTCATAGTACTATTTACCCATAAAAATATTGTCTCAAGTTATGGTTTATTGTTAAACAATCAAATTTTACCTCCAAGAATATGCATAATACTGTTTTATTAAGATATTGTGCTACCTATGATATTGTTCTTCTATGATACTATACTACTATTATACATAAAAACAACTAGGGTAATAATTCGCATCTAGCTATTAGCTAGAAAAAGAATTATTTTAATGATACTAATACTATATACTATATATTGTTATACATAAAACAATATCAAATCAGAAAACTATAGGGCTAAATGGATGCATAGCTGCATAAAAATAATAATACTACTATCACAATCAAATATTAAAAGCATATTCATCAGGTATAAAAAATATTGTTGCAACCCAATGGTTCTAGTTGGATTGTCAGAATACCACCAAATGCAGAAGCACCAAACGAAGTAAGAGAAAACAATGAGGTTAGGCAAACCCTACCAAAAAAAAAAACAAACAAACAAACAAACAAAAACCACCACACAAATTTGGCATAGGAATGAACTGTCCATCTGAAAAGCTCACTGTGAAACAACTCTCTCAAGAGATTTTGGATTCAAAGGCTCCATTTCTTTTTCACAGATAATCATATGTTCAATTCCAAGACATTGAGACTTTTTCCCAGTAAAATGTGATTTGCCCAACTAACATATAATTGCAATCACATGAACCTACTTTTTGTTGGAAAAAATTAGAAAATCGTGCCATGTTTGAGCATGATTTTTGCGTAGAACCCGTTTCCCACTTGATGAAAATAAAATTTGATTCGTGTTTTCTTCTGCGAGAATATTAAAATCATGTATTTACTTGTCCAAAATGATGTTTGGGTAAATGAGAAATCGAGGTTCAAAGATAGAGTTGGAAATGGTTGAAGGAAAAGAAATTGGTTCCATCCCACTTTGGAAAAATAGAAAACTTGGACTAGTATATATATGGCCACACTTATTGAAATGTGTAATCATGTGTAGCATAGAGTCTCTCTCTTGCGCGCGTGCGTTCGTAGGGTGGCAAATCACTGACCCATTGAACTCATGTGCGAGTGGCGTACACATGAATGTCGAACTAAAATTGGCCACATAGTCAAGCCTACGTTTTGCAGTTTTTTTTTCTCTGCTTTAATTACAGAATTAAATTTGTCTTATCAACTACCTTAAACTCCTGAATTCTTAAAGACAGTTGGTTTATTGTGTTACTAAAGGTTGCTTTTAATGGAGAAGTAGGTCAGTGTTCATCTAAGAGCCTATAAATGGGGCCTGAACTTCCACAATCAACACACAAAAATCAATCAACTACTCATTCTTTCTGTTCCAATTATTCAAGTGTTCTCTTGGTGATCCAGTTGTGGCAGTAGCTCAGTTCACTTTTTTAGCATCTCCGTGCTTATCAGTTTATTGTGCATGAATCTAAAATCTCAGACATACAAAAAATACGATAATAGAATCGAGAAATGCTTCATTTTTTGGACATGTATTTCCATACAGATCCAAAGAAGAAGCAAGCTCCTCTATACAGACACGTGAAACAATAGACCAAGAACAAGAAGAAAAAGATGAGATCGAACCAAGACGTAGTAAAAGAGCCAAAACTAAAAAATCTTTTGGTCCAGATTTTCCAACTTATATTTTAGAAAGTGAACATCAAATCTTTAAAGAAGTTGTGAACTCTTCTGAAGTTTCTCAATGAAAAGAGGCAATTAAAAGTGAAATAGATTTAATTATGCAAAACCATACATGGGAGCTAGTGGATTTCCTTCGGAATGCAAACCACTAGGCTACAAATGAATTTTTTTTAAAAAAAATGAAAGTAGATGGAATAATAAAAAAGTATAACGCCATGTGATAAGTGTGGTTTTACGCTTATCTGGACCATCAAAAGTAGACAATTGTAAGTATTCTTAAGTGATTTTCTACTTAATTATGTGTCTATTTAATTGTTTTAGGTCAAAACCCCGAGATCGGATGGAATTGGAGAAAAATAAAGCAAAATAGGTGAAAAGGGATTGAAAGCGTATGAAAACTTGGATATGGGGATCAATTTGCAAATATTCAAAAGTTGAAGGACTTGGATTGCAAATAAAAGAGGACTAAATTGAAATGAAAGAAGAAATTAGAGGACTAAAGAGGACAAATTCAAAGTTGAAGGACTTGTGCAGCAAATAAGATAGCTAAAAGAGGAAAAAGGAAAAAAAATATGACCAAGGACTAAATAAAAATATATGCTAAACCTTGGAGGACCAATTGTGCAAATATGGAATTGGAACCAAATTTGGAATATATTTCACTGTTTGCCGCGGTGAACCAGCGGTTTGCAAACCGCGGTTCGGCCGCGGCAACGTGCAGTAATGCACTGTTCGCGCGTCTGGGTATTTTTTAGCTTATTTTTAATTTCAATCAAAGTCTTTTTCGTCTTTTCATGTATATGAGTTTCAACTTTAATAAAACACTATATAAAGACATGACCTAGGTCAAAAGAGGGAGTTGAATTCTTGGATGAATACAAGAGAAGACGGATAAAAGAACGACGAAGAAGACAAAGAACGACCAAGATCAAGAAGATTTGAGCGGGAAAACAAAGCTTTCTTGGTGCAAGATACTCAACTTTTTCTCCTCTTTTATTCAAGATCCGATTATGTATTCGAAATTCTTCATCTTGTCTTTATCCCGAATCATGAGTAGCTAAAATTCATTGTTTGGATGAACGATGTAGCCTAGTTTTAATTCTTTAATTTCGAATCTCAAGTTTTAACTTATAAATTGTTTAAGTATTTGATTTTACTTCTTCTCTTAATGCTTGAAATAACTGGCCATTATTTCATTGATCTCGTGGATTGTAATGAACTGAGAAGCAAATTATTAATCTAGACCACGTAGTAAAATCTAGCAATTGGATAAAAGGTAGAGATACACTTTTATTATTGCTACGGTCTGAATTGAATTCTTAGGAGAATTAATGCATCTAATTAAGGATCATTCTGATTGTCTAAGTTGACTTAATTAGATATGACTAATTTGAACTCGAGAGAGGTAAATTATGTTAAATTCGTGAATTCGACCGAATACAACTTTAGGAAACAAATCTTGAGAGGAGGAATTAGAGATGACAACTAGGTGAATTCGTTTGTCCAAACTCTTTAACCATTATTCTTTCCTAAATTCTTGTTATTTGCTTTTACATAAGTTACTGTACTATTTCCTTAAATTCGTAGTTTTACTTTAAATATTCAAATCAAAATATTGCAAGTGTAGAATATCGCATAAAAGTAATAAAGTAGACCTATTGAGTCCGGATTATCGTTCCCACGGAGACTATCTTATTTATGTATTAGTTAAATTAATCTTAATGCTAATTTATTGAAAAGAATTTGACTTGAGTTGTTTTGAAATATTTAAACTAGAACTATGAATTTAAGGAAACAATATGATAACTTATGTAAAAGCAAATAACAATAATTTGGAGAAGAATGATGGTTAAAAAGTTTGGACAAACGAATTCACCTAGTTGTCATCTCTAATTCCTCCTCTCAAGATTTGTTTCCTAAAGTAGTATTCGGTTGAATTCACGAATTTAACCTAATTTACCTCTCTCGAGTTCAAATTAGTCCTATCTAATTAAGTCAACTTAGGCAGTCAGAATGGTCCTTAATTAGATGCATTCATTCTCCTAAGAATTCAATTCAGACCGTAGCAATAATAAAAATGTATCTCTACTTTTTATCCAATTGCTAGAGTCTGAATTGAATTCTTAGGAGAATTAATGCATCTAATTAAGGACCATTCTGACTGCCTAAATTGACTTAATTAGATAGGACTAATTTGAACTCGAGAGAGGTAAATTAGGTTAAATTCGTGAATTCGACCGAATACTACTTTAGGAAACAAATCTTGAGATGAGGAATTAAGAATGACAACTAGGTGAATTCATTTGTCCAAACTCTTTAACCATCATTCTTCTCCAAATTATTGTTATTTGCTTTTACATAAGTTATCATATTGTTTCCTTAAATTTATAGTTCTAGTTTAAATATTTCAAAACAACTCAAGTCAAATTCTTTTCAATAAATTTGCATTAAGATTAATTTAACTAATACATAAATAAGATAGTCTCCGTGGGAACGATAATCCGGACTCAATAGGTCCACTTTATTACTTTTGTGCGATATTGTACACTTGCAATCACATTATTTTCACAACAAGTTTTTGGCGCCGTTGCCGGGAACTATTCTTATTTAATATTAGTTTAGCTTAATCATTAGTGTTAGTTTTATTCTATTATTTTAATTTTATTATTATTATTATTGATTTCTTTTATTATTGTTATTATTGCTATTTTCTTTCTTCTTTGTCTATTTCTTTCAAATGACAGATGCTATTACTACACAACTAGCTGCATTGACAAAGTAGGTGGAGCTCTTTGTCAGAAAATAGACGCAAAGAATGAATGCCATCCAAGCAACCATCATGTGTGAAAATTGTGGGGCTAACCACTCGATATCAAATTGTCTGTTATTGGCCTCTCAAGAACAGATCAATTTTGTGCTATATAATACATATCAGCAGTATAATCCAGCGATTGTCCAAGATTTTGAAATTGATGAGGGCGACATGAATTTTGGAGATTTCATCGCAATGCACGAAGCTAATACAGTGAGATATGATGAACTTCTGAAACTGATGAGGACAACATGAATTTTGGAGATTTCATTGCAATGCATCAGGCTAATACAGCGAGATATGATGAAACTTCTGAAATTGATGACGATGACTTGATCTTGGGAGATATATGGAAACTATCGGTCCCACAAAATTTTTGTCCATACTCCTACACGTTCTCAAGTGAAGTTGAAGCCAACCAATTAGAACACATGCCAAGCATTACAACAATGAGTAAAGAGCAACTGTCCGAGATTTTGGATAATAGACATGTCATCCAACCCGATGAAACACCAGCTAAAGAAGAAGAGTATGTGAAAAAAAAGAAGTTGATCCTAAATGAGCAAAATAAAAAAGAGACATTTAATGATGTTTCACTTATCAAGCAATTCTCCAACTCCCGTATTTATTCTAAAATTGATTTTGTGATCAAGGAAGATAAGGAAGTTGAGGTTTTCGTAGTGGTGTTCGAACAAGGTGCTAAACTACAATTATATTTATCTGAGAAGCACAAGTTAAATTTTTAGAAGATAAACAAAAAATGGTGCAAAGTCAATAGATGCAAGCAAAGCAAGTCCTCCAAAGTACTATTTAAAGTGCCATAAAACAGCCAGACAATAAGTCAAGCTCTAGACTATAAATCGAGCGCTTAATGGAAGGCAACCCATTTTTCTATCTCTTATATATTTATTGCATTACATGTAGAATTTTAGGACTGCATTAAGAATTAGAGCACGTTTCCCGATTTTTAGTAAATGAGTACATTTAATTATTTTTATTTATTTCAGGCTATACATCGTCATTCCAATCACAATACATACTGATCAGCTGAATGACCGACGTTGTCTCCATATCTTTTGATTCGGGTTAACTCTTTCTTTTTCTTTTTTTTTTTCTTTCTTTTGTCACATTGAGGACAATGTCGATTTTAAGTTTGGGGGTGAGATTTTATTATTTTCATCATTGTTATGTGTGTGTGTTGTTTCAAAAAAAAATTTGTTATGTGTGTGTGTATGTTGGATAGCCTTGTCGGCTTATGATGATATTATTTGAAACTGCTATCAATTCATGAATTATGACTAGGTGATGTTGTTTAAGCTGTTTTTATAGACTATACTTATCCATGTGAGATATGATTTAGTGTGAGCATAATAGTTATGAATATCACTAACTTTTGTTGGTGTATTGAATAGAATACAATGAAAGAATAGTGAACCTAAGTTGTGAAACCAAGACTACCAATTGACGACTCAATTACCTAACCAGTTGAAAGGATAATTTTGGGGTGGTTAAACCATTGCAGAAGCTGTTTAGATAGGTGTTGATTCCGTGCTTGAGTAATAGTTGTGTGGAGTGTATTTGGCTACCAGGTGGAATCTAAGTATTGACCGAATGCTAGGAATCTAATCACCGCTTATTTATCTTGCAAAAAAAAAAATGAAAGGCATTGCACTTGCATTATCTTATACCTCTCTTCGTAGCCTAGTTGTCTCGAGTGATAAAGTCCGTTGGAGTTTTCAAAACTCGGTGCCCTAAAGTCTATCAAACCTGGGAGCCATCGGCCTAAAGCCCGCTACAAGGGTCATCTAGAAAGCTTAAGGGAGTGAGGTCTTACACATAAGATATATATCTATATATGATTATATATATAAAAAGAAAAAAAAGAAGCAAAAGCAAGATTGAGTATTTGTGCGCATAACTTGAGGATTTAGATGACTAGTGGGTTTGACTTACCTAGTGGAAGCTTGATGGCCAAAGCATTCAATAAAAGGGAGAATCATCACAGATCTAGATAGCAACTGTATTGGCTAGACCTAACCAAATTTTGAGCGGTAAAAAAATAAGTGTTTTGAAGCAATTTTAGAGTTAACACCCAAAGTGAGAGAATGAATATCAATATGGGAGTGTGTATTCTTACGAGAGAGAAAAGAAATATTTGACCTCTGGGGGAGCAGAATATTACCAACCTAAAGGTTTATGTTGATTGGATTGACTATATGCACACACATATATCAATCGAGCATTGGATAAGTAAAAATTAATTTTGGTAGCATAATTTAGACGTTTTTTATGAATTGATTGAGTTGTTTCAAAAACATGAGGCAAATACGGCAAGCTATTATAGTATAATTTAATATTATTTGTTTGATTGTTTAAGTAAATAGTCATGTTCGAGGACGAACAAATGTTTAAGTTTGGGAGTATTTGATAAGTGTGGTTTTACGCTTATCTGGACCATCAAAAGTAGACAATTGGAAGTACTCTTAAGTGATTTTCTACTTAATTATGTGTCTATTTAATTGTTTTAGGTCAAAACCCCGAGATCGGATGGAATTGGAGAAAAATAAATCAAAATAGGCGAAAAGGGACTGAAAGCGTACGAAAACTTGGATATGGGGATCAACTTGCAAATATCCAAAAGTTGAAGGACTTGGGTTGCAAATAAAAGAGGACTAAATTGAAATGAAAGAAGAAATTAGATGACTAAAGAGTACATATTCAAAGTTGAAGGACTTGTGCAGCAAATAAGATAGCTAAAAGAGGAAAAAGGAAAAAAATATGACCAAGGACTAAATAAAATATATGCTAAACCTTGGAGGACCAATTGTGCAAATATGGAATTGGAACCAAATTTGGAATACATTTCACTGTTTGCCGTGGTAAACCAGCGGTTTGCAAACTGCGGTTCGGCTGCGGCAACGCGCAGTAATGTGCTGTTCGCGCGTCTGGGTATTTTTTAGCTTATTTTTAATTTCAATCAAGGTCTTTTTCGTCTTTTCATGTATATGAGTTTCAACTTTAGTAAAACACTATATAAAGACATGACCTAGGTCAAAAGAGGGAGTTGAATTCTTGGATGAACACAAGAGAAGACGGATAAAAGAACGACGAAGAAGACAAAGAACGACCAAGATCAAGAAGATTGGAGCGGGAAAACAAAGCTTTCTTGGTGCAAGATACTCAACTTTTTCTCCTCTTTTATTCAAGATCCGGTTATGTATTCGAAATTCTTCATCTTGTCTTTATCCCGAATCATGAGTAGCTAAAATTCATTGTTTGGATAAACGATGTAGCCTAGTTTTAATTCTTTAATTTCGAATCTCAAGTTTTGACTTATAAATTGTTTAAGTATTTGATTTTAGTTCTTCTCTTAATGCTTGAAATAACTGGCCATTATTTCATTGATCTCGTGGATTGTAATGAACTGAGAAGCAAATTATTAATCTAGACCACGTAGTAAAATCTGGCAATTGGATAAAAGGTAGAGATACACTTTTATTATTGCTACGGTCTGAATTGAATTCTTAGGAGAATTAATGCATCTAATTAAGGACCATTCTGACTGCCTAAGTTGACTTAATTAGATATGACTAATTTGAACTCGAGAGAGGTAAATTATGTTAAATTCGTGAATTCGACCGAATACAACTTTAGGAAACAAATCTTGAGAGGAGGAATTAGAGATGACAACTAGGTGAATTCGTTTGTCCAAACTCTTTAACCATTATTCTTTCCTAAATTCTTGTTATTTGCTTTTACATAAGTTACTGTACTATTTCCTTAAATTCGTAGTTTTACTTTAAATATTCAAATCAAAATATTTCAAATTGTTTTAAATAAATTAGCATTACGATTAATTTAACTAGTATATAAATAAGATAGTCTTCGTGGGAACGATAATCCGGACTCAATAGGTCCACTTTATTACTTGTTTGCGATATTGTACACTTGCAATCACATTATTTTCACAACACCAGGCTTGTTATAAAAGGATACAGACAACGAGAAGGACTTGATTACATTGATACTTATTCTCCAGTAACAAGAATAACATCCATCAGGATGATACTTGCAATTGCAGTTTTACGAAATCTCAAAGTACATCAAATAGATGTGAAAAATGTCTTTCTAAATGGAGATTTAGGAAAAAATCTACATGGTATAACTGGAGAGTTTTTCTGCTCCAGTGCAAGAGAACAAAGTTTGTAAATTGGTGAAGTCATTGTATGGCTTCAAACAAGCACCAAAACAATTGCATGAAAAGTTGATCATGTCATGATGGAATGCGGATTGAAAATCAACGAGTGTGACAAATGTGTTTATATTAAAGACACTGAAAATAGTTATGTCATTTTATATCTTTACATTGATGACATGCTTATTCTTGAAAACAGCGATAAGATGATTAAATCTACGAAAGACATGTTAAATTTAAGATTTCACATGAAGGATATGGGCTTAGCGGATGTGATACCTGAAATTAAAATTTCAAAAACATCAGATGGAATTTTTCTAAATCAGTCACAACATGTGGACAAAATTCTTGAAAAATTTAACAAGGATGATTCTTGCATGGTAAGAACACCGATAAATACCAGCCAGTATCTATCGAAGAACAGAGGTAAGAGTATTTCTCAAGTAGAATACTCTAGAATTATCAGAAGTCTAATATACTTGATGAGTTGTACAAGACCAAGACTACATAGTTAGCAAACAGAGTAGATACACGAGTACTCCAGGAGAATAATAAGAATACTAAGGTATTTGAGATATACTTGTGATTATGGGTTGCACTATACTAGATATCCGACAGTTATTGAAAGATACAGTGACGCTAACTGGATATTTGATATAAAAGACTTAAAATCTACAAGTAGATTTGTGTTCACGCTGGGAGGTGCAGCTATATCATGGAAATCCTCTAAACAAACAATTATAGCCATATCCACTATAGAATCTGAATTTATAGCCTTGAACAAGTGTGGTGAAGAGGCTGAATGGTTACACCACTTCTTAGAGGATATTCCTAGATGGCCAAGTCTATGCCATCAATTTACATATATTGTGATAGTCAATCTGCAATTAGTAGGTCACATAGTAACATGTATAATGCTAAGTCTAGACACATACGTTGTAGACATAATACCATAAGACAACTACTTTCAACTGGAGTTATCTCTATTGACTATGTGAAGTCAAATGATAATAATGCGGATCCACTAACAAAAGGTTTGAATAGAGAGTTAGCTAGAAATTCGTCGAAAAGAATGGGACTTAAGCCTTTGGAAGAATAAGTTAATACAATGGAAACCCAACCTAGTTGACTGGAGATCCCAAGATCTAGGTTCAAAGGGACAACCTAATTGTAAAAACTTAATTAGATCATTGTGGGGGTTATCTTATGTCTATTCCTATGATGAAACAGTAATACTCGTAGAGGAAATGATAAGATATAGGCTTTTAATGATTCTTACGCGTGGAGTAGAGTGAGCTATTCTTAATTAAGAAATCACCTATGTGAGAGAGAAGTGGGGCCACTTTTTAGAGAATTGTGTGAAGCGCAATTCTTAAAAACTCTCGCAGAACTAGGCATATATTCACGGCCATAAATGAACATAACAATGAGAACTGAACTATGTCAGAAAGAATTCTGTGTGAGGTATATTATTGTTTATACAAAAGACAGAACAGTTCAAGGACATCGCGTTTACTGATGAGCTAGTAAAGTAAATATACTTTCAC
Source organism: Forsythia viridissima (assembly GCA_030279155.1). Lineage (NCBI taxonomy): Eukaryota > Viridiplantae > Streptophyta > Magnoliopsida > Lamiales > Oleaceae > Forsythia > Forsythia viridissima. Next base: position 9,549,992 of record CM059041.1, read on the forward strand.
GAGGGAAGGTTCAAAGGGGTTATCCTATGCAGATTTTAGACGTTAAACTTTATTTCAAAGTCTTCTGTGTCTTGGTCAATTTCCATTTATGTGGGAGATTGTTGAAAAAAATTAGAAAATTGTGTCGTGTTTGAGCATGATTTTGCGTGAGACCCATTTTCCATTTGATGAAAACAAAAGTTAATTTGTGTTCTCCTCCTCGAGAACATTGAAATCATGTATTTACTTGTCCAAAATGATGCTTGATAAATGGGAAATTGAGGCTCAAATATAGAGTTGGAAATTGTTGAAGGGAAAGAAGTTTATTCTATCCCACATCGAAAAAATAGAAAAATTTGGACTAGTATATACATGGCTACACTTATTAAAAAGGTGTAATCATGTGTAGCATAGAAGCTTTCTCTTGCGCGCACCCGCAAGGAGAGGCAAATTACGGACCGATTAACACCTTGGGCCACTGAACTCGTGTGAGAGCATGACCTGCGTACACGAATGTCAGACCAAAATTGGCCACATAATCAAGCCTACGTTTTGCAGTTTTTTTTTCTCCGATTTAATTACAAAATTAAATTTATGTCTTTTCAACTACCTTAAACTTCTGAATTCCTAAAGACAGTTGGTTTATTGTGTTACTAAATTCTGTTGTTAATGGAGAAGAAGGTTGGGGTCATCTGGGAGCCTATAAATGGGGTCTGAACTTCTATAATCAAACACACAAAAAGTAAATCTTCTACTCATTCTTTCTGATCCAATTATTCACGTGTTCTCTTGGTGATCTAGTTATGACAATAGCTCAATTCGTTGTTTTAGCATCTCCGTGCTAACGGTTTCTCCGTTGTATCCTGGAAAGCAATCGCTAAATTATCATTAAGAACTTAGGGTAGGAGAGCGAATATGTTTTAAGAAAATTGTGTTTGCATAAGCTTCGATTTGCAGTTTCTTGTCTTCTGTTTATTCTTATTATTTTATTCTGTAGTCCACAAATTTGGTTTCATGTAGTTAATCACGTTGTGTATAAATCTTCTATCACTTTCAACTTTTTCATTTCTCCATAGAATTTCTCATTTCATTTGTCAACCATAAAATAAAATATTAATTATGATTAATGTGCTTGAATTGTTGGGTGGATTTAATCTTAATTGAAGACTTCTATTAGCACAAGTCACTTGGACTGTTCGCACTCTACCTGCACCCAACAACAATAAAAATGAAAATCCCATAAGATAATCCATAATTCAATATCATAACATGGAAATTATAAAAAGGACATAGAAGGGAAACTAGTGAAAATCCATAAATAAGCAGAAAAATGAAGATATGTACCCAATAAATAAGTGGAAAAAAAAAAAAAGAATAAAAAAGTGCATATACAAGCAAGGAGAAAGACAAAAAAGTCACAGCCATGGCAGACTAATAATTACAGACTCATGAATGAAAAAATAAGTGAACAAGAAACAGATGGACTATCAAGAAAGAGAGAAACCATGCATAGAGACACATCACACTGATTTTCACTTTTCTAATCGAATAATTGTTGTACAAACAAGAGACGAAAGGCACACTACCAGAAATGAGGGAAATAGCGGCGACATTTGTCGTCGCTGAATATCCATAAGTCGTATCTTTAAGATTTTAGAGACGATAAAGTCGCCGCAATATGTCGCCGCAACAAGTTAGTGTCTCTAGAATTATAGTGACGACTATATGTCGTCTCTATATAAATTTGTATCTATAGCGACGACAATATCGTCGCAATAGAGTCGTGACCATATCTCGAAAACGGACTTATAGGGATGACATAGTCGTCGCAAAAACCGTCGCTATAGACAAAATAATAGAGACCATTGTCTCGTCGCCATACGTGCATCCATTACAGCGACGACAAAGTCGTCGCTAATACAAATTATGTAAGTAACTATAGCGACGACATTGTCGCCGCTATAAACGTTTTGAATTTTTTTTAAAAAAATTTTTTTGTTTCCAAATAATATAAATAATATATAAAAAATTCAAAAAATATACAGACCCTCTAAACCGTCCCCGTCCCCGTCCCCGTCCCCGTCCCCCTCATCCGCAGGCGCAGCTGATATTTTACTTTTTAGAAGCTCAATTTCACGCTGCATTTGGCGTAGCTGCTCCTCGTACATGGCAAACCGAACATCATTATTCTGGGGGTTTGCAGATGACTGATGGGAAGTTCCTTGTGGGGTAAACGATGCAGCAGTCGAATCTAGCGAGGGAGAGGTGCCCTTCGGAACCCGACCAACCCCACGGACGTGACCTCGTTGTTCTCCGAGAACCTCCTTTGCAATAGCACGCTCGTCTAATGACGCGCTATTGGAGGCGACTTGTGTCTGTTGAGTCTCTCTCAACTCAACAAGTTTATCCTGTTCAGTGAAAAAATAATAATAAAGAATAATATCATGCATGTCAGATAAAATTATATTCACATAATTTAAAAATTCTCACATAGTCACCAGCCGCCTGCGGGTTGACCCAATTGCCATCCCGGAAGGTTTGAAACGTCCGAAACGAATCAATAATCCCCGGCTACTTCTGGGTTTCGGGGTCCCGCTACGACAATTTAAAAGTGAAATTTAGTATACATTTTTACGTAATGTAGTGAAAATATTTATAATGATATTGAAAATTTATATGTTGTACCTGATCGTAACGCGTGGCAGAGAAGCTCTTCGACCCCTGCACGCTCGGGTATTTAGCCTTACCCCGATTGACTTTATTTTTGGAGGACCGATCCTGAAGGTATAACATATAATTGATTAGCAAAAAACGTATTAGTTAAAATAGTATATAAAATATCGTAAACAATATATAAACAATACTTACCACGAAAGTAGGACTGGTGAAGAAGTCAATGCACTTCTGCCAGTCCTCGGCGGACATCTCGCCGTATGGTCGGCTCGGTCCATGCGCTTTTAAGTGATTATGCGCCTTGAGTTTGTAATCGCGATAACGATCGGCCGCCAGACGATCTACTACGGCACATACTGCCCGGTATTCGTCGGGCGACCGATCGCCCTGCAGATCGAAGTAGCTCTGCAAGAGTGAAAAAAGAATATGTTACTGTAGAAGTCGTAAAACAAGTATTAATGAAGTGTACTAATAACAAAACTAATTTACGTTCATACCTCGATAATGCTACGTAACCGTGCCCGCTGCTCCTCTAGAACCTCTGTCCATGAAGGGTAGCACGGGGGCACGGTGAATCTCACTTGGTTCCCAACCAAGCGCGTGAAATACTTCGCGTTATTCTCGATCGGCTGCATTGTGCGTTCGACATTGTCGAACGCGATAGGAAGTGGCATCTTCCCATTCGCCTGCCAAACCATCTCAAGATTGATGCCTCGAGATATACCCCGTCGCTTTGGCCGGGGTGCTGAAAATGAAAAAATTGTAAAATGTATTAATCATACGATTTTCTTCAACGATATGTATAAAATAATAAATAATTACAATTTGAACGAAACGTCTTACCAGACTCGCATGCCGAAGGGAGCCGGTGAGATGGCTGCTATAGAGGATCTCCTGCACCATCACCTCCGTGCGACATCACATCAGCCATACTAACACATGACATAATTGCGAATATCACGTCAGCCATACTAACTTTAAATGTATGTGAAAATTTGTATGTATTATATTTTATTTCAATTTGGTCCCTAAACATATTTTATTGCAAATAAGTCCCTAAACTTTAAAATTACGGTTAATTTTGAATTCATTATATTTTATTATAAATTGGTCCCTAAACTAATTTTTATTTCCAATAAGTCCCTAAACTTTGAATTAATGGGAAATTTTGAAATGATTATATTTTATTTCAAATTGGTCCCTAAACTACTGTAAAATTGCAAATAAGTCCCTAAACTTTGAATTTATGGGAAAATTTGACTTTATTATATTTTATTATAAATTGGTCCCTAAACTTATGTTATTCCAAATAAGTCCCTAAACTTTGAATTTATGGGAAAATTTGACTTTATTATATTTTATTATAAATTGATCCCTAAACTTATTTTATTGCAAATAAGTCCCTAAACTTTGAATTTATGGAAAAATTTGACTTTATTATATTTTATTATAAATTGGTCCCTAAACTTATTTTATTGCAAATAAGTCCCTAAACTTTGAATTTATGGAAAATTTTGACTTTATTATATTTTATTATAAATTGGTCCCTAAACTTACTTTAATTTCAAATAAGTCCCTAAACTTTGAATTTATGGGAAAATTTGACTTTATTATATTTTATTATAAATTGGTCCCTAAACTTATTTTATTGCAAATAAGTCCCTAAACTTTGAATTTATGAAAAATTTGACTTTATTATATTTTATTATAAATTGGTCCCTAAACTTACTTTAATTTCAAATAAGTCCCTAAACTTTGAATTTATTGAAAAATTTGACTTTATTATATTTTATTATAAATTGGTCCCTAAACTTATTTTATTGCAAATAAGTCCCTAAACTTTGAATTTATGGAAAAATTTGACTTTATTATATTTTATTATAAATTGGTCCCTAAACTTACTTTAATTTCAAATAAGTCCTTAAACTTTGAATTTATGGAAAAATTTGACTTTATTATATTTTATTATAAATTGGTCCCTAAACTTATTTTATTGCGAATAAGTCCCTAAACTTTGAATTTATGAAAAATTTTGACTTTATTATATTTTATTATAAATTGGTCCCTAAACTTACTTTAATTTCAAATAAGTCCCTAAACTTTGAATTTATTGGAAAATTTGACTTTATTTTATTTTATTATAAATTGGTCCCTAAACTTATTTTATTGCAAATAAGTCCCTAAACTTTGAAATTATGGAAAAATTTGACTTTATTATATTTTATTATAAATTGGGCCCTAAACTTATTTTATTGCAAATAAGTCCCTAAATTTTGAATTTATGGGAAAATTTTGACTTTATTATATTTTATTATAAATTGGTCCCTAAACTTATTTTATTGCAAATAAGTCCATAAACTTTGAATTTATGAGAAAATTGACTTTATTATATTTTATTATAAATTGGTCCCTAAACTTACTTTAATTTCAAATCAGTCCCTAAACTTTGAATTTATGGGAAAATATGACTTTATTATATTTTATTATAAATTGGTCCATAAACTAATTTTTATTTCCAATAAGTCCCTAAACTATGAATTTATGAGAAATTTTGAATATATTATATTTTATTTCAAATTGGTCCCTAAACTTATTATATTGTAAATGAGTCCCTAAACTTTGAATTAATGAGAAAAATTTGAATAAATTTTATTTGATTGATGAATTAGTCCCTAAGGACACCTCTAGGGACAGTCAATAGGATATGAAATTGAAACAACAACAACTCCAACTTAATTGGGACATGGAATTGAGACAGCAGTTTTCAAGCCCTAACATTAGCGTTTTCAACCCCTAACATTAGCATTTGCAAAATCCATAGTGGATCTATTATAAATATGCATATCCACAAGTAATATTCTAATAATCAATTATGTTGAATTAAAAAATCACGTCAATGATCATTATTTACAAAAAAATTACATTGTCAAATAAAATCAATCAATATTATTACAAAACAACAAATATTGATTAGTACAATGACAGCAACTCTTTCAAAAATCATTATTTACAAAAAATTACATTTTCAAATAATATCAATCAATATTATTACAAAACAACAAATATTGATTACTACAATGACAACAACTCTTTCGAAGAGATGATTGAGTAGTTGATAACTCCGGTCTTTAAAATTAGTATAATTTTGATCAGAGAACCATCGAGGTTCGAACCCCCCCCCCTCCCCCTCCTTTTGGCTCATTAAGCCTAATCACTTTTTTTTAAAGCTAAAAGTTTACATTTTTTAAAACCACCGCATGAGTGGAAATTTTATCAGACAATATGAACAAAGTACAAAGGAGGACTTGGCCAAAACTTTCCAAAAAGGAGACAACACTTTTAAGATATAATTGAGACCAATTAGGAACCAGAATGAACCTAACTGAATTCAATTATATGCAAACACACACACACACACACACACACACAAAACCGCTTAAGGCTTCAAAAGAAAATGAACAATCCATGAAAAATTATTCATATGCCAATCTAACACTATTTTGATTTACTTTTAAACAGTATTTGATTTTTAAACGTCTTCTTTGTAATGAGTTAAATTTTGTCATAATCGATTTAAAGAAAAGTAGAGTAATAAAATATTTTCTCAAAAAAACAAAAACGAGAATCAATGTTGAAATGATAAGTCAATTCTTCTCAAGATCTTTTAAATTATCATAACAGTTTTGGCCAAAGAAGATGAACCCTATTGTGCAATATACACTAAAATTGTAAAAGTAGAAAATTTAACACCACCTACCTTTAGAGCTTAGGGTCCGTTTGAGATTGATTTTGATTTTAGGCGTTTGACACTCCGGCGAAGAAAATGCAGGAAGACGGAAGCCGGAAGCGGGAAGCCGGTCCACTGTGACGGCAGTGAACGAAGTATTCGGGAAGAAGAAGAGTCCAAATGAGAAAGAAAACAGTTCAGGAGTTAATTAAAAGGTGAACTCTATAGCGACGACATATGTCGTCGATATTGTTCCATACAGCGACGACACTTTTTCAGCTTTTAAGAACACGCGCCTAAAAAGTGGCGCCCAATTTTTCAGGATAATAGCGACGACATATGTCGTCGCTATTGACAATACAATACATAAAATTTAATGTTGATTTCTCAGGGGATTTTTTAATTGAAATAATTTATATAATTATTAATTTTCTCGCTTTTTAATATTATGAAAAAATTTTAATATTTAATGTTGTCAATAATTTTTAATATTTAATATTTATTGATATTTAATATTATCAATAATAATTTTTAGTATTTAAAATTTAAAATTTAATATTATTGATATGTAATATTATCAATAATAATTTTTAGTCTTTAAAATTTAAAATTTAAAATTTAAAATTTAAAATTTATTGATATGTAATATTATCAATAATATTAATTTTTAGTATTTAAAATTTAGTATTTAATATTTATTGATATGTACTATTATCAATAATAATTTGTAGTCTTTAAAATTTAATATTTAATTTGTAATATTTCATATTTATTGATATTTAATATTATCAATAATAATTTTTAATAATTCATATTTATTGAGATATAATGGGAAAATGAAATCATGTTTTTGTACAATTGTAGAACTTTTTTGTTCTACATTATGTACACAAATGTTGAAACTCCATCCAAACTCGCGTTTTGACCAACAGCAATGATAGTATGAATGACAAACATTCAAGCCGAAAATAGTAACAACAATTTGAACATGCGTTTGTATAAAGTAATTTCATTGCAAATTTAGTGACGCACAATAACATTTCAATCTGATTCACTATCATGATACGATTGATCAACATCATCGTCACTGACGTCCTCATTGATTTCACTCGATGTTTCTTCATCCTCATATTCTGCATTTGTATCGTCTTCAACATCATCGTCGTTTATAAACGAAGTTTCTCCTGCAGTATCTGACGAGGCTCTTCTGATAACCGATGCTTCGATCTCATCAGCTTCATCATCATCGCGGTGCAAGGATACATGCTCTATGTTGCCAAGATCAACGACTAGAGATAAACCGGAAGAGTAGTTATTGTGGAGCAGGTCAATCTCTGTGATGTTAGCTCCCACTGTGTCCCACGTGCTCCTGTGATGGACAATTTGTACTACTCGCCAGTTCGGACCACGAGATGGATCTTCAATGTAGAACACTTGTTGTGCTTGGCTAGCAAGTATGAACTGATCATCCTTGAACGCCTCTGCACTGATGTCAATATTGGTAACGTTATTCTCAGTTACCATCCGTCTCCCATCACACCTAAACCACTTGCATCGGAACAGATAGACTGAAAGTTTCGGTCCATATTGTAGCTCCAGTATATCTTGCAGCTGCCCGTAGTAAATCTCACCCCCAGTCCCTAGGACGGACACACCACTATTTTGAATTTTTCTTCGAATATCACGATCATATGTCACGAACCGAACTCCTTTGACAACACAAGCCGTGTATGACATAACCTGCTGGTAACATCCACTGGCCAACACAAATAACTCATGAGAAACTTGATGGTTGTGGCTTTGGCGCATTGCATATAGCTGCATGACAAGAATTATTCTCAGTTATTGAAAGCAATTATGTTGAAAACTTGCAATTTTATTCAGTCGATGTTCGTTTACCTTTCTATAGAACCAACCGTGAAAGTCTCTTCTGTGCACTAGTTCGATGTTTGGACAGCCACTGTTCAGTAGTTCCTGCCTATGTTCCCTGAACAAAGTATTGAAGATCAACGTTCATTAGTTCGTTTCAAATGATAAAGTTAATTCGAGATAAAAGAATAATAATCAAGAATTAACGCTGTCTTATTGCAAGAATGACTTAACTTCATAACAGTTGTTCAGGATGTAAAAAATTGCTTGATTTCGAACTTGAGTAGGAAACGTCGTTGGTGACTGCTTTCCAAGTGGGTGACACTGCGACTGAAAAACAGAAAGCTGTGTCTGTGGAACAGTAACATCCTCGCTTCTGTCTGGTCGATCGAACCTTGTCCCTATGTCCTGGAAGTACCTCGAACAAAAGGTCAATGCCTCGTCCACAACATACCCTTCAGCTATTGATCCCTCGGGCCGAGCTCAATTTCTGACGTAGCCCTTCAATTTCTTCAGGTATCGCTCGAATGGATACATCCATCTCATATGCACTGGACCTCCAAGGATTGCCTCTTCTGGTAAATCCATTACGAGGTGAATCATGATGTCGAAGAAGGCTGGCGGAAATATCCTTTCCAACTTACAGAGAATGAGTACAAGGTGATCGTGGGATGCTATCATGTCACTAACCTTTAGTGTTCTTGCACAAAGCTTTCTGAAGAACGTGCACAGTTCAATAATGACCGTGGAAATTGTTTTATTCAAGAACGCCCGACATCAGACTGGTAATAACCGTTGCATGATAATATGGCAATCATGTGACTTCAACCCGATAATACGGCTGTCATTTGGAGCAATATTCTTCCGAAGATTAGAAGCGAAGCCATCTAGAAACTCAACCGATCGGATAAATTGACAAAATTTCTTACGATTTGAAGACGACATGGTGTAACATGCGGCAGGCTTCATCCACTTATTCCCGTTCTGATACAAGTGCAACTCTCTTTTGATCCCTAATTGCATTAGATCGCACCTCGCATTGACTGTGTCTTTTGATTTGAATGGATCGTCCATAATTGTGCCGAGCAAGCTATCACAAACATTCTTCTCTACGTGCATGACATCGATGTTATGTTTGAGCTCTGTAGAAGTCCAATACGGCAACTCATAGAAAATGCTCTTTTTTCTCCAATTGAGCTAGTCATCACTTCTCCGAATTGTAGCGCCACCGTAATTTGGGTGCTTTCCTGGACTTCTATATCTGACACGACTTAACTGTGCTAAAATGTTTGTAGGCGTTAACCGACGCGGAGGTGGTCGCCTATCTGTCCTCCCATCGAAGTCTAAATTGCTCCGAAAATGATGCCTGGATGGCAGGAACCGACGATGACCCACATAAGCTGTCTTACCTATCACACGGACTGAAGGAGTATCCTCGTTGCACGTCGGACATGCCTTGTACCCCTGACCACTCCAACTGGACAAACTACTTCTCGTTGGGAAATCGTTAACAGTCCACAACAAAGCTGCACGCAATCTGAATACCGACTTGCTGTTGGTTCCACCGTCTCCCGTGTCAATCCCATCGGCCCACAATTCCTTCAACTCATCCACTAATGGTTGTAAAAATACATCAATGTCCTTACCCGGTGCTTTAGGACCAGGTATCAACAGAGTAAGCATGAGGTATTCGGGCTTCATGCATAACCAGGGTGGCAAGTTGTAAACTGTTACAACTACTGGCCACATGCTGTACGACAGACTCATGTCACCGAATGGATTGAATCCGTCTGCGGCCAAACCTAACCTGACGTTCCTGATCTCACTTGCGAACATTGGATGTTTCATGTCAAAATCCCGCCATGCCTTTCCATCAACGGGATGCTGCATTTCATCATCGTCCCTAAACCTTCCTATACTGTGCCACCTCATAAGTTTTGCAGTATCCTTCGTCGCGAACATACGTTTTAGTCTGGGGGCCAAGGGAAAATATCGCAACACCTTATGCGGAACATTCTTCCCGTTCACTTTCCCAGAAGTGTGCACCCAATGACTTTCCTGACAAATCAGGCAAGTTTGTCTATCAGCATGTTCACCCCAAAACAGTGCACAGTCGTTCTTACAGGCATGAATGGATTTGTAACCCAAACCAAGCTTCGTCATCAGCTTCTTAGCTTAGTAGTGAGAGTCAACCAGGTTCATATTTGGGAATGCTAACTTCAGCAATTTCAAAAGATCATCGACAGACTTGTTTGTCCATTTGTTCATAACTTTAATATGCATCAACTTGACTAAAAACTTTAGGGATGAAAATGATGAAACTCCCGGGTACAGTTCTGAATGGAGAGCCTGAAATAGTTCGTCATAGTAACCATCGGTGCTTGTACCTGCATGCTCATCACCAACTGCGTCGTCTATTACATCCATCATCTCATCTTCCACACCATCTCGCTCATTCTGTCTATACACATTCGCAGTACGAACATCGATCTAGCCATGATATATCCAGGTGACATAACTCTCCGCAAAACCATTACGAAATATATGAGCCTCGACAATTTTCAATGGATGTGTGAGACCGTTTAAATATTTTTTGCACGGACATTTAATTCTTCCTCTGTCGTTAACGTATGGCCTCGCCATGTTTATAAATGCTTGCAAACCGTTCTGAAAATCTGCAGACTTTGTGCGATTTATAATTGTTGTCCAACTTTTATCAATATTCATACTTGTAAAATACTATATTCTTACAAATACAGTACTGATAATAATTGGAGATGATTATAAAGAAATGGAGATGGAGAAACGGAGATGGAGAAGAATTTATTTTAATTGTGTGTAGTATGCAATACAGAAATGCGGAGATGGGAAGAAGATAAAGAAGAGTCTATAGCGACGACAGTGTCGTCGCTATAGACAGAAGTCGTCGCTAAAGGAGCATTCCCATTTTTCGAGGAAAGTAATTAGTCACGCGCCTGCAAAATTTAATCAACATAGGTATAGACCCCATCACACTTTACGAGAAAATTCATGATTCACGTGACTTAGATCATCATCCGCATTTCAATTGCGACGACATTTGTCGTCGCTATTTATGCATCAAAATGCCGCCATTAGTTCTCGCCGTTTCCTAATCTGAGTGGCGACGACACAGAAAGACGTCGTTATAGCCTCTACGTAACAGCGACGAGATAGGTTTTATAGCGACGACATATGTCGTCGCTATAAGTTTTGTTTGTATTGCGACGACATTTCTTGGTCGTCGCTACTATGTAGAATCAATAGAGGCGACTTTTTGTCGTCGCAATATATGTCGCCGCTATAGACCCTCTTTGTTGTAGTGGCACTCAATCCATTGCAAAACCAAGAAAATAAAGAGAATTGTTTTTCAGAAGATAAAAAGAACAGAAAAACTGGCATTTCCTGCCATTTTCCAGCAAAGCACCAGCAAAGAAAAATATTCAAAATTGTCAGAGAGTAATGGGAACTAACTCATAAGATGAGACCAAAATTCATACGAGAAGGAGAGAATTAAGAGAGAAAAACTTATATTCATGAATTAAGAGAGAAATTCATATAACAAGGAGAGTGAATTAAGAACAAATTATTATAAGTTAATTATGTTATAAATATTACATCTATATATCTACTTAGCAAGGTCCAATTAGGTTTTATTTCATTAATTTATTTTGTAAGGGTAATTGTGGTATTAATAGAAATTTGCCTGAATTTTTTATTTAAAAAATAAAATAAAAAATTGACTTATGTACAATTTTTAAAACTGTTTAGACATAAGAGGAGAAAAATCTCTCTACTTAATGACAATTTTACCTAAATTAATTTAAGTCATCTCTTGACCTTATATTTGGACCACCCATTGGCTGAAAGGTCATGAGGAATTGGCCTATCAATACGCATATATAGAGAAGAAGAAAATGAAAAAAAATAAAAAAATATTTAAATTGAAATATTGGTATGAATTTTCAGTTTGAATTTTCTCTTTTCATACATAGTTTTAGGTCTTAAAGTGGGTGGCTTAGATTGAATTATACAAGTATTCTATAAATGTTAGATTTCTTCATTTTTAAAAAAAAAAAAAAAAAAAAAAAATACAATATTAGAAATTTCAATTTCAACACTTTAATTTCTATGTTTTGAATTTCTCACAATATGGTGCTTTTGCTAAATCTTCCCACTAAGAGCATTTTCAGTGTAGGATTTTTCTAAAAAAATAGGTTTTTAAATTTTTTTTTTCTACATTTTTTGACTATTTAAACTTTGTAATTATTTGAATGACAAAATCACCTTTTTTACAATGAAATGACATTTTGTTGATTAAAGACAATTTTGTCATTTAACCAATTATAAAATATGAATAATCAACAAAAGTAGGCAAAAAATAGTTTTTTTTTTTTAAAAAAGTTTTACCAAACAAACTCTAAGTACACATAGAAGATTTCAAAAATAGAAAATCCGTGATATGTTTGTGAAGTTCTAACATATTATAAGATTAATGATCTGTTTGACACAACTATTGTGAGTAGAGTTTTCATTAAAAAACTGTTGACTATTTGAATATGAATTTAAAAAGTGCTATAAATATTAAATAGACTGTTTGGTTGCACAACTATAAAAGTATTTTTGTATAAATTTTATGTTTATTTGACTAAACAGTAATTAATTATTATATAATTCATATATATTTTTTTAAAATAAAGAAAAAAAATTGTATCCTATAATAACTATTAAAATTAATATATAAATTTCATTATAATAATACAATTATTTTGATATATTTGACTAAACAGTAATTAATTATTATATATCTCATATTCTTATATTTAAAATAAAAAAATTATAACTATTAAAATTAATATATTAATTTAATTATAATAACATAATATTTTTAATATATATTATATTAATTATTTATTTATATCAAACATATTATGTGAAATTTGTATTATATTAATAAGTCAATATATATTTTTCACTTTATATAAATATATGAAGTGACAATTTGTTATAAGTAATTAATATAATAAATAAATACATTTTATTTAATGTATTAATGATAATTTTGTTAATTTTTAATTTTATTAAATATTAATTACAACTTTCTATAAAAATTCAATTAAATTTTTTTAGAGAAGTTCAAAATTTGGACTTCTCTAAAATAGTTTTTTAAGTTATTTTTTTTTAGTTAAAAGTACTTATTGACTTTAGCCAGACAACCATAAATACAACAAAAAATACTTTTCATCTTTAAAAGTGCTTTTAGACCTAAAAAAACTCTTCCAAACACTCTACCACTCACATTAATCTAGAGGTGTCAAGACAGGCGGGCGGGCGGGCCGAACTTATATCGGCCCACCCGTCTCGACCTAGAACCGTGGGCCAGCCTGTGAACCGGGCGGGCTGTTCACAGCCTGGACGGTTCGGCCTTTAACTGCTAGCCTATTTTGATTTTTTAAAAATAAATAAATAGCATAGAGCCGTTTAAAGTGAGAGATGTGACAGATGCGACAGATGCGTGATGTTTTAATCTTTAAATATATATATAAAAAAAGAAATTGAATTAAAAAGTTAACAAATGTGAATTTATCATTGTTATTTATTTTTTTTATTTAATAATTTAACACATTTTTTACTATATATGTAAACTTTTTTTTTTTAATTACAATAGGTAACTAATTTTTTTTAGTAATTTAAAAAAATTAATTTTTCATTCATACGGGCTGAATTGGGTTGAACTGCGGCCTACATGGGCTCGACCCGAATGGGCCGACGGGTGGTCCGGACTCGTATTTAATTTTTGTGGGTTGAGTTGATCCAGTCCGCAACGCACCGAGTTTTTTCTAATGCGGGCCGTCACCAAATTTCATAGGAGGCAGGTCGATCCAGATTGACACCTCTACATTAATCTCTCAAAGTGTATGTAAATGCATATGCTTCAAATGGTTATTTAAGAAACAAATTATAAGTCTTTGTATTTTTATTTGGCAAAGATCGATGAACTCACGAGTTCTCATATGTATCTCTTTTTATTAATCATATTATTTCAGGGAGTTAAATACTTCTAATACCACTATATTTTGTCAAATGTTCTTAAAATATCATTATATTTTAAAATGTTTCTAGAATGCTATTAAACTTTTAAAGGTAAATCCCATTAGTAAAAGCTACTTTAATTGAACTATGTAAACACACTACCAAAAAAAATAACTTTTAAACTACTTTTAAGTACAACCAAACATTCTCTTAGGATTCTGTTTTTATTCAAGAAAAAAAAAATATATATATTATATTTACTAAACATTTTCTGTTCCCTCCGATAATAATGCCCACAAAATTCCCTACGCCAATTCCAAATATGTAGGATTAAATTTTATCCATCAAAAAACATAGAATCGGTACTATAATCAACCACAGATTATAATTTCATGCATTTCACATCTATTCACGTGCATGGAAGAGAGACTTCTTCTCTCACCCTTACACTTCACCCCTTCAATCCATTTCTTCCTCTATATAATGTCTTCTTCTCCAAATCTTTTCATCAGAAAAAGGAAAAAAAGATTTCTGTTAGCAGGAAATAAAAAACTCGTTTTTGCTAGGCATTAATTAATCATCAATCCGAGCAAAAATGAGTTCTTCCCTACGCTCCGCTGCCCTAATCCTCCTCTCCTGCTTCCTCCTTGTCTCCACCGCCACCGCCTTCAACATCACCAGGCTCCTCGAAAGATACCCCGAATTCAGCAACTTTAATGATCTTTTGTCCAAAACCGAGCTTGTCCATGAAATCAACAGTCGGAAAACCATCACGGTTTTGGCGGTGTCCAATGACGCACTCGGAGGTCTTTCGAGCAAGCCGGAGGAGGTCCAGAAGGGTGTTCTGAGCAACCATGTGGTGTTGGATTATTATGATATCTTGAAACTTCAAAAAATGAAAAACAAAAATGTCCTCACCACCCTCTACCAGACCACCGGCGTTGCATCAGAGGTATTCTGTCTTGGGAGTATCCCAAATCCGTATATGTTGATTATTATTAGTGCCCGTTTGACAGAAATTATAAACTGGTTTATTTGATCAATATTGGTTTATTTGAGTTGAAATTGTTGATTTTTCATGTTAAAAGTGGGTTGAAAAGTCAAAAATTACGGCTGAAAAAAATCAAAATAGGTTTATAATCCCAATCAAACAAAGCCTTATTATAAATAACCAATGTGAAATTTTACTCTTTAACATATCATGTAAGATGCTGACTCAGTTCTGATTTCATATTAAATCTTGGAGTTTCATTTTAAAAAAATCCACTTTATTTCTAAGTTCTTAATTGTCTTCAAGTTTAACCAATGTGGGATTTACAGGGACAAGGGTTTCTGGATGTCACCCACAAGAAAGATGGAAGCATTGTGTTTGGCTCCGCCGTCAAGGGCTCCCCGCAAGACACAAAACTGTTGGGATCTGTCGCTGCGCAACCATACAACATTTCTGTCCTCAGCGTTTCCCAACCCATTGTGGCTCCTGGAATGGACGGCAGCTTAAGTCCAATTGCTTCACCACCAAAGGCGAGTTCCCCCGCACCTACCCCTGCCCACAAAAAGAAAGTCCCCCCACCGGCCGATGCCCCTGCTCCGTCTGATGATTCTACCGCCGATGCACCTGCTCCGTCGGATGGTCCTACCGCCGATGCCCCTGCTCCGTCTGATGGTCCTACCGCAGATGCCCCTGCACCGTCTGATGGCCCTACCGCTGACGCCCCGACTGCAGATACTGATAATAAGCCACCTGCAAATGCTGCCGGAAAGCTGTCCGGTGCTTCCTTTGGGTTGGCAGTGGTGTTGGCATCTTTCCTTGCATTATAATCCACTAAGACCAATAACCTAGTAGGGTAAGACTTTGGGAAGAAAAGAAAAGGAAATATATATTTTTATTTTTACTTTTTTTTCCTCAACAAATGAGATGAGAACTGTAAATTTAAGCATTTTCTCATTTCAAATTTGTAATTTAGTGTTAAAAAAAAGTAAATAAACTCCATGTCTGATTATAAGACAATTTTGCAGAAAACTGCTCAGCTCACCCCTAATACAGTCCAGTCACATTCACAGCATGCACTTGGACTCCTCCCAGCAAGACAAAGCCGAGGGTCTAACCAGAAACGAACAATTGTCTGTTGAATGAAAGCTTGCGCTAAGGCTTAACCTTTGCATGGCTATAATTACTAATTAGGAATATTAGAAATGCTAAAGACAAAACAATGGTATAATTTCAACTGATGAAAGCCCGTCCTCAGCACCTGACCTCTCCACCAATACGAGGTACATGGTCTGCAAAATGAAAATAAACGCTGTTGAGCAAGCAAATCTCAATCTAAGCAAAAAAGGCCGAGAACGTGTTACTATGAAGTACACAAATTTCTCAAATAATAAAACCAGTTGATGCAATGGTTTTCTTCAACAAATAAACCTAACAGTACACAAATTTCTCAAATAATAAAGCCAGTCGATGCAATAGTTATCTTCAACAAATAAACTCAATAAGAAATGATCTAATGCCCACTTATCGTGTCCACTTATTTTGCCCATACAAACATCATTTGTACCAATTATGTGATGACACATTGGCATGGACAAGATAGGTGAACATGATAGGTGGGCATTAGATCATTTCCATAAACTCAATTTATTATCTGGACAAAATCGAAAGTATAGGCCATGCTATATCCAACATTGAAGGAAAAATCTCCAAGTGCTGCTATAATAACTCCAGCAACGGTCAGAAATATTGACAGAGTCGCCTGAAGAAATATAGACTGTTAAAGCAGATATAAAGTATCAATATGGGTTTCCAAATTCGGACATAATGCTCTATAATAATTGTTTGACTCTTACCACATTTTTCGCATGCAGGTTACAGGATTAGAAAGTACTTGCGTGCTATACCCCTCTTAATACTTCTACGATTGAGTAAGAACGCATTTGTAGCACCGAATGGGAGCATTATCACGGAATTAAAGATCAATCAATTAATATTCAATTGAATTTTCATTAATTCTTGTTTCAAGCGCCCCAAATTCCAGAACCCACACTGAAGGAAATTTTAAGCATAGTATTCATGGTATCATATCTTAAAAGTTATTAAAAAAAACTATATATATCCATTCGCACACATGCACACACGGATGACATGTTCACTGAAATCTTATAGATTAAGCCCTAATCTGTACTTTCGACATCAATAATATTAACAAGAAAAAGAATAAGAAAATGAGCAAAAGACACATACTAATAATGGTTCACTCTCAACGCAAGAGACCAGTCCATTCGCTGCTACAAGTTTCCAATATAGTGGAAAGTGACAATACAAGTGGCCCCCCTAAATATCCTTTATATTAGGAATACTAGTTCCATCCGCAACCCAAGGATGAGTGTACATTGCATTTAGGTTCCACACGGTACTTCTGAAAAGGATCTCATAATTCACATTAAAATTCTGCCATGCTCGATGAATGAAGTACAGGATGCAAATGCATGTTCAGAATTCATGATTAGAAAGCACAGACTAATAGAAAAAATATCCACAAAAAGTAACAGTGAGAATAAAGCATACATACGAAAAAAAACACCTGTGATCTTTATATATTTACTGATGAGGATTGAGGAAACCACAAACTGACCTCAGGTACGGATTTGTGTCTGTTTTGTAGTCCATCTTCTAACCCCACAATAGAAATGTCAAATATTAACCCAAAATTTGAACACTTCAACCGTGAATTATATTCGACTACTTCACTGAATCCAACATCATTTAATATCCCCCAAAAAAAAAAATTTACATTCAAAATTGAAGAAGTGAATAATAGAAAAAAAAAAAAACAAGAAGATTAAAAAAAACTGAGCATAAATGAAGTAAATTTGGGGTGAAAAGAAATGGAAAAACGGGTATTTCTTGGATCAAGAAAAAAGAGTGAACCGTTAAAGTGAAGTGGGGTGGGTACAAGACCCGGGGGGGGGGTATGGAAAATCATACAACAAGAGTGACAAATAACCGTTCATGATATACAAGTGGTATATATAACACTCCATAAATACAAGAACTCTTTACCCTAGCTAGAAATAGTCCATTCTTTCAGTGGCAAGCTTGATGAATTAATGCTAGTTCACTTAAAAACATTCAAAAGAGAGACAAACAGAATAAGGATTAAAGACGCATTCATGTTAATGTCCCAACAGTTTGTAAAATTGAACGCAGAACTATACATGACAATATATTATTTGATCCCATTTTAACCTGTTTAATTACTCATTACAACGACACATACTATCTTACATACAAGCCTTTTGCTTTCAGATGGTCTCAAGCTTTGGTTGCTGCAGATTACAAAAAGAACGCTGTATCATATGCAAACGGCAAACCCACGGTCAATCTATTGACTACATATCATACAAATCAAAATACAAAATAGATGTAGCTTTAGCACCTATTCCTCTCGTCTTATCGAACAACAAAAAGATACCAATTTCAAGGCACAACAACTTCATGCGCATCAACAGCTATTCATTTTGTCACATCAGAAACTTGTTTCAACTTGTTTAACATGCATCCACCTGCTGCTGCTCTATTCTTGTTTCTACTCCAAACTCCATCTGCTCTAGTAAAACAGAAGTAATAGTCAGATATAAGTTTCTGTCAGTCGTCCAGATAACAAAGGTTCAAAATTGTTAAATTGCACACTAATACTAAATAACCAGAAAATGTCTATTTACGCTAATAGTGTCTTGCAGATCATTCAAAGATTTCATGTCATATAAAGCAAACAAATACGACACTACACATTTACACCTACCTAATCTGGATATTATTGTTAGACGAGAGTTCTTTATAAGAAAAGACACCACGCAAGATTCTGTCTGTTAACCCTTAAAGGAAGACTTCACAATGGATTACTTTTCATGCCTTGAACTCTCATAAAGCTGTGCCGTGACTCTTGACTTTGCATATAAAGGTGAGGGATTTGATACATATCAGTCACCATTAGAGGGGATCAAGTTACACACGATAACTTTCGGGTCCCGCGTTCAGCAGTGTCCACTTTAAGACCACAAATAAGAAAGTTTACAAAAATTTACCCTCCACAACAAAATGTTCTTTTCCCAACAAGCTCTTGGAAAATCATTTCCTACAACTCATGACCCTCCATTTTCTATTCGCTAACAAGACGTACTTGATGGCCACGGTTTTAAAGATCACTCCAGAGACTTGGGAAGATGCAAAAAATAAATTTTCGAAGTCTATACATTATTGTTATATAATTCCTCTAAAACATTCTGCCAACTGTACATATTCCACTCAAAAGTATCCAAGACTTAGCAGTAAATATCAGTACTATAAGTGCTGTAAAAAGTTATCAAACCTATTAAAAAACGAAAAAGGATCATCTTCTTTTTACAAAAGTAAATTTACATATCAATCAACGTTAATGCATGTTTATGTTCAATATTTTTGTTCATTATTTTGTTAAAAAAAACAAACGGAAGGCAGTAAAAGTAGAATAGTGTTTTCTTCATTATTTTGTTCAATATTTTGTCTCACTGCAAATGGAAGGCAGTAAAAGTAGAATAGAACACAATTCCTCCAGAAAACTCAAATCTCAATCAGAACTTCACATAGAAAGTGGCAGCACCCCTACATTTGTTACATTGATACTTACTTGTACCAGCGACGCTTTCTGATGCAGCATCATTATGTTTTTGTGTTTGTTGTAGGTTTTGGAATGGAGTCGGACTGAGAGAGGATAAATTTAAGAAGGGTTAGTGCGTCTTGAGAGGAATCCAGTTGGTTCTGAAAACCAACCTTTTAAGCTCCATAATGAACATTGTTCGTAAGGATAGACATTTGTAATGAGAAAAAAAGGCTTCAGATCTGGTTGCAGAGATGTAGAGGAGAAAAACAGGATGAAGAAAAAGCAGAAGACACAAGAAATTCAACCAATATCAATTAGATAAAACACATGTAATCTTTCATAATGTATCCAGTACAGAATTAACATCAATAAAAAGTGATATTAGATTAGGTTGGTTCCTGAGCACAATTTGCAGACCTAGAAAAATTCCAAGTTTTTAACAATTGAACAGGGTTTTTTAGACCCTATCTTAATCTGTGAGACACAACTGACCCTAAATTGAACCACAAAATACCCATGTGTCACAACTAGGACAGCATTTTCACAGAGAACCTATGAAGCACATATACAGACATGAGACACGTAGTGTTGGACACGTGCCCGAGGCGTGTCAAGGAATTAATGCTTTCTTTCCAGACATACAAAAGAATATACAAAAAATTAGGATAAGCTGTGTCATGTCAAACACGTGTTCCAGAGTGTTGGTGGCATATTAGACATTGCCAATGCATGACAAACTACCTTGGATATTTCCAACTGGACCATAGAGTATTCTTAACTGACGTGGGACCCAACGGTTTTAGTTTTAGGCTTCTAAAGGGTTGTGTTTTCTCAAACAAACTAATAGGCACTGTCTCGCTTTTAATTCAAAATTCCCGAATATGTTGCAGTTGTTCTGAGGCGCAAACTATATTTTGCGTTAGGAAAAATACTGACCATCCCAATATCTGAAGCCTTGCCATGACAACCGCTAGATTTGTTATAAAATCAAAGGATCTTGTTTGCCTTGCCAAGGAGGAGGCTGGAAAAATAAATGAAAAAATAACCGTGCTAATGTGGAAGTTCTACCCAACTTAAAGGACCTTGTATCCAATTTCAAGGCCATGATAGTCGTGTTCATGATCCTAGCATCCCAAAACCTTTCAGGAATCTTATGAATTAACATAATGCATCATAAAAATGAAAATCCTTAAAAAAGAAATAGAAAACAGAATTATAAGGGGTGCAACTTACCAAAAACTGGGCTTGATCCAAACTGGTAGAGAAAACTTGAAACGAGAAACATCCTCTCGAAGAAAAGTTCGTATCCTGGGGCCATCTAAATCATAGGTACCCATGTCATATGTGGAGTAAGTTGTTGTATTGTAATACAGTCCAGAATAGTCGTCAGTGAAATATATGCAATTCCTAAGGCACTCTGGGTAATCAGAAGCTGAAATGGAGAAAGAATGATTGCTGCCAATAAAGATAGACCAGTCACCCAAAGACTTCACTTCCTCCCATTTCTCAGTGCAGAAATCCACCCGGTAAATTACAAAATTCCATGTTCTGAGAACTGGGAGATCATAAATTTTAGTGTCATACATAATTCTTTGGACCACAAGTATTTGCCCTCCTAGCTCCACAAGATATATAGAGGTTTCACCAAGTTCATTATCCACATCTTGAACTGGTAAAGACATGGTCTTTAAATGAGAGCCCTCTGAATTGCAGATTGTAATGTCTCCAGAAGAATCAATGGCATAGAAGTTCCCACCAAAGCAAATGACATCATTGACAAGTGAAGAACCACATTGAATTGGGGTCCAGGCTACATCATCCGGCTTTGCAAAAGCCATCTTATTATCAGAATAGATTGCCAAAACTACGCAGTTCGCTGAAGATGGATCTGAGGTCAGAACAGCTTTGTACACAAATGTATTGCGAAATGATTCAGGACAGCAAACAAGACTTTTCAGGTTTGAGCATTTATGTAGAGGTGGGAGAAAAATCTGGACACGCGACAGGGGGTTCAATAAATGCATATTATATGCAGCATCCAGAGTAATCAACCAACCATGAGGTGAACCCCAACATCGCCTACCACGGATTTCTGGCAAGGAAATCTCATAAACCTTTTTGTTGAAAGGACTGTAAACTCGACGCATATCACTTTCTTCCTTCTCTGTCAGCATCAACCAAGGAAGCAGAGAGCATGAATAGTTATCTGTTTGAAGCATAACCATTCTCCATGACTTGCAGACCATGCCAAACCTTAGACGATCTTCTGCAAAATGCAGCTGTCTTGCGATAAGCCCCAAAACATCAGCAGGTAATTTAGACCAATCTGCCATTGTCTGAAAGAAGAATAATAATTGAAAATCCAGCTGAATTATATACCGAAGTAAGACTATGCCTCTCAGGATATGAAATATAATCTATCATCAAGAGTGATGCCATGGAATTGATTTTCACTGAAAGAGATACTACAACATATAAATACCCTGCAGAAAACGGCTATTTACATTGATGGAGGGCAACATCTATCAACATTTATGACAAGCAACGACTATTAACATTGATGGCGGGCAATGGCTACTAATATTGATGGCGGGCAACGTCTATTAACATAGATGGCGGGCACGGCTACTTACATAAATAAAATTATATCTTAATTACTAGTCCAATGGGTCTCCAGGAATTTGGGATCATGGAAGCTTGATATCATCAGGCCGCCTCAAGCTAGGTAATTGAAGTAAATCAACTCCTAACATGAAACGGAAAGTGGTGAAGGAATCTCATGGAAAAGCTTTGGTAAAGATGTCAGCAATTTGTCTACAAGAAGGAACATAGTGAGTAATGGCCATCAAGACTCATGGAGGGACACGGCTATTAACATAAATAGATCCTTAATTACTTGCCCAACAGGTCTCCATGAATTTGGGATGATGGAAGCTTGATTTTATCACCTATTTCTAGTTTCGACCAGCCTGTAGTGATATAGTCATGCTACAACTTCCAACTTAGTTTTGACACCAACACATAAATACATAGATATGTACTTGTATTATCTCAAACTACAGTTTAAACTTCATAAAATAGACATGCACCCGCCAAATACAGCAAGAGAAAACAAGGAAACCCATTAATTAGACATATAGACATTAAATTTAGACCTATTTATCATTGGAGAAATTAAAAGATCAAAGTTCAAAGAATTTAATGACAAATACTTAATGGCGTCACTATTTTAAATGACTAGCATAAAGTTCTTTCCCCCACACAAACCGGCAATTGAACAATTTCATCACGATGGCATTGGAAGAGTAACCATTGTTGTATGCTTAAAAATTCTAACTAAACTAATTTAAATTAACAATTGCACATTTTTCTTTAAGTGGAATTTAAGCTTCTACTCCAGCCAACTAGCCGGGGCCACCCCACCTGCCCCCCTTTCCAGACCACCACACGCACACGCACATGCACAATAACTACAAGTCGATTGCTACAGGTAAAAGGTAAAAAACAAAACAAACAAATGAAACATAGCACTAATTTCAATAGTGGAGATTAACAAATGCACAAAATCTTCAAAAAAAAAAATAAAAAATTGAACAATCATTTCTTTCGAAGTAGGATTTTAAGGAATAATAACAGTAGCGATCACATCAACCACAACGACACAATACACAATCCCTTAACATCACATTAACAAGCAAGAAACGAGTAAATAATAACCACTCCTATATGGTTTAGACAAAATCTCGAACTTAACAATACAAATTACCACAAAGACCAATTAATCGAAAAAAACCCGATACTTATATTACATTCTTTAAAACAGAAACATTCATCTTAGTATTTATTGATCTTATGGAAAGAGATAACACGAAGATAACAAGGATGTTTGTAAGTTCAATGGAAATTAAAAGAAAAAGAAGTACTGCTGAATTAAGAGAAATCACCAGTAAAAATTGCTTCGTTTTCAGATTTTTTTCTTCATCTAAACAGCCCTGAATGTTTTGAATATTGCAGGTTTTGGAGAGGAAATCTAGTTGATTTTGACGCGGTGCTACAAATAGGGTTATGATTTGTTTATTTATTTTAAAGTACAAATTTTATTGAATGCGGTTCTCGAGAGTTCTCGAGAATTCTAATGGCATGTTTGTTACGTAGTATTTGATGCTACTAAAAACTTATTTTTATTCGTAAAACTTATTTTCATAAAGAGGTAGTTAAGTTAAATTTTATTTTTTTAAAAATTAAATGTTATTAGTATAAAAGCTAATTTTAAATTTTTGTTTGATAAATAAATTCAACATTTTAATAAACAGTCAAACATTCCAAGTAAGACTAGGAGCATGTTTAACTAGTATATCGCTTTTTTTGCGGTGGAATTCGATCGTAGAAGATTTGGATAGACTAAAGAGATGAGACGAATGTTGAAGATTGAGAAAGAGGAAGAGTTTTGTTTGAAGAATGTTTGATTTTAAAGAATATGGAGAACAATAAAAAGAAATTGAAGAATTGAGATAGATATATGGATTTTGATTTGAGAAGATGAAGACGTAGTGACGGACAAAAAAGTACTTTTTTGTACTTGTAGCAGAATAAACCTCCCTACGGTCGATGATTAAGCATATAATAAAAGAGGTTACACTATACAATAAAAGAGTTAATTCAAGTTTGTTCTTTAGTAATTTACCTTGTCAAATAAGTTGTTGACAAGGTCAAATATTTAATTTTGTTAATAGTTTGAAACTAAACAAGATTTAATTTATATTTTTCATTATGAATTTAAAACTACATTAAATTTTAATTATTTTATTTAAATAAATTCAATTTGAATGAGTTGTCGACGTGTTCAAATATTTAATTTTGTTAATAGTTTGAAACTAAACAAGATTTAATTTATATCTTTCATTACGAATTTAAAATTATACTAAAACTCAATTAATTTATCTAATGAATTCAATTTGAATGAGATTTTGTTGTATCCTAGCCACTACTCAAATTTTTCTCGACATAATTGCTATTCTTGAAAATCAAACAGAGAAAAATATATATTTTATTATAATGATAGATTCACATATAAGTCACATTGGTTAAAAGGTGGTGTCAAACAAGTCGAATTGGAAAAGTGTCTAACTTACATTATTTAAGTTGAAAATACCACTTTTAAGTAAAAAAAATATTTAAATGCCCTTATTTAATAAGGTTTGTTAACAGACTATTTGTTAATAGATGGTTTGCTATCAGATCATTAATAGACCAAAAGTCTGTTAACAGACCACATATTTGTTAATAGACTTCTGTTAAGGTCTATTAACAGACCAAATATTAACATACTATAAGTCTGTTAAAGCGAATTTACATATTTTTAATTAATTTTTCAATTAACACACTTCAAATGAACTCAAATTTACAGAAATTTAAAATAAAAATCACAATTTATACTCAGATGTATAATATTTTCATAATTTATACTATAAAATCCACATGTCTACCGTGAATTAAAAGAAGAAGATAGAGACAAATGAATTTCTACCTTGAAGTGAGATTTTTTACATTGTTGAAATGAGTTAGATTCTAACCTTGAAATGTATTAGATTCTAACTTGAAAATCTTTTTTTTTTCAACAGACAGCAATAGATGAATTTGAAATCATTTGAAATATAATAAGTAGGAAAGAGAAGACATAGTTATATTTGGTAATTTGCTTAAAAAATAGGTCAACGACCATTTAGAAAAATTTACTGAGTCACTCGACCATTGGTACAATAACTGACTTGTTACAAATTTTGTTTCACAAAACTCTGGGACAAAATATCAAACGAAAGTAAAAAAGGGTACGGAGTATTAGGAAAATACCGTCTCATTAAAACCTTGTTAGGAAAATCCAGTGGGATAAAAACTAGACCAAGAAAAAAGAGTGCACTTATTCCCCTTGATGTTAATTAATGAAGATCTTTGAGTCGATGCATCTTAATTTTATGCACTAATTTTTTGAATGTGGATGTCGGCAATGCTTTTGTGAATAAGTTAGCCATATTGTCACTTGAGCGAACTTGTTGAATACCGATGTCACTATTCTTCTGAAACTCATGTGTATAGAAGAATTTTGGAGAAATATGCTTTGTTCTATTGCCTTTAATGTAGACTCCATTGAGTTGTGCAATAAAAAATTCATTGTCTTCATACAATATTGTTGGATTATTCTTTATTGAAGTTAATCCGCATGATACTTGGATATGATGGGTCATGTTCTTTAACCATGCACATTCTCGACTTGCTTCATGGATTACAATAATTTCGGAATAATTTGAACATGTTGCTGTCAAGGTTTGCTTCATAGATCTTCATGATATAGCTGTTCCTCTACGTGTAAACACATCCTAATTTTTGTGAATAAAAGAATCTCATGTTAATAGTCGAAGAATGTGTTTAACATAATTCCAAAGTCTTTGAGTGGGTGTGGAGTTATATCTTGTAAGGAGATTTACAGAAAAAGTTATGTATAGTCAAGTGCAATTTACAAGATATGTTAATGCTCCATTGCACTTAAGTATGGAATCTAGGTCTAATAGTTTTTTACCCATATTCAAGTGGGCGAAAAAGATATTTTTTACATCAAGTGGTCGAATGACTATATGCTACGTCAATAAATGTGCTTTATCCATATAAAACACTTTAATACTTTTTCTTCATATGAAAATTGATGAACAAATAATCCTTCTTGAAAATATTCAATTTGCAATTCAATACAGAATTTGATTTTTCTAAATCTTTCATCTCAAATTTATTTTTCAAATAATCTGCAGTTTTGTTGAGCTTTTCAAGAGTTTCTATAAAATTTAAATCATCAACATAAACTACCACAATTGCAAATCCAATATCTATGTTCTTTATGAAAACACAAAGGCATCAATCATCGTTTTTATAACCTTCTTTCAACAAATATTTGCTAAGACGATTATACCACATTCGTTCGGATTGTTTTAATCATGTAGTGATCTTTGTAATTTAATTGAGAACATAGTTCTGGAGAATGAATCATTTGCTTCTGACACTTTAAATCCTTCAAAAAATTTCATGTATATGTCACTATCAAGTGAACAATACGGAAGTGAACAATACGGATAGACAGTTATTACATCCATAAAGCGCATATCAAACCCTTGTGATATAGTCAAACTTATTAAAAATTTAAATATGATGGTGTCTATTACGGGAGAATATGTTTCTTCATAATCAATCATATGTCTTTGTAAGAAATCTTTGGCTACGAGTCAGACTTTGTATCTTGTAATTTCATTATTTTCATTCATCTTTTTTACAAAGACCCATTTATGTAACGCTTTGGATTTTCTCAAATCGGATGGTCATTTAAATTTTTTTAAAGAATATTTGATGACTTTAAATAAACTTTTCCATGCCCTTGAATGGTTTTAAAAATTTAACTATTGCGGAAAGTAACAAACGCGCAAAGGAAAATGATTCAATCTTCTAAATTCTTAAAGTTTTACCAAAACTGAATTAGGTGTCGCCACAAATTATTTGACCATTTAAAAGTACTCTAAAAATTACGAGATTTGAACTGTAAATACTTGGGACCTTAACTACAACATATTAAAATTTTAGACTTTAACCATGTTGTTTGATACATGAAAAACGTGGCCAAAGTTGCTTGAAAAAATGTTCCAGGTGCACTAACACAACCCGATAAAACTAATATAATAAATTCATAAGTAATTCTAAATTTTATTATTAGACCACCTATATATTTATCAAACGTCACTGATTTGACTCAAAAATTTAAAGTACACAATAATTTATGATATTTCAAAGTTGAGGACAGAAAGGCAAATTTCCAGAAATATAACTAGACAACCTCATCTTCAAATTCTAAAATGGCAATTTAATAATAGATTTGGTTTTCCTCAACTGTACAATTAAAAACTGATTCAATAATGTATTAAATTTTACATCATAAATGACTCGATTATATCGACGCTAAAATATAATTAATATCAAACTACGCCGCTTTCTTCAAGGTCTACTCTACACCGTTGCACCAAGGCCAATCATATCAATCTGAATAATTAATCATTTTGGGGTGAGTATTTCATAAGAAACACCCAGTAGTAAATTATACTATCATGTGAGAAAATATACGAAATTAATATTTTCGGTAACTGGAACCACATGAACTTAAAAGTGATTACCTTCAATCACAATCATGCATGAAGTTTCAACTTTTACATTAAGCATGGAAATCAATTTACATATCATTTTCTCAATTTAAAATCTTGCAACTTAAAATTTGGTAGCATAAAAAACTACCATGTAAAATCCAGGCCTTGTTGAGTTGAATTGTTGATGGAAAAATGACGGGTTTTTCCCTCAATTTAAATCTGTGCCCTTGTCCTTTTGATTAACAAAACTGTATGTTTTATGTGTAGTTCAAGTGATAAAAAATAGAAGTGAAGAATGAGAAAGAAAATATGATATTGCTGGCTGAAAAGAGGAGAAACAAGAGGAGGGAAATGGGACTTTTCGTAGGAACTTGAAGGTCGAGAAACAAAAGTGAAAAGTGCAACAAAAGAAACTAACTTCTTACTGTTTGGAGGGTCGAATACTAAGAGAAAAATATGGCAGATTGCTGGAGGATTTTTGGTGCTTGAGATGGAGGGGGAATAACAAGGATTTGAGGGATAAATCTAGAGTATTTTAGTGATTGAATGGGAATGAGAAATCCGATGCTTAAGGCTGAAATGGAGAGTTGTTGGGGCTGGAAGTTATGATGATATTTTTATGCTAAAATAAACTGATGGATAAGGGACATAGAGACCAATTTTCATCAGGGTTATGGGGCAGTTTGTGGTGGTTTCCTGCAGATTAAATGGGGTATATTAGCTGAAAAGAAAATGGGTAAAAAAATTTGGTGAAAATTTAAGGAAAGTAGGTAGATAGTGGGGCTGAATGAGATAGATAATTTGCAGCAACATATTTTTGAAGACTAAATGGCATGGATTTTAGTTGAAAATAAATAGGTAAAAATGTGGTGAAAATAAATAGGTAAAAATGTGGTGAAAAAGTGAGTTAATATGGGTACATAATGGGTTGAAAAGATGGGAGATCATGGATGGTTAAATATGGATTTTTAGGGGCAATTTGGGAGTTAAAACATGGTTGGGATTAGGGGCTATTTTGGTGGTTATCTGGTAGGGCATAAGGGACTGTTTGGAGGTGATTTTCTAGCCGTTAGATAGACCGTGCTTTGGACAAATACCGGAAAATAATTGAGCAGAAAAGGGTCAACACTAACCTAAATAAATTGACTGAAAAATGGGCCGAAAAGATGATTTTTAATTTAAATGATTGGTCTAGAATTAACCCAAAATTAATTTGAGAAAAATTATTTGGGTTATAAATATTTAGTTAGTCTCGGTGATAAAATATATTTTATATTTGTCACATAAAAAATAAGATAAGCACTTGCAACAAAAATAACGCGACTAAAATAACTAAAACGTACTAGGAAGTTCGTAGCGACAATGAAATTTAAAATTGTATTTTTTTGAAATTAAATAAAATGATAAATTTTTCGATCACTACAGCCCTCCCCACTTAAAATAATTTCATTATCAAAATTTAACTTATTTGGTTTACGAGGTCCGAATACTTAGCTAAGACATCTTATTCTCTTTCCCAAATGACTCCATCCTCTTTGTGCCTACTCCACTGAACCTTGATCAAAAGGACCTCCCGATTTCTAATAATATGGACTTTTCTCTCTAGAACCATTGCAGGCGATTCCTCATAAGTCATATCATTCTTTAATTCCAATGACTCATAATTTATCACATGCGTAGGATCATGCATGTACTTCTTCAATATCGAAAAATGTAATACGTCGTGCACTGTCAAGAGCTCAGGTAGCAATGCCAGACGTTATGCCACATTTCCAAAGTTCTCAAGAATCTCAAATGAGCTCATAAATCGTGGTCTTAAATTTCATTTCTTAAAAAAAATACAGTATTCTTTTCGTTGGAGCCATCTTTAGAGAAACTTTTTCGCCAGCCCCAAACTCTAATTCTTTTCTTCTTTGATTGACATAACTTTTCTGACGGTATTGTGCTATCTTAATTCTAGACTTGATCCTGTCTATCGCTTCTACTGTTTTCACAACCAACTTTAGACCCAAAATTCTTCTTTCACCAACTTCATCCCAACAAATGGGCGAACGATATCAACGACCATATATTGCTTCATATGGTGCAGTACCAATAGTAGCTTGAAAGCTATTATTATATGCAAACTCCACCAATGACAAATGACTTTCCCATTTACCCACCCAAATCTAAGACATATGCTCTCAACATATCCTCAAAGATTTGAATAATCCGTTCTGATTGTCCGTTGGTCTGAGGATGATAAGCTGTACTAAATTTTAATTTAGTACCCAAAGTTCCTTGAAGACTTTTTCAAAAATTTGAGGTGAACCTCAGCTCTCGGTCCGTAACAATGGATGTTGTGCTTCTTGAAGTCGAACAACTTCATTAACATTTAACTAAACTAATTGTTCCAAACTGAAATTTATTCGGATCAACAAAAAATAAGCATATTTCATCAAACGGTCTACTACGACCCAGATGGTAACATGACCTCTTGCCGATTTAGGAAAACCCACAACGAAATCTATTGCGATTTTCTCCCACTTCCACTCATGTATATCCATTGGATTTAATGGCTTTGATGGCCTTCTGATGTTCTGTCTTTACTTGCTGACATACCAAATAATTTGACACAAAACGCGCTATAACTAGTTTTATGTTTCTTTATCAAAATGTATTACACAAATCCTTTTACATTTTCGTTCTTCTTGGATGTGTGGCATATGTGGCATAAGGAGCGAAATGAACCTTAAATAAAATCTTATTTCTCAGAACTTCATCCTTAGGCACACATAACCAATATTTGAACACCAAAGCTATGTCTTCGGCTATTCAATCTCTTTCTTCTTTTCGATTCCTACTTCAATCCTGATATTTTCCAAGAAAGGATCATCATTTTGAGCTGCCAAAATTCTCTCTGAGTGTCGGCTATATTGTCAGACTTGCTATCAAAGCTGATGCCCACACTGGCAGTGCAAAATCCTTGATCAGGTTATCATGTTTCGATTTTAGTACAAACAACCAACCTATATTATTTCTTCTTAGAGTATCCGTGACTACATTAGTCTTATCTGGATGGTACAAGATAGTGCAGTCGTAATCATTTACTAATTCTAACTACCGTCGTTGTCTCATATTCAACTCATTTTGGATGAAGAAGTACTTGAGACTCTTATGGTCGGTATAAATCTCGCACTTGCTTCAATAAAGGTAATGGCACCAAATTTTCAAAGCGTGAACTACCGCTGCAAGTTCAAGATCATGCGTTGGATAATTCTGTTCATACTGCTTCAATTGCCTTGAAGCATAACCTTTCCATGTTGCGTCAACACATGACCTAAACCTAGCTTTGATGGATCACTATAAATTATGTAGCCTTCTAAACCTTTGGGTAAAGCTAGTACTCGTATAGACAATAGCTTGTCCTTTAAATCCGTTCACATTTCTCGAACCAAATAAACTTAACACCCTTTCGAGTTAACTGCGTCATACGACCAGCTATGTTTTAGAATCCTTCTAAGAATCGCGATAACAGTCAGCTAAATCTAGAAAGATTCTTACTTTTCCAACATTTGATGGTGTCGACCAATTTGACACAGCCTCAACTTTTGATGGATCCATTCCAATTCCCTTAGCTGTTACTACATGACCAAGAAATCATACTCGGTCCAGCCAAAATTCATATTTCTTGAATTTGGCATACAACTTTTCCCTCCGTAAAGTCTCTAATACTCTCATCAGGTGTTCTTGATGTTGCTCGGGATTTCTTGAATAAATCAGGATGTCATCAATGAATACAATGACGAATCGATCTAACTACTAATGAAAGACTCGTTTAATCAAATCCATAAATAACGCATGAGCATTCTTCAATCCAAAGGACATGTAAATTTATAATGCCCATAGCGAGTTTGGAATGCAGACTTTGGTATATCTTATGGTCTGATCTTCAATTGATGATAGTCCGACCTCAAGTTGATATTTGAAAACACTGAAGCACATTTCAATTGATCAAACTAATCCTCAATTCTTGGAAGGAGATACTTATTCTTGATCGTTAATTTATTTAGCTCACAGTAGTCGTTACACATTCTCATCGACCCATCATTCTTCTTCACAAAGAGAACTGGAGCCCTCCATAAAGAAACACTCGGTCTAATAAATCCTTTATACAGTAGTTCTTCCAATTGCATTTTTAACTCTTTACAATTCTTTTTGGTGCCATCCGATACATAGCATTTGACATGGGCGCATTTCCAAGTATAAGATCTATCGTAAATTCCATTTGCCTATCGGGAGGGATACCTACTAGGTCATTTGAAAACACGTCGGTGTATTCTCGAACCACTAGCACATTATGTGATGGACCAAAACCTCCTCTACGAGGCTCCGACACATTTATCATGTTCTTATCTTTTAAAGTCCGAAAAGTGAACTAAAAATGCAGAATTCTAGATGTTATTCTAAAAGTTTGCAAATGTGACTTATCAACTATAAGGACTTTAAAGTCGAGGTTAAGAACCTTTAATTGTTTCTTTAAAGTCGAAAGTTCTAGTTAACTTGATTGTGACATAAGTACTGTTCTTTGATTTCTTATGCATAAAACGAGTAACCCAACAGTCACAAAAACTTATGAAGCTTTAAATAAATAACTATAATTTATCCTTCTAACACATACTAAAATTTCATAATTTTATGAAATGGTTAACATCATCTAAAGAGGGTACAGAGTACACGAAAAATAGAAACTAGACAACTTTAAATACTCAGTTCTAATCCCAATTTTTCCATATCAAAAGACCTTGAAAAATTCTAATATTTACAAAGATAAAACATCACCTAATCTTTTAACTCATATCCAAAATTCAGAATTTAATAAAATTTGTAAGGTCTCCAAATTAATCTAAAAAACATGAAAGGCAAATTCTCGAGTAGAACTATCCATCATTACCAAAATTTGCATATCTTTCTTTACAGACATCTGATCGAAGTGGTTCCAAGTTTCAAAGGACCGAAATTGATAGGTAATCAATCCTACCAAATTTCATCCCAAAAACTGAAATGTACCATTCTAGACATCCATTTGAAACTGGACTTGCAAGAGGGAAATTTTGGACAATTTTCATCTCGATCAATATTAAACCATTTGAACATCCTCTAATACTAAACAAAATTAAAATTATCATTTCATAAATTCGTGAGCAAGTTTATGACAATTTAACAATTAACATTCATATAAAAAATCATCTCATAATATATAAATTTCAGAATTTAAAATATCATAAAGTAAACTGCCATTCATTCATCTTCTTGACCAAAGTCTTTCTCCATGGCTCAATCCCTTTATCATTGAGCCTCCATCCAACCCTACAATTAATCTATGAATGTGAGAAAGGTGTGTTTGGAAAAACTCAATAATAATATCATCATAATAATAATGCAAATCCCAATTTATATATTACAATTAATGTAAATAAACCATGCAAACATCAATTTTTGGTGAGCTCAAGGGTCGAAACCCCAAATTATTTCATAGGTTTAATCCTGAAGGATTTAAAAACCATAAACATTCTTTCTTAGGTTTTATCCCAAAGGATTTAAAACCATAAACATTCTTTCTATTACATCCAAAATATGATGAACATCATTTCTTGTTCATTTCAATGGAATAATACATACAAACATAACTATAATACATAAAAGGGATTAAATTAACTTTGTATATAGATATTCCTACCTTGCTTCCTTGATAAAAAAAATGATGAAAAACTTTTGAAAACTTCTCTTCTTCTTTCTTCTTTTCTTTTCTTTTCTTCTTCTTTTCTTTCTTTGCAAAATTGGCTTAATGGTTTGTTATGGAGGGAGGGAGGGGGAGCCGAGTTTGGGGAAGAAAGAAGGGGAAGAGAAAAGGAAAAAAGAGGGTTTTTGGCTTGTTTTGTTCCTCTTGCATGTCCATCAAGGAACTTTGGAAATTGGTAAGTCTTTGATGTGGTGCAAAATATCATTTTTAAAACATTCTACTAAATTTGCCTTTTTTAGAATATAATTATAATTAATTAATTAATTAATTAAATAATAAATAAATCTAGAAAATTGTTGGATATTTTCTTTAGTGGATTTGGGTCGTTTATTAATATTGGACCTCGTTTGAACTTTGGACGGACATGTGACCACAAATACTTGCTAAGAATTTTACTTAGCCCGAATTAAAATTCTAAATTTTTGGGGTGTTGCACATTATCCATTGATACTTTATCAGATGAGGTGTCAATGAGATTAACGCGTAAACCACTGGCACATGAGGATTCTGATTAGGTAGGTTTCTATTATCTTTTAAGTCAATTCTGATGACTAAAATAAATTTTCATAAAATTTAGTTA
Source organism: Forsythia viridissima (assembly GCA_030279155.1). Classification (NCBI taxonomy): domain Eukaryota; kingdom Viridiplantae; phylum Streptophyta; class Magnoliopsida; order Lamiales; family Oleaceae; genus Forsythia; species Forsythia viridissima. Next base: position 9,584,463 of record CM059041.1, read on the forward strand.
TATTTTTCATAACATTTATTGTGCAAAAAAATTCAATATTCACTTTAAAAATTTCAACTCAATGTAACATTTTATTGTAAATGACACAAATATATAATTTCATATATATAACTTCCGTTTACGTCGTACTTAAATATAAAAGAAAATTATCAAGCTTTTTTTTACATCAGAGCTGGAATAGTGCAACGATGGCGAGTAGCGACACTTAAATTCTAAATTTTTAACTTCTAAATTTTTAACTTGACACAATAAAATAAATATTTATAAAGTAAAATAAATTTTTAAAGTTTACTCGAGTCTACTGAAAAGTAAAACATGTCTCTCATGATAAGCTATAAAGCACCAGATCATGTCAATCCGGAGGGTCACTTAAAAATCTTTAAATAATATTTGACAACTCCAAATAAACTTTTCTATGCCCTTGAATAGTTTTATTAACATTTTTTTTGTTTATTTGCACATATAATTTATGTACTTTATTTCGCTAAAGTTTTGTAGGGATAGAATTTGAGAGATGAATTATTAAATTTGACAGTAATAATTTTTTTTTTCTTTTTTGTTTATTTGTACATATATTTTTTTTAATTTGCATGTTAGTTGTAACATTATTAACATTTTTTATTTTTTATTTTGTTTATTTGCACATATAATTGATGTACTTTATTTGGGTTAAGTTTTGTAGAGATGAAATTTGAGAGTGATGATAATGTGTATGTTCTTCAAGTGACTATCAGTGTCATTCCCTACGTTGGGCAGGAATTTGAATCATCCGATGAGGCGTACAATTTTTACAATTTTTACATCAAATATGCACGAGAAGCAGGGTTTGGTACGCCCATAGAAAACAGTAAGAAGAAAAAAAGACTAATGAGTATTTCTGGAAATTATTTGTGTGCTACAAGGAGGGTAAGACGAACGAGACCTACAGATGAGTCGTAAAGATTTTGTGCACGGGCTGGGAAAAGAAACTGTGGACATGTACATTGTGGGTGCAATGCTAGACTATCAGTGGTGAAGCAACAAACAGGCGATGAGTGGGTTGTCAAGAAATTTGTTGAGGAACATAACCATCTCCTTGCCATTCCTAGCAGGGTACACTTGTTAAGGTCACACCGAGGTGTCTCGAAAACAAAAAAGGCTCTTGTGCAACAGTTTTCAGAAGCTAATATTCCCACATGTCAGCAAGTTTGACTTTTAGAGATAGATGCGGGAGGTTCATCTTCCCTTGGGTGTGTGGAGAAGGATATCAGGAACTATGAAAGGGATGTACGACAAGAAATGCTGGGTTATGATGCAGAAACATTGATTGAGTATTTTGCCTTCGAGAAAGAGAAGAATCCGAACTTTATCTTTGATTATGAGATTGATGACGAGAACAAATTTGTGGGATGTTTTTGGGCTGACTGTGATTTAAGAAGGTCATATGCCTATTTTGGTAATGTTGTGGTGTTTGACACAACATACAACACGAATAGGTACTTAATGATCTTGGGTCCATTTGTTGGAGTGAATCACCATGGCTAGACTGTTATATTTGGATGTGGACTGTTGAGCGATGAGACGATGGAATTATTTGTTTGGTTATTCACTAAGTTCATTAAAGCAATGCCCAACCATGCATCCCCGCAATTGCAATCTCCATGATATTGCCATTGATGTTGCATCGGTTTTGTCTATGGCACATACTAAACAAATTTTTCTAAAAAGATGAATGTCATGTTGTATAATGACTAGTATCACAGGCTTGTTAACATCATTAAACAATCTAAGTCACCAGCATAGTTCGAACAACAATGGACCGATGTGATGAAAACCACAGAGTTAGGTAGCAATGAATGGTTGAGCAGTTTGTATGAAATACGTAGTCGATGGGTACCAGTATACATCAAGTACGTGTTTGCTGCAGGCATGTCCAGTAGCCAGAGATCAGAGAGCAGTCATTCATTCTTGAAGAAATATGTGAATAGGAAAAACTCTTTGTTGAATTTCGTTGCCCGATTTAATTGGGCATTAGTTCATCAAAGGCACGAGGAGTTAGCTACTAACCATATCGATTTAAGTCAAATGCTAAGAGTCACTTTAGCCCTTATGATGGAAAATCAGATGGTGCAGATATACAAAAAAAAAAGTTTTTTTGTTGTTCTAGAATGAAATAGAATAGAGTAATTCTTACATCTGCTCCAAGAGGTCAAGCTCCGACTAAGCTAAAGTGTATGCACTCCAGCATTTTGAGCCAGATAGAACATTTGATCGACCTCGTTAGGTCAATTATTTCTCATCTACTGACTATATCTCATGTAGTTGTATAATGTTTGATTTTGAGGGTTATCCATGCCGACACATGCTGTGCTACATTAAAAAAACAAATGATGCTCTTGCCAGACAAATATATTCTCCGTAGGTAGACAAAGAATGCAAAGCAAGCCAGATTGTTCGATCCAACAATTGGTTCATGTGTTCATAATGATCCTGGTCAATTGTTGATGTCCCGAAATTGGATGTTGTCTCATGCAGCTTTAGATCTAGTTGACGAGGGGTCTTTGACAGATGCTCGAAGCACTTTTCTATTGAGTGAGTTCAAAAGTTTGCGCATATGGGTCAAAGAGATTGACACTGGCGGCGATGTCGGCATGAGCAGAAACAGAAACAGAAACAAGAGTCGAAAAGAGACTCAAGTTGTTTGTGATTCTAATCCTATTAGAGCAAAATGGTGCAGAAAACGTCTAAAGTCAGGAAAGGAGAAAGTACTTTCCCAATCCAATAGGCAGTGCCGCGCATATAGTACTAGTGGTCACGATAGAAGAATTTGTCTTACGTTGCAAAATATATTAGTTAATGATATGCGTTTCCTTACTTATTGTTTTATTATTATTTGGTCCATTTGTTTCATAACGTTTAGTAATTTGATTTGTCAGCTTGGACAACACAAATCAACCACGATACTCGCAGGATCCGTCAGACCAACAGTATCATTCGCTGAACTCCCAATACTCATACCATGTGCAAACCTACATTATTCTTACCTTGCACCAGACCCACAGTACGCATATCATCTGCCGGATCCACAGTACACATATCATTCTTCGGATCCACAATACTCGATTACAGGCAGTAACAATTTTGAAGTAGCCTCGGACCCACGGGAGTATGATGCACGCTTCAACTCTCGTCACTAATTTATTACTTCTAATGTAATAATACTTTTTTCATTCTGTGTAAATTATTAGTTTGAGCAAATTTATGATGCACGCTTTAACTCTCAATTATTTATTTATTTATTTTTTTACTTTTCGAGCTAATCCTTTTTTAATTACTATACAATTTTTTTTAAAATAATAAACTCAACCAAATCATTAGGCCAAACACAAAAACATAATTTGTTACCCAAATATAAACTAACTAATTACACTTACTATAACCTTAATAAAAAAATTAACTCAATAAATATTTTTAAATATTATATTTGTTTAAAAAAATATACAATGAATATAATAATAATAAATTATTTATTTTTAATTTATTAAATTTAATTATATTAATAATTTGGAGGTAAATTTAGTTGGAGTAGGGTAAATTTGGTGATATGGATTCCATGGAGGGGTTATAATGTTATATTGGGAGGGAGTGGGGGGTTTGAAATATAATTTTATTGGAGAGAGGGCGTGGGGTGGGGTGGGGTGGGGTGGGGTGGGGTGGGGGGGGTTTATTGATTGTTGCGTGGGGCTTGGCATTAATTGCAATCGGGAGCCATGCAACAATCTGGGGTGAATGTCGGGGAACATATCCTCATTCTTGTATTCAATGCTTTTGAGTTCCAATTGAATTATTAAAGTCAATGGTTACCTATTCCTTAGGTTGTTTCTCCCTTTCGAGATTATTTTCCGCAATGTTAGGCACAATGTTAGAACATTTTTGGCATCTTTCTCTCTCCCAAGAACGTGAAAGTCATTTTCTTTTGTTCAAGGCATGGAGAAATCTATTAAGACTTGCTCTAATTATAGAAAAGAAACGTCATTAAAATCAAAGATTTATTACTATTACAATCCTGCAAAAGATACGAATTATCTCTTTGTTAGGTATAAATTAAGAGCCAATAAGGTAAGTTCGATTAGTATAGGACTCCTTATACTCTCCTACTTTATTAAAGAATCCCATGATTCTAGGAGTTAAACAAGATAGTACTCAAGATAACACATTTCTCTTCTTTTAATTAAATATGTTATAATATGAAAGAAAATAGGCAACAAAATAACTAGAACACACGTATTTAGAACCCTAGAACAGAAGAAAAACCTATGGATAGAGAAGAGAATAATTCACAATATCAAAGATGGTTACAAAGAGGAGCCAATACGCTAACCATAAAATACACTATATATATATATATATATATATATATATATATATATATATATATATATATATATATATATATATATATATATATATGTCCAACGGGGTCAGTGTTGGGCTCTGGGATCATCTCGACACGATCCCTCCGCTACTACCACATACCCTCATTTTTTCTCATAATTTTAATTTCACCACGAACTTTCGGGTTCGGAACAATAGAATTTGGGTCACCGAACTCTAACAAAATTATATTGTAATTCAAATACATTAGAGAAAAAATAAGTTCAACACTTTCACAAAGTTTGGATTTTGTTAAAAAATGAGTTTCCAAAATAGTGAGTTCTGTTGAGATATGTTCGAACCTCTGAATGAACATACGAAACTAAACAACTTTTTAGAACTTTATCCAATAACGTTATCCCGTATCAACTCGACTCTAAAAATGAACTCTCAAATTAATTAAGAAAGCCAACACGATAATAGACGATATAAAATATCATGACATTTATTTTTTCAACAACATCTTGAAATATCTTAGAAGATCTTGGAAATATTTGAGGAGTCAATCAATAAATAGGAGACTTAGAGTATCTCCAATGCAATCCATCTATAACTTTTTGGACATGCCACATAAGCATATATAGATGAAGTTATAAAAAATTATATACAATACATGTTGACAAGAACTCCGTCTATCTGATGTGGCACATTAAATTATAGACTCCATCTAGAAGTCCGTCTATATTTAGACAGACTTTTAGACAGAGTGAGTCAGTAAATTTAATTTTAGACGGAGTGCATTGGAGATGAATTTTAATTTGACCGTCTATTCTATAGACGTAGTGTCACACAGATTGGAATTCCGACTATTTTACTTGCCACGTAGATTGTAATAGACGGAGTGCATTAGAGATGCTCTTAGAGTTTGTTTGTTACCGGTGTTGTGCGTAGAGCTTTTAAGTAGAGCATTTGGCAATTATTTGGCTCTAAATCTAAAAAGTGCTGTGAATATTAAATTGAGTGTTTGACTGTATAACTATAAAAATATTTTTTTTATAAACTTTATATTTATTTAATTAAACAGTATTTTATTATTATATATCTCTTAGTTTTTATAAATAATATTTTTTCATATCCTATAATAACTATTAAAATTAACATCTTAATTAAATTACGATAACACAATTATTTTAGTATATATGGTATTACTCAAAATAATTTATTTAAATCAAACATACTATTTTGTAATTTGTATTACATTAATTAAAAAACTAACACATATTTTTTACTTTACATAAGTGTATATGAAGTGACAATTTGATATAAGTAATTAATGTGAAAAATAAATTAATATCATTTTTGATGTATTAATGGTAGTGTTAATTTTTAAAGTTTTATTAAATGTTAATTTGTAATTTTTCGTAAAAACTCAATTAGAGCTTTTTAAATAAGCACAAAATTTGAGCTTCTCTAAAACAGTTTTTTAAGTCATTTTTAAGTTATTGACTTTATTCAAACAACTATGAATATATTTAAAAGTATTTTTGCTCTTTAAAAAGTACTTTTAAGCTTCAAAAAAGTCATTCCAAACACACTCTTACTACTAATATGACTAGAAAATAGGGAAGATCACATTTTTTTTTAAGGAGAAACAATAATCATACAAGGTTTTTGAAATATTTCCAATTAATTTCAGTTGCTTAAAGTATCTCCAATACAATCTACGGATTGCCACGTAGGTGAAATGCAAGTTGAAAAATAATGTTTATTTTTCTTATTTGAATTTTTTTGTTTAACAATCCACTGAATAATTGGAGATGCACTTATAGTCTCTTCGACTTAATCGAAACACAAAGATTTATGGAAATTATAATATGACAACTACAATATTTCTCCTTTTAATTTTATTATATTTAGATTTGAAAAGAATAGGAAAAAATATGGGAAATTCAAAATTCTTGAATCGTGAGTTGCGTCTGTTGAGGAGCAATTCACTAGTGAGTTCAAACGTGTGCGTGAACGACATGACCCGTCCCAAGCAATAATTATATACTTGAGACGTTGCGTGCGTTGATGGTGAATGCCAACTAAGGGTTGGACCCACCATCAAGGCTACTATAATTACTATTCATGATTACTTATTTTTATAAAAATTTCGACATTATCTCCCTTGTAATTTGGACTAACCAACCTGAAATAAAATATCACATATCCCAACAAACTGTATTCACAACTAAATTGGACCATTTGCCCTTTCAATATCCACATCAAAACAACATAGTGGAGACTAGCCGAATCATACAACTTTTACTATTTAATTAACAAAAAATGTATATACGGATACAAAATACATAGTGAGTCCACCTAACCAGTGTTCTAAAATGCTCGCCTAGGCGTGCGCCTAGGCACGACTAGGCTTGATGCCTGACCTTGCCGCCCCGCCTCGCCTCGCCTCGCCTCGCCTCGCATTGCTCATTTTTGCGCATTGGCCGCGCATTGCCACTCTTAGACGTGCCTAAGCTCAATGCGCCGCCTCGCCGACTCACCGCGCATTACGTATTTTAGAACCTTGCACCTAACTATTTACATGTGATGCAAAATGATATCCAAAAATGAACATGTTTCCCTAAAATAATGACTACATACTCTATGAAGTGAGTCATACTAAATAACTCTGTCGTGTGGCTCCGACTTCGAACTCAAAAGCTTTATATCCAAAGACTGTCCAAAAACTCAACCGCTACCTGATAAGAAAAATTATTGTTGGAAAAAACATGAGTTAATAGGCTCAGTGAGTGGGGATTTTCGAAAATAATTATACTCTTTTCATTTATAAATACTATCGAAAACGAGCTCACGTCACTTAACAATTCACATTATAACTTCTCATAATAATAATAATAATAATAATAATAATAATAATAAGGATTTAGAGCCATTCTCATATCATAAATGAGCCCAACATCCATATCAACATTGACATCATATTAATTTCAACAAGTAATATCAGCTTATATTCGTAGAATATCCATCAGCTAAAATATATACCATTACTTTATCATATTACAGTATAATGAAAAATCTCATCAAAATGTATCCTTTTTATATAATCTCAGCGTGCGAGCATAAATTGTCTCAAATGGCTAAGCTTTTTAGTATATGGCCAAGACCCCTCAGTGTATATGATACACGGTCAAGACCTTCTCAGTGTACGAATACACAGCCAAGACCCCTCAGTATACTAGAATAATCAATGAATTCACCAAGTACTTTTTATGGATTTAAACGTCATCTCAATTCACGTTTAATTTCATAATAGGCAATTTCACAAACTTTAGAATTCACAAGATAACATAATTCAATAAATAATTATAAGAAATCACGTAATTTAACATTTAGTGATATAATATCTTATAATTGAAATCTAAAATTTCTAAAATATATATTTTTCCACTCACACAGTTATCTATTGAAGACTAACTCAGCTGATAGACTGTCCCGATATTTGAATCGCTCTCTAATATAACAATAGAATTATCCAAATCAAAACTCACTTATAATTCTCTTTTTTGTAAAATCCAATAATTAAAGCTAGGAATTGGACTACTGATTCTTAACCCACTATAAACACAAAATTAAATCAATTCTTAAAATCAAAGTTTCTCTTCTTACCTCGTATCGTAGTCACAGCAAAAAATTAATTCTTCTAAGCTTAAAGTTTAATCACTTTTCCACTTTCAAACTGTCTCTCCGATTTCAAAATTTTTAATATGAATTTAGGTGTGAGAAAGGAAGAAAAAAGAGAGAAAACAATTGCTGTTTCTTTTGCTGAAGATGATAAGTGAAAAAGGAAATGAAATGTTAAAATAAGAAATAAATGGATTTGCTTTCCAAATACATCCACCGCCTGTTTCAAACTTATCCCCTCCTTTTTTTTTTTTTTTTTTGAAAGTTGGCATGACATTTTTGGCCAAGAAAATCCCAAGTTTGACTGAGTTATTATAAACTCACCCCCTTCAAAAAAAATTTCGTCTTTGAAATTCAATCGGTTATGCACTGAAGAGCTGTGGATACTGAGAACGCATCTGATCTTCATTTTCTCATGTAGTCTCTTCTATTGCGTGGTTTCTCTGTAACACTTTAACCATTGCTATAGTTTTACTTTGGAGAACTTGTTCTTTTATATCTAATATTCCAACTGGTTTTTCTTCATATGTAAGATTCTCTTTCAACTCAACTGGTTGCGATTCCAACACATGAGACAGATCTAGAATATATTTACGGAGCATAGAAACATGAAACACATCATGGATTCTAGATAACTCAGTTGGCAAGGCTAAACGATAAGCAACTGGGCCAATGCGCTCAATGATCTCATATGGTCCGATATATCTTGGACTCAATTTTCCCCTTCTACCAAATCTGAGAACACCTTTCCATGGAGATAATCGTAGAAAAACTCTATTTCCAACTTCAAATTCAAGATTTCTTCTACGTTTGTCTGTGTAATTTTTTTGTCTGTCTTGAGCCGTCTTTAGTTTTTCTTTGATTAGCTTCACTTTCTCAGCAGTAATCTAAACAAGTTCAGGGCCTAAAAATTTTCTTTCATCAACCTCCTTCCAACAAATTGAAGTTCTGCACTTTCTACCATATAGTGCTTCAAAAGGAGCCATTTCTATACTAGAATGATAACTGTTATTATATGCAAATTCCATTAAGGATAGATAAGTATCCCAATTTCCTTTAAACTAAAGAACACAGGCCTGTAACATGTCTTCTAAAGTCTGTATAGTCCTTTCTGATTGACTATCTGTCTGTGGGTGAAAAGCTGTACTAAAATGTAGTTTAGTACCCATGACTTTCTGCAAATTAGGCCAGAATTTAGAAGTGAAACGCAAATCTCTGTCTGAAACAATAGATACTGGTGCTCTATATAAACTGATGATCTCATCCACATATATTTTCGCCAGTTTATCCAATGAATAAGTAACTTTAATCGGCAAAAATCTAGCAGTTTTTGTCAATCTATCTACCACGATCCATATACCATCCTGACCACTCTGAGTACGAGGAAGCCCAAATAAGATTTCTATAGTGATGTGCTCCCATTTCCACTCAAGAATAGGCAATATCTGTAAGAGTCCAGCTATTCTTTGACGGTCTAGTTTCACCTGTTGACAAATAAGACATCTAGATACAAACTCAGCAATTTCTCTCTTCATTCCGTGCCACTAATAATGTTCCTTAAGTATACGATATATTTTAGTACTACCCAGATGCATTGCATAAGCTTAACTATGTGCCTCTTCTAGAATTTATTTCTTTAACTTGGAGTAATTTGGAACACATAGTCTGCTTCCTATAACTAAAGCTCCGTCATCTTGAATAGTATAATCTGCGTGTTTACTCAATTTTGGATCTTAAATCTGAACTTCTCTAACTTTGTCAATCAAAGTACGTCTCACTTGAAAATTAGCAGATAATGCTCCCAAACTAGTCACTGATAGTTGAGCATTCCAGACCTTGAATTCACCAAACAATGAATATCAAATTGCATTAGTCTGATTCGTAGAACTAGACGTCTTTCTACTGAGAGCATCAGTAGCTACATTGGAATTCCCAGGATGATATTCGATTCTGCAGTCATAATCTTTTATTAGCTCCAACCATCTCCTTTGTCTCAAATTCAACTATTTCTGATCAAAGATATACTTTAAGCTTTTATGGTCTGTAAAAATCTGACATCTCTCACCATAGAGATAATGTCTCCAAATTTTCAATGTAAAACAACTGCAGCTAGCTCTAGATCATGTGTCGGATAATTCAGCTCATGTTTCTTTAACTATCTAGAGACATAGGCTATGACCTTTCCATTCTGCATCAAAACACAACCTAAACCTTGACGTGAAGCATCACTGTATCTCACAAATTCCTCATCCGAAAATGGAAGAGTAAGCACTGGGGCAGTAACTAATCGATGTTTCAATTCTTGGAAACTCTTTTCACATTCTTCAGTCCACACAAATTAACATTCTTTCTAGTCAGACTGGTCAAAGAAAGAGCAATTTTGGAAAAACCTTCAACAAAACGACGGTAATACCCTGCTAAGCCAAGAAAACTACGTACTTCTGTCACATTTGTATGTCTTTCCCATTTTACCACTGCTTCAGTTTTACATGGGTCTACATAAATTCCCTCTGCTGATATAACATGCCCTAAAAATATCACTTTGTCGAGCCAAAATTTACATTTATTGAATTTAGCATATAATTGTCTATCTCGCGAGACCTGTAAAATGATTCTAAGATGCTCGATATGCTCATCTTGATTTCGAGAATATTCCAGTATATCATCAATAAATACAATAACAAATCTATCGAGATACGGATGAAACACTCTGTTCATTAGATCCATAAATGCTGCTGGGGCATTGGTCAATCCAAACGGTATCATAAGAAACTCATAATGGCCATACCGTGTTCTAAAAGCATTTTTTGGTACATCTCCATCTCTGATTTTTAGTTGATGATATCCTGAACGCAAATCAATATTTGAAAACACTGTAGCACATTGAAGCTGATCAAATAGACCATCAATACGTGGCAAATGATATTTATTACGGATTGTCACTTTATTCAACTGTCTGTAGTCAATGCACAATTGCATGGTGCCGTCTTTCTTTTTCACAAACAAAACTGGTACTCCCCACGAAGATACACTAGGTTTGATAAAACCTTTGTCTACCAATTTCTGTAACTGAACTTTGAAATCTTTCAATTTTGATAGAGCTATTCTATATGGTGCTTGTGAAATAGCTGCAGTTTCTGGAATTAAATCAATAGTAAACTCAACTTTCCTATCTGGGGGTAGACCCGATAATTCTTCTGAAAATACATCAGGAAAGTCTCGGACAACTGGGATGTCTATGAGTTTTATCTTACTAACATTTGTATCAATTACATGAGCTAAATACGCAAAACAACCCTTCTTGAGTAATCTTCTAGCGTCAATAGCAAATATCATACAAGATGGTAAGATTCTACGCTGTCCACTAAATATAACTTCAGGTTGTCCTGATCGTCTAAACACAATCTCTTTACGAAAACAATCAACTGATGCGTGATTTGCAGCTAAGAAGTCCATACCCAAGATAACATCAAAATCATGGATAGCAAGAGGTATTAAATTTGTCTTGAACTCCTGATCATTCACCTTGATCCTACAATCTCGATATACATTCTTAGCTAAAAGAGATTCTCCTACTGGTGTGCCCACTACCAAACAACTATCTAAAGGTTCTAGCTTTTGATTCGCATATATGGCAAGTGCAATTGAAATAAAAGAGTGTGTAGATCCAGAATCAATTATAATACGAGCATCTCTATCAAAAATATATAACATACCCATAATTACATCTGGTGACTCTTCTGCTGCCTACTGTGTCATAGCAAAAACTCCTTCTTGATTCTTTGGACGTCTTGTCTGGCCTTTCAGTTTTATTCTGCTACTACTTGCTATATTGGACTGAACTCCCCTATTTGTGCCTGCTTTATTAGTCAAAGCATCTCATTGGATTTGATCCTGTCTTGTATTACCCACACTCTGCTGGGAAAATATCCTTGGTGATGTGCTACTCTCCTGTACTAAAATTGGACAATTTCTCCGTACGTGCCCTGCTTGGCCACAATGATAACATACACCAAACCCCTTGAACTTCAAACACTCGCCCAAATAAAATTTTCTACAGAACTTGCAATGAGGAAATTTTGTGTTGCTGGAACTCTCTCCATATCTCGGAGTAAATGATATCAGGGAGAAACTCGGAGTAGGAGGACGATTACTCCTTGACTGCTGTATTGTACTTTGGCTGAATCTAGAGCCTTGACTTCCTCGTGATCTGGGCTTGACCTGGCTTGAAATAGAAACACCAGGTCAAAATCCTCTGTTATCCCTTTGAGGTGGTCCATAGTTAGAAATTTCTGTCCATGTCTGACTACCGCTAGCTCTAGATTTTATCTGTTCTTTATCAGTTTGTCTATCTGACATACTTTTCTCTACTCTCAAAGCCGATTCTACTAATTTGCCAAATTCACTCCAACCCGCTGTAGTCAATGATGATCTAATCTCTTCTCTTAAACCATCATCAAAATGTCTGCATTTGTCAATTTTATTACCAACCAGGACTTGAGCATATTTTGAAAGTTCAATAAATTTCTTCTGATATTCCGCAACAATTGAAGACCCCTGTACTAGCCTCAAGAACTCATCCTGTTTAGTATCTTTAAAAGAACGGGGGTAATAAGCATCATAAAAATTCACCTGAAATCTTCCCAAGTTATAATAGAAGGGTCTAGACATTTGTTCTACACTAACTGCCACTAATCGTATACTCCATCTTCTAACAAAAAAGTGGCGAGACATAATTTTCTGTCATCCGGGCAACCCATCATATAAAAAACTCTCTCTACTTTTATCATCCAGGCCTCGGTAACTACAAGATCAGCTGTGCCTGTAAAAACTTTAGCCCCTAACTTTGTTGCCCTCTCAATACTGAAATTTCTATATGTACTGCGCATAGCCGAAACAACTACAGTAGCAATCCTTTCAACATCAATTGGGTCATTTTCAACCACATTTCCCTGTCTCGGATGTTTAAGTGGCTGATGAACTGATTAATCTATTATTTCATCCACTCTAAGATTAACTCTATCAGGAACAATATGAGTCTAGGGTAAAATATCTTGGAGCCTGCGAGTTCTGCCACCACAACGCATGACTTACCTATATGGTATGCATGATATGCTAAATATCAAAATGCGTGTGTCATGCAAGCAAGCCTATAAACTCTGAACTATGCTTTGATACCAATCTGACACGACCCATCCCAAGCAATAATTATATACTTGAGACGTAACATGCGCCGATGGTGAATACCAACTAAGGGTTGGATCCACCATCAAAGCTACTACAATTACTACTCAGATTACTTATTTTTATGAAAATTTTGTCATTATCTCCCCTGTAATTTGGACTAACCAACTTGAAATAAAATATCACATATTCCAACAAACTGTATTCACAACTAAATGGGACCATTTGCCTTTCAATATCCACATCAAAACAATATAGTAGAGACTAGCCGAATCATAAAACTTTTACTATTTAATTAACATAAACTGTATATACGGATACAAAATACATAGTGAGCCCACGTAACTATTTACATGTGATGCAAAATGATATCCAAAAATGAACATGTTTCCCCAAAATAATGAATGCATGCTCTATGAAGTGAGTCATACTAAATAACTCTATTGTGTGGTTCCGACTTCGAACTCAAAAGCTTTATATCCAAAGACTGCCCAGAAACTCAACCGCTACCTGATAAGAAAAATCATTGTTGGAAAATACATGAGTTGATAGACTCAGTGAGTGGAGATTTTCAAAAATAATTATACTCTTTTCATTTATAGATACTATCGAAAACGAGCTCACGTCACTTAACAATTCACATTATAACTTCTAATAATAATAATAATAATAATAATAATAATAATAATAATAATAATAATAATAAGGATTTAGAGCCATTCTCATATCGTAAATGAGCCCAACATCCAAACCAACATTTACATCACATTAATTTCAACAAGTAATATCAGCTCATATTCGTAGAATATCCACCAGCTAAAATATATACCATCACTTCATCATATCACAGTATAATGAAAAATCTCATCAAAATGTACCATTTTTATATAATCTGAGCATGCGTGCATAAACTGCCTCAAAAGGCTAAGCTTTCTATTATACGGCCAAACCCCCTCAATGTATATGATATACGGTCAAGACCCATCAGCGTACGAATACACGGTCAAGACCCCCTTAGTATACTAGAATAATCAATGAATTCACCAAGTACTTTTTATAGATTTAAACGTCATCTCAATTCAGGTTTAATTTCATAATAGGCGATTTCACAATCTTTAGAATTCACAAGATAACATAATTCAATAAACAATTATAAGAAATCACGTAATTTAACATTTATGATATAATATCTTATAATTGAAATCTAAATTTTATAAAATAATTTTTTTCCACTCACACCGTTATTTATTGAAGACTAACTCGGTTGATAGACTGTCCCGATATTTGAATCGCTCCCTGAGATAACAATATAATTATCCAAATCAAAACTCACATATAATTCTCTTTTTTTTATAAAATCCAATAATTAAAGCTAGGAATTAAACTGCTATTTCTTAACCCACTATAAACACATAATTAAATCAATTCTTAAAATCAAAGTTTCTCTTCTTACCTCGTATCATAGCCAAAGTAGAAAATTAATTCTTCAAAGCTTAAAGTTTCATCACATTTTCACTTTCAAACTTTCTCTCCGATTTCAAAATTTTTGATATGAATTTAGGTGTGAGAAAGGAAGAAAAAAGAGAGAAAACGGTTGATGTTTCTTTTGCTGAAGATAATAAGTGAAAAAGGAAATGAAATCTTAAAATAAGAAATAAATGAATTTGCTTTCTAAATACATCCTCCGCCTGACTCGAACTTATCCTTTTTTTTTTTTTGAAAGTTGGCATGATATTTTTTACCAAGAAAATCCTTAGTTTCACTTAGTTATTACAGTGAACTCACTAGACTAGAATTTTATTTCTTTTCTAAGACTTGAATTTAGTGCCTAGTTTCGGGGTCAACTTGACGATAATGGTTAGAGCATCTCTAATGTAACTGTGGATTGTCACATAAACAAAATAGTAGGTGTTTAAAAAAATTATTCTCTAATACAAGTTAACATTTTTCTAGAGTCCGTCTAAATTTAGAAGCTCTGTTAGATATGCTCCTTAGTATAAAATAAAATTCTTATGTATATTTAAATGTGATTTTGTTTTTATACTAATAAAATAGAATACACCTAGATATCAATCTATAGAATGCATTGGAAACTAAATTTGTACTTGAATGTCTATTTATTAGACATCAATATCATATAGATTAAAAGTCTTCCAAAATTCGTGTAACCTAGATAGCAATCTATAAAATATATTGGAGATGCTCTTAATACTCCATCCCCTTGAACTCACATGTCACTTGGAAGCTCAATTCTAAAAGTCGACAAAATCAAAAAGTCAACGAGTTAATAATAAACGTAAGTTAAATAAAAAATGTCATCACACATCTTTTCCCATTAATTAACAACATTTTCTACATAATTCAAAAGGACATTGAAAGTATTTTCAAAACTTAGGTTACATTTTGAAGTATTATCTATACTACTTCTAAAAGGAGCTTAAATGGAGAAATATTTTTGGACCATTCTATCCCTATAATTTTTTTAAAATTCCATATTCACCTTTAATATTTATTAATGTATAATTATTTATTAATATTTTATTTAATACTCTTTTATTGATCATCCTTATTGTATATTAAATTTTCAACATTTTACTAAATATACAATTAAATTTTTTAAACATTTAATCTATTAAATTAAATATGAAGATGAAAAGATGATCTTAAATTTTTTTATTTTTTTTATTCTTTGCATTAAGTAGATAAAAGGAATGAGAAATGAGTTTCAACAAAAAAAAAAATGAATGAGAAAAATTGTAACTTTGTTTATTACCGCATTAAAATTCAAATCATAGTTGTCAAAACTGAAATGGAGATAAAAATATTATTTTTAATATTGATTACGAGCATGTTTGGTTCAGTTCTTTTTTTTTTAAATTCTTTTTTTCTCAAATTCTTTTTCAACTACATATTTTGTGGGATCTACAACTTTTATCAACCACATATTTTACCAATTTTTTTTAAAATCTTGAAACCCCACCAAACATATACTATAGTTTAAAACTAACGTATGAAACTTTTATTATTTTTAATTTAATTTAATTTAATTAATATATATAGAACGTTCTTCTTATCTTACTTCTGTCCGTCAACAATATTCTTACTCTGTCAGTCAACAATATTCTTACAACATAGACAAGTATTGACACTTCTTTAATTTTTGTTTCTTACTCACATTTATGACATTTCATTTACGTCGTCAAATTAAACATGTCTAATAAAAATAGAACATGTATAAAGAATATTGTTCACAAGCAACTACTACTCCAATAAATATACAATATTATGTAGTCAATCATTACATTTTCTCACAATAAAATTAGTAATTATTAAATTTATTCTTCGTAAAATGCATCTATGGAGATCATTAATACTATAAAATTTGATATCAACGATTCGTCAATCATCAAAGTTTAAATCACCAAAAGGTCTTAATTGAGTTTAAGTTATTATTGATATTATCACCATATAAAACTCATCTCTAATTGTAATTGTACTTAAATGAATGCAATTATCTTTTAATATTTATTTGTTACTCTTTTATTATTCATTATTATCGTTCATTAAATTTTTAACAATTTATTAATGTACATTTAAAATTTGTAAATATTTAATATATTAAATTAAATATGAATGTGAAAAGACGATCTCAATTTTTTTTGCTTTACGTAGATGAAAGAAATGAGAAATGGATTTAAAAAAATGAATGGGAAAATTGTAACTTTTTTTTATTATCGGATTAAAATTCAAATCATGGAAATGAAAAGATTGTTTTAAATACATTGGATTACAGTGATTATAGTTGACAACTAATATATGAAATTTTTTTAATTTTTAATTTAATTAATAATACATCAGACGTGCTTAATAAAAAGAGAATATACACAAAGAATATTGTTTACAAGGAGTAACTACTCCAACAAATGTGCAATATTATATAGTCAATCATTACATTCTCTCCAATAAAATTAATAATTATTAATTTTTTTCCCGTAAAATACAATCACGAAGATCTCTATTAATATATCATTAAAATCACCAAAAGCTCTTCACTGAATTCAAGTTACTATTCGTATTACTACTATATAAAACTTATCTTTAATTACAATTATACTTCTATAAATATAAATAAAATATCAACATCGAACAATACAAAACAACATGTTATCAACAACCATAATTTTTTTTATCTTTATTGTAATTGCTACTTTAACATTTTAATTATTAACAACTAAAAAATAAAAATTTGAAAACATTAAAAATTAACAATATGATTACAAAACCACGTGCAATGCACGCGTATTTAACTAGTAATTTTAAAGTGAAGCTATTTTACATTTAATACATAGTTCAACCAAAATTTATTTGAACTGCTTGTGTGAACATATGAATGATTGCATTGATGCAAGGGAAACCCTTTATGATAGAGTACGTTACTTTCGGGGTTAAAAATACTAATTGCCACTAAACATTCTCAAATGTCACTTTTTAGGTTATATATACCACTTGTCACCGAACTTTTTGTTCAATAAATAGGAGGATGAAGAATAAAACAAGAGATAGTAACAGAAAATTTATCAAAGGAATAGTTTGAACACAATTTAGAATCACTGTCTTCAAGCGATATTTGCTGCCACCGAAAAGAGTGCTTGAAGGTTTTAATGACAAATATTTTGTAGGAATAAACAAACATTGAATCAAGGTTCAATCAAGTAATAAGAACTTGAAGAACACTTTATAAATACTGAGTTCTAATTTTTGATTTGGACGTAAGTTTATGTATTTGATGTTAATGATGTTTTTCAACATGCAAACCATCCATATATATAGATTATCAAGTCCAATGCACGAATATGTGCCAAAACCATTCAAAACACTGTCAAAAAACGGTCACATAAAATTAGTACTGGGCAGTAACTGGGCGATCGCCCAATACAACAACAAGGCTTCTACAGCCTTAAAATGGGGTTCGGAGATCGCCCAACCTAAATTGATGCTCATTTTGGCTTTCTTTTCTTTTTTTTTTCAGGATTTTGCTTTGAGTATTTTCCCACCTAGTTGATATCATCTCATAGATATTTGATTAATCCAATCCAAATCACTTTTCAGAACAATATTACAACACTTTCTTAAATCTATACTACATCTAAAAGGGGCTTAAAGGAATAAACATTTTTTTGACAATTATATTCTTACAAAAATTTTAAAATTCTATATTTATCTTTAATTTTATTTTAGTTCGTAAAATATTATATTATATTATATCACATCGATACAATAAGTTAATTAAATTTTTCTAAACAAAACTAAAAATCATGACATGCATTTGTTACATCTCCCTGATAAAAAATTATGGCAGACAATTTTTTTTTTTTTAAATTATAAAAACTAGTATAATACATACTTTGGACTTGCATCCCATTGTTGTCCCTAAGCCTCCTTTAACCTTTAACACCACAAGTTTATCCACAATTATTAAATTGTATAACACAAACCATCCCATATTGATCAAAAATCCAAAAACCTTTCTCCTCCTACCATTATTAAATTATATAACACAATCTCATTAATGTACAATAATCTTACAATATTTTACCCTCTCATATTCAAAAATCTAAAAATATTTTCCCTCATACTATTATTAAACTATATAATACAATCTCATTAATGTACAATTATTTTATAATAATTTACTCTCCCATATTAAATCCAAAAACTTTTCTCCTCCCACCATTATTAAACTATATAACACAATATCTGAGTTTGACAAGAGATTCAAATCTCATCCGCCATACCTTAAAGCATCAAGAATTCCACCACCGGCGAAGATCCGACGTCGTTTCAATAACATTGATTCAAGTTCTTTCTTCCCCTCGTTGTATGTATGTGTGGAAGCTCGTATATCTATTTACAATTATTATTTTTTGCATCAACCTTCACACATTTGGTTTTTGAATTTTCTTTTGCTTCTTAATGCCCTAATGCTTACTTTATGATTTATTTTTGTGGTTAGGGTTTTGAAATTTGCTGAATTATTAGAGTTTATTTTATTGATTTTGGCGTGTAAATGATATGACTATGGGTAAATCGAATTTCCTTTTGGGGTCATGTTTAGTGGAGTAATTAATAGACGCCAAGTTTTTGATGAAATGGTGTATAATACTATTGAAACAACTTCCAATGCTTTTTATCGTTTTTAGGAAAAATAGATGAAGTGAGTTTGTATTTATGAACTTCAGTTTTTGTCAATATTTTATAAATAAGTTGAATTGGAAATTTTGATATATAAATGAAAAATTATGTCATCCACTAATTAGAATGCAGAAAGTTGCACTTGTAGAGTTAGTCTATAGCTTACACACAAGACCACGAAATTTAATCATATAAAATTTTCAAACATAAAATTGGAGCTGATATATGTGTTTCTTAATTCATAAATAGAAGAGACAATAGAAATTTAAAGTCTTGAAAAATAAATGAAAATACAAATCGGACCTCCAAACATCGCTAAACAAGCTGCCTGCTTCTTGAATAGTCCCCACTTCTATAGCATCTAACACCAACGAGATAGAGTCTTTTCCTAACTTGCTATTATGTCTTGGATCTATTCTTGGATTATGAAACCTCTTTTTTTGCAAGGGATTGAGTTGAAGAAAGTTTCTATTTATTTGTATTTATCTTATTTGTTGGCATCATGTAGGTTCAAGAAAAATCTCATATTTTTATAAAAGATCTTGGGTTATATCAAAATGAATGGACTGTAAAACTGCGAGTGATGAGGAAAGGAACTGTTGAAATATATGAAAATCGTAGTAGACCACTAAATATTATAAAGCTCATTTTGACGGACAAATATGTTAGTATTATTATTGACATAGCTATCGTTTGTCTGTTGTGTTGACATATAAATTTAAATTAATAGTCCATGTTAATTTCAAATTATAAATTCTTTTACTATACTTCATTAATAATTTTTTTGAAGGGAGCTAAAATACAAGCGTTATTGTATAACGAAACTATTTTCCGACTGAAGAAAACTATAGAAAAAGACAAAACATCTTTTATTCAAAATGAATTAATTAAACCAATTAATAGTAGCTACCTCAATGTGCATGCTGAGATTGAATTATCATTGTCGTCATTAATCGATGTTTGTAAATCCAATGATTGTATTCCAATAAAAAAGAGGCTATATAATTTTTTTTAATTTTGTAAGAGCTTACCAAGATTCAAAGAATGTCACTATGATGATTGGTGCTAATTCTTTTTATGTAATATATTGGTACATTATAACTAAAATTTTCCTCTTCATAATGAGTTCAAATTTTTTTTTCCCACATGTTATAGGCATTGTTATAAATGTAAGACAAGTTTTAAGCATCAAAGTAGGGAAAATGCGGCACGCAATATGAATAAAAAAGAAATAACACTTATCGATGACAGGTGTATATATATATATATATTTTACCAGTGTGATTTTTAAATGATTTATGACAACATATTATTATTATATAACATTTCATATCATTTGTTAAATAGATATAACACAGTTAATGTTGCTTTATGGGGTGATTTGGCTAACAATGAAGGGTAAATACTTACAGAAAAACAAGTAGTAATATTATCAAATGTTATCAACAACCGTGCTGTTTTACTTTTACTACAATTGCTACATTAACATTTTAACTATTAACAATATAAAATAAAAATTTTTAAAATACTAAAAATTAACAAAATTATTGCAAAATCACGTGCATGTTTCTAACTAGTGTTTCTAAGTTGCCAATGAACTTTAAAAGATTTTGAGACGCCAATGATTTTTTCCCAAATGTTTCTCAGTTTCCAATGAACTTTAAAAGTTTTTCAGAAATTATCCAAATGTTATCCCATCCGTCACTCGCCTTTTTAAAAGTTAACAGACTTGATGACATGACAGAATTTTCACACGTGGCATGCTTTCAACGTTAGTGTATGCCACGTCATCAAAATCGCAAGTAACATGCTTTTTCAAAATGGTAAGTGACGGAGTGACGAACTTGATAACATTTTGGTAAGTTAAGTGGCAACTCAAAATTTTTTACAGTTCAATGGAAACCCGGACATATTTGAGAAACTTGAGTGGCAACTAGAAAAACATTTAAAATTCAATGACAAATGAGAAACTTCTAAAAAAGTTTAGTGGCTCTTACTTTTGCGCTGTGTTGCATCTTTTATAGTTAAAACATTTACCCACATAACTATGTACACATTATATATATTCTTGTCTATTTTCTCTTTAGCTTGTTTCACCAATATTAATTTTTAGATTTTTGTTATTCAATATCATCCCTTACCATTTAATTGAGATTCAAAAGTAATTATGAAAATTTAATGTAGAGTCCAAATTAATTAGGAAATATAGAAATATTTATCAGCCACAGAATTGTCCTTTATAACTTTGATTACCAGTGTCATATAGAAGGAAAATAATCATCCAGTTTTGTATATTAAGTACACGATTATGATGTGTTATTATGAATGGGGTCAAAATTAGATAATGAAATCGCTCATAACATCTCACTTCCATGTATAAATTTGGAGATAATTAATGAAATATGATCTTCATTTTATGTAATTACCAGTCTTGGATCAATGAGATCAACATGATATTTCAAGACATTTCTCACAATACGAACGTAATGAATTTTTCATACACATACATATAAAGACCCTAGGGGTGCATAGTTCCTCATCAAACTCTTAAAGCCTCTATCATAACACTACAAATTGCTTTTCACTTGAATTTGCTTTAATGGCTTTCTTGATTTTTAATGCCATTGCTATTTTTCTTGTTGTTCTTTTCACTAATTCAAATGCAGATTTCAATCAATATTATTATCCTTTGTGGGGATTGAATCACCTTACGGTTAATCCCCAAGGAACCGAGGTTCAACTTTTGATGGATATGTCCTCAGGTTAATTTTTTCATAATACTATTCGTTTAATTATATACCCGTATAACAAGTGTATAGATACGCGTATTCATGTATATATATATATATGAATGTAGCAATCTGTATGATATTAGCTTGGTTAATTTGTTTATGAAATAGACAACTTTTTTGCCTGTTATAAATAAATAATGAGTACTCTATATGAGAAAAAGTATACATATATATAATGGTAAATGGTCTAATGATTTTCGTGGATATTTATAGGGGCTGGATTTCGGTCCAAGTTTGAATACGGTTCCGGATTGTTTCATATAAGGATGAAGATCCCAGAAAGGAAAACTGGAGGAATAGTTACATGCTTTTATGTAATGATATTCTGTTTAATTTTATTATAAATATATAATTTTGATTATATTTTTGTTGTCTTGATCCTTTTGTATGTATGCAAATTGGCAGTTGACCTCTGCACCGGATTATCAGAATCCTGGAAATCATTTTGAGCTTGATTATGAGTTTTTGGGTACTAATGGAACAGTGCAAACTAATGTTTATGACAATGACGGAGGCCACAGAGAACAAAGCTTCAAACTTTGGTTCAATCCTTCTCAAGATTTTCACACTTATGAAATTCTTTGGAATCCCCACCAGATAGTGTAAAGATTTTTCTTAACCTATTCTTTATTTTTTCGTGCTTTTTTCTGAGAGAGACATAGTTTATATATCATGTTAGCTTGAGCGGACACAATAGAAAACCCTAATGTGGCACATATCAAGTGCTCCTCGAACCATAGGTGTGCTTTTAAGTTTTAATAGTCTAGTGGAACAAGCATGCTGCGCTTGCACATCACTCGTGACATTAATGGTACATTTTTTTTTTTAATGGAATTTTAGGTTCTATGTGGATAAAATTCCGATTAGAGAGTTCAATAACAATAAAGTACGTGGAGTGGATTATCCCTCGAGGCCTATGCACATAGAAGCAAGTTTATGGAATGCAAACTGGGCCGGAGTAGTTGATTGGTCTCAAGCTCCCTTCATAGCTCATTATCAAGATTTCAATTTCAATGCTTGCCCGGCACAAAGTAACACGGTTTCACAATGCAGTTTAGGTAAATATTTTTGGAACAAGCAGACGGAGCTTAATGCTGCGCAGAAACAGGAAATGCAACAATACAGAAAATCGTATATGAGTTATGACTATTGCTCAAAGAGTGCCACCAGCAATCCAGAGTGCGCATGGAATAATTGACAGAAATTAATGCATCAAATTAACTTTCATTTGATTAATGTATCGGTCTACACTACTGTATTTGTGAAATCGAAGCACACTTTACATTGCTGCTGACGTTTACAGTATATACACATCATTACAAGTAATTGCAGAGAATAATCAGAGAGGAATTTCTGTAATTGCCCATGGACTGTAACCAATGATTGTGTCTGTTGATGGCACCAGTTTTATCTGAATTTATTTGCTTAATCATCGCCTTTATTTTCTTGATCCTCCAAAATTTTGTTGGAAATAGTTGATTAAATAATTGATTTAATCAATGTTTGGCCAAATACTAGAGTGGGTCGGACCACATATTTAAGTTGATTATAATTTAAACATGTTCTATTTCGTGAGTAGATGATTTTGGTATATTTGGTCTTGCAAAACTATTTTCGGGTGAATGAGAAATTATTGCCAAAGGTTGACACCTTAAAACTTGAATTGTAAAAAGAATTGGAAAATTTCTATCCCACATTGGAAGATCAAAAGATGAAAAAATTGCCAATAAGTCATCTATAAGTGACTTGTTTCTAATTAGGTCCAAACACTTTTCAAAATTGTGAATAAGTCATATGAATTTATCTAATACCGTAATTACCCCTGTAATCTGTTAAACCACTTTAAACCAGATTTCATCAACTCACGATTCTTATTCAAGCTGCCATTAACAACTTTCTTCTCCAGATCTCCCTGTCGACGATCACATCACCGGCGCACCTCGTAGTCGACGTTCTGTGAGTCGCCGCACTCTAAAAACTTTGTTTTGTTTTTGCAATTGATTATTTCAAGAATTTCATGGTTTTTCAGTTCTGTTTTTCTTCTCAATCATGGAAGGTGGCCTAATATTACTTTGTAAGTATATTTCAGACACATTTCCCATAAAAGTTTCTTCTGGTGGGGATTTTAATGGTGTTTTGCGAAAATTATGTGATAATTGGAATTCATTAGAAGTCGACACTATTTTATTACGTTATTGTATCCCTGGACATGATAGGTGTTTTCTAAGGAATGAGGAAGAATTTAGGAACATGATTTCCTTGATTTCTGCTTTTGAATTGAAATTTGTTGATATTAGTGTTTCAGACTCTAAAACAGTATCACTTGATTATAAAACAGTATCACATGATTGTGATACTGTTTTCGGGAATGAAGGATCTGCCATAACTACATATTGTTCTTCAACAAATAGTAGGGCATTACTTTCATCAAGTTGGTCAAGCATAATCACTCATGTTGGACAAAGTTTGAGAGAGGTGTAGCTGAATTTACAGATGCTTTATGCAAATTTTCGATTGAGAGAGGATTTAAGTTTGATTACATGAGAAATAACAATGGTAGGGTAGAGGCGCAATGTTCAAACAGATATTCTGATGATTGTAGGTGGTATGTTTGTACGACAGTATCAAAGGTTAATTGTTTTTGTTACATACGAAAGTTTGTGAATGAGCATAGTTGCCCTATAGTGTTGAGGAAAGAAAAAAGTGAGAGATTAAATTGTAAGGTAATTTCTAGTTTGATTGTTGATATATTGAGGGAGAAACCAACATTGTGTTCTAATGATGTTGTTTCACATTTTTTAATAAACTACGGTTACACGATAAGCTATGAGAAGGCTTGGAATGCGTTGGAGAGAGCGAAGGGATTGATTTTTGGCGACGCATATGAATCTTTCAAGCAGTTACATTGGTATATTGAGGCTGCAAGGTCATTTAATCATGGAAGTCATATTGATTTAGAGATGGACCAAGTTTCTAAAAGATTCCAAAGATTGTTTGTTTCTTACCATGCGTGCATTCATGGGTTTAATCATTGTCGTCCCATGTTGTTTATCGATGGAACATTTTTGAAAGGAAGGTTCAAAGGTATCTTGTTGTCTGCAACTGCTAAGAACGGCAACCAAGGTTAGATACTGATTTTCTGCTCTTTTGTGATACTGTTTTCCATAGTTATCAGACTCGGCCTGGACATCGACCCGGACAAGGAGACGGGTCATTGGGTTTCTGGTTCAATCGGTGATCCGGTGGTTGAACCGGTGGGTCAATTCATATTAAACCGATAAGTCTATTTTTGTTAAATCATCACTATCAGAAATTTATTTAGCAAAATAAGTACGAGACTACTAGTATCATCAACTAATTATTGTAAAAAATAACATAAATTATTGTAATGAAAAAAAATAGACTAAAAAAAATAGACTAAAAAAAAAAAGACAAAAAAAAAGACTAAAAAAATTTGAAAATTTTCATTATGTAACAACCCGGCCGGGTCACCGGTTTACTAAAAAAATCGGCGGTTTTTTCGGGTCGTAGTCGGTTCAATTGCTTAGCGATCCAATTAAGAGAACCGGGTCGCCGGTTTTTCGATCCGGGTTTAATAACTATGCTGTTTTCTGTTATTTTTGTGATACTGTTTTATTTTTGTGATACTGTTTTATGTTATTTTGTGTAGGCTTATATCCATTGGCTTATGCTGTTGTAGAGTCCGAGAACTACGATAATTGGTTGTGGTTCTTGGAACAGTTGCGTAGTATTGTTCAAAGTACTCGAGAGCTTACATTTGTGTCTGATCGGAATGTTGGGTTAATGGAAGCGTTGCTTAAGGCATTCCCTACATCGAATCATTTTTTCTGTTTACAACACCTTAAAGAAAATTTGAGGGATAAATCCAATGGTAGTGGCTTCTCAAACAGTTATAGAGAGCGTATGGTCTGGTTGTTACGGGAATGTGCACATGCTCCAACAATTGCATTATTTAACCAGAAGTTGGAGGTATTGAAACGTGAGGAGGGAGCTATTGTTCAAAGGTTTCTAGATGGGTTACCATTTGAAAATTGGTCGAATGCTCATAGTGTTAGATGTCGATATGGAGAGATGTCATCAAATGCAGCTGAGTCTTTTAATGCATGGATAGTTGACTGTAGGAGTTTGCCCATAACCCGAATGGTTGACATGTTGAGGATAAAGCTGATGAACATGTTTGTTACAAGAAGAACTGATTCTGGTAATGTTATGATACTGTTTTATTTTCTGCATGATACTGTTTTATTTTCACTGTGATACTGTTTTTTTCTACATAATACTCTTTTATTTTCACTGTGATACTGTTTTATTTTCGATGTGATACTGTTTTATTTTCTATATGATACCGATGTAGGTGAGTGGACGGGGGTTGTCTGTCCCAAGATGATAGAGAAGTTGCAGGGATATGCAGATGAAAGTCGATCATGGAATATCAAGCGGTCTTCCGATACAATTTTTGAAGTTTTTTAAGATCCATCGGTTTGTGTGGATATCTGCAAAAGTACATGTTCTTGTTTCCAGTGGCAGCTAAATGGGTTCCCATGTGTGCATTCAGTTACTGCAATTAATAGATCTGGAAGGCGCATTGATGAATTTGTTGATTATTATTTTCATGTTGCAGCATTCCGCAAGTCCTATAAAGAAGCTATACATCCCATTCCTACGTCAATAAGGTTGGAATATGAAAATTCTGCCAATTTTGACATTTTGCCTCCACCTACAAAGAGACAACCTGGAAGACCTAAAAAGAGGCGAATTAGATCAAGGGGCGAACAAGTGCGGATGATACGTTGTGGTAGGTGTGAAAAGTTGGGTAATCACAATAAGAAGACTTGTAAGGAGTCATTGGTCTAAAAGATTGTTCTCATGAAGGATATTATTCATTCTTTTTTAAATATGTAGGAACACAGTTGTGTTGTAATGATTTGTTGGTTGAATTAATGAAAGCAACATTTATTTTCACAAAACAGTATCACAAAATGTTTATTTTCACAAAACAGTATCACAAAAATTAACAAAACAGTATCACTAACAGTATCTCATTAAGAACATTACGTTGCAATACAGTATCACAATATACTATAATCCCTAGTGTTTTTGAGAGTTATCTGTTCGTGTGAAAGATATTATTGTTTCTTTTTTAAGTTTTTTGATGGAGAGATATTATTTGTTGGTCGAATTAATGAAAGAAATATTTATTTTACAAAACAGTATCACAGAATGTTTATCTTAATAAACATTTGTTTGATACTGTAAATAGTTTAACAAAACAGTATCACAAACAGTATTTCATTAATTAACAGTAGTATGTTTACAATACAGTATCACAAATTGTATTCAAAATAAAATTTCAAGTACAATTTACAGTATCAAACAAAATCTGCAACTAAGAAATCTATTCATCTAGAATGAAGAAAATCTATTCATTCCTTCATTCATCTACAACAAAATCCTTGATGAATTGAGAAACCATGTTTGCTTTATATTGTCTAACTTCCTTCATTGTCATGGTTTCTTCTATCTCTTCATTCTTTGCCAGTCTTTCTATCATATGGCAAACGTGTATTCCACAATCGACACTGCAAAACAAAATTCAAAAACATGTAGTAAATGTCGGGGTCCTGCATAGCCATTTAAACACAAGATAATACAAATAGGGAGTTTGAAGGATTAGTTGCTTCTTACGTCCCAATGTGTTGTTGCGGACATTTCTCGTAGGAGATCAATAGATGATTGAATTCTTCTTCTTTGTATACAACAGTATTTGTAACGGGAGATTTCATAAATAGTTCTTTTTGTTTGCTCTCAACATATTCTTTCTACACATATTTGGAAAATAACAACAATGTAAAATGTTAGATTTGTATTTTTAAACTCACTGTAAAAACAGTATATGGTACTGTAACAACTCATTATCTTACCAATATTATAGCATCGTCCATATATCTGTTTGAAGTCCCGTCTCTCGGCAAATTACTGTTGTAATGTGTCCATTGACCTGCCTCAAAGTCGAATGTGAGTAGTGTCCAATGGTTTGGAACTACGTCAGATCATCTTCCTCCGTTTGAGTTCATCGGTAACAGCAAAAGTCGAGGCTGCCCGGTGTTGTGGAGGTGCTCCAACACTATGTCGATTTTTTGAGATCTTGGAATTGCCATGTGAGGATTTGTGACATATAGCTGCAGTATTCAAGTATAATATCAAGATAAGAAATTATTTTGTTGTTAGACCTAAGTTTGTAATTGAAATGTTTATGTTGAACTTCAATAATTCACCCAGCACAAAGAATCAAAAATGACAAATCTTTTGTTGTAAGTGCTGTCTACAATTGGGTCATTGGCCTTTAGAATTTCCCCATATGCATCAATTACCTGTATATAAAGTATCAAAGTTATGTTTTGTATAAGTTTATAATTTGGGAATACATTTTTTGGTTTTTACAATCTTATTGTATTTGATATTGCCTGGTCGCCAAGAATATCAAATAAATCCCCCAATGTCACAAAACAGAATTCTACTCCTGTTGGCATGTAAATCGTCGCTCTGCAATATAACACAGCATTAAAGCAATGAAACAGTATCACAATATCACAAGTAAAACATTCAGTAGTTGAAACAGTATCACAATATTTTTAAACAGTATCACAAATGTCTTAGTTTTAATCCATGATACTGTTTTATCTTGAAAACAGTATCACAATATTATAAGTAAAACATTCAGTAATTGAAACAGTATCACAATACTTTTAAACAGTATCATGAATTAAAACATCAACAATTACTATAGTGAAGATACTTACGATGGGTCGTGGATTTTTCCGATCTTTGTGATCTTCTTCCTGTCATCTGCAGTTAAATGTTTTGCTGTTAACCATTTTGCATTGATTTTCATTGGTACTTTTTTTTTCTTTCCTCATTGGAAGATCGGGAAGGTCCTCAACATTGATGATTGTATTGTCATCCTCTTCTACTTGTACATTTTTACCCTTTGTGACTCTTTTTTTCGTAGCAGAGTAGGTGAAATCATCATCCTTCTTTCTTTTTCTTTCCTTTTTTTTTTATTCTTTTGACCATTGAAGTTTACTTTGTTGCATCCTTTGTTTTTTGGACCTCTCTGTCATTCAAAGCTTGAGTGACTTCATGCACTACCTTTTCAGTCAGCTCATTTACAAGTGAGGTATTCTCTTTTTCCAATGATTTATTTTCACTTGTAAGAGATTCCAAAGTTTGTTGCAGCTTTTTGAGTTGTTCAACAGTGTTATTCTTTTCCTCCAAAACTGCTGCATGTAGAGCCATTGACTTTTGTAGCTGGTCTTCTATAATTCTGATTATTGTGCTCATCTCGTTGAGCTCGTGTATATTCTTTTCATTTTGGAAAGTATCAAAAGCATTAATTATCAGCATCAAAGTATTAAAATCATATTATTATCAGTATCTTAATTAAACAGTATCACAACAAAACAGTATCAGAGACAATAGTATCTCAATAAAACAGTATCACAAGAAAATAATGGCATAGATAAAAACAGTATCATATCAGTTTTAAAATAAAACAGATCATATATTCTAGTAATATAGATTTTTGTATGATATAAATATATATTAGTACCTTTCATTCTGTGAGACGCTTTCATCCAACGCAGCTTGCAAGATGCGTTCCTTTTCTCTAGAGGCTCGTAATTGATCACGGAGTCTAGATGAACTAGTTATGGCTTTCTTCTCTAATGAATCCTTGATTGCAATTTCTGCCAGACGACTCAAGGGCAAGTGTAGCCAACTAACATCCTCCTCTTCAAAACCTCCATGTTCTACTTCATTGACATTGTCTTCCTCACTTTCTTTCTTTTTGTTTTCTTCTGTTGAAATGTTATCTTCTATTCGATTGTCATCACTTTCTTCCTTTTCAATAGTATCTTTTGTTTCCGTATCAACTTTATCAGATTCTCCATCTCCATTCGATTCTTCATCTTCAGTAGATTCTTCATTTTCATTGGATTCTTCATCTTCATCGACTTCTTCAACAACCTGCAATGGTGTAGTTGAATAATAAATATTCTGGATGTTTGTATGTTGAATAAATCTTCATGTAAGATATTGTATGCTGTGAATTGGTGATACTGCTATTACCTTTCTTTTTGATAGTTCGTGTACAGTCGTAGATTTTAGAATACGTGTCAGATCTCTTAAGTCCCATTTAATGCATTTTGGTTCTGCATTCTTCTTCAACGCTTTTCAGACTATAAGTTTTTCCAACAACCAATACTGAATTTTCAAAAATAAAAACTTATTAGTGTGAATATCACATTTAATGCAAAACAGTATCAACAAATAAAACAGTATATAGAAATCAAATAGCTTACTGCTAAAACCATGACACAGCCTGTGACATCGATTGGGTTTTCATTTTTACATAGGAAGGAAATTAGATATTCAAATATGTGCTTCGACCAATTGTAGGTTTTGATCTTGTCGAGATCTTCAACATACTTGATATATCCCCAGCTCAAAGTTAGGGATTTATTTGGCACAAAGAACGATGCCATCACGAAGAACATCATTAACATAGAAACATCGTCGATGTTTTCTTTTTTGTTCCCATTTGCTGCAGCTCTTAACTGTGTAGATATTATTGTTTTGGTCAATCTACGACAGTCTCTGAACTTTCATTGGGAGAAAACTGAAATCGATGCTGGCTTTTTTTTTTCAACCTCCATCAGATTTTTACCTTCGACGATTCCAAAAATACCCTTCACATCGTCCATCTTGAACTTTAGACGGGAGTGGTTTATCAAAAAATCCTTGTTTGACTTGTCGAAGTACTCAATGATCTTGTACAGATCCATATCACTTCGACGACAGCAATGTCTGTCAATCTTGTCATCTAGTATCAAATTGATAAGCTTGAAAAACGACAATTTCTTCAACCCATCCGTTTGTGGTTTTGTTAGTGACAAACCTTTCACCTCCCTGATCACTGATTGGAGGTTAGAACAGTATTGTGGGTAAGGCTTTTTATCCACAGTTACTTTTCTTCATATAGGAATAGACTTCCTTTTTCCCATTGATTTATAACCAATTGTTTTGTATCCAAAAGTATTTTTGTTTTGCTGCATCATAAACAAAAACAGTATCAGAAGTATCAAAATATACTAATACACATCAACTAAACAAAACAGTATCACATGATCAAAACAGTATCACGGATTAAAACTAAGACATTGAAACAGTATCACAGGTTCAAACTTTGCCATAATTAAACAGTATCACAGGTTCAAACTAAGTGATTAAAACAGTATCATTATAAACTGGCAAAGAGAAACAGTATCATGGATTAAAACAGTATCATTATATACTAATGCACATAAACTAAGCAAAACAGTATCACATGAGCAAAACAGTATCACATGATCAAAACAGTATCACGGATTAAAACTAAGACATTGAAACAGTATCACAGGTTCAAACCTTGCCATAATTAAACAGTATCACAGGTTCAAACTAAGGGATTAAAACAGTATCATTATAAACGGGCAAAGAGAAACAGTATCATTATATACTAATGCACATCAACTAAGAGATTAAAACAGTATCATTATATACTAATGCACATCAACTAAGCAAAACAGTATCACATGATCAAAACAGTATCACGGATTAAAACTAAGACATTGAAACAGTATCACAGGTTCAAACCTTGCCATAATTAAACAGTATCACAGGTTCAAACTAAAACTAAGAGATTAAAACAGTATCATTATAAAATGGCAAAGAGAAACGTATCATGGATTAAAACTGTATCAAAATATACTAATGCACATCAACTAAGAGATTAAAACAGTATCATTATATACTAATGCATATCAACTAAGCAACACAGTATCACATGATCAAAACAGTATCACGGATTAAAACTATGACATTGAAACAGTATCACAGGTTCAAATATTGCCATAATTAAACAGTATCACAGGTTCAAACTAAGAGATTAAAACAGTATTATTATAAACTAGCAAAGAGAAACAGTATCATGGATTAAAACAGTATCATTATATACTAATGCACATCAACTAAGCAAAACAGTATCACATGATCAAAACAGTACCACGGATTAAAACTAAGACATTGAAACAGTATCACAGGTTCAAACCTTGCCATAATTATACAATATCATAGGTTCAAACTAAGAAATTAAAACATTTTGCATGGTTAAATAGCACGTTCTAACAAAAAATAGTATAATAGAAACAAGGAAAAAATGCAACAAAAATAGAAACAGTATCAAAGATCTAAAGAGTATCAAACATTTTGCATGGTTAAATAGCATGTGCTAACAAAAACAGTATCACAGAAACAAAGAAAAAATTCAGCAAAAATAGAAACAGTATCATAGATCGAAGGAGTATCAAGTATTTTGCATGGTTAAATAGCACGTTCTAAGAAAAAATCACCAAAACATCAACATATATTATACAATATCACGTATTTCAAAGCCCTACATCACTTGTTCTGACAGAAAAAACTAACCCACGGAAAATGCATTATCAAAAAATTTATCGAAGAAATTACCTTCGCCATCGATGTATGCGGTTAGGATTTGTGGTTAGGATTTGCGGTGAGAAGAATCAATCACGAAGAAGATGAAGTGTGCAGAAATAAATGGAGGTTTTTAAAGTGCTGTACGTGTTTAAATGGCGGTTTGTACAATTAGAGGGCATATTGGACTTTTGGCACTAAAGTATGACTTTAGTTGAATTAAGATTGGGCCATATGATTTTTTAGCTCAATTTGGCAGTAACAGTGACCGGCCCAAAATTTTTCCTAAAAAGATTTGTGACTACTTTATATATCCATAGTTTGACAATTGGGTTTGGGCCGCAAGGGGTACCAATAGTCTTTGAAAGAGGAGAGACCTAAATCCTATTGGATTCGGTCCAAAGGCCCACACGCACCGCTGCCGCCCGGCCGGGCTCGGGTCGTGGGACAAAAGATTGGGCTTAGCCCATTATAATCTTTTTGAATAAATAAAATAAAGATTTATTTATTTTATTTAAATCTTCCGAATTAATTAATTAAAAAGTGTCTGTTTAAATTGAAGACATGTCTTTCCAGACTTGTCTATTCGTTTGGGTTAATCTAACATAACTAAACAGTTGGGTCCATTCAATTTGAACCTTTTGGCATGCTATAAATAAGTTCTCCTGGTTTGCATAACATTCATTCAAGTTTCCATAATTCTCAAAATTTTCTTTTTATTCCCTGCATGTTCAAAAGAGAGTTCGAAAATAGTTCTGGTTCGCTGTTTCTTGTGATTTGAAGTGCTACAATCATAAGAAGGGATCGTTGTACCTTGAGAGACGATTGTCATAAACCCGTGAGCACCATAGCGGGACAAATTCGTCTTAAAGGCATAGAGTCGAACTCTAGCCTCGATCCACCATTTTTAGTCTTTGCAAATTTCTAAAATTGTTTATCATCAACAAGTAAGTGTATGATATAATCTACACTATTCATATCATATATAACCAACAAATTTTAAGACGAAATTTGATTGCTTTATAGTTTTTTTTTTTTTGGTTTTGAAACAGTGTGCAATACGGAAAAACTGTTATATACTGCTTGAACGTGTTGTTTAAAGTATTCTGCTGAACGTGTTGTTTAATTGATTCAAAGCATCCCAGGTCATTTAAATTATTCTGTTCTTTAAAATTAAATGTTCTGTTTTTAATTGATTCAAAGCATCCCAGGTCATTTAAATTATTCTGTTCTTTGAAATTAAATGTTCTGTTTACATTTATTAAATGCATGCAATTTAAAGTTTCTGTTAACATCTAATTGCTTGCATATTTGATTACATTATTCAATTGCTTGCATATTTGATTACATGCAAATCTGATTACTTTATTTAAGTGCATGCAAATTAATTTTCTGGTTTAAAATTAATTGCATACTAATCTGATTACAAATAAATACAACTTAAGTCTTTTGTTTACATTTAATGAATGGACGTTAAAACTAAAAGTTGCATGCTTCGCGTACAGATCGCTTAACAAATTTTAATTACATTAATCTGTTAAGCATTAAACTAATCTGTAGTTACATTAATATGTAATAATTGCATACTATCAGTATTACAATATTTGCCATTCTAATTTGTAATTGCATGCTATTATTATTTGCAAAAGTTATCGGTTAATTAAAAGTAAGGTGAAAATTGGTATTCTTATTTTAATTCCAGCAATTTGCATGTTAGTTTTTGGTTACTCTTAATTCAATTCTAATACATTGAAAGTTTATCTTCTGTTTATGGAAACAAAAATGGATACAAATGGGAGTAACGTTGTTCCCTCTACTAATGGTACAACCAATGTGGTACCACCAATGGCTATTCCAGTTCAAACCACTTCGGTTCCACATGGAGAGAAGCCGGAAAAATTCAGTAGTGTGGGCTTCAAAAGATGGCAAAAAAAGATGTTATTCTACTTGACCACTTTGAATTTGGCAAGGTTTCTTATCGAGGATCCTCCGGTAGTGCAAGAGGGAACAAACAATGGGGAATCACTTATTGCTTTGGATGCGTGGAAACACTCAGACTTGTTGTGCAAAAACTACATCCTAAATGGGTTGGACAATACATTATACGGTGTCTATAGTGCTATAAATCGGGAAAAGAACTTTGGGAATTCATTGGAGAAGAAATACAAAACAGAAGACGCTGCTACAAAGAAATTTATTGTTGGCAAGTTTCTTGACTATAAGATGGTGGATTCCAAAACCGTCATCAATCAGGTTCAAGAATTGCAAGTTCTCTTCATGACATCCATGCTGAAAACATGACCCTTAGTGAATCATTCCAAGTGGTTGCAATTATTGAGAAACTCCCTCATTTATGGAAAGAATTCAAGAACTATCTCAAGCACAAACGCAAGGAGATGAACTTGGAGGAATTAATTGTCCAGTTGAGAATTGAAGAAGATAATAGAAAGTCCGACAGAAAATTTGGAGGACAGTCTATACAAGCAAAGGCCAATATGGTGGAATCTAGCTCTAAGACAAACAAGAAAAGGAAACATTCTGGTGATATTCCAAACAAAGACAACAAGAAGAGTGCTAAGAAATTCAAGGAAAATTGCTACAAGTGTGGTAAGCCGGGACATCGTAAAAATGAATGTCACGGCAAGCCTAAGAATCAAAATGCACAAGTGAATGTGTCTGAATTAGACACATTATCTGAATGGAATGCAAGAAATGAACTTGTGTGCTGTTGTATCTGAATGCAATAGTGTTGAAAATCTTAGAGAATGGTGGGTAGATACTGGCACTACTTGTCATATCTGTGCTGACAAGATAATGTTATCTAACTACAATGTTATCTAACTACAAGACGGTCAATGGAGAATAATTGTTCATGGGAAATTCTGCAAGTTCAAAAGTTGAAGGACAAGGAAAAGTGACTTTGAAATGACTTCCGGCAAAGAGCTCGTCCTCAACAATGTGTTGAATGTGCCTGACATTTGTAAAAATCTTGTATCGGGCTCTTTACTTAGGAAAAATGGCTTTAAGTTTGTCTTTGTATCTAACAAATTTGTACTCACTAAGAATGATATGTATGTGGAGAAATGTTACCTTTGTGACGGGATGTTCAAGATGAATGTCCTTACTATTGTACTGAAATCAAGCAATAATAATACATCTAGTTCTGCTTATATGCTTGAGTCATCTTGTTTATGGCATCATAGATTAGGACATGCAAATTTTAATTCTGTTTGTAGAATGATGAATTTATTTATTGCCTAATCTACAATGTAACCCTAATCGTAAGTGTGAAACTTGTACAAAGGCTAAATTAGCCAAAACACCGTTTCCAAGCGTTGAAAGAAAAACAACACCTTTAGAGTTAATTCACAACGATATCTGTGATTTAAAGTTTGTGCAAGCTAGAGGTGGTAAAAAGTATTTCATTACTTTCATCGATGATTGCACTAAATACTGTTATATTTATTTGCTAAGAAGCAAAGATGAGGCCTTAGATGTTTTTAAACATTATAAGAATGAAGTGGAAAATCAACTTAGCAAATGAATAAAAATTATTCGTATTGATAGAAGAGGGGAATACGTAGCACCATTTGAAGAATTTTTTCAGAATATAGCATTATTCATCAAACTACGGCTCTTTATTCATCCCAATCAAATGGTATTGCTGAACGCAAAAATCGAACTCTTAAAGAGATGATGAATGCTATGTTGATAAGTTCTGGACTATCCCAAAACTTATGGGGGGAAGTTATCCTCTCGGCAAATGTCGTTCTTAACAAGATACCACAAAAGAAAATGGATGAAACTCCATACGAATTGTGGAAATGTGATAAGCCTACCTATAAATACTTAAAAGTGTGGGGGTGTTTGGCTAAAGTAGAAGTTCCCAAGCCTAAACAAGTTAGAATTGGGCCTAAAACTATTGATTGCATATTTATTGGATATGCAAATAATAGTAGTGCATATCGATTTCTGGTATATAAGTCAAATATTCCTGATATACATGAAGGCACGATCATTGAGTCTAGGAATGCTGTATTTTTTGAAGATGTCTTTCCATGTAAAGACAAGAAACAAATAAGTTCAAACAAACGAACTTATGATACTGCAAATGATGATAATCAAAATAATGACGAACCTAGGCGTAGTAAAAGGGCCAAAACATCTACATCTTTTGGTCTAGATTTTCTTAACTATATGGTAGAAAATGATCCTAAGACATTTACCGAAGTAATGTCTACTCCAGAAGCTCATTTTTGGAAAGAAGCTATCAATAGTGAAATAGAGTCTATTATGTAAAATCATAATTGGGAGTTAGTTGATCTCCCACCTGGAAATAAACCTCTAGGTTGTAAGTGGATTTTCAAAAAGAAATTAAAACCTGATGGATCTATATATAAATATAAGTCCAGGTTGGTAGCAAAAGGATATAGATAAAAGGAAGGCCTTGACTTCTTTGATACATACTCACCAGTGATGAGAATCACATCAATTAGAGTTCTAATTGCAATCACTGCATTACATAATCTTAATATCCATCAAATGAACGTTAAAACAGTATTTTTAAATGGTGAGTTAGAAGAAAAAATATTCGCAAAACAACCTGAAGGGTTTGTCGCTCTTGGACAAGAGAAAACAGTGTGTAAACTCGTTAAGTCCTTATATGGATTAAAACAAACGCCAAAACAATGGCATCAGAAATTTGATAAAACGATGGTATCAAATGGATTTAAATTAACGAGTGTAATAAATGTGTTTATATAAAAAAAAACACACCTAATGCCTATGTAATTGTATGTCTATGTGTTGATGACGTGTTAATAATGGACAGCAATCATGATATTATCATGAATACTAAGAAAATGTTAACAAAACATTTCGACATGAAAGATATGAGTGTAGTAGATATTATATTAGGAATTAAAATATCTAATATATCTGATGGACTTGTTATATCCCAGTCTCATTATATTTAGACTATACTCAAAATGTTTAATGGGTATGATGAAAGTCCTGTAAAAATCCAAATTGACTTAAGTTTACACTTAGTCAAAAATAAGGTGAACCTATGTCTCAGTTGAAATATTCACAAATCATAGGTAGTCTAATGTATATTATGAACTGCACACGTCCAGATATTGTATGTGCTGTGAACAAAATGAGTAGATTCACTAGTAATCCAATTAGTGACCATTGGAAGGCATTAAATAGAGTTCTCAGATATCTAAGATATACTTTGAACTTTGGATTACATTATACAAGATATCCAGCAGTGTTGGAAGGATATTGTGATGCGAATTGGATAAATAACAATCAAGCGAGCCCAAGAAAATCTGGCACACCGAAGTTCTGTGTGATCGCAGATTTGGTTTGTTGGAGATCTACGCACGCATGGATTTTGTGCACAAAAGATCTGCTTCTATACAGATCTGGTGTGTCGGATGATCTGCACAATCTGGTGCTTGCTCAATTTGCTCAAGTGCATATAGTGTGCCAGAGCGTCGTGTACAGATCCTCGTTAGATCTGCACTGCCGGTGCAGATTGGCCAAAATGCTTCGACCCCACGGCTGGGGCATGGTGGCTCTGGCGGTTTTGATTTTTCTCGGTGGTTGTTTGGACAATAAGATATTTCAATGAAGTATAAGACCCTTGTTTGGTTGCTTGGATAGTGACTGATTGGTTGTTTGGATAGTAGCTGATTGGTTGCTTGGATAAGGATTGTTTGGTTACAAGAATAGCTACTATTTAGATCTTTTTGAAACTTTGTGCTGAGTCTTGTTTTGGGCCACAAATAATTATTAATTTATTGCTAATGTATGCTTTAAATATTTGTTTAAAATAGGGTAAATTTAATAGAAACTCACTGAACTTTGAAGATGTAACTACTTACTCATTATACTTTGCAGCGTGATTTTTAGCTTATGTCCACCATCCACTACCCGTTATCTTTCCGTTTGAATTTGCTGACGGAAAAATCCGACGTGGCTAACGGCTCATGACATGGCTTTCAAGTTGTAACTACTTACTCATTGAACTTTAAAGTTGTAACTACTTACTCACTGAATTTTCAAGTTGTAACTATTTACTCACTGTACTTTTCATGTTACCAATAACTAACTAATTTTTGACTTATGTCCACCATTCACCACCCGTTCACCACGTAAGAATCACATTACCTAAACATGTTTTTCATCCAACAAAAGGCAGGTGGCGATGGAAAACGTAGATGACTATGCTCAAATCTAAGGGGATAGTGTGTATAATATTTGAACTAAAATCTAAGAGAGCCAAAAATAGAAGAATTGTAAAGGGATAGTGTGTATAATATTTGAACTAAAATGAGGGGTGAAGAGGCAGGGGTGCAGATATTTTTGATCCATATTGTTGGATGTTTTCTTTTGTTCAGTTTTAAAGAATAGGCAATGGTGTAGATATGTAGTATCATGTTTTCTTATATCTATGTATCTTGTTATTTGAATGAAGATGACATTTCTCTCTCATTTTGACAAGTTCAATTTCATTTCATGAATCTGATTGTTAAATGGTAGAATGACAATGTGCACTTAAATGAACTTCAACTGCAGTTGAATTCATATTAAATGGCGGCCCACCTACATAGCACTTCAAATGCACTAAAATGATCAAGTGAAATGGAATAACTGTAATTGCACAAAAATGTAATTTTTGTTGGATGAAAAACGTGTTTAGGTAATGCGATTCTTACGTGGTGGACGGTGGTGAATGGTGGACATAAGTCAAAGATCAGTGAGTTATTGGTGACATGAAAAGTACATTGAGTTAATAGTTACAACTTGAAAATTCAGTGAGTAAGTAGTTACAACTTGAAGGTTTAGTGAGTAAGTAGTTACAACTTGAAAGCCACGTTACGAGTCATTAGCGACGTCGGATTTTTCCGTCAGCAAATTCAAATGGAAAGATAATGGGTGATGGATGGTGGACATAAGCCAAAGATCAGTGAGTTATTGGTGACGCTGCAAAGTATAGTGAGTAAGTAGTTACATCTTCAAAGTTCAGTGAGTGTTTATTAAATTTACCTATTTAAAATATTATTGTTCTGTAAATCATGGCATATAGAATTAATTTTGGCATCACTTGTGAAACTTAGAATAGAATGCATATCGTTTTTTTTTCCTCGATTAATTTAATTTAAATTAAATTTTTATAGAAAGGAAAATCCGTAATAATTAAATTGTATGTTAATTTGATTAATGTGAACAATTGGTAATTATTTTAAATTAAAACCCATTATTTTAAAATATTGAGTGGGAAAGTGTGTTTATTTAAACAAAAACCCATGGTCTCCTTTTGTCAATCCATAAGCAACAGAATGTGTTAGTCTCGTGCCGGTAATGCAACAGACTCCCTATAGGATAGCTACGTGATTCGGGTTGTTTGATTGAATTCCTTTTTGGTAAGATCGTCTAGATAGAATATAATTTGAGATCATCTTATAGATAACGAGATTATTTTTCAAGTATCTAGAGATCTAGACAAAGATTGTACACTCAAATCGAGATCATCTATGAACCTCCTATAGAGGCTCTCGTTTATGATCTTGGTGATCAAATAAAGCGATACTGAATTTATCTAGACATTTATTGTCAGGTATGATTTGTCTGGTGGAAGATACTTCATCTTTACCTAAAGAATAGAGGTTTGTTCATTCTCATCCAAAAGATCTCATCATTGGTGATCCATCAAAATGAGGAAGTACTAGAAACTCTACTAAAAACTTTCCTAACAATTGTGCTTTTCTTTCACAAATTGAACCAAAGAATTTTAAAGAAATTGAGTTTGATGAATTTTAGATTCTAGCTATGCAAGATGACCTAAATCAATTCGAAAGAAATCATGTTTGAGATTTAGTTGCTAGACCAAGTTTTCAAACTGTTATTGGCACAAAATAGATTTTTCGAAATAAACAAGATGAAAATAAGATAATTGTGCGTAACAAAGCAAGATTAGTGGCTCAAGGTTACAATCAAGAAGAATGTATAGATTTGGAAGAAACCTTTGCACGGGTTGCTATATTGGAATATATTTGCATGCTTCTTACTTTTGTTTGTCATAAAAATTTCACTCTTTTTCTAATGGACGTCAAAAGTGTATTTTTAAATGGTGTCATTCAAGAAGAAGTATTTGTTGAGAAACCTCCCAGTTTCAAAAATCATAAATACCCGGAATTTTTTTTTTAACTTAGAAAAGCTCTTTATGGATTAAAGCAAGCTCCTAGAGCTTGGTATGAAAGATTAAGAAATTTTCTTTTATCAAATAGTTTTTTAATGGTTAAAGTGGATATTACACTTTTTATAAAAATAAAAAAGGATGATATGATTGTTGTTCAAATTTATGTTGATGATATTATTTTTTGTGCTACTAACATTTCACTATGTGAAGAATTTTCTAAGGTATAAGCAAGGAATTTGAGATGAGTATGATGGGAGAGCTCTAGTTCTTTCTTGGACTCCAAATCAAATAAACTAATGATGGAATATTCATTAGTCAAACCAAGTATATCATGGATATGCTCAAGAAGTTTGAAATGGAAGAATTGAAACCAATGAATACCCCAATGAGCTCATCGATCAAATTAGACAAAGATGATCAAGGTACCCCCATAGATATAACCAAATATCGAGGTATGATCGGATCTCTATTAATTTAACTGCTAGTAGGCCCGATATTGTGTTTAGTATATGCTTATGTGCAAGATTTCAATCTAATCCTAAGAATTCCCATCTTAGTGCCGTGAAACATATTTTTAGGTATCTTAGTGGCACTAGATTCTTAGGCCTTTGGTATCCTAAAGATACTCATATTGATTTACTTAGCTATTCGGATGCCGATTGGGCCGGGTGCACAATTGACCGTAAGAGTACTAGCAGAACTTGTCACTTTTTAGGCTTTGCTCTAGTATCATGGTTTAGTAAGAAATAAAATTCCGTTGCTTTATCAACCGCCAAAGCCAAATATATATCAGCCGCTAGTTGTTGTGCTCAAATCCTATTGATGAAACAAACTCTAAATGATTATCGCATATCATTTGAAAATATACCTATCATGTGTGATAACACTAGTGCTATCAATTTATCTAAAAATCCCATTTTGCATTCTCGAACCAAACACATTGAGATTAGACATCATTTCCTATGAGATCATGCACAAAAGGGAGATATAGCTTTAGAGTTTGTAAATGCGGAAAAGAAATTAGCTGATATTCTCACAAAACCATTAGCACTTGAAAGATTCTCCTATATTCCACGAAATCTAGGGATAATTGATGAATGTGAAGTATGTGGCAAACACTTAATGAATGCTATAATCAATCGAAATTCATACGATAAAGGTGGTATACAAATCTTTGACAAAAGACCAAATCCATAAACTTTGTAAAATTTCAACAAAACAGCCCAATAGGTCGACTGTTTCATCAAACGGACGACCGTTTAAAGAAATGTGGTCGGCCGTTTCATTATCTAGTTGCTCGTCCGTCTGTCCAGGAAATTTTGGTCCAAATGTCACGTTTTTATGGTTGACCCTTTAAGCCAAACGGACGATCGTTTCATTATCCGTCACCTTGTCCGTCTGTCCAGGAAATTCAATTGAAATCCCAGGTTCAAACGGTCGACTGTTTGAGCAACACGGTCGACCGTTTCAGCAGAAATCAGGTTTTTAAGTCTGAAATTTTTCAAATTTCTCATTACCCACTTTGCGCAAACTCGAGTTCTTCTCTCCAAATCTTTTTCCATTTATCCAATAATCTCCAAATCTTTAAAATTTACACTTAAAATAAAAAACCCATCTCATTCACATTCTCAAATCTGAAAAATTTCCAAATTTTGACCACAAAATCATCAATTTCAATTATCAATCGGACTTTCGAAACACTAGCTATCATAATCCATTTTTATCAAAATGCCTCGGGTAAAAATGGCAAGCAAACGTCAAAGGAGGGAAAGGCTACCAACCCTATCTTCCGACGACGAGGCTCCACTAGAAAATTGCGTTGATAAATGCCCCATCTTGCCTCATTTACTTTTGACGCCCATTCATTCCATATCGAAGATTACTTTATTTCCATGGGTTGGATTTCAATTGTCACTCTTGATGAAATAACTTATCCAAATCTCATGAAAGAATTTTATCAAGATATGACTTATTCTCCTGGGTCAGGTATTACTTGCATGGTCAAACCCATTTGTATTACTTGAATTCTATCCTTGAACTTGAGGATTGTGAAACCCATTTGTATAGTAAAAAATTATTTCCTCATCTCGAAGGATACAATCCCGTATAAGCTTGTAGTCGAGTCACCGACAAACTGTTTGAGAATGCCGTCAGACTAAGTTCCAATCAACTTACTTTGTCTTGTCGAGTCTTGCATAGTATCGTTGCCCATATTATCATTCATAGGAAAGGTTATTTAGATGAAGTCAATCATTTCTACTTCTTCCTTTTCGACTCATTCTTAGTTGGGCGAAAAATTGATTTTCTGTTCATTATGTTAAACCATATGAACACAATTCACCGAGCCCGTAGAGTCACGGCCTTACCATATGGTACGATTCATACCAAAATCATCCGTTGCTTCGAAATTTCCTTCCGTGATGAGGTCGTACTTAATCCAAAACCCACCAACACTATCAATATTCATACTCTTAAGCGCATGAAAATTGTGAAAGAAGATAGACAATGGGTGGCAAAAACAAAAGGCTTTGATGCCGAGTCGGGACCATCTACTTTACCATTTGAGGGCGGTGAGGAAATGGACAAAGCTGATGATGAAGAAGATGCTCATCTCCTGTCTCATCCTCGTGATATACCGAGCTCGCATATGTCATCATTCTCCACATCTAGCTTCTCTTTTACTGAGGACCAGTACAATCTCTTTAATGGCCAGATGGACTCGCTCACTACTACGATGGATGGCCTACAACATATGGTGGATGGTTTACAAAACACGGTGGAAAATCTACAACAATCGGTAGACGGTATGATATTATTGCTTCAACAAGTGCTAGCTTCACATCAAGCACTTCACTCCCGCCTTGACACGATATTTCCTCTGCCTCATCCGCCAGAGAACTAGTGACTCTAGTTTTAGTTTATATGTTTTTGGAACTAGTTTTAATTGACGTCTATTTTTGTTGAACTATAATTGTCTTTAAATTTGAGTTTATCAATGAAATGCATC
Source organism: Forsythia viridissima (assembly GCA_030279155.1). Taxonomy (NCBI): domain Eukaryota; kingdom Viridiplantae; phylum Streptophyta; class Magnoliopsida; order Lamiales; family Oleaceae; genus Forsythia; species Forsythia viridissima. The sequence goes on from CM059041.1 coordinate 9,628,441, forward strand.
TTTTGTTTCATTTAGGGAGAACTTATCTATTTAACCTTAATGTATTGATGTTATCTTTTTGTTTAAGCTAAAAGAGATAAAACTTAGGATATGATGAAAATGGTGTATAATAGGGGGTGTGATGAAATTTGTAAATAAGTCATGATTAACGTATGTGATAAAATTGGCATGGAAAACTATTGAAATCAAATTGATAAATATTATGATGAAAAGTATAGCATGCTATAAATTCACCATACTATGCTTACTTGAAAAAGAAAGGGGGAATATATACATTACCATTTATCGTATTATATTTGTTATATTTTCAACTACACATTATATTGTTTGTCATAATCAAAAAGGAGAAAATTGCTGACGTATAGTTAACTTTAATGTTTTAATTATAACAAACAAATTGGTATTGTTTACTAACGATCTATTTTCAAGTAATATTCAAAGTGCTACCAATAAAAGTCAAGATCAATACTATAATGTAAATCGAACTCTCAAACAAGTCAAGATCAAAGTCAATTAATACAAGAGTTCAAGAATTCAAGATTCAAAATTCAAGATCGAAGATTACAATTCAAGATGAAATGTAAGGGTACTAAGTTTTTGATCTTTAGCATTAAATGGATGAAAGCTCAAAAACAACTTTATGCCCAAAAACTATGTTGATATCACTTGCATAAAATGTTTTTATCAAAGTCAAAAATTAAATTTTCAAAAATTTTCAGAAAAATCAATCCGGTCATCTGTCTGGTGAACTGGTCGATCGTTTGAACGTCTTTTTTTAAAAAGTGACCATTTTGATTTTTACTATTCCAACGGCTATTTTTGGTCATCCGACATGTTGTAGGTCAACCATTTGATCATCTGTTTTGATAGAAAACTCTGAAAATTGATCTCTATAAATTGTCCTTCATTTATTATCATTGAATACACTTACAAAAGCATAAAAAGGGAGAATCATATTGAAAAAAATCATTCAAACTTTATTGTACTTACATCTTTAAAATTATTCATTGAAAAACTTTGATTGATCAAATCAAAATTTTGAATCATCATCATCATCAAAGTTTCTTTCTAATACTTGAGTTTTTCATTTAGTCTCTCTTAGTATTAAACTTGTATCTATCATTTGTTAAGAGAGAAATACTATCTCAAATCTATTTCTTCATATCTTTGGGTCATATTAAGGTCCTTTTAAAAGCTCAATATTGTATAAGGATCGGTGCTTTTTGTTTATAAATTACCGAAACTATTGTAAGGGTTTTGATTGCACCATAAGTCAATCAAGATAGTAGAAAAGCCATGCTCGTGATGGAGAGATTGGTAACGGGGAATGTAGATCATTGGTTGTATAGAACCTACATAAAAATATCGTTTAGACTCTCTTTACCTTTTTATTTACTTACATTGTGCTTATATTTTTACTTACTTAATTTATATCTCTTAAGTTTCTTATCTTGAGATTATTTTACGAAAAAGTTTGTAAAAACCAATTTACCCCCCTTTATGTGCTGAAAGGGACGACAGAAAAATTGAAGTCTAGGTCAGAAATATGACTGTATGTGGGATATCCTAAAAGTACCAGGAGATACTATTTTTTGTTGTCCTCTAGATAGGAAGACTTTTGGTTAGTATGAACATGGCCTTCTTAGAGGATAAGTACATTAATAGATGTCAGTCTAAGAGTATGGTTGTTTTGTAATAAATGAGTGGGAACGATTCCATTTCATTAATTCCTGAAACACGACCTAGTGACTGACGACTCATGGTGACAAACACCAATGGAACGTTATCTGAGTGGGAGAAATGACTCGTTATCTAATCCCATAGATCAAAAAAATGTTCAATGTAATTATTAGGTATTTGTGTCACCTGAAGGTGATACCAACATTGATGAAAATGTTAAGAAAAAAGATCCATCGTCTTTAAGGCAGAGCCAGATGATCATCAAGAAATTTTCTAGGTTTTTGTTAACAGGAGAATCCAAACAGGTGATCTCCGTATAACAAGTAGATGATTCGACTTTATATAAGGAGGCTATAGACAAAATGGTAATTTTCATGGTGCTTTATGTGGATAATATTCTACGCATAGAAAATGATGTGGAAATGTCATTGTCTACAAAAGCGTGGTTGACCCAATAGTTTATTTTTTCATATGAAGAATTTGGGCAAAGCTAGTTGTGTTCTATGGATTCAGATCTTAAGATATCGAAAAGAACAAGTTGATAGTTTTTTCCCAAGCTACATACATTGACAAGATGCTTGTTAGATTGCCATTCAAGATTCTAAAAAAGGCAATTTGCCATTCAGACATAGAATCTAACTATCTAAGGAGCATTTGCAATGGGTATTTCCAAATTAACTCCTGAAGAGATAGAGAACATGAGTAGAATACCTTATGCATTTGCAATGAGTAGTCTCATGTATCTTATACTATGCACTAGACCTTACATTTGTTATGATGTTGTTATGATAAGTCATTATCAATCTAGCCACACCAGAATATTGGGTGATTGTAAAGCATATCCTTAAGTATCTTTGGAGAACAAGGAACTATATGCTGCTTTACTCTTCACCATTGGGGTATATAGATTTTAGGATTATACTCTAGGGCAAATGGAAGTATTTTTGGGTTGTATGTCCAAATAGTATAATTTTGTTGTGATGAAATGATAATTTATATTGAATAAAACTTTGGTTTGTATTCATTTATTATTATTGCATTTGTTTAATATTGAGCATATAAATAAAGTGTCAATGATTACTTGTGATAATATAAGTTGAGTGCTTGCGTTGAGAAGCATAGTGTGACACAATCATTAATAAAAATTTTCACAACTAATGTATGAGGGTTGGCATCTTGTATTAGAATGTTATATTGTTGACTATTTAATCATTTGAGTATGCAATTTTTTCTTATCGCAGAAATGGTTCAATGGTGGCACTAGTACACTTGGAGTGTATTTAATAGACCATGTGTCGAATTTAATTGTATAGCATGACCATGTGAAGAATTAAAATTCCACTTGATCACCGGATATTTCATCTAAATCCCTTGACAGGATTGTGTATTTCTTTTCATTAATTTGATGGTTCTTTGATTCATCAATTTAATTGATCAAATATCTCGGTGAGTTGGGATCTTGAGAATAAGCGAAGTAGAAAACATGAATTCGTGTCGGGAACTGTCGTCCTAAAAAATGGGTCGAGTGACAACATAAGTATTTTCTGTTGAACGATTATAAGCAAGAGACTTCTGACTTGAAAGATGGATCGAGTACAGTCTTTTGCCTTTAGTGGAAAAATAAGAGACTAATATTAGATTGAGGGTCATGTGTAGCTCTATAAAGTTTTGGGCTTAATCACAATTACTATGAAAGTTTTAGACTTGATTATAATTGTGATGTAAGTTCAGGGATTACATGTGTAATTAAATCAATCCTAAGCTAGTTGAACTTGGATGCAATTAGAACTCTTGTCCTTGTTTTCCATTAGGACTCTTGTCTTATTTAGATCACATTGCATGTGACGTAAATTGATTCCAACAATTAAGAAAAGAGAAGTGAGAAAATTATTAAGACTTGTTTGACTTGAGTTTTATCTTTTTGGTTTTCTAAATCTGTCAAATCCAGAAATTAGTTTTTGATTCAATTAAAAAGGTGCCCATAGGCTGGTGTAATCTATATTTTGGAGAATACCATATAAGACTGAATGTTGAGATCACCAAATTCGTGAATCAAAAACGGAAAGTTCGTGAATCAGATCAAGATACAATATCGTTTATAGATTTAAGTACAACACTAAACTATTAGTATTTAATAATAATAAATACGTTAACGCCTAGCAAAGATCCTGATTTATGGAATTAAATAAAATTTTTATTTTCCAGCTAATTCTTGTGCCAGTTTCCAACAGAACCATGGTATTATGTTTGAGAATGAAGAAGACAACAAGTTGATTGGCTACATATATAGCAATTGATCTAGTTCGTTTGATAGGAAGCAAGGTAATATCGTGATCATCAAAGAAACAAAAGACAATTGCTTTGTCAACGGCTAAAGCACAGTATATATTAGTTCCAAGTTCAGCTTGTGAAGCAATTTGGTTAAGAAGAATTTTAAAGGACATGCAACAAGACCAAGACTCCCCTACAACGATCTTTTATGAAAATATGTTATCCATTGCAATGACTAAGAATCTTGTTTGTCACAATCGTTTGAAGCATATTGAAATCCAATATCATTTTATAAGAGAACTAATTGAGAAAGAAGAGATTGAATTGAAGTTGTGCACATCAGAAGAACAGGTGGTTGATGTCTTCACAAAACCAATTTCAACAGACAAGTTCCTTTATTTTCCAGACAAGCTTGGAGTCTTATATTTTTCAAAATTAAGGGGGAGTGATTGAAAATAATTCTAGAAAAATCTAGAAGATGGACTACATTAATTATCACGCATGTTTTCATTCGATTCATGTACTAGTTTATGAGCTTCCATGTACATGTATTTGCATATTCATGTATGTACACATTCATGTATTTACATTAAGGCATCTAGAGGGAGCGTCTTAAAAATTCTATATAAGAAAAGATTGTAGAGAGTTCATAAAGAGGAAAAACAACATAGAAAACAAAGACAATAAGATTTCTTTGTATAAGATTATATTTCTCTCCATATATCAATAACACATAATATCCTTTAATTATCCTTTAATAACACATATTTTTCCACGTGTCTTCCCATATTTAGTTTGTTCCTCATCGGACTCTTCCTCATAATCATCACTCCCAATTGGCATTCATGGTAAGTATTGATACATTCATATGCAATGTGACCACAACCTTCACAGGCATTACGCTGTATCTAGGTTTTTTTTTGGAAGGATTTGAAGGATTTTGTTAAGTTGAGTACGATAAGCATTTTTTTTAAAGCCTTTTTGGTTCATTTTTAGGAATTTTTTAATTTGTACAATATTGTTGTCATAATCACTTTCCTCGACTTCATCTTCATCTTTGTCTTCATCAACCAAAAATGTTATCCATGATTTTTCCTTCTTCCATGTGTTGAGATTGAGTTAATATGTCGTAAAGAAACCCACCAACTCTTTAACTTTGATGGTTATGATATCTTTCCTTTCTTCGATCACTGTAGTTTTGGAATGAAAGAGACCGGACAATGATCTCAAATCTTCTCTACCATCTTTTTATCAGAATATATTTTCCACCTAGATAATAGGCTGAGTTAAAGATGTCACACAGTCAAACATAAAAATCCTCAAACAGCTTATCATATTTCATCATTAGATTCTCAAACTCCGTAGTGGAGTTTGGATGATCTCAATATGATATCTCTTTTAAGGATATCCCATGCCCCATTTGCAACCTGACAAGTCAAAATCAAACAGAACTAATTAGCATTAACAAATGGAAATATCATAGTTGATAAGTGTGATTTTATACTTATATGGACCATCAAAAGTAGACAATTATAAGTACTCTTAAGTGATTTTCTACTTAATTGTATGTTGATTTAATTGTTTTAAGTCAAAATCTAAGTTCGGATGGAATTGGAGAAAAACAAAGCAAAATAAGCGAAAAAGGATTGAAGGCGTACGAAGACTTGGATATGGGGACCAACTTGTGAACATCCAAAAGTTGAAGGACTTGGGTTGCAAATAAAAGAGGACTAAATTGAAATGAAAGAAGAAATTAGAAGACTAAAGAGGACAAAATTCAAAGTTGAAGGACCTGGGCAGCAAATAAGATAACTAATGAGGAAAAAAAGACTAAAATATGACCAATGACCAAATAAAATATACATTAAAGCTTGGAGGACTAAGTATGCAAATTGTGATTAGAATTGAATTGGTAATTTCCTTAGCCGCTGTGTAACCGCGGTTCGACTGCAGCAATGCGCGGCAGATGTGTATGGAATATTTTTGGCTTATTTTTAATTCTAGTTAGGGTCTTTTTTGTCTTTTCATGTACATGAGTTGTAAAATTAGTAAAACACTATATAATGACTTAACCTAGGTCAAAAGAAAGGGAATTAATTCTTTTGGAGAACACAAGAGAAGACGGAGAAAAGAACGGCGAAGAAAACGAAGAGCGGCCAAGCTCAAGAAGATTGTAATGTGAATATCAAGATATCTTGGTGCAAGATATTCAACATCTTTTCCTCTTTCTTTCAAAATTGGTTATGTATTCAAATCTTTTAACGCTTTCTTTCTCCCGAATCATGAATAGCTAAATTTAATGTTTGGATGAACAATGTAGCCTAGTTTTAATTCTTTAAATTCGAATCTCAAGTTTTGATTTATACATTGTTTAAGTATTTGATTTTACTTTTTTTTCTTAATGCTTGGAATAACTGACCATTATTTCATTGATTTTGTGGATTGTAATGAACTGAGAAGTAAATATACGGCAATTGGATAAAAGGTAGAAATATACTTTTATTATTGCTGCGGTCTGAATTGAATTCTTAGGAGAATTAATGCATCTAATTAAGGACCATTCTGACTGCCTAAGTTGACTTAATTAGATATGACTAATTTAAACTTGAGAGAGGTAAATTAGGTTAAATTCGTGAATTCGACCGAATACAATTTTAGGAACAAATCTTGAGATGAGAAATTAGAGATGACAACTAGGTGAATTTGTTTGTCCAAGCTCTTTAATAACCATATTTTCTAAATTGTTGATTTTCGCTTTCACATAAGTTAATACATTGTTTTTCTTATTTTGGAAAATCTAAAGTTCTAGTTTAAAATCTCTCAAATCAGTTTATTTTAAAGTGCCATCTACAGATTAATCAATAAAGATTAATTGAACTAATACATAAATAAGATAGTCTTCATGGGAACGATAATCTGGACTCAATAGGTTCACTTTATTACTTTTGTGCAATATTGTACACTTGCAATTACACATTATTTTCACAAGAAGTTTTTGGCTTTAGAGTTCCAATTTTAATTATTAAAGTCAACGGTTACCTAACCCTTAGAGTTTTTTTTTTCTCTTTCGACTTCATCTTACCTAAACATGGGAGTTCTATATACATATGCAATAGATGTACCTTTTTATCTAAAGAATGTTCATATATTTTCTTACCAATTTTTCAATAAGTGAAATGTGTCTCATCTAAGACATTGGAGGAGTGAGAGGGCGGAAAAGGGGAGACGAGGGTGTCTAAAAGTTGCACCTTCCATTCCTAGATCCAAATATATTCATTATTAGAAAGTGAACCCACTCTGATACAAATTGGAAAGTTATAACTTAGGACATCAACAACCTAGAAAGGGAATTTTTTTATTCTCCAATGTCGGTGTTATAATGTGAACGAAAAATAGGCAACAAAAATACCAAGAACACATAGATTTAACATGGAAAATCTTTGAACAGAGAGAAAAACTCATGGGCAGAAGAGAGAATAATTTACTATATCAAAGATGGTTACAAAGATATGAGCTTATTTACTCTAGAATACATGATGTATATATATACTTGTACGAGAAGAATCATAATCTTGATAAAACAGGTCCTCGTGTGAGAAGAATCTTAATCCTGTTAAAACAAATTCTTGTGTGAGAATAATCTTAATCCTAACATGTTATATATAACATGTATTCTAGAGACTAAGATTATTCCAACTGATAGCACAACTACGAATAGTGAAAATATATTGTTAAAGTTTGGTGACCCAAATTCATTTGGGTTAGGATTATGATTCTTCTCACACGAGGACCTGTTTTAATAGGATTAAGATTCTTCTCGCACAAGTATATATATAACATGTATTCTAGAGATAGATTATTAAGCTCCTCTTTGTAACCACCTTTGATATATTGATTATTCTCTCCTCTGCCCATGAGCTTTTCTCCCTGTTCTAGGGTTTTCCACGTTAAATATGTGTGTTCTTGTTATTTTGTTTCCTATTTTTGTTCAAATTATAATAATCTAGTATTAGAGCGAGGTTGAATTTTGATCACGCTAATGGCAACTATGAAATTTGATATTCCACTGTTGGATCACTACACCAGATTTTTGTTGTAGCAGGTCAAGATGCAGGCTGTATTTGTGCAAATGGATTTGAATGGTGCACTATTAGGGTTTGATAGGATGTCGACGTCTTGCACAGTGGGCGAAAGACAATGTAAGGATCGAAAGGCCCATTTCTCAAATTCACATTCATCTTTCTAACCAAATTCTATAGGAGTTCTGAAGGATAAAACCTCAGTTGCGTTGTGGTTAAAATTGAAGCAGTTATGCAGGACGAGAAGTCTAAACAATAAGTTAGATCTAAAGCAAAGACTGTATTCTCACCATATGGTAGAATGTATGTATCTGGAAGACTACTTAACTGTCTTTAAGAAAATCATCTCTGATATAGAGGCAATGGAAGTTAAGTATCATAAAGAAAATTTAAGGTTTATTTTATTGTTCGTTGTCTTCTTCATTTATGAATTTCAGAGATACTATTTTCTACAGTCATGACACCCTTACTATGGATGAAGTATCTAAGGCTCTATTCTCTAAAGATAAGATAAAGCATATTGTGGTTAGATATGAGGATCAGGAAAAGGGCCTTGTTGTTCAAAGGATGACACATGAGAAGAATCCTGGAGGTAATGTAAGAGACATATTGAAATCGAAATATAGAGACAATATTTGTAATTATTGCAAGAAAAAAAGGGACAAATCAAATCTGAATGTCATAAGTTGCAAAATAAGAATAAGAAAGAAGCTGCTAATCAGAAGGAAAACAGCCAGAAAATTCTGGTGAAGCTAGTGTTGCAGAAGATGGTTTCAGTGATGGAGAACTTTTAGTTGTTTCTAATGGAAACTCCAAACCTTGCGAGGAATGGGTTCTTGATTTCAGCTGATGAAACAGTTTCTAAAGGTTCTGTATTGGTAGGAAATGATAAATAACACTAGGGGTCCCGAACTTTTGGACCTTGTAACGATGGGGTCTCGAACCATCAATGTCTAGTACTCTGAGTCCTTAACCTTTAAAATACATGTGATCAAGGTCTTTCTATTCAAAAACTGTTAGTTTGATCGTTAAATAGTCAAAATTTTCTTAAAATGACCATATTACCCTCTTTTGAATTAAAATAAAAAGAACAAAAAAATAGAAAAAGAATTTATTCTCTCCTTCACACACACAAAAATCAAAGTTGCACCCCACCCCAATCAAATTTGTAGAATTATATGTTCTCTCTCACACTCTCTGACACACACACAAACAAACCTAGAAATTACTGGAATGAGAAACCCCACCCCACTTCTCTCACCTATAGATGTGATGAATCCATAAACAAATACTTCCTATTTTTTCATTTTGCAAAACATACAGTGGAAAGTCGTATGAATTTCCAGCAATGAAATCCAGAAACAAAAAGAGGCAAGAAGAAGCCTAGCCAAGATGCTGCAACCTGGTACAAAAACTATTAGACCATGTTTTAGCCGGCTTAAGAGAAACCAAGGAAGAAAGAAATTGAAGAATTGAAGCACGTTTAATTTTTTCTACTAGAATAATACGGAGGTATAGTGGATGTATTCAACCTGTAACGGATTAAACTTCTAATTAAACTAGGCGGAACTTCTTCCAGCAAAGTTGTTTCTTTTTTTTCTTCACTTCAAATCCAAAAAATTATTCTTTAAGCTGGGTTCTTTCAAAATCGGAATGTAGAACACATAGCAAAGCTGATATATCATCACCAACCACTTCTTGCTCCACATGTAATATTTGGCAATTTTTCTGTGGCCGATGGCAGTTTTGGTGGGTGGCCGATGGTGGTTTCGGAGTAGGGATGTGGGATAGATTGCAATTTTTTTTAGTTGGTTGGGGGTTGGTTGGAGAAGAAGTGTGGGATGGGGTTTGATGTAATTTTTGTTTTTTTCTGTTGCTTTTGTTTTAATTCAAAAAAGGGTAATCTTGTCATTTTAAGAAAAATTTGACCATTAACGGTCAAACTAACATTATTTTTAATAGAAGGACATTGATCGTGCATTTTTTAAACGTTAAGGACACGGGGTGATAGACATTGAAGGTTCGGGACCCCATCATTAGAATGTTCAAAGGTTCGGGACTACCAATACTATTTACCCGATGGAAAATAATGCACCTTGTAAGATAGCTGATATTAGCACGGTCGAAATTAAGATGTTTGACAAGGTTGTCAGGACATTTGGTGATGTAAGACACGTCATATATCTAAGGAAGAATCTTATCTCTTTGGGTACTCTTGATGAAAAGGGGTAGAAGTTCAATGCTGAAGGTGGAGTTATGAAGGTCAACAAATGTGCTCTTGTTGTGATGAAAGGACTAAAGACTGACAAGTTGTATTACAGGGTTCTACGGTTACTAGTGAAGCAGCTGTCACTACTCCTTCTTCTTCGTCAGATGATAATGTTACTAGATTTTGGCATATGCATCTTGGACATATGAGTGAGAATGGAATGACTGAACTAAACAGAAGAAGACTTCTTGATGGATAGAGTATTAGCAAAATAAAATTATGTGAGCATTACGTTTTCGAGAAGCAGATAAAAGATAGATTTTTAAAAGGCATTCACAACATAAATGGAACACTTGATTATATACATTCTGATCTGTGGGGACCATCTAAGGTGCCTTCTAGAGGATGTGCAAATTATATGCTAACTATCCTTGATGATTTTTCTAGAAAAGTTTGGGTATTCTTCTTGAAGCAAAAGAATGATGTGTCACCTATATTCAAAGAGTGGAAGACTATGATTGAGAAACAGATAAAATGTCTCCACACAGTTAATGGCTTAGAGTTTTGTTCTGGTTAGTTTAATGTTTTCTGCACGACAGAAGGAATTTTAAGGTACTTAAGAGTTCGTCATACTCCACAACAAAATGGTGTGGCAGAGCGAATGAATAGGACTTTAATGGAGAAAGTAGGTTGTATGCTCTCCAATTTTGGTTTACCCAAGTCTTTTTGGGCCGAGGCTGTTTCTACAACTTGTTTTCTTATTAATCGCTCTCCCTCAACAACTATTAACTAGACTCTAGAAGAGGCATGGTCTGGTACTCCTACTAATTACTCTAATTTGAAGATATTTGGATGTCCCGCCTATGCTCATGTTGACAATGGAAAACTCGAACCCAGATCTATAAAGTGTGTTTTTCTTGTCTATAAATTCGGTGTAAAGGGATATAAGTTATAGTGTCCAGAAACTTGAAAAGTCATAATCAGTAGGGATGCTATTTTTTATGAAACTGCAATGATTCATGTCTTACCTTCTAGAGACTATTATGATAAAACTCAACAGAAATCAAGCATACAGATGGAGTTTGAGTTTGGGTCCGAACTTATATTAGATTCTACATCTCAGTCTAGCTCAGAGATACAGAGTACTATTACTTCTTCCCCAGCACCAGCACCAGCACCAGCACCAGCACCAGCACCAGCATCAGCGACAACGACGCCACAATATTCTATTACTAAAAATAGGTCTAGAAGAGATATTGTACCTCCAAAGAGATATGCTGAGGCTGATTTGGTTGCTTAAGCTTTTAATGTGGCTGAAGGTATTGATTCCAGTGAAAAACCCTTTACATACTCAGAAGCAGTTAGTTGTGACGATTTTAGTATATAGATGATTGTTATGTAAGAAGAGATTAAATCACTTCATAAGAATGGAACATGGGACTTATTGAGATTGCCTAAGGATAAGAAAGATATTCATTGCAAATGGGTGTTTAAAAGAAAAGAAAAAACACCAGGAGTTGAAGAAACAAGGTCTAAAGCAAGACTAGTTACAAAAGGTTACAGTCAAGTTCTAGGTATAGACTTTATAGATGTATTCTCTTCAGTTGTAAAGCATGTTCGATTCTATCTTTGCTTGGTTCTATGGCTATTCATAATTTTGAGCTAGAGCAGTTGGATGTGAAAACAACATTCTCACATGGAGGACTTGAAGAAGACATCTACATGCAGCTTCTAGGAGGTTTCATAGTCTTAGGAAAGGAGGACTATGTGTGTTTGTTGCAAAAATCTCTTTATGGTCTGAAATAGTCACCCAGACAGTAGTATAAAAACTTTGATTCATTTATGACCATTCTTGATTTCAGAAGAACTAGCTATGATAGTTGCGTTTATTTTAAAACGACTGTCGATGGGTCATTTATATATCTTCTCCTATACATTGCTCCTATTGTTGATGACATGTTGATAGTAGCCAAGCATAAGGAAGAAGCAAAGAAGGTCAAAGCCCAACTTAGTACGAAGTTTGAGATGAAAGACTTATGAGCCGCAAGGAAAATACTTGGAATGGAGATTCAGAGGGATAGAAAGACAAGTAATTTATATCTAAGTCAGAAAGGATATATTGAGAAAGTTCTTTGCAGGTTTAATATCCAGAATGCCAAGAGTGTTAGTACTTCATTGGCGGCCCATTTCAGACTATCATCTGCTTTATCTCCTCAATCAGAAGATGAGATTGATTATATGTCACAGGTTCCATATTCTAGTACAGTGGGATCTCTCATGTATGCTATGATTTGTTCACGTCCAGATTTATCATGTGCAGTCAGTGCAATTAGAAGATACATAGGATTTTGTAAAGAACATTGGAAAGCAGTTCAGTGGATATTTAGATACTTGTGTGGATCTACTGATGCTTGTTTGTAATTTGGAAAAACTAGAGATATAGTCATTGGATATGTTGATTCTGATTTTACTGGAGATCTTGATAGAAGAAGATCACTTACATGGTATGTTTTCACTATTGGTGGTTGTGCTTCAGTTGGAAGGCAATTTTACAAACTACAGTTGCATTGTCTACTACTAAAGCAGAGTATGTGGCTATTACAAAGGCTGGTAAGGAAGTTATTTGGTTGAAATGAGTATCTGGAAAACTCAGTAAAGACTTGAAGATCACCACAGTTTTTTGTGATAGTCAAAGTGCTATTTTTCTCACAAAAGATTAGATGTTTTATGAGATGACAGAGGATATTGATGTGTAGTATCATTTTGTTTGTGATATTATTGTTTATAGTGATATTTTGTTAGTACCAATGATAATCCTGCTCACATGATGACCAAGACACTCCATATAGCCATGTTTGAGCATTGATTAGACTTGGTTGGAATTGGTTGTTGAGTTTAGCTCCTAAGGGCTTTTATGGAAGATGTGGAGATTTTATTTTGTCAAAGATTAGATTTATTCCTTGCATTGGAATTCTTGTCAAGGCAGAGATTGTTAAAGTTTGGTGACCCGAATTCAGTTGGATCAGGATTAGAATTCTTCTCACACGAGGACTTGTTTTAATAGGATTATGATTTTTCTCGCACAAGTATATATATAACATGTATTCTAGAAATAGATTATTAAGCACCTCTTCGTAACCATCTTTGATATAGTGAATTGTTCTCTCCTCTATCTGTGGGTTTTTCTCACTGTTCTAGGGTTTTCCACATTAAATCTGTGTGTTCTTGTTGTTTTGTTGCCTATTTTTCGTTTACATTATAACACATACCTTGTAAGTGATCTTTTCTTATCAAGATCTCTAGCAAAATCAGAATCAACATATCCAAGGACTTCATCTCTAGTTTTTTCAAATTACAAACAAACATCAGTAGATCCACGTGAGTATCTGAATATCCTCTGAATTGCTTTCCAATGTTCTTTACCAGGATTTGCTATATATCTACTAACTGTACTGATTGCATATGATAAATCTGGACGTGAACAAACCATAGCATACATGAGAGATCCCACAACACTAGAATATGGAACCCGAGACATATAATCAATCTCATCATCAGATTGAGGAGACGAAGTAAATGATAGTCTGAAATGGGCCGCCAATGTAGTACTAACACTCTTGGCAGTCTGCATATTAAACATGCAAAGAACTTTGTCAATATATCCTTTTTGACTTAGATATAATTTACCTGCATTTTTATCCCTTTGAATCTCCATTCCAAGTATCTTTTTTGTGGCTCCTAAGTCTTTCTTCTCAAACTCCTTATTGAGTTGCGATCCAACAGCAGAATATCATATTTCATAGTTTTCATTAACGTGATCAAAATTCAACCTCGCCCTAATACTCGTTTATTATAATGTGAACAAAAAATAGGCAACAAAAATAATAAAAAACACACAATATATATATATATATACACTTGTGCGAAAAGAATTCTAATCCTGATAAAACAAGTCCCTACGTGAGAAGAATCATAATCCTGTTAAAAACGGGCCCTCGTGTGAGAAGAATCCCAATCCTGGCCTAACTAAATTCGGGTCACCGAACTCTAACAGTCTCCAACTCTGTCCGAACACACACATGAACAATTTGATTAAAGTATTGAGTGACTTAGAAAAATAGAAATTTATCTTATTTAATCAACTGGTCTATTTTGAAACGTGTTCTTGAATTACTAACACCGTGTGAATTGTGCAAACAATGACACGAAGTAAATGAACTTTAACACGCGATCTAATGTGGTAAACTAGAAGGGAAAACTCCACAACCCATACATCAAGGGTAAACAATAAATCATTTCAATGTTCTAAATTAAAATTTAACGACCACGTCATTGAATATCAAATAAAAGTAACTAATACTATTCATGTTCAACTTCTTTCAGGTTGTCATGGAATGCAATCAAACCATCTTGTCTTGATCTTCCACCATTCATACGAAGGTGCCCAAACTTCTGTTCCACAAATCGTAATAAGAACTACATCGTTATATTCAAGCTGAAATGCCATCTTCTATGTGAATATCAATTCACAGTGTAACAAAATTTAAGAAACAAAGTTCAGGAAACACCAAAGACGAGAACAATTTTGCAAAATGTATGAACATTTTAGGCTGAAACGCTAAAGTCGTTTTCTTTGGTTGTTCAAGGCATGTATAACTTTATTAAGTCTTGCTCTAAGTAAAGAAAAAAATCCTCAATGAAATCAAAGACTTACTATAATTACAATACTGCAAAAGAGATGAATTTATCTCTTTGTTAGGTAAGTTGATATTCCTAGAATCGTGGATAATAAATTAAGAAACAGTAAGGTAAGTCCAATTAGTTTAGGACTCCTTATAGTCTCCTACTTTTTTAAAGAACCCCAAGATTCTAGTAGTCAAACAAGATAGTACTCAAGATAATTACATTTGTCTTCTTTTAATTAAATCATATTGGAATTCAAATACATAAAAGAAAAAATAAGTTTAACAGTATCACAGAGTTTGAATTTTGTTAAAAATGAGTTTCCATAATCGTGAGTTGTGGTGAGATATGTTTGAACGTGTTAATGAACATAGGGAACTAAACAACTTTTTAAAACTTTATCCAATAACCATCTTATCGTGCATCAACTCGACTCTAAAAATGAACTCTCAAATTAATTAAGAAAGCCAATACGATAATAGATGATAACAAATGTCTGAACATTTATATTTTCAACAATATCATGAAAATATCAAAAGATCTTGAAAATATTTGAGGAGTCAAACGATAAATTTGTCACAGCTATTGTGAGTAGAGCTTTTGGCAATATAGCTTTTGTTAAATAGTTATTGACTATTTGGATATGAATCCAAAAAGTGCTGCAAATATTAAATTGAGTGTTTGGCTATTATAAAAGTACTTTTGTATAAACTTTATATTATATTTATTTAACTAAACTTTAATTAATTATTATATATCTCCTATTATTTTCTTTTATAAATAATATTTTTTCATACCCTATAATAACTATAAAATTAGCATCTTAATTAAATTACGATAACATGGTTATTTTAGTATTTATCATCTTACTTAAAATAATTTATTTAAATCAAACATATTATGTGTAATTTGTATTATATTATTTAACACACCAACATATATTTTTTACTTATACATATCATTTTTGATGTATTAATAGTAGTTTTGTTAATTTTTATGTTTCATTAATTAAATGTTAATTTAATTGCGACTTCTCTTAAAAGCTCAATTAGAGCTTTTTAGAAAAGCTCCAAATTTGGCTTCTCTAAAATAGTTTTTTTAAGTTGTTTTTAAGTTAAAAAAATACTTATTAACTTTAGCTAAACAACTATTAATATAACCAAAAGTACTTTTGCTCTTTAAAATGTACTTTTAAGCTTCAAAAAACCCATTCCAACACACTCTTACTACGAATATGACTCTACGAAAATAGGGAAGATCACATTTGAACAAATAACCATACTAGGTTGTTGAAATATTTGAAGAGCCAATAAGGAAGGTCCAATTAACTTGGGTTCCTTAGAGTATCTCCAATGCATTCTACGGATTGCCATGTAGGTGAAATGCTAGTTAAAAGACACCGTTTATTTTTCTTATGTGAATTTTTTGTTTAACAATCCACTGAAGAATTGGAGATGCACTTATAGTCTCTCACTTAAAAGAAACACATAGATTTTAGGAAATTATAATATGACAAATACAATAGTTCTCCTTTCAATTTTATCATGTTTTAGATTTGAAAAGAATAGAAAAAATATGGAAAATTCTGAAATCCTGAATCTCTATTGAATAGCAGTTCACTAGTGAGTTCAAACGCACTAGACTAGATTTTTCTTTCTTTTCTAAGACTTGAATTTGCTGCACAATTTCAGGGTCAATTTGATGGTAACGATCAATTTGATGGTAACAGTTAGAGCATCTCTAATGCAACCATAGATTACTTAAAAAGTTGTGCCACATAAATAGAATGTGTCTAAAAGAATTATTCTCCAATACAAGTTGACATTTTTCGAGAGCTCCGTCTAAATTTAGAAACTCTGCTAGACATGCTCACTCAGTAAAGTTTAAATTTCTTATGCAGATTTAAATGTGATTTTGTTTTTATTTTATTTTATAAAATACACTTAGATAGCAATCCATAAAAGCATTGGAGACCAAATTTGTACTTGAATGTCCATTCATTAGATATCAATGGCATACATATTAAAAGTCTTTTAAAATTCACATTGCCTAGATAGAAATCTATAAAATACATTGGAGATGCTCTTAATACACCGATCCCTTGAGCTCACTTAAGGAAGCTCAATTCTAATAGTCGACAAAATTTAAAAATTCAACCAGTTAACAATATAATTAACGTCAGTTAAATAAAAAATATGTCGTCACACATCTTTTCTCAATAATGAACAACATTTTCTATTTAATTCAAAAGGAAATTGATAGTATTTTCAATCATAGGTTACATTTTGAAGTATAATTTTTTAAAAGTGTAAAGTTATTTTCCATTTAATACATAGTTCAACTAAAATTTATTTGAACTGCTTGTGTGTACGGGATGGGCGTGGGTTGGGTTGGTTCGTTTTTGGGCTGAACCCAAACCTAACCCAAGAAAATCTGTTTGGCGAAAATCCAACTCAACCCAAACCGCCCACGGGTTTTAACTTGACCCAAACCGACCCGACCAAGCTTTGGTCGGGTTGTTGTGACCCTCAAATGTAAACCAATACCCATCCTAACTCCTCCACAATCCGTGCTTCAACCCCACTATGCTATACCTCTCCCCAACTCACCCCCGCTGAAAACTCCCAATCCCACTCTCAAACACTCTCGTCTCTATCATTGTCCATTGAAATCCATTTCTCTTCAATTTTTTCTCAGTCTCTTAGATTTGGACTAAGAATTGAATTTGATGGCAACTCCAGCACAAGTTTCGGCAATTTAACAAATTAGAATGCATCTTCCTGGGGATTTTTCTCAAAGAAAGCTTTCTTTTCGTTTAATAATGTAATGCTAAGATTGAAAATTGCAGCAGAACAATCAGCTCTCTCGGTGAACTAGACTTAAAGAGAGATTGGGCTTCTGCTGCTACCGTGCTGCGTGGGTGGGTGGGTCGGGTATGGGAGCATGAGTAGAAGAATGGCCGACTATGGGTTTTTTCATCGGCGGTGGAGAGGCGACGGTGGTGGCGTAGAGTGGAGAGAGATACTCTTGCTTTCTGGCTGGTGTGCGTGCGTTGGTGTGTGGGTTGGGTGCGTACCGTGCGTGAGTGAAAAATGAAGTGCAGGAAGAATTAGGGTTTGTACAATTGTATCTGAAAAATGAAGATCAATGGGCTGAGGGTTCTCTACTCCTTTTTTAGAAAATTATTTTTTTTTTTTTGCATTTTTTTTAAAAGTACACGGGTCGGATCGGGTCGGGTCCGATCGGGTCCGGTCCAGTCCGGTCCCATAACCCAACCCGATAAAATTTTCGAAATCCTTACCCGAACCCAACCCATAGAATCTCAAAATCCGACCCAAACCGGTCGGGTCGGGCGGTCCGACCTATTTGGGTCGATTTTTGCCATCCCTTTGTGTACCGTCTAAGTGATCGCATTGATGCAAGGAAACCCTTTATGACAAAGTACGTTACTTTTGGGGTTAAAAATAACTACATTCTCTCAATTGTCACTTTTGGGGTTATATATACCAATTGTCACATTGAACTTTCTTAAATATTTCTAAGTTTCCAGCAAAGTTTTAAGTTTATGATTTGCCACTAAATTTTCCCAAACGTTTCTCAATTTCCAATGAACTTTAAAAAAAATATAAGGCTGTGACTGAAATTATCCAATTGTTATCTCATCCGTCACTCACCATTTTAAAAGTTAACTGGCTTGATGACATGACATCATTTTCACACATGGCATGCTTTTGACATTATTTTATGCCACGTAATCAAAATCGCAAGTGACGTGCTATTTCAAAATGGTGGTGACAGAGTGACGAATTTGATAACATTTTGATAAGTTAAGTGGCAACACAAAATTTTTTTATAGTTCAATGAAAACTGGGACATATTTGAGAAACTTCATTTGTAACTAGAAAAACATTTAAAATTCAATGACAAATGAGAAACATTTAAAAACATATTAGTGGCAAGTAGATATCATCTTTTATAGTTAAAACATTTACCCACATTAGTTTCACCAACATTAATTTTTAGATTTTTGTTATTCAATATCATTCCTTACCATTTAATTGAGAGTCAAAAGTAATTATGAAATTTTAATTTAGAGTCAAAATTAATTAGGAAATATAGAAATATTTATCAGCCACAGAATTGTCCTTTTTAACTTTGATTATCAGTTTCAAATAGAAGGAAAATAATAATCCAGTTTTGTATATTAAGTACACGATTATTCTATGTAATTATGAATGGGATCAAAATTAGATAATGAAATCGCTCATAACATCTCACTTCCATTCATTAATTTGGAGATAATTAATGAAATATGATCTTCAAATTATATGGTTTTATGTAGTTACCAGTCTTGGATCAATGAGATCAACATGATATTTCAAGACATTTCTCACAATATGAACATAATGTGTATGTTGTCGAGAAATTTGACTATCCCAAAACAAAATGAACTAGAAGTAAGGATGGAGCGAGGTATGCCGAAATAAATCTCCTTAAGACAGATTTTGTCTTCCGCAGAAAAGGTGCCAATGGAATATTTGAACGTCTGTGTCCCAAGATACAACATTCCTTCCAAAGAGATATTGTACTATACCAACCTTCTCGGTCGAACCAAGATATTGATTGTAATCTTTATGAATGGAAAAACACGAACTTGAAATAAATTGCACGGAATTACTTTGAACAGGAATTTGCTCAAAAATTATATAGACAAAATTTTGGAAGAGGAGAATTTATAAATCAATATTTCACAATTCATTTGGTGTGAAAATTTTGAATTTAGGGGTCCTTATTTATAGGTTTTGAAGTGCCTTTTTGAATGGGTATGTGCCTCTTCATGAATAGGTGCACTATTTAGTTTAATAATCTGAACCCACCCTTAGATCGTACCGTTTTATCTTTTTATGTGATATGATGGTCTAGATTAATACTTGAACGAATGTGTCCGTTTATCATACAAGTCACCATTCCATGGAACCAATAAATGTGTGCATTCATTATAGTCATTCATCATGTCATGCAACCAATTATGAACAATCACTAGAATATTCTAACGGGCATTTTTTTTTTTTTTTTGAAGAAATTATAGTTATTCATTCAACGAATTGGAGAGTACATTTGAAATAAATAATGGCGGAAAATAAGACCAATCAACACTATCATGTAATGAACTAGCGGCCTTAGCTAGTGTGTGAACTACTTGGTTAGCCGATCTTCTGGCCCAGTTGAAGTTGAGGTTCGGGAAATCTCTAGCAAGAAGTCAGCACTCTTCAATTAAGATACCAAAATAGGAGTTATCCACTCCATTACTCTGTAGAGCTGTGTAGACCAAGAGAGCATCCATTTCAATGGTTCTAACATTGGGGAATCTAGATTTTAGCCAAGAAATAGCCTCACGGACCCCCAAAGCTTTAGAGATAAGTAGGTCGACAATTCCTTGAACGGGAACAATTTTGGCAGCAATGAAAGACCCCAAATCATCTCGAATCACATGTCCAAGTCCATGTAATGGGCTTTTTATTGGAGACTTTTCTAATGAACCACAATTAATTGTAATGGCCTACATCATTAAATATACCACATTTAATTTTTCAACCCTTTAAAATCCAATTAGTTCCAACAATCCCCCACATGAATAAGTAAACTCAAATCAAGGAAGAAAAAATAAGAGTACAATCTAGAAGATAACACATCAAGATAGGTTTCGCTTTGAACCTTCTTTAGTAAGAATCTATCGAATTCACTTATCTAATCAGTCAACACAATGTTTTGAACTGTCATCCGTTTATTGGAAGCTCAGACAATAGCCGAAACACATTATCTCCCATATCAAATTTGGTTTTCTATTGTGTTTATTATTTCGGCCATGAACTTCTTGGGTTCTGCGAATGCTTTATAGATTCCATCTAAGTAAAATTCTCAAAGAACCGACCACATTCACACTTACACATTCTATAAAGAGTACTCTACAATACTTCACGTGTACTATTACAAGATATAATAATCGTTAAAAGCAAAGCTTATGCTTAACAATTTTGTAAGTAGCACTTGTTTGCATCATAGAAATAATGGGTAAAGTCCTTAGTGCTTCTCATCGAGTCACACATAACTAGTTTTTCTATTGATCCTAGTCTGTGGGATCTCCAGGCGCCAGGTTAGGTTTCCATTAAGATGACTCATGAGATTTAAGCTTTAATACCATTTTCCTTGATGTGCAACCTATACGTTCTCTAGATAACCCTTTAGTAAATCGATGTGCTAGGTTTTCTTTCGACTTAACAAAATCAATTGATATAGTTCCATTTGAGAGCAACTGCTAAATGGTATTATGTCTACGACGTACATGTCTTTAACTTACCATTATAAACGGAATTTTCAGCCCTGGTTATCGATGCTTGGTTATTGCAATGAATAATATATATAGTCGGCACAGGTTTTGGCCATATGGAAATATCTTCACTTATCTAAAGCAATAAACTCAGATCCTATAGTAGATCGATCTATACACATTTTCTTAGAAGATATACATGATACAGTGCCACCACCGAGAGTAAAATACATAGTTGCTGGTAGACTTTGACTCATCTGTATCTGATATCCAATTGGCATCATTATATCCTTCAATTACTTGAGGATATTTATCATAATGTAATGAATACTCTTTGGTCCATTCAAATATCCTAAAACTCCAAGTAATGCATCCAAATGTTGATTGCTTGAGTTACTTGTATATCGACTTAATTTACTTACCGAGTAAGTTATATCTGACATAGTACAATTCATCAAGTACATTAATCTCTTCCAATAATCTGAGAATATTCTAACTATTGTATATCATTTCGTGTATTCTTGTGAAGAAATACATGAAGCAGAAATGAATTACTAGTCTCTTTAATATTTTTGAGTCTTAAACCTCTCAATTACTTTATTGACATAATGGGTTTGAGACAAGAATATTCCAACAAGTGTTCTAGATATCTTCATTCCTATAATCACATCTTTTTCTGACACGATCCGTCCTGAGCAATATCTTATATACCCGAGACGTGACGTGCGCCGATGGTGAATACCAACCATAAGTTGGACCCACCACCAAGGCTACTACAATCACAACTCATTATTACTTATTTTTAAGAAAAATTTTGACATTATCTCCCCTGTAATTTGGACTAACCAACCTGAAATAAAATATCACATATCCAAATAAACTGATTCATAACTAAATGGAACCATTTGCCCATCCAATATCCATAACAAAACAACACAGAAGAGACTAGTCGAATCATAAAACTTTTATTATTTAATTAACATAAAATGTACATACGGATACAAAAATATATTGTGAGCCCACCTAACTATTTACATGTCATGCAAAATGATATCCAAAAATGAACATGCGTCCCAAAACAATGACTACATGTTCTATGAAGTGAGTCATACTAAATAACTCTGTCGTGTGGCTCCGACTTCGAACTCAACAGCCTTATATCCAAAAGCAGCCCAGAAACTCAACCGCTACCTGATAAGAAAAATCATTGTTGGAAAATAAATGAGTTGATAGGCTCAGTGAGTGGAGATTTCCGAAAATAATTATACTATTTTCATTTATAGATACTATCGAAAACAAGCTCACGTCACTTAACAATTCACAATAACTTCAACAAGTAATATCAACTCATACTCGTAGAATATTCATCAACTAAAATATATATCATCATTTCATCATATCCTCATATCACAGTATAATAGAAAATCTCATTAAAATGTACTCTTTTTGTATAATCTTATCATGCATGTACATACTGCCTCAAAGGGCTAAGTTTTCTAGTATACGGCCAAGACCCCTCAGTGTATATGATACACGGTCAAGACCCCTCAGTGTATTAATACACGGCCAAGACCCCTCAGTGTACTAATACACGGCCAAGACCCCTCAGTATACTAGAATAACCAATGAATTCACCGGGTACTTTTATGGATTTAAATATCATCTCAATTCACATTTAATTTCATAATAGGCAATTTCACAATCTTCCGAATTTACAAGATAACACAATTCAATACACAATTATAAGAAATCACGTAATTTAATATTTAGTAATATAATATCTTATAATTGAAATCTAAATTTTCTAAAATATATTTTTCCACTCACAGAGTTATCTACTGAAGACTAACTCGGCTGATAGACTGTCTCGATATTTGAGTCACTTCCTGAGATAACAATAGAATTATCCAAATCAAAACTCACTTATAAATTTTCCTTCTTGAAAATCCAATAATTCAAGCTAGGAATTGAACTGCTAATTCTTAACCCACTATAAACACATAATTAAACCAATTCTTAAAATCAAAGTTTCTATTCTTACCTCGCAACGTAGCCAAAGCAAGAAATCAATTCTTCCAATTTTTCTCTCTAATTCAAAATTTTGTAATATGACTTAAAATGAGATTAAGGAAGAAAGAAAAGAAGAAATGGACGTTGCTGTTCTTTTGCTGAAATGGTAAGTGAAAAGGATATGAAATGTTTAAAATAAGAATTAAAATGGATTTTGCTTTCCAATTACATCCACCGCCTGACTGAGCACCTCTTGCATTCCATCCATATCCTATATATATATATATATATACACACACACAAGTTGGCTTGAGATTGTTGACCATGAAAATCCCATGTTTGACCAGACTTTGCAGTATTGTTACATCTTCACCCAAATCTTTCATGTCAAAGTACTTGTAAGCATTTTCTTTGTCTTATTGATGACTTCTATATTAGTCCCTAATATGAGCACGTGATCTTCATATAGACAAACAAACACGTATGCTTCTTCGAATTTCTTCGAGTATACACATTTATCACATTCATTTATGGTGAATTCATTCCTAATCATTACACTCTCAAACTTTTCGTGCCATTGTTTAGGAGCTTGTTTCAATCCGTATAAGGACTTGACAAGTTTACAAACTTTATTTTCATATCCGTTTATTATGAAGCCTTCTAGTTGTTCCATACAAACTTTTTCATTTAATTCACCATTCAAAAATAAAGTCTTAACATCTATCTCATATAGCTGCAAGTTATGCAAAGCTGTAATAGAAATTAAAAGTCGAATAGTTTAATTCTTGTTATTGGAGAATAGGTGTCAAAGAAGTCAAGTCCTTCTTTTTTATGATATCCTTTCACAACAAGTTGAGCCTTGTATTTGTCTATTGAACCATCGGACTATAAATTCCTTTTAAAAATACATTTGCGTGCTATTGGTTTAGTTCCCTTGGAAAGATCAACAATTGCCAATTATTGTTACTCATAATGGATTTAATTTCGCTGTTTATAATAATGAAGATGCTGGGCTAGTATAGCCTTTTTAAAAGTTTGAGGCTCATTCTCAATCATAAAACATATAAAGTCTGGACCAAAGGATTTAACAAATTCTCTTTTACTCCTTCTTGGTTCATGTTCTTTTTTGCTTTCAAAAGCATTTTTACATGTTCTCTTTCAAATATTTTTAGAAATATCTCTTTTATTTGGAAACACATCTTCAAAGAATTTGGTGTCTCTAGACTCAATTTGTACAAGAATCTATAAGCGCTATTATTCATTGCAAATAAAAATGGAATCAGGACCTAATTAATCTTTTTAGGAAGTGGAATAGCTATTTTTCCTAGACTCTCCCACAATTTTAAGTATTTGTGGGATGACATTTTTACTTTCCAAGCTTCATAAGGTATTGAACCAGTTTTCTTGTGGGGAACTCTATTAAGAATAAAGTTTAAGAATAAATTTAG
The DNA here is from genome assembly GCA_030279155.1 of Forsythia viridissima. Lineage (NCBI taxonomy): Eukaryota > Viridiplantae > Streptophyta > Magnoliopsida > Lamiales > Oleaceae > Forsythia > Forsythia viridissima. The sequence goes on from CM059041.1 coordinate 9,653,149, forward strand.
CACTTAGAATTGCTTTCCCCCACAAGTTTTGTAGTAACCCACAAATCATAAGCACAGCATTGACCATATCTTTCAAAGTTCTATTTTTTCTTTGAGCAATTCTATTTTAATGCAGAGTATATGGAGCGGTTGTTTTGTGAATAATACCAAACTTAGCACATAATTTATCAAAATTGACGAATCATATTCACCATCTCTATAACTTGATCCTCTTGCCAAGTTAATTTTCAACTTCATTTATGTAAGTGACAAATTCATTAAATACCTCATATTTATTACTTAACATATAAATATAGCAATACCTACAATGATCATCAATAAACATGATAAAATACTTTTTACCAACTCGAGTTTGAACAAATTTTAGATCACATATATCTCTATGTATCAAACATAACGGTTCACTTCACCTTTCAATTAAGTCAAAATATTTTTTAGCAAATTTAGATTCAACACAAATTTCATATTTATGTTTGTCTTCTGATTGAAGTTTAGTTATGAGTCCTAAACCTACATGTTTTCTTAAGGAAGCACGATTTACATGTCCTAATCTGCTATGCCATAAAATTGAAGACTCAAGCAAGTAAACACAAGAATTAATTTTATTCGTAACTTAAGGATACAATATGTGGATTGTTTGTCCACTACAACAGCATTGGCCTTAAGTAGACCATCAAGTAAATAACCCTTTCCAACATACGTGCCCCCCTAGTAAGTACAAATTTATCAGACTCAAACACTATTTTAAAGCATTTCTCACTAAGAATAGTCCCCAAAATTAGATTTTTCCTACTATCAGGGACATATACCACATCCTTCAGTTCCTTCTCGGATGTGAATTTTAGAATAACTTTTTAGTTCTTTCAATTTTAGACGCTGCTGAATTTTCCATGTAGAGATGTTTGTCACTATCTAAGTTTTTATATTCAACGAACAATCTTTTGTCTGCACAAATGTGTCGAGTGGCTCCTATGTCCACCCACTAATCATTGGCATTCGATACCAAGTTAACTTCAGAAACAACTACAGACAGGTTCATTTTCGGCAACATATGTAAACATTCTATCCACTTGGGTTATGTTGACTTGTAGTGGTTTCTTCTTCTGTGTATCCTTCCTTTTACGACAGTCTTTAGCACAGTGCCTAGACTTTCCACAATTGTAACAGTCCCCTTTGAACTGCTTTGCATCATTGTCTTTTTCTTGTCCTGAGACGAGCATGGATGCTTTCTTTTCTTGTTCTTGGACCCCGAGTCTTCCACCATGTTAGCCTTTGCTTCCATGTTACACATAATTTTTCTTTTTTGCAGCTCGGTTGTCTTCTTCAATGCGAAGTCGGAAAATCAAACCCTCCATCATCATCTCCTTGTGCTTGTGCTTAAAATAATTTCTAAATTTTTTTCATAGTATAGGTAGCTTTTTTATCATAGCAACAATCTGGAAAGATTCCCTCGATGTCATCCCTTCGGCTTGAATATCATGAAGGTTCTGCATCTCTTGACCGTCTTTGACTCAATTATCTCGAAATCTAAAATTTTGCATACAATAAATTTCTTAGTCCCGACATCTTCTGTTTTGTATTTTTTGTCAAGAGATTCCCACAGTTTCTTAACCATTTTGTAAGAAAAATACACATTATATAATGTATTATCCAACCTATTTAGAATGTAGTTGCGGCATACGAAATCAGCATGTTTCCATGGTTCAATGACCAACCGCGTATTTTTGTCTGAAGTATTCTCTGTTGTTTGTGCGGGGCATTCTTCACGCACTAAGCTCTGCGTCGTTAGATAGAATAGCACCTTTTGTTGCACCGCTTGAAATTTGTGCCATTGAATTTCTCCAATTTCTCATGTTGCGAGGCCGGCGACGTGACAAATTGATTGGAACCACAATTTTGTCCAATCGGTCAACTAGTATGCTCAGTGGTACTTGTCATTTTTATGTACAACCACAATTACAAAAAATATAATCAATATAAAATATTGAAACACGTAACTAAATTACGTATAAAACAAAAAGAATTGTAGAAGAAAGAGAAAATCTATCTTAAGATTGTTGTCGAAAAATTCTACTAATCCAAAACTAAATGAACTAGAAGTAGAGATAGAGCGAGGTATACCGAAGAAAATCTCTTTAAGATAGATTTGCTCTCTTGCAAAAAAAAATGCCAACGGAATATTTGGATGTCTGACTCCCAAGATATAACGCACATTCTAAAGCAGTATTGCAATATACCAACATTGTCGGTCAAACCAAGATATTGATTGTACTCTTCTTGAATAGAAAAACACCAACTTGAAATAAATTGCACGGAACTAGTTGAACACGAATTTGCTCAAAAAGCTCAAAAATTATATGGATGGAATTTTGGAGAGGGATGAGAATTTATAGATCAATATTTCAGAATTGATTCGGTGTGAAAAATTTGAATTTAGGGGTCCCTAAGCGTCTTTTTGAATAGGTATGTGATTCTTTATGAATTGATGCACCATTTGATTTAATTAATTCGGGCATTAGATTGCACCATTTCTTTTAGGATGATTTGATGGTCCATATTAATACTTGAATGAATGTGTCTATTCATCATACTCATTCACCATTACATGGAACCAAATGCCAATAAATTTGTCCATTCATCATACCCATTCACCATTACATGGAACCAAATGCCAATAAATTTGTCCATTCATCATACTCATTCATCATGCCATACAACCAATTATGAACAGTCACTAGAATATTCTATTGGGCTTATTAAATTATGAGCTTTTTAGTGGAGACTTTTTCAATCCAATCCAATCCAAATTAAATTGTAATGGCCTACGTCATTAAATACACCACATTTAATGACACGACCCTTTAAAAATTCAATTAATTCCAACAATATATATAAAGACCCTACAGGTGCATAGTTCCTCAACAAACTCTCAAAGCCTCTATCATATCACTACAAATTGCTTTGCTCTTTAATTTGCTTTAATGGCTTTCTTGATTTTTAATGCCATTTCCATTCTTCTTGTTGTTCTTTTCACTAATTCAAATGCAGATTTCAATCAATATTATTATCCTTTGTGGGGATTGAATCACCTTACGGTTGATCCCCAAGGAACCGAGGTTCAACTTCTGATGGACACGTCCTCGGGTTAATTTTCTCATAATACTATTTGTTTATATACCCATACAACAAGTGTATAGATACGCGTATTCATGTATATATATATGTAACAATGTAGTAATCTGTATATGTAAATAGGCATGAAAATATATGAAGACAAACATAATTGTATGATATTAGCTTGGTTAATTTGTTTATAAAATAGAACTTTTTTGCCTGTTATAAATAAATAATGAGTGCTCAATATGAGAAAAAGTATACATATATTTAATGGTTAATGGTCTAATGATTTTCGTGGATATTTATAGGGGCTGGATTTCGGTCCAAGTGGGAATACGGATCCGGATTGTTTCATATAAGGATGAAGATCCCAGAAAGGAAAACCGGAGGAATAGTTACAAGCTTTTATGTATTGATATTCTGTTTAATTTTACCATAAATATATAATTTTGATTATATTTTTGTTGTCTTGATCCTTTTGTATATATGCAAATTGGCAGTTGACCTCTGCACCGGATTATCAGGATCCTGGAAATCATTTTGAGCTTGATTATGAGTTTTTGGGTACTAATGGAACAGTGCAAACTAATGTTTATGACAATGACGGAGGCCACAGAGAACAAAGCTTCAAACTTTGGTTCAATCCTTCTCAAGATTTTCACACTTATGAAATTCTTTGGAGTCCCCACCATATAGTGTAATGATTTTTCTTAACCTATTCTTCATTTTTTTTCTTGCTTTTTTTCTGAGAGCGACATAGTTTACATATCATGTCAGCTTGAGCAGACACAATAGAAAACCCTAATATGGCACATATCAAGTGCTCCTCGAACCATAGGTGTGCATTTAATAGTCTAGTGGAACAAGCATGCTGCTCTTGCACACCACTCGTGACATTAACGGTACTTTTTTTTTTTTTTATCTGGAATTTTAGGTTCTATGTGGATAAAATTCCGATCAGAGAGTTCAAAAACAAAAAACTGCGTGGAGTGGATTATCCCTCAAGGCCTATGCACATAGAAGCAAGTATATGGAATGCATACTGGGCCGGAGTAGTCGATTGGTCTCAAGCTCCCTTCATAGCTCATTATCAAGATTTCAATTTCAATGCTTGCCTGGCACATATAAACACGGTTTCACTATGCAGTTCAGTTAAATATTTCTGGAACAGGCAGACGGAGCTTAATGCTATGCAGAAACAGCTAATGCAACGATACAGAAAATTGTATATGAGTTATGACTATTGCTCAAAGAGAGCCACCAGAAAACCAGAGTGCGCATGGAATAATTTAGATGGAAATTAATGCATCAAATTAACTTTCATTTGATTCATGTATCAGTCTACATGCTGTATTTGTGGAATCGAAGCACACTTTACATTGCTGCTGGTGTATATGTTGGCGTGAGCTGTCATTTAGGAGGAATTATAGGTAATAATTTGTATGTAAAATCTTCTTTATATGGTAGTGATTGTATATATCCTAAAATAGGACCTAATCTCCTCACATATATATATATATATATATATATATATATATATATATATTTGTATCATTCTTGGTGGAATAATAATTACAGCAGAAAATAGCTTTTGTAACATGGTATTAGAGCCACACGGTTTGTGGCCCTTCTCATACTACCCTCTAAAAACAGCCTTCTTCGCTCCTCCAATGCCATGGCAAAGTCCGACGATGAGAACACCTCCGGACCCATACCACTGACCCCATCCTTGAATTGGCTACCCGAATGACTGAAATTCTAAACAAAATCCAAACTCCAATTATAACTGTTGAAATTCTCCGATTGGCATCAAGTTGGATGGCTACAACTATGCGTTATGGTCCCAAGTTGTCGAGATGTATGTCTCCGGCAAAGACAAAATGGGATTCATCAATGGCGACTCTTCCCAACTGTTGAGTTGTAAAGTTGCTTTGTGTCATTTGTATTTGTAAAAGTGTTATTATCACAAACACGTTTTTCATTCTTCTTCATTCTTCATTTAGTTCTGTATGTATATACACTAAACTTTTTAGTGTATTGTTAATTAAGGAAATACACAGATATTTTATTCTCTCTCTGGCTTTGTTATTTTCTCTCTTGAAAACCCTAGATCCCCTTCCTTCGTTTCATCTTGGTATCAGAGCTGTTGCTTCACAGCCATGGATTCTGGAACCTCAAATGTTCCTTTGACTGAAGACGCCACCATTGGTAGCCTTCCGTTTACTGAAAGTGTTGCCGTGACTGGTGTTCTAAACAGTCTGCCCACTCTCTTACCGATAGCGATGAAATTGGGGAGATCGAACTACAATTTTTGGAAATCTCAGATCATGCCTACACTCCGGGCATACGATCTTGAAGGTTTCATTACCGGAAGCATGGCCTGTCCTCAGAAGGTGATTGAGGCCAGATCTGCAGATACCGGTGAAATCATAAGGCGAGTCAACCCTACCTATTCTCTGTGGTTGCGAACGGACCAACTGATTATGAGTTGGCTTCTTGGCTCAATTTCTGAAAGCATGTTTGGACACGTAGTCGGATGTGCCACTGCAAGTCAGGTTTGGCAAACATTCGAGCGATTATTTGTGTCTCAGACGAAATCTCAAGTACTACATCTTCGGTCTGCGTTGCAATCCACAAAGAAAGGAAATAAGTCAATCAATGACTATTTCCTTTCAATGAAGGAAATCGCTGACAACTTATCTACTGCTGGTAATCCTGTGAGTGATACAGGTCTTTTTAATGTACATTTTAGGGGGCATTGGTTCTGAGTATGATGCGGTTGTGGTCAATCTCACGTCACGAAGTGAGGTTGTTACCCTGCAAGAGGCTCAGTATCTTCTTCAATCACATGAGATGCGTTTGGATCAGTTATGTGCAGTCTCTACTATTGATTTTGGTGGTGGTTCTGCAAATTTTGCTGCCAGGAAAGGTTTCAAAGGAAATCATGGACAGTCAGTGACATCTTCCTTTGCCAATTCTGGTTATAATCACCAGAATTCTGGTAGAGGAAGAGGTAGAGGAAACAGAGCAAATGTACAATGCCAAATCTATGATAAGGTTGGGCATACTGCGTTGAAATGTTACAAGAGGTTTGATACATCATTCAAGAGTGAGATGAACTCTCCTCAGAACAGAGGAAATTTCAACCACTCTCAAGCCTAGACAGCATCACCTTCTACGGTTAAAGATGATGCTTGGTATGTGGACAGTGGGGCATCTGATCACATCACCTCAGATATTGACAATCTTTATATTCATACTGACTACAAAGGAAAGGGTAAGCTCACAGTTGGTGATGGTAATGCTCTCTCTATTACTCATGTTGGTTCATCCATTTTTAACTCTAACATACATACTCCTTTATTTCTGAAAAACATATTGCATGTCCCATTTATCAAGAAAAACTTACTTAGTTTGTCAAAATTTCTTGCTGACAATAACCTGATCGCTGTGTTTGAAAATGACTCTTGTGTCTTTAAGGACAAGTTCTCGAAGCTGGCTCTTCTTCAGGGAAGGCTTAAGCATGGACTCTATCAGCTAGATGTGTCCAAATCCACTTCCAAATCCACTTCAGTATCAAATCCTGACTCCTGTAACTCCAATTCTGTTTTACAAAAACACTTAAATTATGTTTCTGCCTTTTTCTGTACCTATTTGAATAACACTGATGCCAACTTATGGCATCAAAGACTGGGACATCCCAATAAACATACTTTGCAACAGGTTCTGAACTCTTTAAATATTTCCATTGATGTTAAAAGGTGTGTTAATTTCTGTCAAGCATGCCAATATGGGAAGTTATCTCAATCTCACTTTCCTTTATCCTCAAATTGTGCTAAATCTTCCCTAGACATCATACATACTGATGTTTGGGGACCCTCACCTGTCACTTCCACTGAGGGTTATAGATATTATGTCCACTTCATAGATGAGTACTCTAGGTTTACTTGGATCTTTCCAATGAGACTTAAATCTGAACTAGTGTCCATATTCCAGCAATTTTAGCAGTTTGTTGAAAGACAATTCAACAAGAAAATCAAATGTGTTCAATCTGACTGGAGAGGGGAGTATAGGAAACTTGAACCATTTCTTACCAAACTGGGGGTTGTGTTTAGACATCCTTGTCCTCATACTCACCAACAAAATGGTAGATTTGAGAGAAAACACAGACACATTGTAGAGACAGGGTTAACTCTTTTAGCACAAGCCAGTATGCCTCTAAATTTTTGGTGGAATGCCTTTGGTACAAGCACTCTACTCATCAACAGACTTCCAACTGCTACTCTTAATCATAAAACTCCTTATGAATTGTTTTTTAATGAGAAACCTAGTCTTAGTCATTTCAGAACCTTTGGCTATGCTTGTTTTCCTTTTCTTAGACCATACAATAAGCACAAAGTTGGTTTTCACACAACACAATGTGTCTTTCTTGGATACAGCAACAAACATAAGGGCTATAGATGCTTAAGTCCTACTGGAAGAATCTATATTGCCCAAAGTGTAACATTCAATGAAAACTGTTTTCCCTTTACTAGTGGTTTTAACTCTCCTGTGAAAGTTGCCTATTCTGATCAAATCTCCAATCAACTTCTTGTTCACAACTGGTATTCAGTGAATAAGGACACATCTGAAGATAGAATACTTGACTTTGCTGCTTCTTCAAGGATGAGTCAGCCACAGAATCCTTCATCACCATTCAGTCAACCACAAGAGTCTCCACAGCCATATAATCATCCACAAAATCCTTCATCTTCATCTATTCCTAGTGCTGCCTCTACTCAACAACAGGACAGTAATCATGTGCCTACTTCAGATCATACTTCCAAGCCCTCCACTACACCATTTCACTCAATGCAAACTAGATCCAAATCAGGAATTCATAAACCAAAAACTTTTGCATATATGTCCTCCTTATCTCAACCTATTGAACCAGCATCTGTAAAAGAAGCATTGCTGGATCCAAAGTGGGTTGAGGCTATGACTACTGAATTACATGCTTTAAAAGCAAATCATACCTAGAGCCTTGTTCCATCCACTGATGATCTGCATATAGTTGGGAACAAGTGGGTTTTTAAAGTGAAATACCTCTCAGATGGTAGTGTGGAGAGATATAAAGCCAGACTTGTTGCCAAGGGTTTTCAGCAAACCCCTGGTGTTGATTACTTTGAAACATTCAGTCCTGTGGTAAAACCTTCCACTATAAGGGTAATTCTTTCTTTGGCTATTACCTATGGTTGGGATATTCAACAAATAGATATTAATAATGCCTTTCTGAATGGGGATTTGCAAGAAACAGTTTACATGACTCAACCTGAAGGCTTTGTAGATGAGAAGCATCCAAATTTTGTTTACAAGTTGCATAAGGCCTTATATGGGTTAAAACAAGCTCCTAGAGTTTGGTTTGACAAATTGAAACAGGCCTTGCTTGATTGGGGTTTTACAGGATCTACATCTGACACCAGTTTGTTTATTCATTTCTCTGCTGAAAAACATTTGTTTGTGCTAGTTTATGTGGATGATATTCTTATCACTGGAGATGATAAGAATCAAGTTTTAAAACTTGTTCATGATCTGAACATGCGATTTACCTTAAAAACTTTAGGAAGTTTGAAGTACTTCTTAGGTTTTGAAGCCATTAGAGATCACACTGGGATATATTTGACTCAATCAAAATATATCAAAGATCTTTTGGCAAAAACAAATATGTTGGGAGCAAAAGGGTGTGACACACCCATGTGTACTGGACAGAAATTATCTCTGACTGATAGTCCCTCCTTTGAATCTCCTACACTTTATCGGTCCACCATTGGTGCTTTACAGTATCTCACTATGACAAGACCTGATATTGCTTTTCCTGTAAATAAACTCAGTCAGTTCTTGCATGCAATTACTGTCTTACATTGGCAAGCTTGTAAAAGGGTCTTGAGGTATTTGAAGAATACTACTACACTTGGTCTTCATTTCAAACCAACTACCAGTCTGACTTTAGAAGCTTTTTCAGACACTGATTGGGCTAGTTGTGTGGATGATAGACGATCAACTAGTGGATATTGTGTCTTTCTTGGTGGGAATTTAATTCAATGGTGTTCCAGAAAACAAAAAGTGGTTGCAAGATCCAGCACCGAATCAGAATATTGGGCACTGGCACAAGCAACCACTGACATTATTTGGCTCCAAAGTCTGTTTACAGAGTTACATATTTCTTTACATTCTTGTCCTATTATCTGGTGTGATAATGTTAGTGCAGGTTCTCTTGCTACTAATCCAGTATTTCATCAAAGAACAAAACATATAGAGATTGATATACATTTCATCAGAGAAAAAGTCATTGAGAAAGCCTTGCAAGTGCAGTACATAGCTACAGAGGATCAGGTTGCAGATATGCTAACTAAGCCACTGGCTGGTGCAAAGTTTGCTACATTTCGGGAAAAACTTACTTCAGTTCGTGACAAGCTGGACAATGACAAGCTTGCTGATCTTCCTCAGCCACGCTTGAGGGAGGATGTTGAGTTGTAAAGTTGCTTTGTGTCATTTGTATTTGTAAAAGTGTTATTATCACAAACACGTTTTTCATTCTTCTTCATTCTTCATTTAGTTCTGTATGTATATACACTAAACTTTTTAGTGTATTGTTAATTAAGGAAATACACAGATATTTTATTCTCTCTCTGGCTTCGTTATTTTCTCTCTTGAAAACCCTAGATCCCCTTCCTTCGTTTCATCTCCAACCATCTCCGACCGACCCTCCTTCCGCAAGTGGCGCACTAATAAAGCTATTGTTAAAGGATGGCTGATTAATTCTATGAATTCCTCACTGATTGGGAAGTGTGGGATTCAATTGCTACCACTTTCTTTGATGGCAGCAGCACGTCTCATGTATATGATCTCCGGCAGTGCGTGACTCGACTGAAGCGAGCCGGCGGTTCCATGGAAAAATACTACACCGACCTGTAAGGACTGTGGCGTGAAATTGATTTCCGTCGTCCAAATCCTATAACCGATTCATTCAAGAAGAACGAATCTATACCTTCTTGGATGGTCTTGAAGATCAGCTAGACAATATTTGAGGTGATATTCTACAGATGAGTCCATTCCCAACTGTTGAGCAAGTTTATGCCCATATCTGATAGGAAGACATCAGCAGTAGCAGGTGATGATTGCCAGCGACAGGGATGGTACTCAAGCGGCTGTTTTGGCCTCCAAAAGCCTTACATTGGGCCCTTCTACTGGTGGAAAAACTACCAAGGTCTCTAATGATGGCACCAAGTGTGCTCATTGTTGGAGTACCAAGCATACCCGTGAAAACTGCTTCCAGTTAATAGGGTACCCTGACTGGTGGCATGACTTTCAAGCAAAAAAATGCCATGATGGAGGAACAGGTAAAGTTGCGGTTGCTGCAGCCGAGCTACACTTCTCTCTCATACCACCATCCTCCGCCGAAACCTTTCACTCCGACTCAGGTATCTTTGGTCTTGCTCTTCTTAATTCTCACAGAGATGGGGACAATACTACTTGACTTCTTGACTCAGGGGCCACCGATCACATGACCTTTGATGCCAAGGACTTCTCTCGGACTTATCTTCCACAACGCACTAGCATTGCAAATGCTAATGGTGTTATTTCTTCGGTCACTGGAGCGGGATTTGTGACTCTATCTCCTTTTCTACATTTATCTAATACATTACTTGTGCCATCACTTTCCCATAAATTGTCTTCTTCAGGATATTCTCACAAAGGAGATTATTGGGCGAGGTACTAAGAGGAGGGGATTATATTATGTGGATGAAGTTAGACGAACTCAACTCATGAACTATTGAGACAGCGGTAAAGAAAAATAGATTTGGCTTTGGCATCGATTGTTGGGGCATCCATTTTTTTCCTATTTGAAGCATGTTTTCCTAGCTTATTTAAGCAGTTAGAGATTTCTGATCTGAAATATGGTACATGCATCCTAGATAAAAGTCATTGGGCCACTTATCCGTTAAGCATGAATAAAAGTGATACACATTCGCATTAATTCATCCTGACGTATTGGGCCCTTTCCCTATTTCAAACATGTCTAGATTTCGTTGGTTTGTCATATTTGTTGATGACTGTACTAGTATGATGTGGCTTTATTTAATAAAAAACAAAGTCATTGGTATATTTGAAAATTTTCATGCTATGGTTCACCCTCAGTATGGAGCAAACATTTGGATTCTTCGGTGGCAAATACGTCAATAAACGACTCCCAAGTGTATTTCAACAACCATGGCCTAATTGATGAAACTTCGTGCTCACAAACACCTCAACATAATGGTGTTGCTAAAAAAAAATAGACATATTCTTGAGACTGCACGTGCGCTACTCCTTGGTGCACACGTGCCCAACAAATTTTGGACTGATGTCGTATCTACTGCAGTTTACCTTCTCAACCGAATGCCTTCCAAAGTCTTGTCATTTAAGACACCACCCCAAGCTCTATCAACTCATGTGTCACTTCCTATAGCCTTGATGCTTCTACCTCGAGTCTTCGGCTATGTTGCCTATGTCCATCTACATAAGAACCAATGAACTAAATTGGATCCTTGTGCAATTCGGTGTCTCTTCTTGGGTTATGGCACTCACCAAAAAGGATACTGCTGCTATGATCCCACCACGAGATGACTCTATGTGACTATAGATGTACAATTCTTGCTAAAGGTCTTTGTGAGCTTCTATGGCTAAGAAAGCTACTAACGGAAATCGGTTTTGCTTCTACTTCCGAGATGAATCTTTTTTTGTGACAATAAGACAGTAATTGCAATGTCTCACATCCCTATCCAACATGATCGCACTAAATAAGTTGAGGTAGATAGACACTTCATCAAAGAGAACATTGAATCAAAAATAGTTCGCTTTCCGTTTGTGAAGTTTGAAGATCAGCTGGCGGATATACTTACAAAGGCTGTGTCTAGCAAGGGGTTCTACACCTCACTTGCCAAGTTGCGCATTCAAGTGCATCAACTTGAGGAGAAGTGTTGGCGTGAGCTGTCATTTAGGAGGAATTATAGGAAATAATTTGTATGTAAAATCTTCTTTATATAGTAGTGATTGTATAGCCTAAATAGACCTAATCTCCTCGTGTATATATATATATATATATATATATATATATATAATTCTTGGTGGAATAATAATTATAGTAGAAAATACCTTTTGTAACAGTATACAGTATATACACAGTTTAGTCAGTAACAGAATTAATGTTGTATCATTACAAGTAATTACAGAGAATAATCGGAGAGGAATTGCTGTAATTGCCCATGGACTGTAATCAATGATTGTATCTGCTGATGGCACCAGTTTAGTCTAAATTTATTTGCTTAATCATCTCCTTTATTTTCTTGATCCTCCAATATTTGTTCTTGAATATTTCTGGGGTTTATTTATTTGCTTATTTAGTTATTTGTTGCACATGCAAGTTTATCTCAAATACGTACTAATTCATGTAAGAACGCGTTACGTCCCTAGATACATACATATTAATCTGCGGGATCTAATTTGTAATGGTATTGAGCTTATTTAGTTATTTGTTGTGCATGCAAGTTTATCTCAAGTACTAATTCATGTAAGAACGCGTTACATCCCTAGCTATATACATATTAATCTGGGGGGTCTAATTTCTGATGATATTGAGCTTATTTAGTTGTTTGTTGTGCATGCAAGCTTATCTCAGATACTAATTCATGTAAGAATGCATTACATCCCTAGCTCCATACATATTAATCTGCAGGGTCTAATTTCCAACATATCTAATTGGATAATGACATTGAGCTCATTTAGTTATTTGTTGCACATGCAAGTTTATCTGAAGTACGAATTCACGTAAGAATGCTGAAAAGACACAAGTCGATCTTGTACTAATCCCATCCTCGTGATGAAGCCACCTCTGAGAGAAAGGACTTCAAGGACGTCAACCTACCTATAGAAAATTCATTTCCCATCTCGTGTTAGGCTTTGATGAGAAAAAAAATTAATCGTTTCAAGAAAACTTGCAGGGAAGCTTGATTATGTTCATTGAGTACTCATGCACTCTAAGTATACATATAACAAGTCCTTTATTCTAACTATTCTCAAGTATTCTAACCACCTGGGAATCTGTTAGTCCGAGGCCCTCAGGCTTTCACCTTTGCTTTAAGAGTGTTTTTAACCTTTTATATTCCTTTTAATCTTCCTTACATCCAAAGGGAGGGTGATCTACGTGGTTGAATAAACCACGTGGCAGTCTTAGTGAAAGGAAAATACACGTGAGCACAGGGAGCGTGGGGATCCTGTTGGCAACCATTTTTGGGGGTCAACACATTTTTCAAGTGCCTTGTCACTCTAGCGGCTTCGTCCTGCCTAAAGTCATGTCATGCAGTCATATCAAAGAAAGATTTTAATGGTTCCATTATTTCAAGTCTCCGACTAAAAACCACTGCGGGGGCAGAATGTGAAGCGACACCAATATTCGATGTAAAAATAATAGAAATATAGAAAATTTATATGCAATTACAGCAGGGAATTCACTAATGATATGTCCATGATTTTTGGAGTAAGGAAGACATATTTAGCTATGCAAGTTAGAGCATCTCTAATTTATTCTATAGATTCTTATTTATGTGGCACAAATGTTGAAAAACTTCTAATCTATGTGGAATTGAATATTTAGACACTCAAGTTCAAAGTTGGTCCTAATCCATTATATCGATTCCTATCTAGGTGTATTTTATTTTATTAAAAATAAAACTTACAATTGAATATGCATTACTCATTCAGCACACTTAACGAAGCTTGTGAATTTAGACGAGCCTCTAGACAATGTCTATTTTTTTCTTGTCACGCTAGTTTGACAGAGTGTTTGATAGCTTGCATTGAAGATTATTATTTTTAGACATTGTCCGGCAAATTTTTAGCTATCCATGATTGATTGCATTGGAGATGCTCTTATGACACAATTCCATCAATTCTATATTTCTGCATTTCTCTGTAATTCAATCCTATAATTTGCAGCAATTCAGTCGAATATTCAACAATTACGTCTCATATTATGCTGTCAACCAATCAACCAAATATTTCAACATCAGCAGGATATTTTGTAGCACTTCTTGAGCAAGCTGAGAGGAAATTGTGTGGACACCAAGCCAGTAGTGGAGCCAGGACTAGAACCAGTGAAAGCAAAATTTAACAACGAATTTTTTTTTTGGGACACAAAATTTAATAATCTTTTAATGTTTTACAATTAATTAAAGTTCTTAGAGTGTGTTTGCGGAGCTTTTTGCAAAGCTCAAAAGCACTGGGCAAAAGCTATTTTAATTAAATCTAAAAGTGTTTGTGACTAGGAAAACAATTTTTTCGATATTATCCAAAAAGCTCTACATTTAGCTTATACGAAAAATTAAAATGTGTATTTAATTAAACTTTTAAATTAACCAAATTATCCTTATTAATTTACTAAAATATCGACTATATCCAAATTATCCTCTACATTAATATATCAATGAAATATTACATCAATTATTATAATTTAAAGATTCTTTTTGAAAGGTTAATAACATGTTTTATTTTAATTTGTATTATTATTTATTATTTAAAGTATAAAATGTCGTATACAAGTCATATGTTGATGTATTAAAATATGTTATAGAATAAATAATATGATATGCACTGAAGAAATATGAAAGAGATGAAGAAATATAAAACAGAATATGTGTGGAGAAATAATTCTCTGTATTGATTCAATTGATTGAATGATTGAATAATGAATATTACAAAAGTACAATGTATATATACTAGTAGGAAAAGAAATCTGCCTAAATATATAAATATTACATATATGATATCTTTCTATAAATACAATTCTACCAACAAGGTGAATATAAAATATGGTAAGTAAATATATGTTAATACTCCCCCTCAAGTTGGAGCATGTATGTCAAAAGTGTCCAACTTGCGAGTGAAACTGTGAAATGCCTCCTTGCCCAGTGCTTTAGTAAATAAATCTGCAATCTGATTGCTGCTTGAAACATAGGCAGTCTTGATCTCTTCCTTAATGATTCGTTCACGAACAATATGATAATCTATTTCAATGTGCTTTATCCTCTCATGATATATTGGATTAGCCGCAATATGTATTGCTGCTTGATTGTCACAATATAAGGTTGCTGCTTGTGGGTGATCTACACATAAGTCTGTCAGCAACTGAACCACGTAAGCTCACAAGTAATGGAAGCCATTGCCCTATATTCTGCTTCTGCTGAAGATTTGGACACAGTCGTTTGCTTCTTGCTTCTCCATGATATAAGTGCCTTTCCCAAGAATACACAATATCCCGTAACTGATCGTCGTGTAGTAATATCTCCAGCCCAATCTGCATCACAAAATCCTGCTAGCTACAATTTTCCACTTCATGGGAAATATAATCCTCATCCTGGTGCTCCTTTCAAGTATCGGAGCAATCGGTGAACTGCATCAAGATGGGGTTGTCTAGTGCCTACATGAACTGACTGAGTGTATTGACCGAATATGAGATTTTCGGTCTAGTAATGGTGAGATAAATGAGCTTCCCTACCAACCGTCGATAATATGTAGGATCTTTCAACAATTTTCCATCTGTCGAATTAAATCTTGATGACTGCTCCATAGGAAATGCTGCAGGTTTTGCTCCAAGTAATCCGGCCTCTTGAAGAATGTCAAGAGTATACTTCTTTTGATTTATCGAGATCCCTGATCTCGAGCGAGCAATTTCAACTCCAAGAAAGTATTTTAGTGTGCCAAGGTCCTTCAAGTTAAATTGAGATGCAAGAAACGTCTTCGTGGAAGAAATTGCTTCTTTATCGTTTTCTGTGACAATCATATCATCCACATATAATAGAACAGCTGTAAATGAATCACCACTGACCTTGGTAAAGAGTGAATAATCTGCATGTGACTGTTTGAACCCAAACTGAATAACAGCAGATACAAATTTTTGAAACCAAGAACGAGATGTCTGTTTCAATCCATATAGAGATTTATTAAGTCGACATACAACTGGTGTCTCCCCCTGTCGACGAAACCCAGGTGGAGGAGTCATATAGACTTCTTTATCAAGGGCACCATGAAGAAAGGCATTGTGTACATCTATTTGATGAAGCGTCCAATTGCGAATATAGGCGACAGGGAGTAAGCATCTGATTGTTGTTAACTTTGCAACTGGAGCGAAAGTTTCATTATAATCAATCCCTTCTCGTTGTGTAAACCCCTTTGCCACCAGCCGTGCTTTGTAACGTTCAACATTACTGTCAAAATTAAATTTGACCTTAAACACCCACTTACAACCAATAGGATGAGAACCCGGAGGAAGTGGGACAAGAGACCAATTGTTGTTTTCTTTCAAGGCACGGATTGCATCATTCATAGCAGCTACCCACTTGGGATCCTGACATGCTGCCTCAAATGTTGCTGGCTCAACAATATGAGAAATATTGTATGTAAGGGCACGATGAACAGAAGAAAGATTGCTATATGACACATAACTTGATATAGGATGTCGAGTGCTGGATTTGACCAGAAGAGACCCGGTTTGAGTAGGCAGAGCATGATTGATATAGTAATCTTTCAGGTGAATTGGGGTTTGAATTGAACTTGTGGAACGTCGAATTTGGTCGTTGGGTATGACAGGAGGTTGGTTTGGCTGTCTGCCAGGTGAAGGTGGGAAAAACTGCTCAACCGGTCGATCGAAATGTAGAGACAGTCGATCGTCTGAGCTCTCTGTAGAAACGGATGAGAGAACCTGCTGACCAGACAGTCGACTGGGTGAACTCTCTGTAGAAACGGATGGTGGAACCGGTCAATCGGTAGGTCAACCGTTTGAACAGTGTACGGGACCTGCAAGCAAGGAATCTGTTTCTGCTATATGTTGGTCATCAGGGTAAGGTAAATGTGGCATTTCAACATCCAGAGGCATAGATTGTGGTAATGGAATGGAGTTGGTGTCTTCATTTGGCTGGGAGGCATATAGAAATATGGTTTCATGGAACACAACATCCCGGGACACCACTAGTCTTCTATCGGTGAGGTCATATAAAAGGTATCCTTTTTGCCCTAAGGAGTAACCAAGAAACACACATCGTCTGGCCCGTGTGTCAAATTTATGGCTGGGTTTGAGGTTGGTGGCAAAACATAGGCAACCATAGACACGCAAATGGGAATAAGATGGTAATTTCTTGTGCAATCTCTCGTATGGTGTTTTGTGTGAAAGTAATGGAGAAGGTATTCGGTTGATAAGATAACAAGCCGTTTTGATATGTTCCTCTCAAAATTTTAACGGAAGGTTAGCTTAAAATCGAATGGCACGGGCTACATTAAGGAGGTGGCGGTGTTTTCTCTCTACAACTCCATTTTGTTGTGGGGTATAGGGACATGACCTATGAAAATCGGTACCATGTTGATCTAAAAAGGCTTGCAAGGATAAAAACTCTTGGCCATTATCAGATCTTAGGGCTTTTATGGGCAGGTTGTGTTGTGTTTTAACCCAAGCAAAGAAATTCTTAATTATGCCTTGAGTTTCAGATTTGTGACGCATAAGGTGTACCCAAGTATAGCGAGAGAAATCATCAACGATTGTAAGGAAATATCTAGCACCAGAATAAGAATAAATTTTATGAGGGCCCCAAATATCACAATGAATTAAATCAAATGGTTTATTACTAGAAATTTGGCTAACTTTAAAGGGCAATCTAGATTGTTTTGCCAAATGACATACATCACAAATATCGTGAGAATCAAAACTAATATCTAAGACATTTTGTGCTAGGAATTGAAGAGGTGAGGCTGAAGGGTGTCCAAGATGTCTATGCCACAGATTGGTAGAACGAGTGGCAGTATGATGTATTTGCGGTCTTTGTGAAAGGTAATATAGGCCGTTACTCTGCCTTTCCAAGCCAATCGTCTTCTTCGTAGTCAAATCCTGCATGACACAAAAATCAGGGAAAAATGTCACAGAGCAACCTAACTTTCTAGTAAGTTTACTGATAGATAACAGATTAACTTTGAAGTTGGGAACATAAAGCACATCATCAACAGTCATATTATTCTCTAAGTTCACAACACCAATAGATTTAATAATTGCATGACCCCCATCCGGTAATTGAACAGTTTTGTACTTTGCATGGATTTATTCTCAACGATCCCATCTTTCGTCACATGGTTAGTGGCTCCGCTATCAATAATCCATGAATTACTCAAAGAGGTAGTAGAGGAATTGATACCTGATGTATTAATATGAGACTTATCATTACCCGTCTTGCCTTTTAGAAATGTCATGATCTGCTCGTATTCTTTGGTTGTGAGGGTTTTTCCTTCCTTTAGGTCAGGTGTAGAAGCGGCGGCAGTGTTTGTGAAGCGTTTGTTTTGTGGCTTCACGTCCTTCCCATGAAACCTGTGCCCTGGAGGAAAGCCATGGATAAAATAGCAGGTATCAACAATATGGTCAGTCATCCCAGAGTGGGCGCACTTTTTCTGTCCAGTTTCCGTCGAAACGGTCGACCGGTAGGATGAACCGGTCGACCGGTTGGGCCGATTGTCACTTTTTCGGTTTGATTTCTCCCAATTGATTGAATGTTGCCCTTCAAGATCTGTTGCAACTTCAACTTGTCTTTCATGTTGCATTAAAATAGCGTGTACCTTTCTGATATCTGGAAAGGGGCTCATCATAAGTATGTTTCTACGAAATGTGGAATAAAAATCATTCAACCCCATCAGGAATTGCATGGCCTTCTCCTTCTCATCCCTTGCAGCTAGTGCTTTAAGATTCCCACAAGTGCATCCAATTGGGTTGTGATAAGAACCCAATTCATCCCATAGTCCTTTTAATTTGGTATAATAAGCTGACACCGATTGATTTTCTTGTCGATGCTCAGCAATTTCTTGACGAATCTGATATATCCGCGTGTCGTTACCTAGAGAAAATCGATCTCGTAGGTCGTTCCATACTTCTATGGAAGATTCGAAGTATATGATACTTTCAGCAATATCTGGATGTACTGAGTTAAGTATCCATGATAGTACCATGTAATTACTCCGTTCCCAAACAGAATACTTCTCATCTTCTACTTCTGGCACTTTGGTCTTTCCATCAATGAAGCCAATTTTATTCTTGGCGATGAAGGCAATTCTCATAACCCTACTCAATTGTCCATAATTGTTTCCATCAAGTGGTTTAGAAACAAGGATTAAGCCGAGATGATCGAATTGCTGTAGAGCCATGGGATCCGATTGGACAATCGTCGCTTCTATGATTTTTGTATCAGACATCGTCGCTCAGAATGGTCGCTCTAATACCATGAAGAAATATAAAAGAGATGAAGAAATATAAAAGAGAATATGTGTGGAGAAATAATTCTTTGTATTGATTCAATTGAATGAATGATTGAATAATGAATATTACAAGAGTACAATGTATATCTACTAGTAGGAAAAGAAATCTGCCTAAATATATAAATATTACATATATGATATCTTTCTATAAATACAATTATACCAATAAGGTGAATATAAAATATGGTAAGTAAATATATGTTAATATGCACTAAAATACTAATGCCATGCTAATTTAATTATTATTAATTTTGATATATTTCATGGGATGAAAATAAATATTACTTATGAATAAATTAATAAAAGTTAGTCAAATAAATATGTAGAAAAACTTTTACTATTTAGAGCACTTTTCGGATTGACAACAAAAAACTCAATAATTTTTTACTAAAATTTCTTCTTGAAAAAACTCTACTAACAAAAGTTTTATTCATAATAGCTGTGTCAATCAGACCCTTATAAGCCTAGGATCGATGAGAAGTTGGGCAATATCAATGTCTCCACTATTTAATTTTAATTACATTTACAAATTAAACATGCTCACATTAATTCAAATTCCAGTTATACAATTTACACAAATTAATACACAACACCTGAACCTATACTTACACTAATTACTATTAACACATCAAATTAAAATATAAACATAAACATAAACAGTGATACGCTATTACACTAAAAAATTACCATAAAATTAACATTAACACGAAGCAGTTTATGAAATAAATAAAGAAAAAAAAAACATCATAACAAAATAAAAAAGCCATATTTGAGTGGGGGCAAGGACCCCCCCCCCCCCCCCCCAACCAAAACCTTCCTCGTCCACTGCTCTCAGCTTGTTTAGAAACTTTGCGCCTGTATCATTTTGCTAAAAATCAGTTTTTTAGCAAATTTTAATAAGATTTTGACTTCAACTTTTTACGCTAAACCAAACAAAGACTGTAAAACTATCCTTTGCTAATGTCTTACTGAAGATACCAACTGGTTGTGATAATGATGAAACATGTGTGGTAACAGGCTTCCATAGCAACCTTTTTCCCAAACAAAATGGTAATCAATCTAAATATGTTTAGAACGGGCATGGAACATGGGCTAACATACACGTGTAACGTGCCGAAATTATTACGTAATAGTTGAAGAGGCTGCTTAAGAGGCTCGCCAATATCTTGAATAAGAAAAGTTAACCATGTTAGTTCAAATGTGGTTTGATCCATGGATCGATTAGCGATTCTCCGCTTCTGTATTGGACCACCAAATTGTCTGTTGATTTTTGGAGCACCCAGAAAATCAGTTGACACCGAGATAGAAACAAAAACTGGAAGTGCTTCGTCAAGTTGTAGGACAACCAGCCCACTTTGCGTCAGAAAATGCATAAAGATTGCTAGAGCTTTTGGAAAGAAAGCGAAGGCCAAAGTGTTGTGTTCCCTTGAGATAGCATAAAATACGCTTAACCACTCCACTTTTAAGTGAATTTGCTTCGGATAATGGAAGTATTGACATACTCAGTTCACAACGTAGCTGATGTCAGGATGTGTGTAGGTAAGGTATTGCAATGCTCCCAGTGGTGGAACCAGAGAATTTGAGTTGGGGGGCCCAAATTAACGTGCAAAAAATTTGAAGCAACATAATAGTGATGGAATTTTTTTTACAAATGTTCCTTACGAGTTTTCATACTTTATTTTATTTATACACTATACTATACACAAACAGATAAACAAACTCACTCGCACCATTGTTTGACCTGATTTCATATTGATATATGTTTGTTTTTCTTTTAAACATATAACTTAGATTACTAATTCGCAATGTCTAAAATAAGACCCCAAAAGAAACATATATCAAACTCTTCTTTACGTTGGATGAAATTTACCAATGGAGTGACATGCATGAAATTTGTCCCATCTTGTACATTAGCAATTGAAGATTTTATGGTAAAATTTAGGTATTGGATTAAAAAAATTTGGGGAAAATTAAAAAATTTCTTTTGGATCTTTGATAACCCTAACGAGCACCAGACCAAACATAAAGAAGGCAGTAACAAAGAACACAAGAATTGTTTCGCCACAATAGCCCAGATGTTCAATCAAAAAGACCTAGCTACATCAACCGTTGAGCATCCCAAATGAGATAACACTCCAATCACTAGGCAAAAGCATCAAATACAGCAAAGTATGTATTACAAACCAGCCCTCTCACCCACTCAAGAAACCCTAACAATATACAAGAATACTCTCAGACGGAACCACCAAGGTTACTGTTCCACACTGAACCGAGTTAAATCTTCCTTACTCAAATCTATAGACTCAGTATGTATGAAAACCAAAGATTTTCATCAAAGATCAAAAGAGAAAAATGGAAGAGATGAAGTTTTTCAGAAAAGGAGAGTAAAACGTATATCATACACTAACTAAAACAATGCCCTGCACTTCAGTTTTCAAGCATTCAGAATCGAAAGGCCTAGAAGAGTGAAGATCAGCCATCCATTTAAACCATGTGTCATCATCTGAGGGAGGTCTGAAGTTGAATCATCATTTCACTCTCGTATATAACAACCGCTTTGGGCTTTGGATCTTTATCTTCAGATTTGGGCCTTTGTCTGAACCAATAAACAAAAGGCTTTTAGGGATTTGGGCTAAATGGGCAGCATTATCCAATAGGGTGATTGTTGAGTGATTTGGGAGAAATTTGTAGATATTGGAATGTCGTAATCTAACTTTGCTTTACTAAATGTAGAAAACGGGGATGATAAATGTGATTTTCAGATTTTCAGATTGGTGAACGTTCATTGAAATTGAGAAATGGGCCAATCATTTGTAATTTTCTATTATTAATTTTATTAAGCCAATGAGTCCAATTGCTTAACATTAAATTGATATTTGGTCAATGGGTTCATTTTCCATCCATTAAATTGATATTAGATCAAAGTTAAATTGCATATTAAAAAATTTAAAACTTTAAAATAAAAAAATAAAAAAATAATATTTAAGAAAATTGATGGGTCCAGGTTGCTCCTACAAGACTTTGAAACGATGTGACATCCACTGGTGTATTGTCTGAGTTGATAGGTTGATCTTTGAGAATAAGTGGTGTTGCTACGGGTGATATTTCCATCATAAGAGCTCACTGAAGAAGATACCAATGTACTTGGATTGAGATAGGAATAAGCCACCAGGATTGGTTTAATTTCAATGCCGAAGAAATAGCATACGTACCCAAGTCTTTAGTAGCATACTCTTGTCCAAGTTTCCCAATTAGAGAGTTGACAATGGCACCATTGTTTCTAGCAAGCAAAATGTCCTAGACATCTACTAAAATCACCACTATAATATTTTTCTCGCGATAAACAAAAAGAGATGAATTAGCATTGCTACAAAAAAAGCCAAGTTGAAGAAGAAATTTGGAGAGTCGGTCAACCAAGCTCCAGATGAGGCCATATATAAAACTTCTTTAGTAGACAAATGATAAGTGTAATTTATACACTTATCTCGACTCCTTAATGAAGATTTTTGTCCCAAGTGTTTTAGAGTCAATAACTACTAAATTTTAGTCATTTCAACTCTCAACGTTGCTACGAACTTCCTAGTAGGATTTAAAATATTATAGCCCCGTTAAATATAGCACGTGTTCGCCTTGTATTTTATTTGACGAATATGAAATTTTATTCATCACTGAGACTAATTTAATTTTCTTAGACCGAACAATTTTTCTCGAGTTAATTTTGGGTTCATTTTAGATCAATCGTTTAAATTAAAAACAAACATGATTTAAACATCTTTTCGTCTATTATTTATCAATTTATTCATCTTAGTTTCGACCCATATTTCAGCCCCCTTTTCACTTAAAATCACCTCATTATCATGCCACTCTTTTGCAAGAAAGACTTCCCCAAAAAAGCCCCTTTTTCCCTGCCAGATGAACACCCAAACAGTCCCTTATTCCCTACCAGACAAACACCCCAAGCAGCCCCTTAGATCAGTCCCCATTTTTCCAGCCCACTTCCCTCCCATTTTCAACACCATTTACCCACATTCCAACCCACTTAAATCCAGCCGAACTGCCTTTAATTTCTAGTTTTCTACGGAAAACCGTCCCCCAATCTGTCCCCTAAACCCAGGAGAAACTACATGTCCCCTTTTCTCCCCATTAATCAGCCCACTTCCCCCCATTTTCAGCACCAATTATCCACATCCCCTTGAAGCTAAAGACCATCCCATCAGTCCATGTTTTTCGCTCACTCTTCCACCACTTAAGCAACTGATATTTTCGCCCCATTTTCCAGTAAAAATTGGACAGCAGTCCCCTCCCCTTCATTCCTGTTTTCGGCCCCCAGATCCCTCCTTAACTTCATTGAATTCAAATCCCAATTTCCATTTCCAGCAAGACATTTTCCAGCAGAAAATCTCCTTCTTATTTCCCCTTTCTCTCTCCACATTTCAGCCCCTGAAGTCCCATATTTCCCCTCAAGTTTTCCATGCAAAAAATCACAACAGTCCCTCCGGTTTCGGCCAGTTAGGACCTACAGCAGTCCATTGTTTTGCTCCATCTTTCCCCCCTTCTTCCTTCAACATTTTCGGCCTCAACAGTATATCATCAACATCCTTTTTGCTTCAGCTTTACTCTCTTAGTTTAAATCATAGCTATTGTGTAAAAATTTCATAATCCCTTGATCCAAATATTGATTGTGTGTATTCAGGTTAAGCTCGATTCTCGAATTGATTGATTTAAGTTAAAGTCTAAATCCTCGTGGAAACGATACTCTACTACTCACTTTTATTATTACTTGTTAATGATCCATACGCTTTCAGGATTTTACCGAACAACAAACATGGTTGGGCAATGAAGTATTGGTAAAGCCGGGAGGTTGTTCCATATAAATGGTCTATTTAAGATTTATGTACAAGAATACATTCTTGACATCTAGTTGTCGCATGTTCCAATTTAATGAGATGAAAGAGAGATGACAAGTCGAATTATTGATGTTTTTATGACAGGATTAAAAGTTTCATCATATATAGTCGAGTCCGGAAACTTGTGCGAAGCCCTTAGCAACAAGTTGTGCCTTAAATCTATCAATGGAGCCATCTTCCTTTTGTTTAATGCACCCATTTTGAGCCTAAAACGTTTGCATCAGAGGGTCATGGAACCATATCCCACATGTTATGCAGTGCATTGAGCTCTCCGTTCATTGCTTGAGTCCGGCAAGAATCCTTGAGTGCTGTACGTAAGGTTTTGGGCACAACTGGTTGCTGAACTTCAATGGCAACGAAGGAAGCAGGATACAAATTTGGTCGTTTTACCTCTTTGTGTTACCATAGTGTGCACATTAATGTCCTTTGGAGAAGAAACAATTTGGGAAGAGGAAGAAACAATTTGGGAAGAGGACGTGAGTGCATATTAGTCCCTATTGGAGAAGGCACGGTGAAGGGATTCTCAGTCTCGGACTTTATATGATCAGGCCCAAGAAGCAGTTGCCCCATGCTCAAAATATTTGATGGACCATAAGTCTTAAAAAATGTGTTATGTTTTTTTTTTTTTTTAAATTATTTGAACGTATTTAATTATAAACCCAACCACCCCCAAAAGTCCAAAACCCATCTTCTTGAACCAATGCCAATCTCATACCAAAGAATATATTTTCATGTACTATAGTTGGTGCAACCCATTTTGGTTCATTAACGCTATATTTTCACGTACTATAGCTGGAGCAACGCCAATCTCATAGACTCGTACATGTATTTGAATCAAACACTTCTTCTAATAATCCTATAAAAAAAATTAAATTCCCTATCCCTTTATTTTCCTATTTTTGCCGATTTTTAATTTTCCCATCGACGAGAAAGGAATTACTTATTTTTGAATTTTTGTATCAAAATTCTAAAATTTCTAGTTCTGAATTTTTGTTGGATTTTTTGAAAATATTATTTTGATGCAATGTTAAAACTAGGTTGAAAATATTAACATATTTATCTGCATAATTTTGTTATAATAGTATTATTTAAAAAGAAAGATTATTGTTGACTTGGCTATTATAGTTGATGTTAATTGTTGAATTATACTTGGATAATTGTTGATTTGAGTTGAATTGTTGGCGTTCGATAAAGAAATATGTTGTTGAATTGTTGTTCGATTGTTGGTGACTTGGATTGAAAACTTGAATTTTTAGATCAATGACTTTTTTTTGTGTTTGTGCTTTTTATATAAATCATATACCAAGCCTCCTAAACATATGTTTGGAGCTCAAAACAGGGGGAAAAAAGAAAACAGAGAGAAGAATCATTAATTCAAAATCGAGCGGGAAATTTTGATACTTGAATAGAAACAAAAGAATACATAGGGAAGAAATAATTGAAAGTTTGGTGAATGAGGAACAAGAGAACCAAAATGACAATAATAATGAACAATATGATCAATCTATTAATAAGCGTGATACTTAAGAAGTGATTCAACTTGGCAATGTGAATGTAATAAGAATGAGGAAGATGATAATATTATTGAAAATGTTCAACGCGGAAATTTAAATCAAGAGAGATGCTTTCCTTTGAACGTCGATAATCTTGGGAATTCAGATAAATTTTATCTAAATTTTAGGGATTTCTTAGTTGAAAGTGGTCCAAAAAGAGATGATAGACTCTTGTTCCCTAAAGATATTACTCGTAGACATTTTGATTAATCACAATATAAGCAATTGTTGCCAAATGAGGAGAAAAATGATAGAAGATGGCTAGTATATTCAGTTTCTTTGGACAAGATTTTTTACTTTTGTTGCAAGTTGTTCAAGAAGCAAAGAACCATAACTAAAATTGGTCAATTATGAAGGATACAAAGATTGGCATAGTTTGTGTCGGAGTCTTGTAAATCATGAATCGAGTAAGGAGCATATTAATTGCATGACTAGTTGAGTTGAAATGTGTTGGGATTTTTGTGATCCCAATTAAACAATCGGAGCCCTTTTACTCTTCATAAGCATTGAGTCCAGTATTGAAAATAATTATATAGTTCACTCTACAATATGTCAATCCAAAATTGTATTGAAGGTCCAAAGGACTTAATGGGCCACTTGGAGGTTTTAATGCACCTTTGGGTCGTTGCTCTATGGCCCAATGTGTTTGACCCACTTTTAGGCTTGGCCGTTAGGTTTAGGGTTATAATATATTAACCTATTACATTACACACACACACACACACACACACACGCACGCACGCACGCACGCACCATAACGCATTGTGAACAATTATCAGCAAAAAGCAGAAGTAGAACATTTCCATTCCTTTTGGTGCCCAAGTTTTCTTGGTGAAATAACATCCGCCCCTAGCTCTTTTCTTAGTGAATTTTTTTTCCTTCTCCTTCCAAATATGGTTTTGCTTTGTGGAGTTTGGACTATTAATCTGAGCCAGGTTTATTTTGCAACTAAAATTAACGATCTGGTATTTATTTTCTCTACAAACTGAAAAGAAGCTTGCAAAAAAGTTAGACAATTGATGAAAGCGTCAAGTAGAAATCAACAAAGAAAGAAAATTGGAGACAAGTGCTAAAGTGGACAACAGTTGTTGTGTAATGACTGGCCAAAATAACTTGGCATTTTGAAGAGATTGTGAGAAGCTTTATGATGATTGAAATGATTGCTGAGCTTGATCCAGTAATGGAAGAGGGCATTTGGTCTATTCAAGCACACGAGATTTATTTTATATATCTCTGTCCTAAAATTCAAAATGAATTGATGTCGATGTTGGGAGGTGATGTGAGAAGTTCAATTGTTAAAAATTAAAAAATTAAAATATTTTTGTCATACTAGATTGTACTCCAGATATGAGTTACGAGGAGCAAATGTCTCTTGTAATATAATGTAAGGATGATTCAACAAACTCTACGATAGTAGAAGAATATTGGATAGAATATTTAAAGGTAGATGATACATTAGGAATTGGACTTTTCAATGAGCTTAAAAATGTGTTAAGAATTTGAGCTTGATATTGATGATATAAGAGGTCAGTGGTATGACAACGGATATACAAAGGTGTACAGAAAAGATTATTTGAAATAAATCCTAGGATTTTTACACTCCACGTGACTATCATAATCTTAACATGACATTATGTGATATGGTGAATTGTTGTTCTAAAGCTATGTCATTTTTATGAGGGATACAATGCATCAATACATTGTTCTTTTCTTGTTCCAAGTGATGAAACTTTTTCAAAGATCATGTAGAAGGTCTAACACTTAAGCCATTGTCAAAAACACGTTGGGAAAGTCATGTTGAAAATGTCAAACTTATAAAAGAGCAAATTTCACAAATAAGAGACGCTTCAGTTGGCTTGGCATACGCTTCTGAAAATCCGAAAACAAAGAGTGAAGCTGAATGATTAGCAACATATGAACTTGAAATTTTGAGTTCTTACTTAGCATGTTAATTGCATACAAGTTGTTGCATTCGATCAACACTGTAGCGATCGAAAATTTTTCAGCTTTTAATTTCAAGTAAATAAAATTTTCACTTTTGGCGTCGCTACGAACCTCCTAGTACATTTTAAATATTTTGTCACGTTAAATGTTGAGCACGTTTGCTTTAAATTTTAAGTTTGACGAATGTAGAATATTAATTTGAAAACGAATCTTATTCTATTTTTTTTATTTTTGTTAAGTTTTAAATTTCAAGTGGTATGAAAATAAATTTCGGCTAGCATGGTTTATTATTTTGGTTAGCCTTGTTTAATTAAAAATATCGGCCCTTTATTCTCGATTTTAATTAGCCCAAAACCTGATTCATTTTGACTCCAAAATTTAGTCAAAGACCCTACCCCAAATGGCCAAAAAACCAACCCAATCCAAACCATAAAACTACCAAAAAATTAAGCCAAACAACCCTTTAATTCCTGCATTTTTCTTACTCCAAACAACCAATATTGCCTAAGGAAATAACTGCCCATTTCCACCCCTTTGCAGCCATGAAGAAAAAAAACCGCCCCGTTCATCCTCCACAACTTCCATTTTCTTCTCCACTTTTCCTCACTTTTCATCCCTCAATCCAACTAGTTTCTCCCTTCAAATTTACCCCAGATTCGGCCCCTACAGCATAAGGTTTCAACCCAAAAATCAGCCATTAACTTAAGAAAAAATCCTCATAAAAAATCGGCCCTCAAGTCCCAGAAATTTTACTCCCCTTCCTCCTTATTTTTTCTAGCAACATCCTCCCATGTTATTTCCCAAATTCAAAACTAAAGTTTCAGCAGAAAAACTTTCTTTTTCTTATCTATGAATTCAGCCAGATAGCTCCATTTTACTTCTACAATTTCAGTCAAATTCTAGCAATTTTCCTCACCTACCTCTCCAGATTTTTGACCACCAGAAGTCAGCAGGAAGTTCCATTTTTCTTTCCCTTTTCCCGTAAGCATACTCTCTCCATTTCTTGCAATTTGAGTCTCAAAGTTCCATCACTTTCTATTTCGACCAGCAAACTTTCTCCATTTTTCTGCAATTTCAATCATGAACTTTCAACATTTATGTTCGGATTTTCATCCATCAATAGAAGGCTTTAACCTTGCTTCAAACTTCACAAAAAAATTCCTTATATATATATATATATAAGGAAGCTGCAGAAACGATTTTTCTCCATCACAACTTCAACCGAAAACTATTTTTAGAGGTAGTTTTACTTACTACTTTTGCAATAATTTTTAAATGATGCTCCAAAAATTATTATGTTATATAAATGCCATGAAAATGATTTATGAAAGAACGTTATAATTGTGATTGAAGGTAATCACATATGCATGACGGTGATTGAAGGAAATCACATTTAAGTTAATGGTGCTACCAATTTATGTTACTCCTATGTATGTTTAAAATGATGGCATGAGCATTTATGTTTCCTTGTAATTTTTTCCACATGTTTGTAAGTATTGCTATTAAGTGTTCCTTATGATATACTCACCCCAAATGAACAAATTTTCAGATTGAATTGATCGTCGTTGATGCGATGGCGTAGGCTAGAGAGCATGGCGTCGAATTTTTCTTATTTAATTTAAGTTTTGACGTCGAGATGATCGAATCAATCATGATGTAAATACGATGTTTTAGGTATTTTATTTTCATTATTTAATTATGTAATATTTATGGAAAATTGGATGTTGGTTTCATTGCCCTTAAAAATTTCAAGTTAGAAATTGCATAGTTCCATTTTTTAGAAATTTCAACTTACTACCCCTACTTTGAAAAATCATAACTCTATGTACGTTTGGGATTTTTGAGTAAAATTAGTGGCTATAGAAATCCCTATATTTTTTCTAATAACATCAATTGGAATCTCTCAAAAATTCTATCGTATGAATTTATTATGAACATTTTAGCGGGCTACCATAAGGCACCCTGGACAGTTTTTCAAGCAAAGTTAGCTAACATTTTCACCTACCAAACGACGTATCTATGGTTTGAAATTTTAACATTTTATAGTCTGTCAGTTCAATTTTTGTAATTTTTGGAGTTGGTTTGAATGGTCAAATAAATTATGGCGACACCTATCACGGTATAAGCAAAAACCATGAAATTTTGAAGTATAATCATTTTTCCCTTGCGCGCTTGTTATTTTTCCACAAAAGTTATATTTTTAAAACCCTTCAAGGGCACAGGAAATATTATTTGGATTCGTAAAATATATTTAAACTTTATTTATGACCCTCTGGGTTGAAAAAATTCAGGGCATTTTCAGAGCGTTACAACTTGGTATCAAACAGCGGTTTTACTTTTCTGTAGACTCACGAAAATTATTAATTTTTTATTTTATTTTATTTTTTTATCGGTCTTTGTTTTATTATGTCAAGTTGAAATTATAAAAGTTAAGAATTTTAGAATTTGAGTGTCGTTACTCATCATCGCCGCACTATGCCAATTCTGAGGTTAATTAAAATTTTATTTGTATTTTATGAGTTAAGTGTCATGAATAAAACTTAAATTTTATGGAAAATTCTAATTGTTTCATTTATGATAAAATGTTAAGTTGAGATGAAAAAGTATGTTAGTCCTCACAATTCAATTTAAAAGATGATAGAAATCCACCTAATCGTACTCCTCATAATTTGTATCTCAAACATGCTTCCATCGAGTGAGAATTTCCTAGAACGTGCCAAGGGGGTAAGGAACAATTATATATATTTTGCTTCAGATCTCGATCTCGAGTGGTCAATTGACCATCGTATCGGTAACCATAAGATAGCTCATATCAGGGCGATGAACTATGATTTAGTTACAACCAATGCAGAGTCTATTGCTCATGTGATTTACTTACTGATTGGCCCAGGACAGCCGGTTGTCGAGGAGGTTGTAAGGGATATGGAGGTGATCT
The DNA here is from genome assembly GCA_030279155.1 of Forsythia viridissima. Lineage (NCBI taxonomy): Eukaryota > Viridiplantae > Streptophyta > Magnoliopsida > Lamiales > Oleaceae > Forsythia > Forsythia viridissima. The sequence goes on from CM059041.1 coordinate 9,683,964, forward strand.
ACCACCCAGAGGTAGAATACGATGTGTATTGTGAAGCGCTCATTATACACTAGGAAGAGTACAGTTTATATGGTGCAGGTCCTCATCCCATCTGTAACGCCCCGGATTTTCTCAACCCGTAGGGTCACTAAAATAATTTTTAAAATATATTGATGACTCCAAATAATATTTCCCGTTCTCTTAAAGGGTTTTAAAAATATAACTTTTGTGGAAAATAACAAGCGCACAAGGGAAAAAGGATTATACTTCAAATTTTCATGGTTTTGCCTATACCGTGATAGGTGTTGCCACAATTTATTTGACCATACAAATAAACTCCAAAAATTCCAAAATTTATACTATAGATACTTGGGACTATAGACTACAACAGGTTAAAATTTCAAACCTTAGCTACGTCGTTTGGTAGGTGAAAATGTTAGGCGACATTTTTTGAAAAACTATCCCATGTGTCTTAAGGCAGCCCGCTAAAACATTCATAATAAATTCATAAGATAAAATTTTTGAGTGATTCCAAGTGCTGTTATTATACGATATATAGAGATTTTCATAGCCACTAATTTCACTCAAAATCTCCAAACGTACAAATAATTATGATTTTTCAAAATAGGGACAATAAGCTAAAAAATTCTGAAAAATGGAACTAGGCAATTTCTAACTTGAAACTTTTAACGGCAAAGGAACCAACATCTTGTTTTCCATAAATATTACATAATTAAATAATAAAATCAAATAATTAAAAATATCATATTTACATCATAATTGACTCGATCATCTTGACGTCAAAACTTAAATTAAATAAAGAAATTACACGTCATACTCGCTAGCCTATGCCATTGCATCAACACCAACCAATTCAATCTGAAAATTTGTTCGTTTTTGGGTGAGTACTTCATTAGAAACACTCAGTAGCAATACATACTAACATGTGGGAAAATTATAAGGAAACATAAATGCTCATACCAACATTTTAAACGTACATAGAAACAATATAAATGGGTAACTGGCACCATTAACTTAAATGTGATTTCCTTCAATCACCGTCATACATATGTGATTACCTTCAATCACAATCATAAGAAATAAACTAAACAAAACAAAAAAATCATGCATAAATCTAGGCGATCTTTTCGTAGGCGTTTGCCCCCAATTCAATCGGGAGATCGAATTGATTATAGAAACATGAGTTTAATTAGTTGATTTATTAGTGAACAAGGAAAAATAATATCTAGCAGAGTGAATAGATTGACCTTGAAACAACAAAGATTAATTATTATTGCTATAAAACAAGCTCGTATTTTATCTTTATTATCTTTTCTCAATAATGAGAACAATTTGAAAGAACCGAGTCGACGTCAATGTTCCTTCATAAATCATTTACATGGTATTTACATAACATTATAATTTCCTGAACATCAATTAAAAATCATTGCAAAAGTAGTAAGAAAACTACCTCTTAAAATAGTTACGGTTGAAGTTGTGGAGTAGAATAAATCGTTTCTGCAGCTTCCAAAAATCAAAACCCGCACACTATATATAGATGTGTATATATAAGGAACTTTTTTGAAAGTTGAAACAAGGTTAAGGCCCTTTTACTGCTGGCCGAAATCTGGACAGAAAGTGAGGGAAAGTACTGGAAATTGGTGACTAAAATTGCAAAAAATGGAGAGAGTAGGTTGGGCGAAAATCTAGACAGAAGTGTGGGAACATTTTGTGACTAAAATTGCAAGAAATGGAGAGAGTATGCTAGAGTATTTTTGGTGATTGAGACTAAGGTTTCACGACTTCTTGCTGCACGAAATTGAAGGAAAAAAGAAAGGATTTTGGCTGGAATTTTACAGCTGAGATTTGGAGAATTAAGATGTTGAAAGCTACGGGAAATGGAGATATGAAAAGGCAAAGTGGCTGGGAGATTAGGCCGAGTTCTGCAGTTGAAAGTGGGAGAGAAAAGTGACGTGAAATGGTTAAAACTAAGAAGAAGAAGACAAGGTTGCTGTCCCTGTTTACTGCTGACCAAAAATTGGACAATTGAGGGGAGAATTATGTTGTGGTTTGGCTGAGAAACAGAACTAAAACTCTACAACTGCAGGGCTGGATTTGGGGGAAATTAGAGGGGGAAATGAGCACTAGATTGGGGTTGAAAAGAGAGGCATAACTAGGGAGTTAATGAGAGGTAGTTATAGGGTCGTGGGCAGTTTTCTTAGTTGATCATGGGGATGTTTATTTTGGCTGAAATCTGGGATGCTGGGAGACGGTTTTTCATACCATGGGGAGGCAGTTTTGGTGGGAAAAACAAGTTGCATAGAGGGCTGAAAATTGAGGAAAACTGGTGGAGAAAATGTAAGTTGAAGAGGATCATGGGGGCAGTTTTTTCTTCATGGCTGCAAAAGGGGTGGAAATGGGTGGTTATTTCCTAAGGCAATAGGGGCTGTTTGGAGTGAGAAAAATCCAGAAATTTAAGGGTTGTTTGGCTAAATTTTTAGGTGGATTTAATGTGTTAATTGGGTCGGTTTTTGGGCAACTTGGGGTCGGCTTTTTGGTTTAATTTTAAAGTCGAAATGAACCAGGTTTTGGGCTAATAAAAATCGAGAATAAAGAGCCGAGATTTTTAATTAAACAAGGCAAACCAAAATAATAAACCATGCTAGCCGAAATTTATTTTTATACCACTTAAAATTTAAAACTTACCAAAACTCAAAAATTGAACAAGGTTCGTTTTCAAATTAATATTCCACATTCGTCGAACTTAAAATTTAAGGCAAACGTGCTCAACATTTAACGTGACAAAAATATTTAAAATGTACCAAGAGGTTCGTAGAGACGCCGAAAGTAAAAAATTTATTTTCTTGAAATTAAAGCTGAAAAAAATTTCAGTCGTTACGACCCTCTCCACTTAAAATAATTTTGTCCTCGAAATTTAACTTACTTGATTTACGAGGTATGGGTACTTAGCTAAAACATCTTTTTCTCTTTCCCAAGTAACCCGGTCTTCCTTGTGTTTTACCCCCACTGAACTTTAATTAAAGGGATCTTTCAGTTTCATAGAATATGGAGTTTTCTTTCTAGGATTACCGCAGGCTCTTCCTCGTAAGTCATATCATTCTTTAAATCCAACGGCTCATATTTTACCACATGCTTAGGATCATGCACGTACTTCCTTAACATCGAAACATGGAAAATGTCGTGCACTACCGAAAGCTCGGGTAACTATTCCAAACAATACGCCACATTTCCAATTTTTCAAGAATCTCAAATGGGCCAAAGTTGGTCTTAACTTTCATTTCTTTCCAAAACGTAAAATTCATTTCATCTAAAACACTTTAAAAAATACGTTCACGCTGACTTCAAACGCTAACTCGTTCCTCCTTTGGTCGGCATAATTTTTCTGACTATATTCCGCTATCTTAATTCTAGATCTGATCTTGTCTATAACTTCTACCATTTTCTCAAGTGATTCTGGATCCAAAATTCTTCTTTCGTAAACCTTATCCCAACAAATTGGCGAACTACATCAACGACCATAAAGTGCCTCATATGGTGCCATGTCAATATTAGCTTGGAAACTATTATTAAATGCAAACTCTACCAACGGTAAGTAACTTTCCCATTTACCACCTAGATCCAGAACACATGCCCTCAATATATCTTCCAAAATTTGAATGGTTTATTTTGATTGCCCATCGGTTTGAGGATGATACGCCGTACTAAAATCCAATTAAGTTCTCTAGCTCCCTAAACGCTTTTCCAGAAATATGGGGTAAACCTCAGGTCTCAGTCCGATACAATGAACACTGGCACTCTATGAAGTCGGACAACTTCTCTGACATACAACTGTGCTAGTTGTTCCAAACTAAAATTTATCCAAATTGGCAAAAAAATTAAGCCGATTTTGTCAAACAATATACGACAACCCTGATGGCATCATGACATCTTGCCGATCAAAAAAAACCCATAACGGAATTCCTTGCAATTTTCTTCCATTTCCATTGTGTTATATCCATCGGATTTAATGGCTCTGATGGCCTCTAATGTTCTACCTTTACTTGTTGACATACCAAACACGTAGACACAAATCGAGCGATAATCCTTTTTATGTTTCTCCACTAAAATGTGTTACGTAAATCCTTATACATTTTGGTTCCTTCTGGATATGCGACGTAAGAAGCAGAATGAGCTTCAAATAAAATCTCATTCCTCAACATCTCATCCTTGGACACGCACAACCAACATTTAAACACCAAAGTTTTGTCCTCGACTATTTCAAATCCTTTCCTCTTTTTAGTTCCCATGACAGCCTTTTTCCAAGGTTTAGCTATCACAACTCTATCTTTGAGTGTCAGTTTTAGTTTTAGACTTGTTATCATTATTGATGCCTGTACTGGTGGATCCAACACTTTAATTCTTAAAATCTCAAAATCCTTGATCAATTTCTCTTGCTTCGTTTACAACGCTAACAATTGACCCATGTACTTCCTGCTTAGAGCACCTACGGCTACATTAGCCTTACCGAGATGGTATAGGAAAGTGTAGTCATAGTCCTTCTGTAATAGTTTAATCAAAATCAACTTTCTTGGTCAAATATCTCAAGCTAAGTCAAAAAAAAAAAAGAGGGGGGGGGGGGGGTAATGGAAGTCAGGCGGTGGCTTTTCAAAATAAAATCTAACATTTCATTTTCTTTTCACTTATAATCTTCAGCAAAAGAAACAGCAACCATCCTCTCTCTTTTTTTCTTCCTTATAAAAAATTTGAAATAGGAGAGAAAAACTGGAAAGTGGAAAACACGATAAGAAACTTTAAGCTTGGAGGAATGAATTTCCTGCTTTGGATACAATACGAGGTAAGAAGAGAAAACTTTGATTTTAAAAATTGTTTTAATTGTGTGCTTATAGCGGGTTAAGAATAAGATATTCAATTCCTAGCTTTAATTATTAGATTTTACAAGAAAGAGAATTATAAGTGAGTTTTGATTTGGATAATTCCATTGTTATCTCGGAAAGCAATTCAAATATTGGGACAGTCTATCAACCGATTTAGTCTTCAATAGATAACTTTGTGAGTAGAAAAAATAAATATTTCTAGAGAATGACAATTAATTATACTATTATGTTATGTGTGATTTTAAGGACTTATTTGTCATTTTATGTGATTATAATTAAATGTTTATTTCGTATAGTATTTCTGAAATTATAAAGATTGAAAATTGATTACTTGTGAAATGGAATGAGAGAAATATGTGATATTGAAATCTACCAGAAAAGTGCCCTTGATTTTATCTATTCTAGTGCACTGGGGAGTCTTGGTCGTGTTCTATATTACACTGAGAGGTCTAATTGGCCGTGTAAATATAGTACAGTGTGGAGTCTTGACCATGTACTATGGCGTATTATTAGAGGATTTCGGGTCCCAATTCCGTACACTGAGGGGGCCTTAAGCCCGTATATGGTGGTGCCTAGATTTGAGGGCAGTTTACACATGCATGAATATATTACAGATTTTAATTATTTGATCTGGAGATCCCAGCAAGGCTGTCAGAGACATCACTAAACCTTGGGGTATCTCTTGCAAAGAAGAATTCATAGTTAGAAGGTACATTTTGGTGAGATTTTCCATTATACTGTGATATGATGAAGTGATGGTATATATTTTAGCTTATGAATATTCTACCAATATGAGCTGATATTACTTGTTTAAAATTAATGTGATGTAAATGTTGGTTTATATTTTGGGCTCATTTACGTTATTAGAATATCTCTCAATCTTTATTATTATTATTATTATGAGATGTTATAATGTGAATTGTTAAGTGACGTGGGCTCGTTTTTGATAATATCTATAAATGAAAAGAGTATAATTATTTTCTAAGTTCTCCACTCACTGAGTCTATCAACTCATGTATTTTCCAACAATGATTTTTCTTATCAGGCAGTGATTCAGTTTTTGGGCCACCTTTAGAAATAAAGCTTTTGAGTTCAAAGTTAGATCCACACGACTGAATTAGTTAGTATGACTCATTTCATCGAGCATGTAATCATTATTTTGGATATACATGTTCATTTTTGGATATCATTTTGTATCACTTGTAAATAGTTAGGTGGGCTCACTATGTATTTTGTATCCATATGTACAGTTTATGTTAATTAAATAGTAAATATTTTATGATTCGGCTAGTCTCTTTCGCGTTATTTTGTTGTGGGTATTGGATGGGAAAATGGTCATATTTATTTGTGAATAAGTTTGTTGAGATTTGTGGTATCTTATTTCAGGTTGGCTAGTCCAAATTACAGGAGAGATAATGCCGAAATTTTATTCAAAAATAAGTAATAATGAGTTGTAATTGTAGTAGCCTTGATGGTGGGTCCAACCTTTAGCTGGTATCCACTGTCAGCGCTCGTCACGTCTCGGGTATATATATTGCTTGGGACAAGTCGTGTCACCTTCACCAACTCTAATCACCATCGATGTCTTATTTTTAACTTCTTCTAAATGAAGAAATACTTGAAACTCAATTGTTGTTGAAAGGATTGCTGCTACAGTTGTTTTGGCTATGCACAGTACAGTTAGAGATTTTAGCATTGAGAGAGCAACAAAGTTAGGGGCTAAAATTTTTACAGGCACAGCTGATCCTACAGTTGTCGAGGCCTGGATTATTAAAATAGAGAGAGTTTTTTACATGATGTGTTGCCTAGATGATAGAAAATTACGTCTCGCCACTTTTTTGTTAGAAGATAGAGCATACGATTGGTGGCAGTCAGTGCAGAACAAATATCTAGACCCTTTTATTATAACTTGAGCAGATTTCAGACATAATTTTTATGATGCTTATTACCCTCGTTCTTATAAATATACTAAATAGGACAAGTTCTTGAAACTAGTACAAGGGTCTTCAACTGTTGCTAAATATCAGAAGAAATTTATTGATCTTTCAAAATACGTACAAGTCCTAGTTGGTAATGAAATTGACAAATGCAGATGCTTTGAAGATGGTTTAGGAAGAAATTATTAGATCATCAGTGACCGCAGCGGGTTGGAGTGAATTTGGCAAATTAGTTGAATCAGCTTTGAGAGTGAAAAAAAATATGTCAGATAGACAAACTGATAAAGAACAGACAAAATCTAGAGCTAGCAATAGTCAGACATGGACAATAATTTCTAACTACAGACTATCCCAGAGAGATAACAAAGGATTTTGACATGGTGTTTCCACTTCAGGCCAGTTCAAGCCCAGATCACGAAGAAGTCAGGGCTCTAGATTCAGCCAGAGTATAATACAGTAGCTAATGACTAACCATCCTCCTACTTCGAGTTCCTCCCAGAGACCATTTACTCCGAGATATGGAGAGAGTTCCAGTAGCACTAAATTTCCACATTGCAAGTTTTGTGGAAAATCTCATTTGGGCGAATGTTTGAAGTTCAGGGGGTTTGGTTTCTGTTATCATTGTAGCCAAGCAGGTCACATTTGAAGAATTGCCCAGTTCTAGTACAGGAGAGTGGCACATCACCAAGGATATGTCCCCAGCAGAGTGTGAGTAATACAAGAGAGAATCAGATCCAAGAAGATACTTTGACTAATAAAGCAGCACAAATAATGGAGTTTAGTCCAATGTAGAAGTAGTAGTGGGATAAAACTAAAAGGCCAGATAGGACGTCTAAAGAATCAGGCAAAAGTTTTTTCTATGACACAGTAGGCAGCAGAAGAGTCACCAGATATAATTATGGGTACGTTATCTATTTTTTATAGAGATGCTCGTATTTTAATTGATCGTGGATCTACACACTCTTTTATTTCAATTGCACATTCTATATATGCAAACCAAAAGTTAGAACCTTTAGATAGTTGTTTGGTAGTGGAAACTCCAGTAGGAGAATCTCTTTTAGCTAAGGATGTATATCAAGATTGTGAAATCAAGGTGAATGATCAAGAGCTCAAGGCAAATATAATACCTCTTGCTATCCATGATTTTGATTTTATCTTGGGCATGGACTTTTTAGCTGCAAATCGTGCTTCAATGGATTTTTTTTGTAAAGAGGTTGTGTTTAGACGATCAGGACAACCTGAAGTTATATTTAGTGGACAACGTAGAATCTTGTCATCTTGTGTGATATCTACTATTGATGCTAGAAGATTGCTCAAGAAGTGTTGTTATGTGTATTTAGCTCATGTAATTGATATAGATGTTAGTAAGATAAAACTCGAAGACATCTCAGTTGTCTGAGACTTTTCTAATGTATTTCCAGAAGAATTGCCCAATCTACCCCCAGATAAGAAAGTTTGGTTTACTATTGACCTGATTCTGAAACTGTACCTATTTCACAAGCACCATATAGAATGGCTCCATCAGAATTGAAAGAGTTAAACGTTCATTTACAGGAATTGGTAGATAAATGTTTTATCAAACCTAGTGTGTCTCCGTGCGGAGCACCAGTTTTGTTTGTGAATAAGAAAGAAGGCACCATGTGATTATGCATAGACTACAGACAATTTGTAATAAATATCCTTTGCCATGTATTGATATTCTATTTTATCAGCTCCAGGGTGCTACAGTATTTTCAAAGATCGATTTACGTTCAGGATATTATCAACTAAAAATCAGGGATGGGGATATACCAAAATCTGCTTTCAAAATGCGATATGGCCATTATGAGTTTCTTATGATGTCGTTTGGGCTTACCAATGCTCCAGCACCATTTATGGATCTAATGAACAGAGTGTTTCATCTGTATCTTGATAGATTTGTGATTGTATTTATTCATGATATTTTGGTATATTCTCGAAATCAGGATGAGCATACTTAGCATCTTATAATTTTACATGTCTTGCGGGATAGACAATTATATGCTAAATTCAGTAAATATGAATTTTGGCTCGACAAAGTGATATTTTTAGAGCATGTTATATCAACAGAGGGAATTTATGTAGACCCACATAAAACTGAAGCAGTGGTAAAATGGGAAAGACCCACTAATGTGATAGAAGTATATAGTTTTATTGGTTTAGCAGGGTACTACCGTCGTTTTGTTGAAGGCTTTTCCAAAATTGCTCTTTCTTTGACCAGTCTGATTAGAAAGAATGTTAAATTTGTGTGGACTGAAGAATGTGAAAAGAGTTTCCAAGAACTAAAACATCTATTAGTTACTGCCCAGTGCTTACTCTCATCTTCAAGTGAGGAATTTGTGATTTACAGTGATGCTTCACGTCAAGGTTTGGGTTGTGTTTTGATGCAAAATTGAAAGGTCATAGCCTATGCCTCTAGACAGTTAAAGAAACATGAGCTGAATTATCCTACACGTAATCTAGAGCTAGCCGCAGTTGTTTTAGCATTAAAAATTTAGAGACATTATCTGTATGGAGATAGACGTCAGATTTTTACAGAACATAAAAGCTTAAAGTATATCTTTGATTAGAAAGAATTGAATTTAAGGTAGAGGAGATGGTTATAGCTAATAAAAGATTATGATTGAAGAATCAATTATCATCCAAGGAAAGCCAATGTAGTTGCTGATGCTCTCAGTAGAAAGACATCTAGTTCTACGACTCAAACTAATGCAATTTGCTATTCCTTATTCGGTAAATTCAAAGTTTGGAATGATCAACTATCAGTGACCAGTTTGGGAGCATCATTTGCTAATTTTCAAGTGAGACCTATTTTGATTGACAGAGTTAGAGAAGCTCAAACCCAAGATCTAATATTGAGTAAATTGAAAGAAGAAGTTAGGAATGCTAAACACGCAGATTATACTATTCGAGATGACGGAGCCTTGGTCATAGGAAGTAGACTATGTGTCCCAAACGACTCAAAGTTAAAGAAAGAAATTCTAGAAGAGGCACATAGTTCAGCTTATGCAATACATCCGAGTAATACTAAAATGTATCGTATACTTAAGGAACATTATTGGTAGCATGGAATGAAAAGAAAAATAGCTGAATTTGTATCCAGATGTCTTCTTTTTCAACAAGTGAAACAAGATCGTCAGAGAACAGCTGGACTCTTACAAACATTGCCTATTCCAAAGTGGAAATGGGAGCACATCACTATGGATTTCTTATTTGGGCTTCCTCGTACTCATAGTGGTCATGATGGCATATGGATCGTGGTAGACAGGTTAAAAAATCTACTAGATTTTTGCTGATTAAAGTTACTTATTAACTAGATAAATTGGTGAAAATATATGTGGATGAGGTGATCAGTTTATATGGGGCACCAGTATCTATTGTTTTAGACAAAGATTCGCGTTTCACTTCTAAATTTTGGCCTAGTTTGCAGAAAGCCATGGGTACTAAACTATATTTTAGTACATCTTTTCACCCACAAACAGACGGCCAATCAAAAAGGATTATACAGACTTTAGAAGACATGTTACAGGCTTGTGTTCTTTAGTTTAAAGAGAATTGGAATACTCATCTATCATTAATGAAATTTGCATATAATAACAGTTATCATTATAGTACAGAAATGGCTCCTTTTGAAGCACTGTATGGTAGAAAGTGCACAACTCCAGTTTGTTGGGATGAGGTTGGTGAAAGAAAAAACAAGTTAAATTGGAGGCTGAAAAGTGAGGAAAAGTTGTGGGGAAAATGTAAGTTGAAGAGGATCGTGGGGGCGGTTTTTTCTTCATGGCTGCAAAAGGGGTGGAAATGGGTGGTTATTTTCTTAGGCAATAGGGGATGTTTGGAGTAAGAAAAATCCAGAAATTAAGGGGTTGTTTGGCTAAATATTTAGGTGGATTTAAAGTGTTGATTGGGTTAGTTTTTGGGCAACTTGGGATCGGGTTTTTGGTTAGATTTTAAAGCCGAAATGAACTGGGTTTTAGGCTAATAAAAATTGAGAATAAAGGGGCGAGATTTTTAATTAAACAAGGCAAAAAAAAATAATAAACCATGATAGCCAAAATTTATTTTTTTACCACTTAAAATTTAAAACTTACCAAAACTCAAAAATTGAAGAAGGTTCGTTTTAAATTAATATTCCACATTCGTCAAACTTAAAATTTAAGGCAAATGTGTGCAACATTTAATGTGACAAAAATATTTAAAATGTACCAAGAAGTTTGTAGCGACGCCGAAAGTAAATAATTTATTTACTTGAAATTAAAAGATAAAATAAATTTCAATCATTACAACTTTCCCCACTTAAAATAATTTCGTCCTCGAAATTTAACTTACTTGGTTTACGAGGTTTGGGTACTTAGCTAAAACATCTTCATCTTTTTCCCAGGTAACCCCATCTTCCTTGTGTTTACCCCACTGGTTCGTAGAGTTTTTCTTTGATTATCTCCATGGAAGAGTGTTCTCAAATTTGGTAGCAGATTGGTCCAGTTGCTTATCGTTTAGCCTTGCCAACTGAGTAATCTAGAATTCATGATGTGTTTCATGTTTCAATGCTCCGTAAATATATTCCAGATCTGTCTCATGTGTTGGAATCGCAACCAGTTGAGTTGAAAGAAAATCTTACATATGAAGAAAAACCAGTTGGAATATTAGATAGAAAAGAACAAGTTCTAAGAAGTAAAACAATAGCAATGTTAAAGTGTTATGGAGAAATCACGCAATAGAAGAGGCTACATGGAAAAATGAAGATCATATGCATTCTCAATATCCAAAGCTCTTCAACGCCTAATTGATTGAATTTTGAGGACGAAATTTTTTTAAGGGGGCGAGTTTGTAATAGTTTAATCAAAATCAACTTTCTTGGTCAAATATCTCAAGCCAAGTCAAAAATGAAAAGGGGCGGATAATGGAAGTCAGGCAGTGGCTTTTCAAAATAAAACATAACATTTCATTTTCTTTTCACTTAATTGTCCTCTCTCTTTTTTACTTCCTTACTCATAACTTAATTCATATTAAAAAAATTGAAATCGGAGAAAAAAAATGAAAAGTGGAAAACGTGATAAAAAAAACTTTAAGCTTGGAGGAATTAATTTCCTACTTTGGATACAGGACAAGGTAAGAAGAGAAAACTTTGATTTTAAGAATTGTTTTAATTGTGTGATTATAGTGGGTTTAGAATTAGCAATTCAATTCTTAGCTTTAATTATTAGATTTTACAAGAAGGAGAATTATAAGTGAGTTTTGATTTGGATAATTCTATTGTTATCTCAGGAAGCGATTCAAATATCGGGACAGTCTATCAGTCGACTTAGTCTTCAATAGATAACTTTGTGAGTGAAAAAATTAAATATTTCTAGAGAATGACAATTAATGATACTATTATGTTACGCGTGATTATAAGGACTTATTCGTCATTTTACGTGATTATAATTAAATGTTTATTTTGTATAGTATTTATGAAATTATAAAGATTGTAAATTGATTACTTGTGAAATGGAATATGAGAAATATCTGATATTGAAATCTACCAGAAAAGTGCCCATGATTTTATCTATTCTAGTACACTAAGGGGTCTTGGCCATGTTCTATATTACACTGAGGGGTGTAATTGGCAGTGTAAATATAGTTCAGTGAGGGGTATTGACTGTGTACTATAACGTATTATTAGAGGATTTTGGGATCCAGTTCCGTACACTGGGGGGCTTAAGCCCGTGTATGGTGGTGCCTAGCTTTGAGGTCAGTTTACACAAGCATGACTATATTACAGATTTTAATTAGAAAGTACACTTTGGTGAGATTTTCCATTACATACATTTTGGTTAGATTTTCCATTACACTGTGATATGATGAAGTGATTGTATATATTTTAGCTTATGAATATTCTACCAATATGAGCTGATATTACTTGTTTGAAATTATTGTTATGTAAATGTTGGTTTAGATTTTGGGCTCATTTACGTTATAAAAATGTCTCTCAATCTTTATTATTATTATTATTATTATTATTATTATTATTATTATTATGAGATGTTATAATGTAGATTGTTAAGTGAGGCGAGCTCGTTTTTGATAATATCTATAAATGAAAAGAGTATAATTATTTTCAAAGTTCTTCACTCACTGAACCTATCAACTCATATATTTTCCAACAATGATTTTTCTTATCAGGCAACAATTGAGTTTTTGGGCAGCCTTTGGAGATAAAGCTTTTGAGTTCGAAGTTAGAGCCACACGACTGAGTTAGTTAGTATGACTTATTTCATCGAGCATGTAATCATTATTTTGGGGATACATGTTCATTTTTAAATATCATTTTGTATCACTTGTAAATAGTTAGGTGGGCTCACTATGTATTTTGTATCCATATGTACAGTTTATGTTAATTAAATAGTAAATATTTTATGATTCGGCTAGTCTCTTTCGCGTTATTTTGTTGTGGGTATTGGATGGGCAAATGGTCCCATTTAGTTGTGAATAAGTTTGTTGAAATTTGTGGTGAGTTGTAATTGTAGTAGCCTTGACATTCAGCTGTATCCACCATCGTCACGTCTCGGGTATATAAATATTGCTTGGCACAGGTCGTGTCACCTTCACCAACTCTAATCACCATCGTTGTCTTATTTTGAACTCTTTTTGAATGAAGAAGTACTTGAGACTCTTGTGATCGGTGTAAATCTCACCCTTGCTTCTACTTGCACATTATCTAGTATCGTAGACTCTTCTGATGAGGTGCTAGTGAGACAGACCTAAACTCTTCACCTTCTGGTTTCCAAAACAAAACTTCTTTCTCCATTACACACAATTGTGACAGGTTATTTCTTAGCCAAACTATACCCAAAATTATATCAAAATATTTCATTTCTATCATAATCCAGTGTGTCTCTAAGATCAAACCATCAAATATATTTTCTTTTATATATTGCCTTTGATATCTTAACTATGTTCATAGGTCCTACTAATGACATACCAACCTCAAGTATATTAACATTGTGTAATATGTTAAAAACACAAAAATCGCACTTGGAAAAAAGAATGAATGAAAACTCACAACGAAGGAGAGAAAATGATACCCTTTACTACAGATAATAGAATAGCAACTGGCGCTTGCCACTAGAAAAGGAAATCCTACTTAACTACCATTAATACAACCGAAATGGAAATCGTACTACTTTACTCACTAACATCTTCACTGTTATTTTTATATACTACATTCTTCACTCGCTTCTCTCTCGAACTCTAGGTTTCTTGGAAGGCGTGGCCTCATCATCATCTGAGGTAGGAGATGGTACATCTTTGCGGATGTTCATCTTTGATGGCACACCCTCGACCTTTGGAAACTCAGTGCATCATCTTGTGCCTCTTCCTACAATGCAGTCAACTTTGCGTAGAAGGCTTCATAATCAATCTCTCATGGCAAGGTAGGTGCAGCCGACCCCCACAATAGATCATAAAGTATCTCACGTGTATCTTGCCACTCTTCTGGCAATGTGTCGATGAGATGGCTCATAGTCCATCGACCACTAACATCAAAACCATGTCGCCTTACTTCCATCCACATAACCAACATCTTCCAGATGTGCTGACCTATGCCATGTGTCTGGTTCTACCGATATTGCTCATATCGACTGAGAATTTCATCGCTTGGCCTAAACGTACACGTCTTTCTACAGGTTCTCTTAGTTTGTATCATGTCTGGAATACCAATTATGAAATGTCAGATTAGGTGGGTTTCTAACATCTTTTAATTAAATTTCGAGGACTAAAAAATATTTTTTTGTGAAACTTGGTCACGTTCTCAAAATACTTAGTGAGCAAGAATAAGTACCCACATCTCATTTTCAATTTCATTTTTTTCTAAACATAACACTTCATCATAATTGAAGCGGATATAAAATTCGTATATAAGAATTCTTCAAATTTTTCTTTAAGTCAGAGTTGGCGTAGCGCGGTGATGGCGAGTAGCGACGCTTAAATTCTAAAATCTTTACTTTTAAATGTTTAACTTGACATAATAAAACAAAGAAAAATAAAATAAAATATTTAAAATTTACGTGAGTCTACAGAAAAGTAAAATCGAGCTCTGATACCAAGTTGTAACGCCTCTGATTTTCTCAATCTGGAGGGTCACTAAAATAATTTCTAAAATATATATGACGACTCTAAATAATATTTCCCTTTCCCTTGAATGGTTTTAAAAATATAACATTTGCAAAAAATAGCAAGCGCGCAAGGAAAAAATGATTATACTTTGACCATTTATGGTTTAGCCTATACTGTGATAGGTGTCGCCACAATTTATTTGACCATTCAACAAAACTCCAAAAATTCCAAAATTTATATTGCAGATATTTGGGACTATAGACTACTACATGTTAAAATTTCAAACTTAGCTACGTTGTTTGGCAGGTGAACATGTTAGCCGATGTTGCTTGAAAAACTGTCCCAGTTGCCTTAAGGCAATACCCTAAAACATTTATAATAAATTCATATGATGAAATTTTTTAGTGATTCCAATTACTATTATTATACCACATATAGAGATTTCCATAGCCACTGAATTTACTCAAAAAAATCCAAACGTACATAGAGTTATGATTTTTCAAAATAGGGGCAATAAGCTTAAAAATTATGAAAAAATTGAACTAGGCAATTTCAATCTTGAAACTTTTCACAGGAACCAACATCTCATTTTCCATAAATATTACATAATTAAATACTGAAATCAAATACTTAAAAATATTGTACTTACATCATAATTGACTCGATCATCTCGACATCAAAATTTAAATTAAATAAAGAAATTCCACATCATGCTCGCTAGCCTACACCATCGCATCAACGCCAACCAATTCAATCTGAAAATTTGTTCGTTTTGGGATGAGTATTTCATAAGAAACACTCAATAGCAATACATACTAACATGTGGGAAAAATTTTAAGGAAACATAAATGCTCATGCCGTCATTTTAAACGTACATAGGAACAACATAAATTGGTAACCAGGCACCGTTAACTTAAATGTGAATTTCTTCGATCACCATCATACATATGTGATTAGTTTCAATCACAATCATAATGTTCCTTCATAAATAATTTACATGGCATTTACAAAACATTATAATTTCTCGAACATCATTTAAAAATCATTGCAAAAGTAGTAAGTAAACTACCTCTTAAAATAGTTTTCAGTTGAAGTTGTAGAGGAGAATAAATTGTTTCTGCAGCTTCCAAAAACTAAAACCCACACACTATATATAGATGTGTATACATAAGGAACTTTTGTGAAGATTGAAACAAGATTAAGGCCCTTTTACTACTGGCCAAAATCTGGACTGAAAGTGAGAGAAAGTGCTGGAAATTGGTGACTAAAATTGCAGAAAATGGAGAAAGTAGGTTGGCCAAAAATCTAGGTAGAAGTGCTGAAACTTTTTGTGACTAAAATTGCAAGAAATGGAGAGAGTATGTTGGAGTATTTTTTTTATTGAGACTAAGGTTTCAGGGCTTCTTGCTGCACGAAATTGAAGGAAAAAGAAATGATTTTTGCTGGAATTTCACTGGTGAGATTTGGAGAATTAAGATGGTTGAAAGCCACTCGAAATGGAGATATGAAAAGGCAAAGTGGCTGGGAGATTAGGGCTGAGTTCTGCAGTTGAAAGTGGGAGACAAAAGTGAGGTGAAATGGTTAAAAATAAGAAGAAGAACACAAGGTTGCTGTCTCTGTTTACTGCTGGCCAAAAATTGGACAATTGAGGAGAGAATTATGTTGTGGTTTGGCTGAGAAATAGAACCAAAACTCTACAGCTGGGGGGAGAGAATTTGGGGTGAATTAGAGGGAGAAATGAGCTATAGATTGTCTAAAAAGAGAGGGAAAGCTGGGGAGTTAATGAGAGCTAGTTATAGGGTCGTGGGCAGTTTTCTTAGTTGATCATGGGACTGTTTATTTTTGGCTGAAACCTGGGCTGCTGGGGGACGGTTTTTCATACCATGGGGAGGTAGTTTTTGTTGGAAAAACAAGTTGCATTGAGGGCTGAAAAGTGAGGGAAAGTGGGTGAGAAAAGTAAGTTGAAGAGGATCATGGGGGTGGTCTTCATGGTTGCCAAAGGGATGGAAATGGGTGGTCGTTTCCTTAGGCAATAGAGCTGATTGGAGTAAGAAAAATGCAGAAATTAAGGGGTTGTTTGGTTAAATTTTTCGGTGGTTTTAAAGTGTTGATTGGGTCATTTTTGGGCCATTTGGGATCAGGTTTTTTGTTGAATTTTGAAGTTGAAATGAGATTTTGGCCTAATAAAAATCGAGAATAAAGAGCCGAGATTTTTAATTAAACAAGGCAAACCAAAATAATAAACCATGCTAGCCGAAATTTATTTTTATACCCCTTAAAATTTAAAACTTACCAAAACTCAAAAATTGAACATTGTTCGTTTTCAAATTAATATTCCACATTCGTCGAACTTAATATTTTAGGCAAACGAGCGCAACATTTAACGTGACAAAAATATTTAAAATGTACCAAGAGGTTCATTGCGACGCCGAAAGTAAAAAAAAATTATTTACTTGAAATTAAAAGCTGAAAAAAAATTTGTTCATTACACCATTCCTGAGCCGGCTCCAGTAGTTGAGCCCATTCCTGAGCCTACTCCAATAGTTTATCTCATTCTTGAGCCTGCTCGAGTAGTCGAGCCAGAGTCATAGCCAGTGTTAGTGTTTGAGGCCAATCCAGCGATCGAGCTCGAGGAGGATCCAAGGAAGGATCTTGAGGTAGAGTCTGAGGCTGAGTCTTGTGTTACCTCGGATGAGGAGGCTCCAAAGTCGAAGCGGCCTAGAGTGCACAGAAGATGGATCAGTGATGACGATCCTTAGAGATATCATAGAGTGCATAGAAGATGGATCAGTGATGACGATGCTTAGAGATATCATAGTAGGCAGATGTTTTATTTTCAGTATTTCAGTTTTCCATGTACAATTATTTTACCGTTGTTCAGGGCTAGATGTTTTTACCGGTTGTTTTTACCGTTTGCGTGAACAGACATGTCCTTTTGAAGTGTTGCACGATTTGGTTCAATACTTTTTCGTCTCCAACTGATCTTCAACGTTAAAAAGGGATTCTGGACGTCCATTTTACAGAGAATTGATACAGAAAACGTTTGCATAACATCCTTCATACTTCCTTACTTCTTGAATCAAAAATTCTTGCATTTGTTGCTTGAATTTCTGGTTTTCATATTCATTTCATCTTTTGGAGTACAAAATCGATTTCCGGTTCGTTGTGCTTGTGGTTTGTAGTGCTTCAACCACAAGTAGGAAGCCGTTGTATCTTGGGAGTCATTTTCCATATACCGTAGGTACCTTTGCGGGGCAAAATAGACTTAAGGACAAAGAGTTCAACTCTTGCCTCGGTTTATTTTCATCTTTTCCAATTTTCGGTTTGATTGATTGCTTGAGAGTCACTTTTCACAGAAATCCGCCAACAGTTTCATAGTGTTAAACAATATAGAATAAACAAACAAAGAACAATAAAAATCAAAAGGAAAAGAGAAGGCTAGGGTTCCTTGCGCGTAATGAAAAGTAATACAAAGTCTTGATAAAACTTAATTACAAATAAACTACATATAGGCTAAGCTAGAAAGACTATTCCACCCTTGATAAGTAAATAAATAAAATAATATTTATTAACATCCCCCCTCAAACTCACGATGCAGCAGCGATAAGCATCGAGAGTTTGCTAACGAGAAAACGAAAATGAGAAATAGAATGCGACTTGGTAAAGAAATCTGCAATCTGCGAAGAAGAGGAAACAAATGGCAAAGTGATGGAGCCATGCTTGAGATGATGACGGGTAAGGTGACAATCGATCTCGATGTGCTTGGTTCGTTCATGAAAAACCGAGTTGTGAGCAATCTGAATAGCACTCTTATTGTCACAATACATAGGAGTAGGACGAGAAAGAAAAACTCCCATATCTGCAAGTAACCAACGTAACCAAACAACCTCTTTGGTAGTAGAGGCCATAGCACGATATTCTGCTTCGGTGGAAGATTAAGAAACAATAGATTGTTTCTTGTTCTTCCAAGAAATGAGAGAATCACCCAGAAAGATACAAAAACCAGTAACAGACTTGCGATCTGTGGGATCACTGCCATGATCAGAGTCAGAGTATGCATGCAGATCCAAGGAAGAGGTGGATGGAAGTAGAAGACTCTGAAAAACTGTACCTCCAAAATATCGCAAAATGCGAAGAACAGCGGCCCAATGAACTGTAGTGGGAGAAGCAACAAACTGACTGACAATATGGACAGCATATGCAATATCAGGACGAGTAATAGTGAGATAAGCCAAGCTTCCAACAATAGTATGGTATAAAGTGGGATCTGACAAAGATATACCATCAGAAGAAGAATACTTGGCGTTAACCTCAATAGGAGTATCGACAGTCTTATTATCAGTAAGTCTAGCCCGCTCAAGAATATCTGCAACATACTTCGACTGAGAAAGAAGTTAACCTTTGGGCAAGTAGGCTACCTCAATACCCAAGAAATATCGGAGAGGGCCCAAATCCTTCATTTCAAACTGTCTAGCTAACTCTGTCTTCAAAACTGAAATACCAGCAACATCATCACCAGTAATAATCATGTCATCAACATATAACAGAAGAATAATACGACCTACATCAGTGCACTTAACAAAGAGTGCAGAATCATGACTGCTAGAAGCAAAACCAAGAGAAGAGATCACAACAGAAAATTTCTCAAACCAAGCACGTGGTGCTTGTTTGAGACCATATAAAACCTTCTTGAGCCTGCAAACATACCCAAAACCATGGAAAACCCCAGGAGGGAACTCCATATAAACCTCTTCCTGGAGATCTCCATTCAAGAAGGCATTTTTAACATCAAGTTGAGAGATACCCCAATTTCTAACCGAATCTACAGCAATAAGAGTACAAAGAGTAGTCATTTTCGCAACAGGAGCAAAAGTCTCCTCATAATCCATACCATACTGTTGCAAATATCCTTTTGCAACCAACCGAGCTTTGTATCGCTCAATAGACCCATCAGAATGAGTCTTGATCTTATACACCCAGCGATAACCAACAACAGTCTTACCCGAAGGGAGAGGAACCAAATCTCAAGTACCTGTCTTATGCAGAGCCAAAAGTTCCTCATCCATAGCTTGCTGCCAACGTGGATCAAGAATTGCCTCTTTGTAGGAAGAAGGCTCGGAGAGACAATGAATAGAAGCTAAAAAGGAAGTAAAAGATGACGAATAACAAGAATAAGAAAAATCTGGTAACTTTGTGGACTTACGAATGCAGGTGGACTGACGTAGAGGTGGATCCACAATCTCAGACGAAGCTTGAGGGACCGTAGGAGAAGAGGGAGCTTCAGTACCTGTAGAAGTGTTAGTACGCACTCGACGAGTATAATACAAAGGTAACGGAAGAAGGACACGACAAGGGGGTTTGGATGTAGTAGGAACCTGTGACGACAAACTATCAGAATCTTCAGAAAAGGGATCAATACGAATAAGATCATGTCTAGTCAAGTCATGAGTAGCAAACGGAATAGAAAAGAAAGGTATATGCTCAAGAAAAACCACATGACGAGACACATAAAGTTTTTGAGTAATTGGATCGAAACACCGATACCTCTTTTGACCTTGACCATAACCAAGAAAAACACAAAGAGCAGATCGAGAAGACAACTTGCTGCGTTCCACATGAGGGTGGAGAACGAAGCAAGTACTACCAAAAACTCTAAAGAAGGAGTAATCTGGAGCATACCCATACAATTTTTTGAAAGGAGAGATACCTGAAATATGAGAAGATGGGATGGTATTAATCAAAGTCACTGCTGTCAGAACAGCTTCACCCCAAAACACATTAGGAACAGAGGCAAACAATAAGAGAGATAGAGCAGTTTCAACAATATGTCTATGTTTTCTTTCTGCAACACTGTTTTGTTGAGGAGTATCTGTACAAGAAGTTTGGTGAATAGTTCTATCTAAGGCAAGCAGCTCACAAAATCACACATAAAACATTTGATAACAGCAGAATGCTGAGTTTTGATAAGGGCTCAAAAAGTGGTGTATATCTCAAAGAATTCTGAACGATGTTTCATTAAGTAAATCCAACAATAATGTTTATGATCATCAATGAAAGAAACATAATATCGAGACCCTCCTTTAATGGGAACAGGAGAAGGTCTCCATACATCAGAATGAATCAAATCAAACGGAGAAGGAGAAACAGAAACACTTCGATTAAAAGGTAAAGGTGAAAATTTTGCCAGTTTACATCCACTACAATCAGAAATGTCACAAGTTTGCAAATTGCCTAAAGCTCCTGTGGACACTAAAAATCTCAAACGAGAAGATGAAACATGACCAAGACGAGAATGCCATAAATAAAAACTAGAAGAGCTATGACTCAAACGAAAAGAAGACAAATCAACACTAGTAGTGGCAGCAACTGGTACTTTTAACTCATCTAGAACATAGAGTCCCCACTGCCTACGGCCTATCCCAATCAGCTTCTGAGACTGCAGATCCTGCACAAAACAGGAAGAAGAGGAAAAACCAACAAAACAATTAGAGTCACATAACTGACCTACAGAAACAAGATTCATCGTGAGTTGTGGAATATGATAAACATTATGGAGAGACAAGTCAGGAGTAACAACAAAACCAACACCTGCTAAAGGCATAGGAGTGCCATCAGCAGTCATAACAGGGATAGATGACGAAGGAGACACAGATGCAAAAGACGAAGAATCTGGAGACATGTGATGTGAAGCACCAGAATCCAAGACCCATAAAGAAGATGACATACCTGACACACTAGGGGGAAAATGACCTACGGAAGAGGAGGCAGACATAGCTTGTGGCTGAAGTGAGAGAAACTTCTGAAATTGCTCAAATTGCTCAGCTAGAGTACTTGGATCAGTGAAAGGACCTGATGAGGCGACTGCTGCAATATTAGACTGTGGTGGTCTATAACCCTGAGGTGGTCTGTAACCCTGAGGTGCTCTATAACCCTGAGATGGTGACTGGTAGCCATGCCTCTAAGTCTGAGATTGCTGCTGCTGTTGTTGATTCTGCTGTCTCAACTTAGGACACTGAGTCTTCCAATGACCTTTCTTCTTACAGAAACTGCACTCGTCGAAGGCAGGCCTTGTGTAAGGCCTATTCTGATTATTAGAGAGTGGCTGAGAATGTACTGCTAACACAGAAGGAGTCGGAGTCGGAGTCGAAAGAGTTTCTTTTTCGGCACCAAACTTTAGACGTACTTCTTCAGCCAACAGCTCACTGACAACTGAATCAACTGAAGGAAGCGGAGAACGGTGTAGAATAGAACCTCGAAGTCCTTCAAAATCACTGCGAAGGGCCATCAAAAATTGCACCAACCGTTGCTGCTCTCTATGAGCAATGTAGACATTAACTGCTTTTAGTTCATCATCTTCTGTAATGGCCAGTTGATCCCAGAGATTCGTCATAGCCGAATAAAACTCCTAAATGCTCATATTATTCTGCTGAATAGCTCTTATGTCATTTTCCAATTGATACTGCTTTGCAAAATTTGACTGAGTATATAACTTCTGTAGATGATCCCAAACCTCCTTTGCTGCGTCATACTTAGCCAATTGTACACCTATGGAATGCTCAACAGAATTGTTAATCCAAGTAATAATTTTTGCATTATTGGCGTCCCAGGTATCTATCAAAGTAGCATAATTTTCAGCAGTATTCACGGGTCTCACACAAGTGCCACTAACATATCCCCACAGCTTTTTACCTTTAAGAAAATTTCTCATTACATAATTCCAATACGAATAATTTTTTCCATCCAACCTCACACTGACAGACTGAAGGGAATCATCTCTTTCGATAGCCATAATCAAATACACAGAAAATAGGAACACAACGAAATACCAAATTGGAGGTACAGAACGAACAATGACCGAAAGCAAAACAAATACCTCAAACTCACAATATCAAACCACAGGCGGAAACTTCAAACTATCAAAATCCAAATGAAACTAACAATGACCGAAAGCAAAACGAATACCTCAAACGCAGAATATCAAACCACTACCGAATTAAATTGAAACTGCCGAAATACTGAAAACTGCCGGACTAAATTGAAACTGTCGAAAACTGCTGAAATACCGAAAACTGTCGGAAAAAAATATAGAAGGAAAAGAAAAATACATTTTGTTTGTGAAGATTCCAAGATGGCATCCTCATGAAGTAGCAACAAAACCAGAAGGAAAAGAAAAATCCGACGAAATAATTCAGCAATAAAGAAAAATAGATCTTCAAAGAAAATCAAAACACGGACGGTGAAGAATGAGTGCATCCAGTGCCCGTAGGAGAAAATGTTATTTTTTTGAATAAATGTTATTTGGGTATTATTTGGATCGTTTATTTTTTTATTTTACTTCTGGTTTTGTGGGGGAAAAAATCGATTTTTGGGACCGTTTTCGATTCAATTAGTACTGCTTATTTGATGAAGATGCATTTCATAATACATGAAGGATTAAGTTTTTGTGGCATATATGAGTGTTTTTGTCTTTAAATACAAAGTTAATCGGAGTGTGAAGCTTTGGGTTTTACTGTTGACATCTTTTCCAGTTAATGATTCATTATTTTTAATTGTATTTCTCTCACCAATTTTTCCAGTTGGATCCGTGAAAGCTGTATTTGAGATTAAACTTCTACCCATTATTCCTAGCTCTGAGACAATGTTAAACAATATAGAATAAACAAACAAAGAACAATAAGAATCAAAAGGAAAGGAGGAGGCTAGGGTTGATAAAACCTAATTACAAATAAGCTATATATAGGCTAAGCTGGAAAGACTATTCCACCCTTGATAAGTAAATAAATAAAATAATATTCATTAACACATAGATCTACCATAAAACATGCTACTACGCAGATATATGTTGGAAAAGATAATGAGGATCAGATTTCACCGTGTGAACACCCGGTGTTCGTTAGATCTACCATAAAACATGCTACTCCAAATAGAAAGTTGCCTTTATTTCAAATATCAATGTTCCTAGGGTTTGCAATTTTTACTCCAAGAAACTTTATTTGTAAATTTCTTAGGGCTTTTATTTTTTGCCTCAAGATCTTTTAACATATCAAGTTTCCTTGTCCAAGAAAGTAGTCAATAGGACGAAGCGTTTGAGGTTTAATCAACAAAAAATTACTCTGATACCACTTGTTGATATTTAACCCTTTTACGAACACTTAAAGATCTCAAGCAAATGACAAGAAAAAACAGTCAAGAACACCAAGATTTTATGCTCAGAGGAGCCCGGGTTCACCCAACCACTTGGCTACGTCTCGTTGAAGATCCGCTTATGTGGATTGTGGATTCAGTGCATTAGAAATCACCAAGATCCAAACACCCATACACACTTTTGTTCTCAGGGTATACAAAAATACAACATGGTTACACCTCGAGTGTCAACGAAAAATTGACTTATTAAAGAATCCACTCCACTTTTATCCTCACAAAGGGAAGAACTCCATTGGTATCACTCTCAAAAAGAATCACAAAGAAGACGTAGTGAGAAAATATGGAGGTGAATGGTCAGAGAGCACAGCCGAGAGAAGAAAGAGAAAGCCAAAGAGTTTATCTGCTGAACAGTGAACAGAAGGGGCTTTAAACACCTTAGATTAAACCCGTAATATCAACGTTCCAGATCCTCAGCAGAAGTGGCATTCTGAAACAAGTAAAAGCGTGTTTCTCCAAAACTTTGGCGTTCATTTGAACAATGGCAGACTTAGACATGTGGAAGAATCTTTTAGGTATGTGTTAGATTTTGATTATACAACAAATTTTGAAACAACAATCAAGCGAAATACATATAACATTGGATTTGGCAAAGAAGGGTTACTCGGCAGGGATTGTGAGCTTCTTCAGAGTTGAAGCAGTTGGCAACGTAGGCAATGGAGTTGCCAGTAAAGGCGGCAATGTAGCAGCGGGATTAATCGGCACGGCAGGCAGTGGTCGTAAATTAGGCAGCTTCATGTCTGGTGTTTAGGCTCGAGAATTTTCATTTTCATCCACCATTCTTATATATCTATCCTCTTTTTAAAAAAGAGTAATTATATACCACATTTTAATTGCAATAAAAGCCCGCCAACCTTTGACATTCTAACACTTATGTCT
Organism: Forsythia viridissima; assembly: GCA_030279155.1. Classification (NCBI taxonomy): domain Eukaryota; kingdom Viridiplantae; phylum Streptophyta; class Magnoliopsida; order Lamiales; family Oleaceae; genus Forsythia; species Forsythia viridissima. The sequence goes on from CM059041.1 coordinate 9,708,967, forward strand.
CTAATTTTTTTGATCGTATTTTTATCATTAACTTTCAATTAATTTTCAGATGACGATTTTTGTCGTTATATTTTGCTAATGTGCTTTAAAATGAGAGGCGAATAATGTGTCAAACTTTTGAATTTATTATTTATTTTGTTTATTTAAAAAAATTGTCAAAAAAATCTTTTTACGCTCTCCTAATTAAGTTTTTGGACAGAAACCATCATCAAAAATAAAGATAAGATGTGCAAATTAATAGGTTGATAATAAAAATATGATAAAAATAATTGGGGACATAAATGCAAAAATTAGTAATAGTTGATGACCTTCATTGCAATTAAAACATGATATGGTTAACTAAAAATGTGTTGTGAATATAATTACCTTAAAAAATCTATATTATATTTTTAACCTTATGTAAAATTACTTAAATTGACAAAATATATCACTCTAAATTCATCTACTAATATTTATCATCATTAAAAGCTGTTAGATCTTTTATATTCTTTTAGACTTTTCGTTTAACTAAAACCCTAATATTAATAAAATGTCTTCTTTAGCTAAAACCAAAACAAACCGTGAAAGAGACACCATTAGAGCAAATACGTACAATCATAGTAATATATGGAGAAGACTTAACCATTAACCAATAAATAATATCTGGTAATGTTAAACAATGTAATGGTTAAACTTTGTGGATATATACTGTTTAAAGGAATAAATTTAACAAGAGTAATGTTGGAATGTATTGGAGATGAATATAGTATTTTTTACAAACTTCAAAATTTAAATAGAGATAGATTTAGAATGGGATTAGGGATGGCAAAAGGGCTAGGTCACCAGTGGGTCCATCGGCCCGGCCCATGAGTGGCTCGAGTTCGTCCAAAGACGGGTCCGGACCGAGGCCGGATCCAAAAAAAACATGGCTGGCCCGTGGATCCGACTCGTATTTTTTTTAGGAGGTTGTCCAGACCAAGGACAACCTCCTATAGAAACCAAAAAGACAACTTTAGGAATTTTCGAAAGGAAGGGAGAATTACCCAGAACTGAAAAAACTCTTCCTCGTGATGGAAAATTTGACATTACCTACCTAGAGTGGGATTAGGGATAGCAAAAGGGCTAGGCCACCGGTGGACCCGTCGGCCCAACCCGTGAATGGCTCGGGTTCGTCCAAAGACGGGTCTGACCAAGGCCGGATCCAAAAAAAACACGAGTTGGCCCGTGGATCCAACTCGTGGGCCAAAAGAAGGCAAATTGGTCCCCAAATTTAAGAAGGTGAGGACCAATTTGCAATATGCAACGGTCTAAAATGTGACCGTTGTATTTCAGACCGTTGCAAATTGGTCCTCCAATAATTTTTTTTTTTTCCTCCAACAGCTATATATATTTTTTTTTTCCTATAAATACCCCATAAACTTTCCATATTCTTCACAAATTTACAAATCTCTCAACTTACATTCCTACAACAATCCGAAAAAAATATATTTTCAATATAAGCTCTTTTATTGTACAATTTATTATTGAATCAATACTGTGCCGAGTCTAATCTTCTACATTCCTACAATTATAGTTATCTACAGTCTATATTTCTACTTCTACTTCTACATTTCGATTATCTACAATTCTTCATGGATCAATACTGTGCCGAGTCTGACAAAAACCAAATTCATGATAATTTTAGTGGTTTAAATAATGTTCCAATTCCTGATTTTGGTGATAATTTTGGGGTTGAGAACACTGATCCAAATATCGATTTAGATGATATCAATGAAAAGTTAGAAACGACCCACACTACTCAATCAACTACTAAAAGAAGAGTCGTAAAACAAAAGGCTCGGTGTTGGGATCATTTCAAGTTAGTGCAGACCGGTGCAACTGCAGACGAGTAACCAATTTTCAAGGTAGTTTGTAAATATTGTAAACAACAGTTCGCATGGCAAAAAGATGGGTGGAACAAGCCATCTAAACCGACATTTTTCTAAGTGTATGCAAAAGCACGAAGGAGTTAATACCAATCAAGCTCAACTGCATTTCGGATCTCCAGGTGGATCTACTAGTCCATTAATTTCAAATTATTTTTATTTTATTACAAATAATTTTAATAGATATAAAATGTATGCAATTTTTTCTGATATTGTAGAAGCAATGAAAATTAAATTTAGAAAATATTGGGAAGAACTACATATATTGTTCCTGTTAGCTTCAATTATAGACCCTAGAGTAAATTTACAATGTACTAAACATACTATTTCCAAAATTTCTAATAACTTAAGTTACGGTAATCCATTAACTTATGGTAATGTAGAAAAAAAATTATGTGAAATGTACGAATTTATGCAGAAAAAATCAGTAGGAACGTTAGAAGACTTCCTGCACAAAACCATTCTTCTTCTTCTTCTTCTTCTTTAAATAACTCTAATCCTAATGATTATTAGAGTTTCCTTATTCTTAAGGGAACTCAAAACACTAGTTCTTCTTTTGCTTCTTCGCTTTCCCGTGTCACAAATGTAGAAACAAATATTAGAGACGTACATTTAGAGTTTGCTAGATATTTTGGTCACTACATGTTTAATTTGTTAGATGAAGATGAGAGGAATAATTTCGATATACTTAGGTGGTGGAGACAAAACGAGCGTCAATACCCAATTGTTTCTATTATAGCACGTGATCTACTAACACATTCGATATCAATTGTAGCATCAGAGTCTGCTTTTAGTACGGGTGGTAGAATTCTTAATGATATGAGGTCAAGACTTAAACCAGACATATTAGAGAATATAATGTGTTTAAAAGATTGGGAGGAAGCAGAACCTCGAATCCAAGATAAAATAAGCATGATATTGGCCGAAGAGATGGACGAACTGAGTACATAAAATGTAAGTATATTTTGTATAAATTAATTTCATTTTTATTCATTTTAACTTTTAAGTGTTGATAATTAAATTTACAAAAAATTGTACATGTAACAACTTGTTCGTGTACAATTTTAACTCCGCATACGTTAATAGTAGCCGGTCCCAAACCCGAAAAAAGGAGTATGATTTGAATTTTTAATTTTATCATAACTTTTTTCTTATTTTCTTTTTAACTTTATAAAAAAAAATTAATAAAAGTTCACGTGGGTCTGCGGACTGGCCCGTGGCTCGACTCGTGTGACCAGCAGATCATGGGCCGATCCGAATCCATTGCCATTCCTAAGTGGAATAGATAAATAAAAGCCCATTGCCATTCCTAAGTGGGATAGATAAATAAAAGTGGTTTGGATATAGTCTTTAAATAAATAAATTTAATAAGGATAATATTAGAATGCAATACGGATGAATATAGTACCTTTTTAGAACTTTAAAATTTTAATATGAATAGATATATAAGAACGATGGATAAAAATATCAAGTCACAAATTGTATTAGTACTTGGCCGGCAAGAGTTTATAGTCAAAAAAATTGGTAGGCCCAACGCTAGTTTGATGAGATATTTAGATGTGGTTGGCCAAAATCATTTATTGTTTACCTTCCAACTTGACCACAAATGTACAAATAAAAATGTTGTTACCTAAAGTGCATGTCCTAGAAAAAATGTGACACACAAAGTTAAAATTGGACAAATTTCCATTTCACTTTGAATATCACAGCTGATATTTTGATTTCTTGTAGATATAACTTACACTAGAAACGCATACTTACTGAGTATGTTCAATTCAAATTTTAATAAATTTCATATTTATATATTTTTATATATTTCATGAATTTTAATAAAATTTGACAGATTTCATGAGGTTTAAATTGATTTATATATTATAGATTTTAATATATTCCTCAATTGAATTTTATTGATTTTAATAGATTTTTAGTCTTTTTATTAAAAATTGTATTTTTACCTCCTCCTCAATTGTTAAAAGCAACTTGTCAATCGTAACTTTGAAAAAAAATTTAAAATTCCACCATACTATTTCAAGTCTATTTTTTCTATTCAAACCAAATTATGTTTGGACGAGCAACTTGCTCTAAAATTAATGTTGTCAATTCAACTCTCCACAAAAGCACATCATTTTCTTTGTTAAAAAAAAACTAGACTATTAGTCAAAAAAATTAGACAACTAACCCATGATCTATTGATATATATAATTTACCATTTAATTATTACAAATGAGTAACCGAACGTTTATTACTTTTTACAGAATTCTAAATTATAAGAGCTAATAGAGTTCTTACAATGTATTTTTGTTTTTTGTTTTTTTTTTTACTTTAACCACATATTGTGCAAAATTGAATATGAATTTTTAAGGAAAAATCAAACAAGAAAATGATATAACTTCTGACTAGATCACTCAAAAAAGAAAAATTTAACATTGTGATTAGAAAATAAAATTTATAATATTATTGTATATTAAAACAAACGTATAATTTTGTCATAAAAAGAAAAAAAAAATCATAAAGTTAGAAATATGGGCAACATTTGGAGACAAATAGAATAAAGACGTGAAAAATTACAAATTGATACAAAAGGTTTCCACCAAAATTTTATGTAAAAAGTGAGGTCTGAGAGAAAAAGAGGAGAGAGAGAGAGAGAGAGAAATAATAATAATAATAAGTCAATTAGTACAAAAGAGTTTCGAACAAAATTATTTGTAAGTGCTTGTTTTAGAGGATGGGCATTTTAACTGGAAGCGGAGATTCCTGTCCGGTTCCAAAAAAATAAAATTAGGAACCGAAACCGAGAACCAAAAATCGACTAGGTCTGAGTCAGTTTTTGATTCTTGAACTAGAATTGTGGATACCCGATTGGAACCGAATTTGAACATTTTTTATAAATTTGTTTATTTTTTATAATTTATTCACCTTAACTCAATAACTCACAACTCAAACACCACGGTACCAAAGACAAATTTACAACTGTCCAAGACCCAAACCAAAGTACAAAACCCACCATTTTTATACCCAAATTTAATGGACACAATTCCAAATACCCAATCCCAAATTCTCAATCGTTATATGCTCATATACTCAATACAAACATTGTCGTCTATTTCGCATTTTCGCTCATCTCTCTTGCTCAACACACAGTAACACGACGAATGTGAAAATCCTATGTAACTGAAACGAATTCACAATTTTGATAGGTAATTTTCTTTTTTCTAATCCTAATTTATGAATTTGCAATTTTGGTGTCTTTTCTTCCTGTTAATGTTTATATCTTTCAGAAATTGTTTTAATATCTAATTTACTTTAATGTTAACGGGTTTGCAATTTTTAATTTTTTTCAAAATATATTATCACTCACAATTTTAAAAGAAATATTATGGATAGAACCGAACCCGAACCCGAACCCGAATCGACAGTTCTGATTCGAGTTTGGTTCCAATTATTACGTAAACCTGAATTGTTCCATTTATGAAATACCCGAACTGTAACGGATGGTTCTGGGTGTTGAAATATTCTGACCAACACACTCGACGCCCAGGCCTAACTTGTTTAGTACAAATTAAAAAGTTGTTTAAAAGCTGTGGTCAAAGTCAACATTTAATTTTAATCACACATTTTATAGAATAGAATGCACAACTTTTATTAACTTTTCAACCACACATTTCAACAACTTTTCATTAAAATCTACTAAAAAGTTCAATCAAACAAGCTCCAAAATGTGAGAGATTTGAGAGAGAGAAAAACCAAATAAAATTTTGAGATTTAGAACTAGAATTGGTAAAAATTTGGTATTTATACTTATGTTTCCAAATGTGTAAAATCCATCAATTAAAATTTCTAAAGAGTTTATTAAAATTCAAGTTAAAACACCTAAATTTAATAGAATCAACTAAAATCTGAATTGATGATACCTCAATTTATATGAATTTTTTAAATTTATTAAAATATAAATTGAAGACACCTTTTTAGTAAACAACATTAAACATAACCCAACATTACGTGGACATAATTTGAACCCTTTTTTACTGTCTAGATAAGTGTAGTGAAAATATTGCGGTCATTATGTTAAAAAACAAACAGCAAGTGCATTGAAAAATATTGCAGTCATTATTCCGATCCGGGATCCGGGATCCCACAAATAATAATGGAAGTTCCAAAATTGTGCAATTAAGGTTATTCCATTTCATTTCAAGAACTCCCAAGTTAAACAGGTATAAGAGCATCCAAGATTTCTGAAAACATCGAAACCATGGACAAAAAATCCCATCACATCCAGTTTGGGTGATGAAATCATCAAATAATATGAATAGGAAAAGAATGCTCCTCCAGAATTGATTATGAAATATCATCCACTAATTCTTAATACTTCCATGACATCTCCAAAATCTGCATCCAAACGACACTTGATAATTATCTGATTCAGCCAAACAACGTGTAAGCACAATTAATCTGTTCAGCTACCAGTACCCACAGCAATTAATCTCCAACTTTCTATGGAACTATCTTTAACATAATTACCAGCAAATCGCCACTTGTGAAGGTTCAAACCTTTGTCTGAAGCTTCTAATCAAGACTTACATAACTAAGAGGCATGCGGGCCTTCCAATTCATTTGAAGTTTCTACCTCCATTTATCCATGGGATTTGCCACGAAAAATCAGGTTCTGTCCTCCTATCATTAGCCTTTCATTGGTATTGTCAAGTTTGGTTCCATTACAAAATGCAATGGGATTGCTAGAAATTCCGTTTTCTAAGCTTATAGACATATCAGATTCGACAGAGGCCATGTCAGTGTCACTGTCAAACATCCCTGTTTGCCCGTCCAAATTATGAGATGAACAGCTTTGGCCAGAATAATGTTTCTCCTCATCTTGAAACAAATAACCATTTTGACATGTTAAATGGGGTTTGGCAATCCCATTTGTTTGACTATTCAGGTGGCTATTTGATGCCAGTTCACTGATACCTTCTTGCTCGACACATTTATTTCGTGGGCGTTTGCCAAGAAAACCAGGAGCAAGAAATGGCTTCAACTTTACTCCAGAAGAACTCACTCCATTAGATTTCCTTGCCACATCTTGAATACCATGAGGGGATGATATATTATTTTCATTCCTGGCAATCCGAGGCATAGATATGAAATTAGTAGAGTTCAATGCATCATGGACTTTGTCACTGGTAAAAGCCATGGCTGAAACATCATGTGCTTTATTGCCTTTCTCCGAGATATGGTTCTGAGTATCGGAATAATCTTCACCCGAAATTTCCAACAAACCTTCTTTCACATTCTTGCTGCCTCCACTTACATTCTCAACATCAGTCATGGAGGAGGATGGTTTAATGTTTTGAACTTCAGATTGAGTAGAACTTGTACAAATCACTGAAATATTCCCAGTGGCTGGTTGATGAGCATGTTCATCAGCAGCACAATCAACTTCTCCCAGTGCAACAAAGCATCCATTACTGTATAAACATTCAACATCCTTGACAATTGACGGACTTGCTTCAGAATCTGCCATCTCTATATCCCCTCTAGCATCTACAGAATCAGTTGAGGATGACAAGTCTTCCTCATCATTTGAGATCTTTGACCCTGAAAATTTGACAGATGCCAACGGTCCAGAATCAACAGGACTATCGAGGCATCCTACTGGAGAGAAGCACTCAGCAGGCTGTTTCAGGGATGGATGTACTTCTATTTTCATGTTTTCCTTTTCCTCTTTCCTTAAAGATTCAGCAGGAAGTAAGCACGATGGGCGAGGACAGATCCTGTGAAAAGCAATGCCAAAAAGACCATCATATAACCACTTAGGTTAGCTATTAAACATGGGGCTAGTCAGCTATTAAATAAGATTTGACCAACAAATATCAAATGGTGATTCAACAAAAAATAAAATCGAGGGGCCGCCCAATCCTCTCCATATATATCTAACAATGTACTCGGGTGATTATTTCATGAATTTGATTTTTTAAGATTTTGCAAGTTAGGAATTGCTAACAGTTAGTTTGTCGAAACTCCCTGAAGTCTCCTTTGACATTTATCTCTCGTGACAATGACGGAAGTGCTCGTTTTCAACAGTGAATACTTTCATCTTTTCCATTCATGGAAATTAAGAGCTATGCACATGCCTTCTCAACCTTCTGTTGAATCCTTTCTCCTCCCTCTCTGTTTGTCTTCCTTGGAGGGAGGGAGAGGGGGAGAGAGAGAGAGAGAGATTAATCATGTATTCCTTAAGATATGCTTTTGCACATTATCTTTACCCTGTGATCAGAATGGTCCAGGTGAGACACAAATATCCAAGACTAGACCAAAAATGCCATCTCTAGATACTTGCAATGGATTTCTAGCACAACCACCAACAACAGCATATTGAGTGCAATTTTACCATCTCCATCACTCTTCAAGCCCAGCTCCGTCTACAGTTACTATCTTAACACCCCTAGCTCCAACAACACCGTCAATCTCTTATCCAACCATTTGAAAAACATTGCATCACCATCACTCACAACTAAAGTGGAACAGCAGTATCTCCTGGTGTCTAGAGTCTAGACAACTCCAGTATATCAGTGATGCATTCAGTCCACTCATTATGCCTTCTATTCAAATTATGAATGCATCTTCAGAGGATACCATTGGTTGGACAAGCAACTCAAGCTTATATTTGCTTAATTTTACTGTAGTTGTTGCAAAGCCAGCTTGTTATCTTGTCTTTATTGGGATTAACACAGCAATCACATGAGCATCCACTTTCCCCAAGGCTCATTCTCTTTGTAGCACTCTTTGGATCTATAAAATTTGGTGTTTCTTTTAGCAAGTGTACGTACAAAATACAATGCTCCAGTGGCAATGCCTAGGTAAGAACTGTCTTCTTTTTCTCCCTGTTCTCACGTCATTCTCCTCCATTACTCCAGAAACCTTGGACTCACATTGCTCTCTTGCAGAAAACCAAACACTTGATCTAGTCAAATTAGTTAACAGAACAATAATACTCGACAATCTCCAGAGTAGTTAGCTGTTATTTTATTGCCTAGCAAACTTAGCCAAACATGCTAAAAATCAATTGAGGTGTGCATGTGTGTTTACTCATTAAGGGTGAGCAAGGTACTTTACACAGACGTTGGACAACAAATGTCCTGTTCTCTGTAAAATTAATGGTTCTGATAAGGTTTTTGCTATTGAGATTGCCCAGAAGAGAGAGATTACCATTTGAAGGAGTGGCAACTTCTGAAAAATAAGTTGATGAAATTTTTTACATCTACTGCTTTCATGAAGTGTTGTTTGGGCAAGTTTGAGCAGTCTGTGACTAAGAGCACTAGAATGAGAGAGATACCTGTTATACAAGAGCATATAAGCTCCTTGTGAAAGCACCTCATCCAAATCAACTCTAGCAACCTGAGAGAGGAAAAATAAGGAATATGAAGTGAATGTGCAAACAAGAATAAAGATTACTGTAGAATGCTATTCTATCTATCAAAAATACAGTTGCATTTTCCAAGAAATGCTTCTCCCATTGGAATGACAACTTCAACCAGATACATGTCCCATCATTGCTTATCAGAAGCATATCAGGAAAAAAAAACCGTCAGAAGCCTCAACATATAAGAAAAATATCTGTGATGTTCGTTTAGGGTAAATATTAATTATTTGTGGATTGTGAATATCGGAAAAAGGGGAGAGGTACCATAAGCAGGAATCACAGCGTGAGCGACTTTAATGAAACTACAAAACTTGCATTCAAACACTTCCTTTTTGTGTCTTTCATGTTAATGAAATTATGGCTTAATGCTCATCTTCCCATTAATTTGATCTTCAGAGGCAACAATCGAAATAAACAACTAAATTTGAACAGGAAGCAACTCCTTTAGGTGAAGATTGGCAGCATCTCTCTATTGAGTTGCTTTCTGAATATATATATTTCACATAAACGGCACCACATAAAAGAAAACATATTTTTAATGACTCACATCATAACTTCATCAAGCTAAACTTCAAAATGACTTCCTCCAGGGCACAGAGTATTGGGTAACTTTGCTAAATGTAGTGGCCAGGAATCTTTATACCATTTCATGTACTTTAAGGGAAAATTTGGCTGTCTAATCAAGAACGAGGACATTAGTCCCTGACATCCCAAAAAATAAAATGGGGACCTTCAATGTAGGACGAGGGAGTACTAGATAGTACTCCTGTATCATACAACTCGTTTGCACAAATCATAACAATCACATATGAGGTACACTTAAACAAAGGTCATCAGGATATATGAGACAACACGTAGGCTACAAAGGCCAATGTTTAATTCACAAATGCTGGGCCAAAGTGTTTGCAGACAGACGATGATACATGTAAATGCATGCACAGAGAAAAGCTAGAGATTTTCACCTTGCAATCATCAATCCTGTACCAGTTTCCACGAAAATCTTTAACATAGCATATGTAATGGCCAAAAAATGATGCATTTAGCATGTCCACATGGACAATAACCGCATATAGCTTGTAAACATCATTCCCATCTTCTGATTCATTCATGTAACGGCTCAGATTCAAAGTCTCCGGGAATGTCACCCTCTTATTTAGTTTCCCAAACCTCCCACTCTACACCAGAAAAAGACATATCCATCAGAAACTAAAGAAAAAGTTAAGTGAAGTGAATTTCACCAGACTGAAGTTTTGGGTTCAATTATTATCAAATTAAAAGCCAAGTCTTTCATTAGCGAAGCAAAAGGAATTACTTTCAAGCATAGAACACCAATGAGAAATTTATAAATCGGTTCAAATTATGGCAAAATCTGTTTAAACTAACAGCCTGACTACCTAACAGTGCACTTATCATTTGAAGAATGGTGTTTACTTGTAATCACTAAAGAAGAAACAGCTACAATTAAGTGCATTTTTCGAAGATAGTTACAAAAGGGCACGTGTTCAGCCACAGATCGATAAACTATCGGCTTCAGATGTCGCAAATTTAACGCGAACAGGTAAACAGCCTGAAATCTCCTGTTCCTTTTGGTGTCAAAGGAATCTGGTCTGTATCCACTAAAAAAGTGTTTAGGATGCACCTAGGCACAAATCCATTCCAAGCCATTCAGATACTCTCCAACTCACATACCCATTGTCAGGCATACTGAATGTTTACTCTAGTTATACACGTTTTAATTAGCTGGAAAACAAGGCAAAACGGGTATGAAGAACTAACCTGAAATCTTTTCAAGGCAATCGTAAGAATGTTTGGTGCCCGCCGGACCGCAAGGCGCTTCCAAGCCATGACATAATCATTGCATCTGCAGGGAAAATACATTCCAGTAGGTAACTGTCACTAATGAAAGGGCAAAAGAAGCACAGAACATAACAGTGAAGTGTACACTGTCAAAGCAAGGGGTATATTCTATTAAAAGAAACTTGGCACAAAGCACCACTTTTCGATACAAAATTAAATATTCAGATTCAGATTCTTCCATGCCTCTACAATTAATGGAAGTACCAGGTCAAGGAAAACAGACACAAATGAGAACGAGTGTACTGCAGAGCTACGTTACAGGTAGGATACGGCTGGAAATTCACTATTCTGGAAGAACGAAAATAAATATAAGGTACCATGCTATAGAAAGACTGCTTACCCATCACATTTATACATATTATCCCCATCAAGCCACTCTTTGGCAGTGAACTGGTCCAAACATTCCTCTAAAGATGCAGCATTGCCATGAATTTCAACAGTTAAATCCATCATGTTCTCAAACTGGTTCGAAACATTGTCGCAGTTTGTACAGATAACCTGGGAAGGCAAAGAATAAAGAAAACAAAAATAAGAGACGGAGAGGAGAAAGGAAAGAAGAGGAGGGAGGGAGATGAAACAAAAGTAGAGAAACATTCTCACAAAAATAATTTAACCTGAGATTGAAGGTGACCACCAAATATATGCTGAATAAGGGTGGTCTCTTGGGATCTAGGATGAACTGCCTTTTCTCCACCAAATTCATCAAGGCACACTGATTGCATTGTGTCAATGGCAAACCTACAAAACATTGAATTGTACCTAACTGAGTTAGTTATATACCACACTAAAATAAAAAAGCGGGTTCATAACGTTTTCTTAAGACTCTGAAAAGGCATGAATCGAATGTTAATCAAAATCAGATGTGACACAAGTAATAAGAACCTCATGAACTCGTGAGCGTCCTCCTGTTTCCCATAGCCAAGATTACCACCAATATTAGGCAACCGTGATAGAATGTTAATTGGAGAAAATGGCTGCAGACTTCGGCTAGCCCTTTCAACATGAGTTTGAAATTCACACATGAAGCACCAATCATCATGTTGACCTGGGGGACATGAAAAAGTAAAGGTAAAAAATAAGGAGTGTACCACAACAAATTCAAATGAGAGAAATAATGAGTCATTATTTAAAAAAGAATAAAAATGTTGGATGAGTTTTTTAGGTCAATGTAATTACATTCTCTCCGATGGCCTTTCTCCAACAAGTAGGCTACAAGTGGCCGGGTATAAGCAAGACACTGGAGAACCACATTAGCAAAGCAGCTGCAGAGGAGGCAGAGGAGGCAGAACATGGGTATTTGGGATTTCAAATGATAAAGGAACAAGCTGGAATAACAGTTCTAAGGAAAAGGTGAATTCACTAAACTATACCTGTTTCCACAATTTAAGAGTCCACAAGGAGGAAAACCAGGCTTGTCCCAATTAAAAAGTTCCACAAATTCCTCATAAGGGAAAAGTATCTGAAAACATTAAAGCAGCAGAATTTTTGTCAAAGTCTCGTAAGTATTTACATACAGAGAGCATATAAAGTTAGAGAGTCAAATACTTCTTTCGGCTGCTTGAAAATTTTGGAGCTCCCACCAGCAGGAACTAATGAAGCCTTTCTTCCCCTCAACATAGATGTAGATTGCAAAGAATTAGCTTTATAAGACAATTGTAAATCGTTGCATTTCTTCTTGTGCTCAGACCAGTGAGATTTTTGGCAAGCTTCAGAGCTATAATTTCAGAGGTAAAGTTATAACAATGAGCTTCGTAATATTAAAAAAAGGTACATGCCATTTACTGGTGAATCTAAAGTAATTCAATGAAAATAGCATTTGGAAGAAAAAGAGTGATGAGACAAGAAATCAATTACACGAGCTAAATAACAATAGCAGACCTTGAAGAAAGCAAGAGGGCAATTTACTTACATTTAAAATCTTAAAGGGTCATCCAATTGGGAAAAAAGATAGAGAGATAGACTAAGTATCATAAAGCATGCCGTAAGAATGCAGTTACCTTTTTATAGTCTGTCTTAGGATATGAAGAGTGAAGACTATAGTTTTGGAGGTCAGAAATCCATTACACTAATTTTAACTCTCCTCAACCTTCTACATTGATTTATGAAAGGGATCAAATAGCTCAATTTCTAAACCCAAAGAAGCTTAGCTGCCTACTGAGCGAGAAGGCACCCATTGTACACATTAAAGTATTGAGTTAGCCTAAACCTTCTGGCTCTTAAAAACCAAAAGCCATCTCGTAGACACCCGACAGGACAGACTACTCACACAAATACAAGCACAGAGGTATGTTCACACGATCACCCATTAGGGTTGGATGTAAGCACATGCACCTTTATACGTATCACTTGAATAAATTCACCGTGTTGGAAATTTTTTCAATTAAAAATGAAATAAATTAGCAACAAGAAATTTATCATGCACCATGCAATGTTTTACCTGAATAAAAATTCATTATGTTTGAAATTTCTGCATTGTTTTGAGTATAAATGAAATAAATCAATGACAAGATATTTATAAACAGGGCAATCATACCTTGACATGAAGAGAATGAACCAAACCCCTCTACTTTGTGAATTTAGATGTAATTAGATGTCCAATGAGGCATTACAATTACTGATTCGTTTAAATGAAGTAAAAAAAGATACAAAGGCAACTAGACTGCCATTGAAACATCTCAATTATCATTGGCAGTCTGCATTATCAACCTTGTGATTAAAGGTGTCCTAAACATAGACAACTAATGCTTGGTACTAACGAACAATAGTAATATCATAGAGATAAAGAACGGCTAACTTTTTGTTATAGGTTTCATTAAAAACCTGAATATTCTGTTATTAAATGTGAATTGATTTTTTTTTCATTTACCTCCACAGAAGCTAGTGTGCCGATTTATAACCAACAGTTTGGGAACACGCAGTTATTGTGATTCAAAGGGTTTCTGTTCCTTATACAGAATAACATAATTGCATTACTAGGTTAATGTATGTCTTAAATTACAGGAACACAGCAAACATATGCGTATGCGCAGCCACTAACACGTGCATTTCACAGACACATATACAAATATATTCTAGTGGGATCACCTTACATGGAAACTAATATTCCCAAGCAGTTTCATCTATGTGCAGACTTTCAAGCACAGGGTACGACACATTAGTATTAGACAAACTAACTATTTCCTACAAAAACACGATAGATAGAAAAATAAATAAATAAATCCCACTGAATGAACACGTGAACAAATTTAACGATATCCCGTACAGAAAACAATGAGTATATAATCAGCAAGATGAAAAACCCAATACATACAGAAAAATTTAAATAAAACCCATAAACCATGTGTTTACGTGCGTACCAATACTTGACCATCTTGCAGCGGGCGCACTGTTTCTTGGTTATCCGTTCGCAGACGACGCAAAGATCGGCGGCGCCGCCGCCGGCGCCGGCCGCCATCTTCTCCTTCTTGCGATCGAACGAGTAATCGGACTCAGAATTGGAGTCAACAACAAAGTACTTGGAGGCGGTGTTTCTGACGATGTGTAGCAACCCAAAAGCCACCAAGAATGGTGTCACTATGAATCGCAGGAACCAATTGAGATCCACCTCCACATGCATTTAACAATCTCTATACAAATAATTTCCTACTTATTTTCAATTCAACAATTTCATTATATACTAAAACTCAATAACTGTTCGAAGTGTATAATGATTGTAATTATATATGCGTGTGTGCGTTCTGGGTTTGGGTTTTCTTGGTTTGTATATATAGGCAGAGAGAGAGAGAAAGGATTTTGGTTGGGGAAAGGTTGAATTGGTTATGGAAGGATTTCCTTTTTTCCCCTTTTGTTCTTTGATTATATATATTCATAATTACCTATTTTTTAGTTTTCTTTTTATTTAAGGTATCTCGCTTTCTTCTTATAGCCGCATTTATTATCACAATTTTGATTATTAAAAATTATTTATTTTTTTAGAGGAAACAAAAATTAAGTTGAATCAAAACTCAAGTTTGGACTCGAATATACAGCTTTGTTACTATGGGATCCGACTGTACGTTCTATTATGATGATAAATTGAAGCAGTAAATAAATTTTGAAGATAATCAATAGAATAAAATGATAGAAGGATTGTGAAAGTGAACATATTTTGGAGATGGTTGGTTAAAGAAGATGATCAAATCATGGAGAATGATTGAAATAGTAAACAATTTTGAGTGGAGATGATTTGATGAAGGAATAAATTGAAGATGTAGTAACACACAGATATTTAAGTATTTTTTTCTTCTTGTAGTAAAGAAAACTTCATACGATCGTAATGAAAAATTAATTTGGATCTTTATGTGACTCGTGGACATTAAAATTGCACTTAACTAATCTAACGATTTTATATTCTACCTTGTAAGTCACGTGATTTTAATATTCATATTGACTATTTCGTTCCCAAATTTATAAATTCAAATAAATGAAATACTCAGAACATCACTTTTGATGTTTAAAAATTTATAACCACACCCCCATGAAAAGATTAAAAACTCGTCTTAACTTTTTTTTTTAGAAGAAATTACTCGTAGGTAAAGTTTTTATAATTAGCCAAACATGATTGTGAGAGAAGATGTCATGCTCTTCAACATGTATTGATTTAATATTTGAAATCATTATGGTTTAATATTTGGAAGGTGTTCATGACAAGATTATGGATCAATTATTATTTTTATTTAAATAATTTTTAATTGTGAAAATAAAGGAATTAGCAAAAAGTCGAAGAAAATGATATTCACGCGATATTGATATATTAATAGACCATCTTTATACACTATTTAAACTTTTTTTTTATTTTAGATTTAAGATTTTTTCCAATATATTTGTAGATAACATTAAAAGCTATGGGTGGACAAGATTTTATGTAGAAATATATTGAGTTGATGCTCCATTAAATAGAGATTAACGGAGATTAACTCTAATCAAGACAAAATTAAATATTAAATGGCAGTTATTAAAGTAATTAGCCAATCATTAAGTGATGATACTATGTTCAAGAGGGAAACTTTGAAAAGTGAATCATAATGGTTTTCATATTATTAGGCAAAAAAGTTGAAAATATTATTAAGGTTAATGATCTCCAACATGTTCTTTGTAATACAATATATAGAATGTTATTTTAAAGTTTTTAGATAATTAAAACATCGGCCAACTATGTTGATTACATTATAAAGATTTTTGCGACTTTGCATTAACTAATTTATTGAAAATCGACACGTAGATATCAATCTGGGTCGATCCGCATCCGATAAAGTCTGGTCATGACCTGTGTTAAAGAAAAAGTCCGCGCCACGATGGGTTGCGAGCCGGGTCAACCCAGCATACAAAAATTGAACACAAGCCCGACCCACCCGTCGGCTCATCCAGGTCGAGCCCATGTGAGCCGCAATTCGACCCAGTTCAACCCCGTATAAATAAAGAATTAATTTTTTTGAAATTATTAAAAAAATTTACTAACTTATTGTTCTTAAAAAAAATGTTTATATTTATGGAAAAAAAAATATATTGAATTACTAAATAAAAAATAAGTAACAATGATAAATTCACATTTGTTATTTATAACAAAAAATATTTACATAAAATTTACATTTTTTTTTAATTATCAAACGGGTCAGCGGTTAAGAAGTTGAATCGCCTGGGTCGGCGGTTAAGCGTCCTTGGCCTGTGACTGGCTAGCTCGCGATTACAGGTCGAAGCAGATGGGCCGATGCGGGTTCGGTCGGTCCATATGTCTTGACACCTCTATGGACATGTTGATTTTCTTAGCTTATAAACCAAGAGACATACTAATGATACTATTTTAAGAATTGTTCACTCGCTTAATACCTTATCTACTTTCATATTGTTCTAAAAGGTATCAATTCATAGACTTTTCAAATCTATTATTGAGATGTGACTTTCCCTTCAAGTCTAATGAATTTTGGAGCAAGAATTGGGAGGACATTCCAATGATATTTGGAAAATTCTAATGGCATGTTTCCTAAGATAAATTGAAAAGTATTAAATAGTATTAAAGAAAAAAAAGTACAATATCAAATGTGATTTAAATCCTTTTACAAAGTATTTTTTTTATATTGCAAATGAGACGGGATATTTTGCAGAGATAAATCAAGTCACATTACTATTTTTTCTTACAAACTCAATAACTCCGACATCTTATTTCTCTCGCCAATCTCATAGTGCTTGACCTTTCCAAGGCATGTTAGGAGTTGCAAAGGTGAGAGGATGGAGATGATGGTTTTTCTTTTTCTTTTTTCTTTTTATATTGATTTTTTAGTAGTTTGAATTTGAAGTAAAATTATTTTTTTCTTATATATGATCTCTATCTATATGAAAATTGCCAGCGAAATGAAAAGTTGAATAACTAAATGTCAAGAAAAAATATAAAAGACTAAGTGTAGTTAAAGTCAAACGTTAAGAATCTAACAAACTTTGATTGAACTATTATATTTTTTTTCATTTGTGTGACGAATGTCTCATTGTATAACTGGTTGAAACAAATTTTTAATGAAATATTTGTAATCATGCATAAATTGTCTATTTTTTTCTATTTTAACAAAACATAATTCATTAACACTAATAGGCAGTAGAACAAGTAACGCATGAATTAGAAGAAAAACAAAGGATTTGGTGAAGTTTCTAAATTACATCATATGCCAACAAAATATTTATTAGTTTCTTCACCGGTGTTCAAAACTACAAAATAGTCATCAAGATTGGATGGCCGACTAATTACACGTACGGTTATCAAAATACTAAAGTGACAGAAATCCTTTATTCATTGGAGAAGTCTTTTTTAAATCGAGTGTCAAGTAGTTGAGTAATCCGAGTATTATAGATTTTTGTGCAGATTGCTGTTATCTTCCATACATAAAATTTGGGTGCGTGTGAGAGTTACCACACCAAACATCTACTCTAGTAACTCAATACATTTGAGTTCCATCATCGTATCTTTCCCAATGTGCATCCTTGATCTCAAAGTAAAACCTTGTCATTTTTATGTGCAAGTTGAAGTAAACAACACATGAACAACAATTTAGTAAGTAGATTTGTACTTGTGTCTAGACTCTCTACATCTACGTGACATGACACGTGTAAGCAATTAGGCTCCTTCGAATTTAATTATTGTACTCCGAAAGTATCATAGTCTTGACAACTTGCCATGTAATATGTATGCATACCCCTGGCCCGTCATGGTCATAATAATTATATATGTACGAGATGGATCGTACGAGATGGAAATGTTTGGTAAATATGGTTCATCGATGAAGTGGTCTATACTTATGGCACTTTTGGTGTAATGGTCGAGACTGACAAATATTTTTGTATTAAAATGAAATATACATTTATCACGTACCACACAACGTTTTACTTAAATAAAAAATTATTGTTTTATTCGAGTAACTCAATATTCATTCATCAAATGTCAATTAATAGGATTGATTTACCTCCAATCTAAACATAGAGATGTAACAGACTTCGGGATCAGCTTTTCACCATTACTGCAGCAACAAGGTAATTTTGGACGGTCAGATTTTTTCAATTGCAGGTTACATTTCAAGTGCATCAATTGTTTCACAAGATAAATGTAGGCAATAATAATGAGAACCTTTAAAATCCTCACGAGTCTTGAAGACCAAAAAACTCTATTATATATTATAAGGAGAAGTTAGGGACGGATCTAGGCAGGAGCTAAACAAAATTATGGGCCGAGTTGATATATAGAAAAAATAAAATACCCATATAAAAAATTTATTTTTTCAAAAAAATAAAAAATTCCTATACTTCAATAAAAAAAAAAAAAAAAATTGGGTCAATAGGGCGCTCCAACACAAGCCGCCCTTGGAGAGGTACCTTATCACGTTTCCTAGGTCAAGGTGGTGCGGACTATTTCAATAGCAAAGCAAAGGATTCTAAACCTGCTCGGCTGCTCTTATATAGGTTTCTGGAAGTAATTCATTATTCCCAAATGCTACATACAATTTAGGGATAGTAATGGGGTAAGTTGGCTCTGCCATGCCCCGTGACCCGTCAATTTGAGGGGTGGAATGCTTGAACTTTATAGAAGGTTTAAGAAGCGGTTGTCTCAGACCTAAAATATTTGAGGACCCCAAAATTTTTAAAAAATGTGTTATATTTATTTATTTTTATTTCAAAGTACTGAACTAGGACAATCCAAGTCCACGCCTAACCAAAAACAACTTACCCAATTAAAAGTCGACTCTAAAATTCATCTTCTTCCTAATTTGAAAGTTGAAACCTTTTAAAATTTCGGACCACCAATCTCCCTCTCCAATAAGAAAAATCTACTCCCATAAACTACGTCGAATCAACATAGTTATTAGAGTTGTAAGATATATTTCTCTTTTACTCATTGTATTCATTTTAGATAATTTATATATTCCATGAGTTAACTTTATGGAACTGATTATTGCATTTTTTGGTAATGATTGAACTGATTTAGGTGATTTTGTCATTTCTTGTTGACGTCATATTTTGCATAAGTGAATTTTTTTTTCTCGAATATATCTATATGCCGATAAAATTATTGCAAAATTGATTATGATAAAATAAAATAAAAAAATCATAGCATTCTTTATTGTTAGGTATTATATTTTGTTTATCGTTTTATTACGGAAAACTCTTATCAAGAAAAAAAATATAAATACACACTATGATTTGAAGGTCCAATTTTTAAATTCCGACTCAAATCTGCAAAATTTAAAGTCCGACCCTAGGGGCAGGGAGCCCCAACGACCCGCCACTGCCCCGGTTAACAATTTTTTTAAAAAAATTGAAAATAAAAAAAATAGAAATTTATTATATATTTATACCAAACAAAACTGGTGTAATGGTTAAAATTTATAGTTTAATAATTCCAACGTGAGTTCGAATCTTATTCAGTCTATTTCTAGCAAAAATTGTAATTTGTAATTTTTTTATGATTTTTTTTTAAAAAAATTGAGGGTGTGGGGCCCTGGACCCGCCCCTATTACTTCTGATAAGGGAAAGTCCCGAAAGCGAAGCCCTCCACCTGTGTCAGAGGCCCCTTGATCAGGCGGGTTGTAAATCGAAAGATGTGCACGAGTGACATGGACTTGAGGGAGAGAGCCAACAGGCCAACCCCCAGGATAGACCCCCACAATATTTCAGTGAAAATCTGCCCCACACGAAAATTGAACATGCGTTGCCGGAGGATTTCTCCCCACGTCACCTCAGGCCTTACCAACTCGCCTATGCCCCTGCGGGCAAATAGCTATAAGGTAAATATTGAACAAATAGATGGAAAAAATAACATTTTAGCCGATAATTTAAGTAGACAAGTTATTGACTTTTTGACCAATTTTGTTCATATTGCAGATGGATCAAATGATGATTAACTTTGAAAACATCACTTTAAGAGTGGTCTCTCAATAATCTAATATTCGATTCAGAAGAAATAATTTAGAAATACTTCTAGAAAAAAGAAATATGCGTACTAGATAATCTCTGGATGGCAAGAGACTCTAAACATAAATTAGACAACATCAATGATTTAGCTAACTATTTTAGACAAACCCATAATCAAGTAGAACACAAAAATTTTAGTTTCTTTGTAGTAATCAAAGGAAGACTATTTTTCAACCATCATCCTCTTCCTCTCAAACATCATCTTCATCTTTGTAACTTTGTAACAATTGTGAAACTATGACTAGAGTAGTTAAAATCTTAATTATAAAAAGCATACTTTTAGAAATCTTAATTATAAAAAGCATACTTTAGAAGTAAAACTAGAAATTTTAGAAGACCGAGTATCTTCTCATCAACAAGAAATAATTAAGTATCAAGATGAGATTGTTAAATTAAATGAAACCTTAGAAAGATTTAATTCTAAAAATATTGCTAAAGAAAATTGTTTAAAAAATATCATTACTTTTTGCAGTAGAAAATATCTTCTTAAAATAGAAAGACTTATTGAACTAACATATTCTACACCTGCAAGGCAAGAAAAAACTATTTATG
The DNA here is from genome assembly GCA_030279155.1 of Forsythia viridissima. Taxonomy (NCBI): domain Eukaryota; kingdom Viridiplantae; phylum Streptophyta; class Magnoliopsida; order Lamiales; family Oleaceae; genus Forsythia; species Forsythia viridissima. The sequence continues at coordinate 9,730,186 of CM059041.1, forward strand.
TTCTAGAACAAAATATTGGAGATTGTGCCAACATTGTTCCAAATTCTATCAAAATTCACTTATTCAATAAATTATTGATTTCTCTCAAACTTTAGAGTGTTATCATAATGAAAATTAATATTTCCTCCAATACGACCCTCTATATGAAACAGCTATCCATGACTTGTCTTTTCTTAGATCCAATTACCTACATTTTCATTTGACTGTACAGTTTCTCAAGAAGAATACGATATTTTTTATTCAACGTTACAATATGGTATGATTGACACAGTAAATATCTTAAACAAACTTTTTAAATTTTTTCCACCTACTCTTAAAAAGACTTTAGATCAATTTAAACAACACTCTTTAATGATTCAATTTATTTTCAGACCACCAATAGTAAATAATGGTATTATTATCCCAGCATACCATTTTATTAAATTTTTTGAAAGTTTCAAAAAATTCAAGCATTCTTCAAAGACTGACATCAAGATTAAAGTTAGATAGATTAATTATGAAATAAGAATTTCAGAAACAGCTACTCTTATGGAAATGCAAATGACCAATTACAAACTTGTGGTGCAATGGAATAATTTTTTTGTGAAGAATTTCTAGCAAGAAAAATCAAGATAGAAAGATTATATGTTCCGAATACTCATCAAAAATATTTATATATGATGACTTTTCAAGAATTGTGTTGAAAACTGTTGTGAAGCATCTGGGAACTATTCAGATACAGAAGATATCTCAGGTGGAGTAAATAATGAAATGGATACTGATCTAGAAGATGTCTATATTGAAATGATGGACAGATAATAAAGATATTAGATAACACATGGACAATAATTCTAAAAGAAATATAAAAAAGGCTACATGAAAGACAAATAATGAAAATAAATAATGCGTAGTACAAAAAGTCTATAAAGTAAATAGGAAAAACATTTATTGTGAGCAGGAAAAGCGTTTATAGTAAATAGGAAAAACATTTTAAGTGTTCAGAAAAATATTTATATTTTTCTTCTTTCATTCCCAATCTTACACTTGTAAAGATTGTACGATTACTTTTTATTAATATTATCTATAAGTACATTTGCTTATAATATAAGGAACACATGCAAAAAAATAGAACACACACATAATTACGTAGTATCTCTTATATCGCTCTCAATTGTAAACATCTTCTTAGACATTTCTCAATAAAAAATAAGTTTTTCATATTATCTTGTTATTTAATTATCTGTTATTTTATTATTTTTTCGAGAAATGCCTAAATGAGAAAAAAACCTAGTAAATAATTAATTCTTTCAAAAATATTATTTTTTTTAAGAAATAGCTTGAAAACTGAAAAGTGTAGAGGGCAAAGTATATTTTAGAAATAGCTTGATAAGGTAAATTTGATAGCACAGATTCGTGTTATTAAAGATTTTTTTTTTCCCCCGTTTTAATCATTTGAAATCCCTAAAAGTAAGTTTGCAAATTTTATAATACTGAAATCAAGTATTTGGCCAAGCAATCAAAGAAACTTTGAAAAGTGACTAGTTGTAAGACGTGCGATGTAAGGTAGTTCGTAGGATACTTACGTTATTGTGTTTTAATTTGTAATTTATATAGATATAAAATAGTCCGAGTATAATTTGCAATAAATGATTTAAGAAAATTAGCACTCAACAAATATAAGATGGATAATCAAAACACACACTTTTTAAATATAAATATAACAAGCAAACAGTTATTTGAACAAACCACAATTTACAACCTAGAAGAACTTGTGGTTGATTGCATAACTATTTTCAAATTGTTTACTAAGCAAAATAGTAGAATTTGAGAAATACTAAGCATGTGTTTGATAGTGCTGAATTTATTTTTTAAGTGCTTATATTATAAATTGTGAGTGAATCTGTAGATAAAAAATGAGTTGTAAATTGTGGGTTCTAATTTTTTGAACAGAAATTATCATCAAAGACAAAGATAAAATGTACTAATTAATATGTTGATGATAAAAAATGTGATAACAAATAGTTTGGAACATAAATGTGAAAATTGTTGACCTATGGTTAACTTTAAACCTTAATGTTTTGATTATTACAAACAAATTGGTTATGCTTTCTAACATTTTATTTTCAAGCAAAATTCAAAGTGCTACAAATCGAACTCTCATGCAATGACAAGTTCAAGGTCAAAATCAATTCAAGAGTTCAAGCATCTCAAGATCCGCCGAAATTCAAGATTCGAATATCAAGATTGAAGAATAGATTTTTTTTGATAAAATTGTAAAGGTATTAACTCTTTAATCCTTAGCAATTAAATGAATGAAAGCTCAAAATATTTTTATGCACAAAACACATGTCATTATTACTTGCATAAAATATTTGTATCAAAGCCAAAAATCATTTTTCAAAACTGTGGAAACGGTCATCCGTTTGGATCATCCGTTTGAACCGGTCATCCGTTTGAAATGAACCGGTCGACCGTTTGACTGTCACTGTCCAAAAAGTGTCCGTTCTGACTTTTTGCAGCTCAACGGCTAGTTCTGACCAATCTGACCGGTCGACCGTTTGGTCATCCGTTTGGTCATCCGTTTGGTCAGAAAGTGACGAAAATTCATCTCTATAAATACCACTTCATTTATTATCATTTAACAACACTTATAAGAGCATTTATAGAGAAAATCATATTGAAAAACTTCATCCAAAGCTTCATTGTATTTATATCTTCAATATCTCATATTGAAAAACTTTGTTTGATTAAATCAAACCTTTGATTCATCTTTCTCAACAAAGTTTTCTTCTAACACTTGAGCTTTCCTTATTCATTGCTATTCATTAAAGTGTTAGTCTCTCTTAGAACTAAACTTGTATCTATCATTCATCTAGAGAGAAATACTCAAATCAATTTCTTCATATATTTGGGTCATATTGAGGTCCCGTGCAAAAGCTCAATATTGTATAAGGATCGGTGCTCCTTGTTTGTAAGTCACCGGATACATTGTAAGGGTTTGGATTGCACCATAAGTCAATCAAAATAGTGGAAAGGCCGTGCTCGTGTTGGAGAGCTTGGTAACGGGGGACGTAGATCATTGGTTGGATCGAACCTCCATAAAAATCGTTTGCACTCTCTCTTCTCTTTTATTTACTTATATTGTGCTTATATTTGAGTGAATCAATTTTTATTTCTTAAATTTCATTTTTAAGAATATTTTTCGAAAAAGTTTGAGAAAACCAATTCACCCCCCTCTTGGTTAGTTATTCTTGGGCTATCAAAAATTAGATATTGTTGAGGACTTTAATATACATTAAAATGATGGACAAATATTTTGTCAAACTTTTGTATTTGTTATTTAGTTTATTTATTTAAAAACATGATAGACAAAAAATAAAAAATAAAAATTTATGCCCCCTTAATTAATTTTTTGAACAGAAATCATTATCAAAGACAAAGATAATATGTACTAATTAATATGTTGATGATAAAAAATATGATAACAAATAGTTAAGGACATAAATGTTAAAATTAGATATTGTGAAGGACTTTTATTACAATTATATAAAATGTGGTGTGGTTAAAAAAAGTGTGGTTTAAATATAATTACTCAAACAAAAAAGGAACCAAAGGGGAGGGGGGGTTAGACAGACAGACACATGTGAATCCGACACGTGGCAACATGAATAGTAAAAAAGTTAGCTTTTTTTATTATAAGTAATGTTTTAAAAACGTAAAACGTGGTTAGGCGTGGAAGTCAAGTTTCAAATTTATCGGACCTATGCAAGTCATAGGCGAGAGCGAGAGGGCGATGCGTGATGCGTGGCTAAGTGTGGAGGCCGAGTTTCAAGTCTAAGTGAAGTCTAGGTGAGGCTTAGACGGATTTTTTAGAACAGTAATTATAGGTAGATGGAAGTATTGTCTCCTATCTTGTATTCATATTATTAGAAGAATAAATCAAAACAATTTGGATCTAATTTTCATATTTTATTTTTTTGGCAATACACTTAAAAAAAATATTATTTCAAAGTCTTTGTGGAAAATTAAAATATCAACAGAGTATGATGATTATGTACGTGGTTCTTGATAGACATTATTAACATATTAAAAATTGACACATTAATTTTGATGAGAATTGTTTTGGTTCTTCAGAATTTTTATTTTTATTTTTACTTTTACTTTTAAAATTAAGACAGGTTAATCTCACGAATTATTTTCTCTCTCACCAATGAACTCCAAAAATAACTCAACTTATCAAATAAAATTATCCGGACACTAAATTCCCAAAAAAAAAAAAAAAACCCCCTATCTCCACCGATAGTCCGATACGATTGCAAAAAAACAAGAAGAATAAAAACCTTAAATTCACCATACCCACCCGATCGAAGCATGTCCGTTACACGAAGTGTTAATCGATCATCAATTCTGAAGTCTAAGGCTCCGCTAGCACATTATCGAAAACTTTCAAATTAAAAGGAAAAAAAAATCGTTTACTCTACACAATAATTGAATGTCGGTAATGTTTGTATGAAGCTGATGTATATTATCTACCAGGTAGAAAATGAACTATTTCTTCGTTGCCTTTAAGAGTTCCGTGTTTGTCAAAGTTTAAATAATAATTTAAGATGATAAATATGGAACTATTTCTTTTCTTTTTATTCACATATTTTCGTAGGATTCACAATTTACTACCCATTTATTAAATACAGATTCAATAGAACCCACAATTTATAAACACTTAAAAAATAATTTCAACACTACTAAATATGTGCTTAGATAGAGAATTAAAATATAATCAAATATTACATTTGTTGCCTTATATATATATATATATATAGAGCGCCGTTCTCTTGCCCACAGTGGGCAAATTTTATAACGCCCACTGTGAATGTGGCAGGGTGAGTGTAAAAAAAAATTCCACGTGGATTTGTCCACGTCACGTTAACAATTCCCAATTTCCAAACCCTCTTCCACAAACCCATCCAACTCTCTCCCTCTTTGCCGGTGAATTCCATGGCCGCCAACAGCACCTCCTTCACGGCCACGACCGGCGCATTCACCACCACGACCGGCCAAACCCCGGCGCCTTCACGAACATCCAAACGCCGGCGCCCCACTGCTAATTATTTCTCTCAAGCTACTGTTTCGTGCCCTAATTCGACCACGCCCATTTCGCCGGTCCATTCCACTGCTTACTGCCGCCGACCCATACAAGAAAACAGTTGCTCTAACGGTATGGGGAAGCCTTCACGAAAATTTGAAAAAAAAAATTGATGATTTGCTGGAAAAATTGCAATCTGGTGGTGGTTGGCCGCTGTTGGTGGTGGCAGATGTGTGTGGAGGGAAGTGGAGGAGGGGAGAACCAGTTGTAGCCGCGGCGACGGTGGTGGCGACAGCGTGGCGTTGGCTCGACGCGGGTGGTGATGGCCGGAAACACCTTCGGCCAATCTGGTCGTGGTTGGCAGCTGTTGGTGGTTGGCAGATGTGTGCGACGCGGGTGGTGGTGGGGTTGTGGTCTCTCAGATTCGTGTGGTCTCTCAGATTGGCGCGAGTGGTGGTGGTGGCAGATATGTGCGAAAGGAAGTGGAGGAGGGGAGAACCAGTTGTAGCTGCGGCGGCGATGGCGGTGGCGGCGACGGCGTGGCGTTGGCTCGACGTGGGTGGTGGTGGCCGGAAACACCTTCGGCCATGGAATTCGCCGGCAGAGGGGAGAGAGTTAGATGGGTTTGTGGAAGAGGGTTTGGAAATTGGGAATTGTTAACGTGACGTGGACAAATCCACGTGGAATTTTTTTTTACACTCACCCTGCCACATCCACAGTGGGCGTTATAAAATTCGCCCACTGTGGACAGGAGAACGGCGCTGTATATATATATATGTGTGTGTGTGTGTGTGTGTGTGTGTGTGTGTGTGTGTTAGTTAGTATTTAAAAATACTTAATTTTTAAAAATATTCCAAACCTACCTTATTTCTCAAAACGTCATGTTACCAATTTTTCCCCAAATAAGAAAGAGAATAGAAGTGAGCTGGGTGGGCTGGGCTGTGATGTGGTGTCAAGATTTGTCAACAAGTCGAATTGGACTCATTTTTGCTAGATCCAATAAATGGGCCTAAACAAGATGCTAGATCCACCAGAAGATGCAAGCCCAAATTCATAAATGGTCCAATGTTTTAACATGTTAATACTATTACTAGTTATCAATTTGGGTTGCCAAGTAAGGACCAGTAATATTTTTAAGGGGGGCATCCGAAAGGCCATATTTATGATACTGCATGCTATGTAACGTATAGTATATACTGTAGTGATAATTTCACCATACACTATAAAATATAAAATAATTTAAAAAATATTATCTAACTTTTTTTATTCTTAAAATACTATTTTTTATATTTGTAACACTTGTTGTTACATTTGTTATGTTTGTTAATAACAAATGTAACACATTTATTATAACCAAAATAACAAATGTAACAAAAGGTGTTATAAAAATTGAAAATAGTATTTTTATAATAAAAAAAAGTATGACAGTATTTTAAAAAATATTTTATTTATTGTAGTTATTCGTGAAAAAACTCCATATATATATATTCTTCTAATACATTTGGAACTTATACATATATCTATTTATTAGAAGTTTTTTCATAAATAAGCTACTTTTTAAAAATAATTCTAAAAAATTATTTTTGTTTCATTTATTTTAAAAATACTTTTTTTTTAAAATTATTATTTTAATTTATTTTATGAAATAATATATAGTGACTGAATATGTAAATTTGTTGCTTGAGTCCTTAATTTTTTGTGCAATAAGTTCTTCGTCTTTATAATGTCTCCACTTTAGTTCCTATACTTTTTCTTTTATTTCAATTTTGTCCTCTTTTATTTGCAACTTAAGTCCTTCAATTTTTGGATTTTTGCAAGTTGATCTCCATATTTATAATTTTATGTCAATTTAGTCATTTATAGTATGACTATTTGATACATATGTTGCAAATGATATTGTATATCAATGTTTAATACAAATGTTATAAATGATATTTTGTAACAATATGTATTACAAATTGATATGTAAAATATCAGTGATACAAAATATCAATTTATGTAACATGTGCTGTGTAAAATAACATAATATAATCTGTAACATATTCAGTGATACAAAATATCATTTGTAACATCTGTATCAAACAGTGATACACAATATCATTTGTAATATCTGTGTCAGATCGCGATACTAAACTAAAACTGTTATAACTACAAAACTAACTCTAAACTTCAACAAGTTTGTATTAATATACATATTGGACTCTAAAAATCTATTGATACTATGTAACATCAGTTGAGATAGATATGTAACACAATGCCAAATTTAACAAATAAAATTATTGATTTCATCATTTGTAACATACGTAACATCAGTGATATAGAATATCAATTCATGTAACATGTGATGTGTAAAATAACATAATATAATCTGTAACATATTCAGTGATACAAAATATCATTTGTAACATCTGTATCAAATAGTGATACTACAAAGGACTAAATTGACATAAAAGTATAAATATAGGACCAACTTGCAAAAATCTAAAAATTGAAGGACTTAAATTACAAATAAAAGAGGATAAAATTGAAATAAATAAAAAATACAAGAACTAAAGTAAAGATATTATAAAGATGATGAACTTATCATACAAATAATCAAGAACTCAAACTGCAAATCTTTTTGTATTTCTCATGCCTCAATTTTCAGTTCTCTACACTGCGACAATCTTTTTGTACTCTCTGCCTCTGTCGTGTGTCATCATTTTTTTATGCAAAACTGATACTATCAGTTACACACACGGGCTCAGCGCATGCTCCACATCTCCTCGGCAGCTGCGTTTCACTTCTCTTAGCCGTGAGTCTCTTAAAACCTCATAGGCACCATATTATATCGCACAAATCCTATATTGCATGCATAGTAAGTATTATGTTATTGGTCCTCCAACTTTATGGAAATATTCATTTTTACTCTCTTCCTTTATTTTTCTATTTTTAGTCAAACTCTCTATGTATCCCTTAGGAGATATATTAGTTGCTGAAATTAGGTCTTATCTTGTTTGGTTCAAAAGGTATAAGAATAAAAAAATTATTGTTAAAAAATCAATTTTTCGTAAATTAAAAAAAAAAATTGTACTATTATTCTTAAGTAAACAAAAAAAAGTAATTAAATAAATTAAAGGAGAAAAAAAAATTGTGAACCGGTGGAGAGCAGGGGTGGTGATGGCGACAGGCAGTGGTGACAGCGATTATATTAGAATATGAATGTTCAAAACTAGATTTATTCTGTATTATAAAAAGTACATTCGTCTTTTAAAAAAATTTGAGTGAACTTTTATTCGGATAAAAATTTGTTCTTCACCTTTCGAGAATAAAACTTATCTTTATTTTTTGTTTAAATTATTATTCGAATAAAAGTGTATCTGAACATCAATTACGCCCAAATAGAATAATATAAATTTTATCCATTATCCTTATCCATTGATCATATACCAAACAGACTCTTAGTCATTAAAATTGGATGGTGAGTTGTTTTAGAGTGATACTATTCACAGTTGTTCAATACTTATAGTCATCATTCGTAGCATTAATTAATTGGAATAATTGTTTATTTAAATTGAGTAATATTCTTCATAGTCAGCAATTATAAATAATTACTCCAATTGAATAATACGAGCGACTATAAATAACATTACACGCTGTTTTATCTTTCATTCACTTTATTTTTTGAATGTTGTGTACGTCTCAAGTATCTTAGTCCAATTACCACTCTCAACTTTTATCGAGACGATTTGAGGAGTTGAAAGCCCGAGAAACTTGCGTGCGCCTCTTCAATTACATCCATTATGGTCATGACAGGGCTAGATAAAAGTAGAAAATCTCCTTGTTTTAGGCTAATGAAATCAAGGACATGTTGGCCAAAAGGGTGCACAGGGATATTAATCATATTATTTATTTTTTATTATTTAGTGGGATTTACTATTAATATTGGCCAAAATGATTTTTATTCTACATTGGGGAAATCACAACTACTGTGTTTGTGTGGGTGTGTGTGACAATGACATGCATCTTATTTGTTCCAATTGAATGTCAAATTACATATTTACATTCCAAGAAATTCCGGAGTGGTGTTATCCACTATCAAGATATCAATCCTTCTTTACGATATGGACAAACTTTATATATGGTTTTATAATGAGCCGCCATCTCCTCTCCGGTTCACCCTTCTTTTTTTTCTCGTTTAATTAAAAATAAAAATAAATTTTTTTTATTTTTATACCTATCTGAATCAAATAAGATAATAATAAATATATTATACGGATAATTATAATTATTATTCAGATATTACATTGAAATAATATTTCATATTTTTTAGGAAAATTATATTTTTGTCTCAGAAAAACTTTTTTTTAAATAAATAATAAGAGAACCATTCATTTTACTAAGAAATTTGATAAATATAATTGAAATAATTACAACACTTAATTTAAATCAGTGTATACTTGATAGTGTTGAAATTATTTTTTAAGTACTTATAAACTATAAATTCTATGAATATGTAAACAATAAGTGAATAGTAAATTATAATTTCTACGAAATGTATAAATAAAAAATATATATAACTAATTTAGCTCATTTAAATCATAATTTAAACTTAATCAAATAACAGTTAAGACACATAGCGGGAGGAACATCTTGGTTAAAAATGACAAAAAGATCGAACCGCTCGTAAAAGCCCGAGTCAGGATGAAGAAAAGAAGACGGGCCGAGCCTAGCTCAGCCCATGAAATCCACGGACGGCCCCGTTGGATCATCATCTAGATTTGTCCGTGGATCTTAATTTTTTATCATAAATTATTTTTTTTCCCTTTTAAACTCTAAAAAGAAAATTTTACTGCCCGTGAACCGGCCCGTGTGGCCAACGAGCCACAGGCCGGTCTGGGCTCCATTTTTTTGAACGGACTAAATCGGTCCTGGCCCAGCCCCATTGCAATTGCTATTGCTAGTCTTGGCCTTTTGCGTAGTGAAGTGTCCCATCACAAATCTTTGCCCTTGGGCCCACCCTGTTAAGGCCATTATGCCCAATGGACGAACTCGGAATTTGTGTTTTCTGCTGCCCCAGGGGCCTAAAATGCCCATAATTTTACGTATATCTAAGTAATATAATTTATTTTATAATTTAAAAATTATTTCAAATCTTTTAAAAATTTTAAAAATTATTATTAAATTACTACTAAAGTTTTTTTTTTTTTCAAAAATTATTATATGTTGAGTTGTCGATCCAAAAAGTACTGTCAATAGTAAATTAAATATTGACATCATATCTATAAAAATGCTTTTATTTTATTACTTGAACAAATACTACATATTAATTAATAGGATAAATAGTACTGGAGTTCCAAACTTTTGGACCTTATAACGATGGAGTCCTGAATCTTCAATGTCTAGCACCCCGAGTTCTTAACCTTTAAAAAATGTGCGATCAAAGTCTTTAAGTTAAAAAAATCGTTAGTTTGACCATTAAATAGTCAAATTTTTCTTAAAATGACTAAATTACCTTCTTTTGAATTAAAAAATAATAATAGAAAAAAAAAAATCGAAAAAAAGAAAAAAAAAATTAATTCTCTCTCTCACACACAAATCAAAGTTGCACCCCACCCAAATCAAAATTGCAGAATTCTCTCCTCCCACTCTCACTTTCTATCACACACATAAACCTCTCTCTTTCTCACTCTCTAACACACCCCACCCCACCCGACCCGACCCCACCTCACCTATAGATCTGATGAATTCATAAATAAATACTTCCTATTTTTTTATTTTTCAAATCATGCCGTAGAAAGTCATACGAATTTCTAGCAATAAAACCCATAAACAAAAAGAGGCAAGAAGAAGCCCAGCTTACAAGAAACCAAGGAAGAAAGAAATTGAAGAATTGAAGCCAGTTTAATTTTTTTCTACTCGAATAATACAGTGGTATAGATAATGTATTCAACCTATAACGAATTAAATTTCGGATTAAACCATGAGAACTTCTTCAAGCAAAGTTTTTTTTTTTCTTCACTTCAAATCCAAAAAATAATTCTTTAAGCTGGGTTCTTTCAAAATCATAATTTAGAATATCATCACCAACCACTTATTGCTCCACATGTAATATTTGACAATTATTCTATGGCCGACGGCTGTTTCGGTGGGTGGTGGCCGGCGACGGTTTTGGAGTAAGGTTGGGGGTTGATTGTAATTTTTTTTAGTTAGTTAGAGGTTGGTTGGAGAAGAAAAAGTGTGAGAAAGGGGTTTGTTGTAATTATTGTTATTTTTCTATGGGTAATTATATTATCACAACATTATTTGTTAAGTACACTACATTCTAATTGCAATGAAAGTTTCTAACTATTGGTTACTTTTGTATTTATGATTCTAACTTTTTTTAGCAAATTTTTATCATCAATCTATTAATTTGCATGTCTTATATTTGTCTTTGATTATGATTTTTATCCAAAAAGTTAATTAGGATTGCGTAATTTTTTTTTTCTCTCTAATATTTTTACATAATTAAAGTAAATAACAAATACGTAAGTTTGACAAAATATTTTTTCCTCATTTCAATGCACATTAGCAGAATATTTAGACAAAAATCTTCATCGGAGGCAAGATGTGAAAACTAAATGAAAGTTAATGATAAAAATACGATTAAAAAAATTAGAGACATTAGTGTCTAAACATCAAATGTTGAGGGACCTTTATTGTAATTAAAACATGGTGTGAATAATAAAAAGTGTAGTGTGAATATAATTACCCTTTTTCTATTGTTTTTTTTAAAAGAGGGTAATCTTGTTATTTTAAGAAAATTTTGATCATTTAACGGTCAAATTCAAAATTTTTTTAACAAAAGGATATTGATCGTGCGCTTTTTAAAAGTTAAGGACTCGGAGTACTAGACATTGAAAATTTGGGACCCCATCGTTACAAGGTTCAAAAGTTCGAGACCTCCAGTGCTATTTATCCTAATTAACACTACATCCTATAAAATAAATTAAAATAAATTTAATTTAATTTAGCATGGCATTATAATTTTAATACATGTCATATTTTTTATTCTATAATACATTTTAAAACATCAACATATGGCATATATATAACATTTCATACTTGATATTAATAAAAAATAATAACAAAAAAGTCAAGATAAAAACATATTATAAATATTTAAAAAGAATCTTTAAATTATACAGATTAATATAATATTTCATCAATATATTCATATGTAAGATAATTTGAATATGAGCATGTTTGGTTTGATTTTTTTAAAACACTTTTCTTCATAAACTTATTTTAAACTACATATTTCGTGAGACCCACAAATTTTCAACTACACATTTAATGAAGTACTTTTAAACTTTACAAAAGTCCGCCCAAACACACTCTTATTTGGCAAAGTGATACCGTATAATAATATTTTACATTTGGATTTGGGAAAGATGTTTTCTTGAATTCAACAAAACAATGAGTAGCTTGTTAATAGTTTGGGCATTCGAACTTAATTTGAGTGAAAATTACACTCACTACTTACTATTATAATAATATTTATAATTTTACAAACTTAATTCTTTTATTTTAAAAATAATGTCCATATATTATTATATTGATAAATAAAATAATGGTTTAAAATCGAAACAAAATATAATTTATATACAACCGTTTCTAAAACTGTTATTAGAATTCAGAAAATGAGGCGAAAATTTGTTATTTCCAAACACATCAAAATCTTCTATTTTTTATATTTAAATGTTTTTTATTGAATTGTTACCTGGAAATACAGATTGTGTTATACAATTTGTTATTTTGTAATATTGACTGCTAAATATGTTACAAATTGTTACACAATTTATTATTCTGCAACACTGACTGTTAAAGATGTCATAACTTGTTATTGGTTAATTGCATGTAACACGTACTGTTGGTACACTATTTTGTAACATTGATGTTAATATGATGTTTTGATTGGACATTCTATTTTTGATATTTAAATATTCTTAATTGAATTGTTACACGAGAATACAGATTGTGTTACATAATTTGTTATTATGTAACACATGTTAGATAATTGGTTATTATCTAACACTGACTACTGAAGATGTTATAACTTGTTATTGGTTAATTGATGTTTAATATGGTGTTTGTAACATTGATATATAATATGATGTTTTGACTCTTAATGCAGATTATGTCACCTTCAATTAACATTATGTATCACTGATTGATACAGACGATACAACTGAGTATATTATGAGTTTTTTGTGTGAAAACTGGTATTATGTGTTACATCTCAATTTGTAACGCAGATTGTTACAAATATTGAAATTGAATGGATCTTGAGTTCTATTTGTAGTTGTTACAGCTATTTCTTATACAAATGATATATATTTGACAATTATAATTTATAACAATAAATGATTTTATAATATTTGTCTTCCAATCAATTCTAATTTTTAAGGATTCTGATGATAGAAACGATTGCAGTTGTTATATTTTGTCTGTCAATAGTGGCATGTCCTGGCACGTCCGCTTCATCGTCTCGCCTTCCCTGATGATATCATAGCTTGCATCTGACAGGTGGACAACAATAAATCGACTGTCGTTGAACTAGTTATACCCATTATCCATAGAATGACAGTTACTACTAGCGTTTGGAAAGTTGTAACGTCCCTCATTTACTCCGATTAATGAGGGAGATGAAAGAACACATGTCATTAAAGACAAAACTCCCAATCATCCATATAAATAGATGTTGATCCTTTCAGATAAAAAACGACTTTATTATTTTCTACATTGCTATTCTGCATATCTGATTTAATCATATACTGATTATCACACTGGAATAGTTCCGAGCATAGAAGTCCAGCCACTATTTTACAGGTCTCTACCACTGTCGTCACCACGCTTGGAGGAGGAGAAAAATATTTATCATCAGATTCGATTACGATAACAATAAAAGATTCTGTAATATATGTATTTCAATCAATTTCGATTTTTTAAGGATTCAGTTACTATATGTAATATATAGTATAATAAATTAAAATAATAGTTTTTTAAAAATAGTATTTTTAAAATATATGTAATAAAAATGAATTTTTACAATTCTTTTTAAAAAATAGCTTATTTATGAAAAATCCTTGATTTGATTACATAGGCTTAATTAAGATTCTACAGGTTAGGCTGGATTAAGCCCAACCTCATAATCTATATATAATATATTTATTCATGACTTAGTATTAAACAAGATTAAATAGTACTCATCTCTCTCATAAAAATAAGCTCATTTTTTTTTTATTTATCTATCTCAAATTATAGACTACTTATTTAATTGAGAATTTATTTAATTTTTTCTTTTTCTAATATATCCTTATTTAATGTACATAATTATCAACTCAAATAATTTAACATCTTTCAAATGTGGTAGAAACTTACATAAATCTATTCATGCAATTAAGGAAATAGTCAACGGAAGTAATGTGGCAATTAATAACCATGTAGTTTCAATGACAATTTCAATTGATTTATTATTGTTCAAAGAATACATTTCAATTACATTAGCATTCCAATATTAATTTAATGAGCATCTAGATTGATTAGATTAATGAGTGGTTGATATTAAATAGGGGTATATTAGGAAAAGTGTGTGAAAATTTTACAATTTTAATTATATTAATTGAAATTTTTTAATTTGTGTAAAAATAAAAGTAGGACTATATTTGTGGGACGAGAGAGTATAACATATGTGAATTTAAGTCATACTTCATACGTCATACGTCATTGTAAGGTATTAAGTAAAAACTATCAAATTCATGCAAACCCGTCAACGAAATTCTAACAGTTTGATTTAGGTTTTTGGTATTTTATTTGCGGTGTAAAACTAAATTGGGTTATTTAAAAACAAAATAAATAAAATGAAAATGAAAATTTTAAATTTAAGGTTAGTTTAAATTGGACTGGTGACACGCTTCTTAATTATAATCTTTAACTTCCAAATAAAGGTTTAAACTAAGCATAGGAACTTTGCTCATTGATCACTTATCAACAATAGCTCTAATTTGATAAATCAATCAATCCATTAGATTGCTCGTTCGTACACTATGCATTCATCTTTGCACAGTAAACATCAAAGTCCAAAAAACACAGCAAAATTCATCAGTTCTCACTCTCTCATGGTGATGATCGTAAAAATCTTGTTGGGGAGCATCATGTTGTATTGTGACTTTATATTTTGTTTAATAGAGTTTTATTGTGACTTTATATTAAATTTTAATTTGTACGAATTTATTCTTAAGAAAGTAAATGGAACACTTTGTTGTTTTTAATTTGATTTTATTGTGATTTTGTTAGTGTTCAAATTTATAGTTTGAAATTTGTAGAGTGTTTTATTTCATCAATAAATAGAAAGATATTTCATAATCAATGAAATAATGACGTTAAAATGAACAAGAAGTAAAAAAATATACGACGGAACGGTGATTTAAAAATCAAACCAAACCGTTTGGTTTAAGTTTGAATTTTTTTTAAAACCTTTTTTAATCAATTTTCTTTGAAAATATGTCAAAAACTGCTCAAACCAAACCGTGTATATCCCTACATTATACCATATTATATTAATCGTGTTGAATTATATTTTAAAAGGAAAAGTTATGGACGTTCCACGGGTGTGGACATTAGCATCCCACAATAGCGAGCAAGTACGGTCCCAGGGGAGACCGAGACCCCCAATTTTTTGGGATTTTTTTTAATTTGTTAATATGTTATTTAATTTTGATATAATATTAATTTAATGAATGACAATTGGATCCATTGACCAAATATCAATTTAATGTAAGACAATTAGACATGTTGACCTAATAAAATTAATAATAAAAAATTATAAATGATTGGTCAATTCCTCAAATGATAATACCAAATTAATAAAGACACTTTGCTTGTTAATGCATACTCTGTTCAATTGATTTTTTTTGTTTTTCTTTTGAGCTTGAGTGATATTTAATTTCATTTGTGTATTAGATCTTCTTATTTTGGAAGATAATTTTGTAGAAGGCAATGTGAATAAGAGAGATTGATATTTGTTTCTTTTATGATCTTATTTTAGACATTGCACATTAGTAATCTAAATTATATGTTTAGAAGAAAAACTAACATATTGATATGATATCAGGTCAAACAATAGTGCAAGTGAGTTTGTTTATCAATTCGTGTATAGTATAGTGTATAAATAAAATAAATAAATAAAAATTTATCACTATTATGTGTTTTTAAATTTTTTGTACGTTAATTTAGAGATCCCTAACTTAAAATATTTAGCTCCGCCACTCATAGCGATTATATATAAAGATAGTTGATTAATTCACAAACACATTTAACTTTGTTGCCTAACTATTTGATTGGTCAATCACTATCATACTGTGCTAAATAAACACGAGTAATTACTAATTAGTGAAGACCTAACAAATCCACTCACTATGAGAGCTTCTCAGAATCTCTACGAATAATTCTATTTTTGACTGTGCTTGTTTGACAAAGATTTTTGTAAATTATAAGCAGTGAATTTTATAGAATACATGAATAAAAAGTAGATAAAAGTTTTGGATCTTATTAAATATGTGAATAAAAATAATGTTTGACCAACTTATAAATACTTATAAACACTTTAGTCATAAATATTTGTCTAACTTACACACAACCACGTGGAAGACGCTAACTTGCGCTTTGCACAATACTTGTTTCGTGCGTGCTATCTCAATTGTTTGTGTCACGTTATAGTGAATCTTATTTCGTCAATAAGCGAGTGGTGCATTCATAGCTAAATCACGCCGCACGTCCTACTCCAATAATGTTCACTTTACTCTATAGAATATTATGAAATATATTACATCCGTCTCATAAAAAGATATAGTTCTTTTTTTATTCATCTGTCCCAAATTATTGTTCATTTTTTTGGTTGATAGTATAGTTAATTTCTTAGTTTTGAAAAATACACACATTTAATTTTCTTTGTTATCAACAAATATTAACTATTATATCTGTCTTATAAAGATATGCTTACTTCTATTTTCATACAGATTAAGAAAACTCATTTATTATAGTCAAAAGAATAAATTTACTTACCTTTTTCATAATGTACCTCTACATTAATATAATGGTAGTTTATATTTGTTGATAATAAAACACATTAAATATGGACATATTAAAAAACTAAGAGAATATTTAATGCAATCGTGGATTGCACTAAAAAATATGTCACGTCACTCTAAATTACTTATATGGCAAAGAAAAAAGTAGGTGGTGTTTAGCACACCATCCACATTTGAACAATAGGCTAGACATCATTTATTTATTTAATATCTATTGAAATGTGTGAAAAGCCTCTTTTATTTAATTTTTTTATTCCATCTGACCTATTTATATAGGGTGATTTTTCTTGTTTATCTGTTTCATATTATAGTCCAGTTACTTTGTTGATGGTATATTTAATTTTTTCATTTTCTAATATATCCATATTGAATGTATTTTGTTATCAACACAAATAAACTTATACTCTTTTAAATGTAGTGGGAATTAATAGCACTTAAATAAGGATGAAATAGAAAAATTCTTTGCAAATTTTGTTTTTTCAATAACATTAATTAAAATTTCTTATTCAGTGTAAAAAACGAAATCAGCCTATGTAAATGGGATGGAGTGTGTAGAATATATCTCTATCGAAATGTGTATTAATAATTTTTTTAATTTATCTCACAATATCTCTTGTACATCCGGACCACGATTTTTTCAATCCACAACTCTATTGGAGACTATATTATCTCTGTCTCTATTTTATTTGCCACATATACAACAATCAATATTGTTGCATTAGAGATGCTCTAAAAAATTAACTATACTATCAACAAGGGTTATATTAGAAAGGGTAATTTGTACTTTTGGTCCCCAACCTTTCAAATATGTAACAAGTCTATCCCTAACCTTTTTTTAGCACCAGACATCTCCAATCTTTGTATTTTGTTGCAAATCACGACATTTTGACATATTTTAACGGTTTTACCTTCCTATTTAAATAAACAAAAATACAAAAAAGCTAAAAACAACAAAACATAAAAAATAATTGCAAATGAACTCCTATAACCTTTAAAAAATATAAAATAAGTTCATCTTCTCCAAAACCCCCGCCCGCCCCCGCCCCCGCCCCCGCCCCCGCCAACGCCAACAATGGAGCACAAGGAGGGTCTCAAGCTTGCCATTGAGTGAGTCACTCATCGGAGTATATCACCAGGAAGACGTTTCTTCTTCCATCTCCATAAACACCTACATTAGAGGCCAGTCATAGTCAGTCAGATCCCCTACTCCGATTCGAGTCAAACACACTCTTCCAAACCCAAAAAATGTCGTGCCGACTCATTCTTCTCACACTAGCTTCTCTCTTTCTATTCTCTCTCCTCTTTACACCGACTCTCTCCTCCACCGCCACCGACAACGATGAGGAAGACCTGAGTTTCCTCGAAGAAGCCTAAGCAAACATCTCCCCATAGTCGAAATACCCTCACTCTGACGCTGAATACTCAGACAATGAAGATGAAGACTTTGAGAATTACGACGATTTTGAGGTCCCGTCGAGCTTCAGTCACGAGAGGGCGGAGGAGGATGAGATTGCCAAAATTGATGAGAAGGACATTATCGTTTTGACGGATGGGAATTTCAGTGCTTTTGTCGATGAAAATAAGTACGTGATGGTGGAGTTTTACGCGCCATGGTGCGGACATTGCAAGGCTCTGGCCCCGGAGTACGTGGTTGCAGCCACTGAGCTGAAGGCAGAGAATGTGAAACTCACGAAGGTGGATGCCACATAGGGGAATGAGCTGGCGGAGAAGTATGAAGTTCAAGGGTTTCCTACGGTATACTTCTTTGTTGATGGGGAACATAAACCTTATTCTGGTCAACAAACGAAGTCAATTCCCAGTTTCACATCCATTGTTTTTTCATTTACACATTTTTATACGTAATTTATTTTTAAAAAATAAATTCAACATTTTGCTGGTGATATACTCCGAGGAGTGGCTCACTCAATGGCGATCTTGTGACCCTGTTTGTGCTCCATTGGGGTGGGGTGGGGTGGGGTGGGGTGGGGGGGTGGGGTGGGGTTTTGGAGAAGATTAACTTATTTTGTATTTTTTAAAAGTTATGGGAGTTCCTTTGCAATTATTTTTTTATGTTTTTAGCTTTTTTGTATTTTTGTTTATTTAAATAGGAGGACAAAACTGTCAAAATATGTCAAAAGGATGTGATTTGCATCAAAATACGAAAGTTGGAGATGTCTGGTGCTAAAAAAAAGGTTATGGATAGATTTGTTATATATTTAGAAGGTAGGGGACCAAAAGTGCAAATTACCCTATTAGAAAATAATTGTAAATAAAGTTATTGTTTTAGTTATAATAATTAAATTTTTTAATTTGTGTGAAAATAAAAATAAGTATTTTTTATGGGATGAATTTCCAACCAATCCTTCTTAAATTCTCCAAAAAAAACATAGTCAGAAGGTGACAGTTGGGGAGAAACTTCCTTCGGGGAAATGAATGAATGGACATAAAATTCAGAGCTCGGTGAAGCAACAGGAGTAACGTGGGCCGTTTTAAATACCAACAACATTGGAACTTTAAAGGCTGGCACATCCATGTACATACTCAATTCACTAATAAATATACAAATGTTTTATTATACAATAAATATATACTTTTTGTATACAAAATTACAATTTGATGGCATGGGCATTATTGTCCGTCTTTAAAATAATTAATCCACTCAATTATTTTTAAAAAAAAACATTAGATAAGAGTATTAAATCTTTAACATGTCCCACGTCTTATGTGTACAATTGAGATGTATAAATAAAGTATAGTCAAATTTCATATTGTAAGTTGTTGATTTATAGTGACATATTAGAGTAGTATGTATTGGAATTAATTTAATTTTATCGAGTTGAATCATTAAATATATTTAATAATCTTTTGATCATGTCAATACTTTTGCAGGGGATGAAATATGTCTTAAAGAGATTTTCTATGGCATCTCTCGCTTCATCTCTTTTTTATCTTTCTGCTTTTCTGTTTTTCTCAATTGTTCCGATCAATTTTAACAACAGTATATATCAGAGATAAGTTAAATATCTAACTCTACATAAATCATAGAAGGAGAAGTCGTAGCGATTTGAGTCATGGCACTTAGGAGAGTGTTAGCATATTCGACAAAACTTTTATTGTAAATATGATTAAAGTAGATATGCATATATTGAATATTCATAAATTTACATGTCACCTTAGTTTTGATGGGAAATTCAACCAATGACCAATAAATACCGAACACGATACATTAGGAACAAAGCAGTGGAATAAAGATTTCTCCTTTCTTGTATAAACCTAATCGAAATTAATAAAATAGAGTAATAACCAAACTAAATAATGCGTGAAATAAACGACACAATATTTAACGTGGTTCGGCAACGTGCCTACATCCACAATTCAACAACAATTAATTTTTCACTATAATCAACAATAATTGGTACAATGTTGTTCTCTAGATACTACTAGAGGCACACAAAATTCATCAAGAACTAAATTATTCTTGGCATACAAATAATCTTCGTCTATTAAAAGACGGAACTCCTCAAAAGCAATACTAACAATATACCCAATCATAACTCTCTCAAAAATACTACTAAAAAACAACAAAGAAAGTATCTCACAAAATCGTCACTCTTTGGATAATAATTCCTTCAAAAATAACCGTTGGATTTTGATCTTAGCCATTGATTTGATCTTCAATGAGTTTTACACTCGCTGTCCAAATTTCACGACGAACGGACCATGGAACGCTGAGATATAAACGTTTCATTACTGCTGTGCAGACTGTCCAGATTTTGTAAATTTGCTATAATGTTGCTCTCGAATTTTATTTCTATTTTGGGTGAGTTGGTTCTCTCATTCATGTACTTACATATGGAGATGCATAGAGACACATGGAGAGACACGAATTATAATCTCCAATGCCTTAATTTATAATATTAATTAAGGCATCAAATAAAGTCCTAATAGGACTTTCCTTCTCCAATTTTCATCCATGCAAAGAAACATATTCTAATCACAATTAGAATAGAAGTCTTAAATAAAGTCCTAATAGGACTTTCCTTCTCCAATTTCCATCCATACAAGGAAACCCTATTCTAATTATAATTGGAATAGAAGTCTTTTCTATACCAAATTAATTATCATTAGGCCTCTTTAATTTGGACTAATTGTTGGACTTGGGCCTTTGATCTATATGAGACGGATACCCAACAATCTCCTCATCCGCCTCATGTCGTCGTGGAATGACTCATCATCCCTATGATGGAATGACAAACATCAAGGTTCTACCCCCTTGACAATACACTAATTGATTCCTCTTTGTATTTATTTTCTGCAACTTCTCTAGAAATCTTCGACTCTCTTCCGTCAATAACTAATCCATAGTTATCGGGAGAGTAACACGTGGAAGATTGTCCGTCTATCGTAGACCGCTTTAGAGGAATAGTTGTTGAAACTTCTAGGAATGGTAGCTGCTTGTGTCTATCATCTTCTTCCCCACATTGTACGTCTACAGAGGTACACTTGAACGTAACTTTCTTTTGCTTCTTTATCAAGCAAAAAGAACATTTTTACAACTCTACACTCTTCATTCCGAATCCAAGTTTCTTTTTGACTAGCAGTTTACTTCTCTTCAGACCTTTGTTGGTTAACATATTGTGACTAAAGTCAACTGCTTTCTCATTCTCCACTACATTAACAATGTCTTTAGAGAGCTTTGCCTTCAACAAATACAATGATGAATAGTTTCTACCACTGGCCACAACCATAGTACATTTTGTAAATTTCCACTTACCATTACCGAAAGAGTTGTAATACCCCTATAATCAAGTCTACCGGTAGAAATCAAACTCAATCGCATGTTAGGAACCATGCTTTACATCTTTGAGAATCAATCTTGTGCCATTGTTGGTCTCCAACCTTACATTTCCAATACCCAAAACTTTTACCAAGCAACCATTTTCTATCTTTACAGCTCCATAGTCACCGGGTGTATAAGATGTGAAGAATTTTTTATGAGATGTAACATGAAAAGAAACACCACTGTCAACCTCCCAAGAAGTCTCATGACAAGTAAAATTGGTAACATCATCATCGTAGATGATATAAAAATCATTTGCAATGGTAGAAGCTCGATCAACAACGACATCCTCATCTTTCATCTTTTCTTTACCTTTCTCATTTTTGTTGTTTTTCTTTAACTGTCGGCAAAACTTCTTGATGTGCCCCTTTTTACCACAATTAGGGCTGGGCGTGGGTTGGGTCGGGTCGGTTTTAGACCCAACCCGAACCCAACCCAAAAGTTTCGATTTGACACAAATTCAACCCAACCCAACCCGCGAAATGGGTTGAACCCGACCCAACCCAACCCAACCCGTATAAGCGTCGGGCGGGTTGGGTCGGGTTAGCGGTTTTAGCCAAAAAAAAATTCAACAAAAAATAACAAAATTTCAGCAAAAAATTGAGCAAAAAAAATTCAGCAAAAATAACAAAATTCATGCGTACATCCCAAATTCAGCAACCATTTCAGCAAAATTCATGCGTACATCCCAAATTATCGACTTTTCAGAATAAATGCTAAAAATGCACCAAAGATCTATAAATATATTAAGCAAAAAAAAAAACAAAAAAAAAACATAAACAAAAAAAAATTCAGAACTAATTAGTGGCGAAAAATCTATCATATTTGAGGGGGAAATCATTTTTTTTTTTGTAATCACCTGGCGGCTAGAGAATGGAGAGGTATTTAGGAGACGATTCGTGGCGGTTCTTGGCGACTGGCGACTGGTACTTCGGAGTTCGGAGACTGCTGCGTGGTGACTGGTGACTAGGGATGTGACTCACAGCTACTAGCGACTGCGTTTTCTGTTGGAGATGACTGAGAAGGGTGGAGGGCTGGCTGGAGAGTTGGAGACGGCGAGCGGCGGCGGCGAGAAGGAGAGTGGAGACTGGAGAGTGTTTGGGGTGAATTGCAATTTGCAAATGGGTCAAGGTCACTTGTTAGATACGCAGCTGAATGGATGATTTTAGTTTAGGAGGCCCAGCAGAAATGGGTCATTTGCAAATGGGTCACTTGTTTTTCCAATTTTTTTTTTTTAATTAATTATGTCGGGTTGGGTTGGGTTGGGTCGGGTTTACTGATCTAACCCACAACCCGACCCGACTGAATTTTTGAATTAAAAACTCGAACCCAACCCAACTACACTAAAAAACCGACCCAAACTGCTCGGGTCGATCAGGTTGAGTGGTTTGGGTCGGTTTTTGCCCAGCCCTAACCACAATGATAACACTCAACATTGGCATACTTGTTAGACTTGTCTCTGTTCATAGCTCTGTTATTCGGATCTCGGCCCTGACTTCTCTCTCTATTCTCAACAACCAAAGCATCTGATTGTAAAAAGTACACACGTGTCTTTCTCCTCATCTCTTCATTCAAGAGACTACTTTTAATTAAATTCATTGATATCACACCATATGGGGCTAAGTTAAACAAAGGCGTTCTAAACTTTTCGACAAAATACCAAGAAGTCACAATCCTTGTATCTCATCTTCAAATTTGATACCTATTGCAGCCAACTGATTAATAATACACTGGAATACATTGATATGGTCTGTCAAAGGAGTTCCATCCCTATACTTCAAAGCCATAATTTGTTTTATCAAAAACAACTTATTATTCAAGTCTTTCGAGTATACAATTGCTCAAAATTACTCCACAAACTATGTGCATGAGTTTCTTCACTGATGTGGTTCAACACATTATTATTTACCCATTGCTAATGTAACCACATACTTGTCAATGAGGTAAGTTCCACTCATCGATGGTCTTATTATCAGATTTTTCCTCAAAAAATACTAGTTAATAATAGTTCTTCACATAAATAAGACCTTCATTATTTCCTTTCCAAATATGATAATTTGAACCATTCAAAATAATCATTCTACGTGTATTAACCTCCATCGTTTAACATAAGAATCCCAAAGCAACAACAACCGAAGCTCTGATACCACTTGTTGGGAAAATCAACCAATGACCAATAAATATCGAACACGATATATTAAGAACAAAGCAGCTGAATAAAAATTTCCAATTTCTTGTGTAAACCTAATTGGAATTAATAAAATAGAGAAATAACCAAACTATATAATGTGCAAAATAAATGCCACAATATTTAACGTGGTTCGACAACGTGCCCACATCCACAACCCAACAACAATTAATTTTCCACTATAATCAACAATAATAGGTACAATGTTGTTCCCTAGGTACTATTAGAGGAACACCAAATTCATCAAGAACTAAACAATTATTGGCATACAAATAATCATCGTATATCAAAGCCGGAACTCCTCTAAAGCAATAATAACAATATACCCAAGTGCAACTCTCTCAAGAACACTACTCAAAAACAACAAAGGAAGTATCTCACCAAATTGTCACTCTTTGGATAATAATTCATTCTGAAATAACCGTTGGATCTTGATCTTAGCCGATGTATTTGATCTTCAATGAGTTGTAAACTTGCTGTCCAAATTTCACGACGATCGAACCATGGAACGTTGGGTATCAATGTTTCATTATTGCTGCACAGACTGTCCAGATTTTACGAATTTGCTATAGTGTTACTCTCGAATTTTCTCTATATTGGGTGAGTTAGATTCTCTCCTTCATGCACTAACACATGAAGATGTATAGAGACACACAGATTGTAATCCCCAGTGCCTTAATTTATATTGTTAATTAAGGCATCAAATAAAATCCTAAAAAAACTTTCCTTCTCCAATTTTTATCAATGCGGTAAAACTTATTCTAATCACAATTAGAATAGAAGTTTTAAATAAAGTCCTAATGGGACTTTCCTTCTTCAATTTTTATCTATACAAGAAAATTATATTCTAATCACAATTGAAATAGAAGTCTTTCCTATATCAAATTAATTATCATTAGACCTCTTTAATTTAGACTAATTGTTGGACTTGGACCTTTGATCTATCCCAATACACGGGATGAATACCCAACAATTTTTTCTTATGAAACAATAAGATTTTATATACAGTGTTGTAGATGACACGTGTATATTATGAATACTAAATTAATTCTTACGGATAAATTATATTATCGTGTTTGATAAACTAAATTGTGTACTTTCAGTGTTCAAAATTTTGATAGAACAAAAAATTGTCATTTAACTCTTTGACTATATGAACAAAAAAAAAAATACTATTTGGAAATTTCCAATCTAACTTTCTTCATAAATGAAAGGGAATTTGGAGCAAATGGTCCTTAAATTTTGCCTTTAGTGCAAAAAGAGTCTCTAATATTTTTTTTACAGACGTTCCTAACTTATATATTTTGGTGCTTAATTGGTCATTAGTTGATGAAAAATACAAATATGTCTTTAATTTAGTTAAAAAAAATTAGAATTGAATTTTTAACTTTTGCAAAATATACAAATGGATCTGGTATCTTTATTTAATAATATATAACTTAACATAGTAAATATATTAAGATTTTAGTATATGTTATTTAAATTTTCAATAAAAGAAAAAATGTTAAGTGTCGTGCTTTTAGTATATGTAATTTTTATGTGGTGTGAAAAACTTGAATAAAAATTAAGATATATAAATATCAAAATGACGTATATAATTTCATGATATTAAACCAAAGTTATTATATTTATTTAACATAAATGTACTAATAAAAATTAATTTACAAATTATTTGTTCTTTTTGTAGAATAACAATAAATTAATAAATTAAAATATGAAGAATACAATTGGAACTCTAATATTTGTAGTTAATAATCAAATAACTAAATTAAATTAAAATATTTAATGATCAAGTTTGTGTAAATTTTTTTTATAACTATAAATAAAATTTAAAATTTAAAAAAATGTAACTACTTAATAATAAAACTATTAATTTTATTTGACACGTTTATTAATAATTTTGAGCTTAAATTTTAGTTTTTTATAATAGTTCGTAAAATATATAAAACAATTTACATATATTTATTGTAATTTTTTATTAAAAAAATAAAAATATCGAATTCATTTGCACATTTTACAAAATTTAGAATTTTAATTATGTATTAAAACAAAAAAAACAAACATTCGAGATCATTTGCAAATTAAGATCAAATGTTAAATGATATACTGAATTGCATGCACGGAAAACAATGTTTCACTACTATTCAATTTTTATTTTTATTTTTATAATTATTTTTATATTAAAATTGAAGAGGCACACTATTTTATTTTGTATCAGTGGAGACCAGTTGTTAACCAATTAAAACGGTCCACGTGCCGCCGACCACCATGTCTTTTGCCAAAAGATCCAAAGAGAGTAATTTAAGATAATAATATGTTAATTACTTAAACTATTGACAATTAAAGGTTAAGAAGCTTACACATTAGATTCGAAGCCTCTCTTTAGTTTGAAAGGCTATGCATGATTTTTGTATATCTATATTAATTCTAAAAATCTCTTAAACGGAGAAACATTTTGGGACGATATTACCCATCAAATAACTTATAATTCTTAAAATCATCTTTCAATTAATATAATTTATTTTGACTTTAATTTAAACTATTTAATACTATATAAATATTGTATTTTGATCATTAAAAGTGATTTGTCTATTTAAATTCCATTATATATTGTAATTAATGAAAATAAATAAAAATATACTAATAAAATTTTTAATATATTGAAATTATTATCTTTAATTGTAAACAATCAAATAGTCAATCTTATTATGCACGAAAATTTAAGCAAATTTCTTCATCAACATAACAAAACAAAATGAATTTAGCTTTGCATTTTGACTTTCTTATTATTGATTCATACTTTCTTCCTCTGTTCCAAATATGGGAGAAACATTTATAAACGATATTGCCCCCTCAAATAACTTATAATTCCTAAAATCATCTTTCAATTAATATAATTTATTTTGACTTTAATTTAAACTATTTAATACTATATAAATATTGTATTTTGATCATTGAAAGTGATTTGTCTCTTTAAATATATATATATATATATATATATATATATATATATATATATATATATATATATATATATTGTAATTAATGAAAATAAATAAAAATATACTAATAAATTTTTTAATATATTGAAATTATTATCTTTAATTGTAAACAATCAAAGAATCAATCTTAGTATGCATGAGAATTTAAGCAAATTCCTTCATCAACATAACAAAACAAGATGAATTTGGCTTTGCATTTCGACTTTCTTGTTATTGATTCATACTTTCTTCCTTTGTTTTTCGTCTTTGTTTTTTATTATGTCAAAAATATTTTTTTCCTCGCAGTGACGATTTTTAATATTTGATAATTAGTTTGATAGTAATGTGGTAATAATGGATGTGTTAATTTTCCATGAATGATTCACTAATTTTAAGAATATATATGATGATAATATTGATTTTAAATTTTCATTTCTATATCTTTTTTTCTTGATTTAGAATATTTGTTCGATGTAAAAATGTTAATTATTATGGAAGTCTTGATAACAAATGGATTTAAGCTCGAATGATGTTTTATGTCATTTTGTAAGCAATTAAACGTATATTTATTGTGGAAGAATGAGTTAGAACAAAGAGAATTGGTGTTACTCTAACTTTTTCAAGCACGCGGTTGAGGAAGACATAACTTAGATAAAGTGAGTCATGTTATGTATAAGGTGAAGGCAAATCTCGCATAATAAGTGGTTTTATTGATGAGTTAAAATCATTGTCCAAATATCTGGTTTTTTTGAATTTTCTTGAAGTTTAATAATATTTCAGATGGAATTACGAGAAAGAATGCATGAAGAGAACAAAAAAAAAAACCCCCTTAATTTATGGGTGTATTAAAACTGAATGGATATTGCAATAGAAAATTCTTCTTTATCTTATATCAAAGAATTTTGAGATTCTTTTTTTCGTGAAATAATTATCTACAAAGGCTAAATATTTTGTTTTTGTGTTCTTTTTATAATGATATAAATGCAGAAAATCAATGAAAAATTGTGTTATAGTTATATCTACTATTTTCATGTATTTTAGAATTTGATACTAATTTTCATAAAAGAAAGTTTGCCTTTTCTGATATGCCATTAGATATATGCTTTAAAATATAATTAAAAGAGTATCAATAATTTTTCAAACTTAATATTCACGTAGGCCATGTATTTTTTAATGAACCAAATATTTTACCAAGAAGTTTGAATATAATTCCCTAGTTGGTCATAATTATTGATGGACTTATGATTGAAAATGAGTTTCATTTAAGTGTTATATACATCGAATAATTTTAAAATAAATTAAAATCATAATATTATTACAAAATCACGTGCAACGCACGTATTCTTAACTAGTACGTATAAATGGTGTATAAATACATGCAAATAGTACGGATGTCATCTGTGAATATAATTCATTAGAGCATTTTTAATATTAATAATATGTTTAAATTTTAATAGTCGAGTGATATTTACATTATACTATTAATTTCGATACATTAATAACACAATTTTTTATAATACAGTGTGAACACAATACAAATTACAATATCTAGTTTTTATATTATCTTGTTCTTGATCAATTATTATATTTGTTCTCGCACGTTTAAATTCACACGAGCAACATTTTTTTTTAATTTAATTTCTCAAAAAATAGTAGTGTCAATCCAGTCGAAGATGGTTGTATCGTATTACAAACTTGGCAAATGTGGATTTACTATTTTCTACCACATATGAAGCAAATAAATGTATGGGAAATTGGCGTAAATGATCTCAAATGTATGCCTATACTGCGCAAATGGTCTCTAACCTTTCATTTTTGATGGAGTGGCCGCAAAATCTATCCATTTAAGTGCCCAGCTGGTTCTTTTGGATAGATTCCGTTAAAAATGTCTGTTAGTTTCGCGAGTGGGTTAAACTCTCTTTTTATTTATCTTTATTGGAAGGGATAAAATCGTCAAGAGTTATTTTTTCTCTTTCTTTCATCTTCCGAAAAAATCTCAAACTCTACTTTGCTACACTCCACTCCCACCTGCCAACCCAATGGGGCCGGAACCTCATCCTGTTAAGGTTTGGACTCTGTGACAAACGGTAAAGATAGTGTTCGGATGAGGAAATTGGCACTGCGAACGCAATGACAAATGGAGGGCTTCCTGATGTATGGGGTAGGTGAATCAAGAATAATGTCACCTCCCCACTGCTTTTATTGTTGCTGCAATTGCTTTCGTCCTCAGAGAAGAGACCATGTATATCTTTGAAGGAAGAACAAACGAATTTGGGGGGACGATGCATCGTGGAGTTGAAACCTTGATTTGCTTCGCCTTAGCCACATGGGTTTTGAGATTCAATCAATTTACACAACACCAGATCATGAAAACTTACAGATAAAATTGAAAATGCTTTTTGTGAATCTTGAATTTCTTTAGGATGACTGATGGATTTAGAGGTAGAGAGGTAATGGAAAATGAGGAATAAGCTGGAAAAGCATTAAAGGGTTTGGCCCGTTTGGGTTTGGCAAGTGGGAGTGGGGTGTAGAAAAGTAGAGTTTGAGATTTCTCCGGAAGATGAAAGAAAGAGAAAAAATAACACTAGACGATTTTACCATTTCTAATAAAGAAAAATAAAAAGAGAGTTTAACCCATTTGCGAAACTAATGGATATTTTTAATAGAATCTGTCCAATAGGACCAATTGTACACCTAAATGGATTGATTATGGACCACTCCGCAAAAAATGAAAGGTTAGGGACTATTTGCGCACTATAGGCATACATACATTAGGGACCATTTGCGCCAATTTTCCTAAGTGTATTGTTGTTTTAATTTATCTAATTTAACTTCTTTTTTTTTTTTGCGTGAACTTTTCAATCGATACACAGTTGAAAAGTTTGATAGAAAATACTTAGCAAACATTTGAAATATCGATATTTTTTGACAAGAAAATCGGATTTGTTTATCAAGTCTATTGATCTATTCGTGATGGCTATAATGTCAAGTTCGATACAATTTGTCTTAGAAGATGGGTCAACCCACAATTTAGGTGATAAGACGGTTAAACATTATTTTTATCTATATATTTTATAATACTCACAATTTTTATCCACACATTTTGTAGAACCCACAACTTATAATCAACAAAAACCTTTATCAAACATACTCTAAGCATTTGCCTGGTCAAGCCGTCTAGAGTGTAAATGGTTCGTTGTTGTGTAACACCACTAAAAGAAGCTTTTGCTACTAAAGATTGAACTAGGCATGGCAATGGGCCGGGCCGATAAAAGACGAGCTCAGCTCGTCTCCAATTTTCGAGCTCGGTTCGACCCACGAGCTTGTGGGCCGAACGAGCCGAGTTGAGCTGAGCTCGTGGCGAGCTCGGCTCGGCCTTTTTTTTTGTTTATTTTAAAATTTGAAAATAAAAAAGAAATACAATATCGAGAATCATTTATGTTAAAAATTAAATATTTAATACTCTCCTCTTTTTTTCTTTTTGTTTTTGTCTTTTTAAATTTTGAAAATAAAAATAACTACCATATCGAGAATCATTTATGCTAAAAATTAAATATTTAAAACCCTCATCATTTTTCTGGGCTTGGGACCGGCTACTTTAAAAGTAGGCGGAGTTAAAATTGTATACGAACAAGATGTTACGTGTACAATTTTTTATTAAAATAAGAAAAAAATATCAAATACATAAATAATAATGCAAAATAATACTTACTACGAATATGATTAATCCATATTTAAATCTTCAAGTTCTTTGGACATTATTCTATCCACTTTGTCTTGGATTCGAAGTTCGACGTTATCCCAATCATTTAGACATAGTAAGCTTTATAAAATGTCGGCTTTGAGTCTTGACCTAATATCAGATAAAATCCTGCCACTTGTACTAAATGTAGCCTCCGATGCTACAGTTGAGACCAGAGGTGTTAGTAGATCATGTGCTATTTTTGAAAGAATTGGGTAACTACGTTGATGTTGTCATCGTAGTATATCAAAGTTATTTCTCTCTTTGTCCTCTAATATACTAAGCACATCGTGCGCAAAATACCTAACTAACTCTACAGGTGTATCAATAGAACGGGGAATGGGCGAACTAGAAGAAGAACCAACTAATTGTTGACCTTGAGATCCTGGACCACTCCTATGTGTACTGACGTAACTCCATAAGTCAATGTCATCAGTTGATGACGAAGTCGAAGTATATGATGGATTAGGAGGTTGTACAATGTTCGTACCGGCCTTTTCAGCATAGACATCTTACATAGAATATAAAGTTTGTTCTAAATTAGCACACGCGACTAGATTTCTGTAAGTTCATTTATCTGAAATTGCCATTACTGTTACTTTCGTACCCTCTATGTTAAGTCAATAATCCATGATACATGCTAATAGAAATAACATAAGCAATTGTTCTCAATATTTCTTAAATTTAGCTTCCATAACATGTATAATACTAGTAAAAAGAGCAAAATTCTTATACATATTAAAATTGTTAGCAATATAATAGAAATGATTTTAAACAAGTGGAGTAGTTGGGTAATACACACCAGAACATACAGTTGTAGCGTCGTAAAAAACTTTTAAAAATTTTCTAACATGACCACATATTTTCCAATCATATAATTCTAAATCATATTTTGAGTCGTGTGAGTGTCGGCCATTATAATAGACAATAATGCAATTTTCATAACTTTCACACGATTCAAGCATAAGATATGTTAAATTCTATCTATTAGCAACATCAGTTGCAAGACTTTTTGATTGCAGCCTATTTTTTGTACATAGAGCAGCAAAAACTTATTTTCTTGATGGTGATACCGAAATATAATTAATAGCATATACTTTTTCAAATTTTAATCCATACTGTACAATTAAATTAAACACATGACATACACAACGAATATGAAATAAAATACCATCAAAATCTGGACTACAATGTTGCATTAATTTTTCAATTACTATATTATTTGGGCCTACATTATCAAATGTAAAACTACGCACCTTAGAATCACATTTAAATTCATTTAACACGCCTAATAAAACTTGATAAATATTATTTATATTATGAGGATAGTCTATTTGTTTAAATGCTATTACTTTTTTATGCATTAGCAATTATTATCAATATAGCGTGCAGTTGTAACCATGTATCTTTTTTGGTTACAACCTGCCCATAAGTCTGATGTAAAAGATACAACACCGTTATAATTATTAATATCATTAATTATAGCTTATTTTTTTGTATTATATCTAACAATAGTGTCTTTACGAAGTGTATTTCTAGAAATACTAACGTACCTTGGTTGTAGATATTTTTGGACGAATGACGTCCAATGAGGATTGTCCACAAAGCATAGTGGAAAATCAACATTTGCTATCAATTCCGGTAGTCCTTCGTGGAGCATAAGTTATTGTGAGTATATCCAGTTGTTGAAAGCGGGACTACTGGAACCGGCTCTAGGAGATCCAAACTATAGTTGTGCCTGATTTGTATCAAAACCTCCATGTTTGTATTGACACTTTTTGAAGTGTCTGTTTAGATGAGTTCCTTGTACCAAGCAAACTTCTCCTGACAGTGTTTACACTGTGCTTTGAACTCAGGGACTCCGTTTACTAGTTTACTAGTCGACACCAACTCAAAATGCTACTAGCACTTAGCCTTTTGTTTGGTGGCTTTTCGTTTAGTGCTAGAGCCGATGGTAGTTTGTGTATCGGCATTTTCTTGAAAAGTCTTCCAAATCAATTGGATCAGTGCTACCATCAAACTGATTAAGAATATCGTCTGGAATTTGAATATCATTAAGACTACTGAAATCATCATCACTTCGATTGTATGCCATTTAGAATAACATAATAAAGAGAATAGGAAAAAATGAAGAGGTAGTAGAAACTAGAAATGTAGAGAATTAGTAGAAGTAGAAAATTATAACTTAAATTATAGAGTAATATCTAGATAATGAGATACTAGATACTAATTAGAACACTAATATTGAGAGAATGTAATTTGAGAATTGTTAATGGAATGAGACTTTGAGTATATAATTGAATGAGATATAAGAGATTGAAGTGTGAAAAAATGAGTTTAAAATAGGGGTATTTATAGGAAAATAATAAAAGTAAAAAAAAAAAAATTTGTTGTGACCGTTGGCGAGCCACGAGCCGAGCTGGCTCGTGGCTCGTCAATTTGGCTTGTGGGCACGAGCCCAAACAAGCCGGCTCGTTT
Source organism: Forsythia viridissima (assembly GCA_030279155.1). Lineage (NCBI taxonomy): Eukaryota > Viridiplantae > Streptophyta > Magnoliopsida > Lamiales > Oleaceae > Forsythia > Forsythia viridissima. The sequence continues at coordinate 9,763,590 of CM059041.1, forward strand.
TTTGGCCGAGCCGAGCGAGCTCGGTCCTCTTTTTTTTTTTTTGAGCTCGACCCTAACTCGTGCTCGTCTCTCGACAAGCTCAAACTCAAGCTGTACCGAGCTTTTACGAGCTGAGCCGACTAGCTTTTTTGCTACCCCTAGATTGAACTGCTGTCTATCTTTTTTTTCTCTTTTACCGTGTGTGTTTATTTATACAAATTAATTCCTCTATAATTATTCCAAAACACTATAATTTTATTTATGTATAGCATGTTTTTTAGTGTTTAAAGTATTTATAAAATGTTAAAATATCATTTTTATCCACGTATTTCGTAGGTCTTACAATTTTAATTCATACATTTTATATAACTCACTTATTTTAATCTTTAAATAAAAAATAGTGATTTATATATTTTTCTTGCTTTCTTTACTGTACTACTTTTTTCAAAAAATAAGCAAAATTTCCTTATTTCTGGGTACTCTCCAACTTTTCTCGTTGTTACACGCGCCGTCCAAACACGTCACCTCGTAAAGGGCGGGGAGCAAAACCTCTCTTCCCGGTTTATAATGAACACTCTCTCTCTCCCCCTCCCTCTATATATGGGTTCAACCAACCTTTATATATATATATATACACACACATATATACATGTGCTGATTAAATGAATCATTTAATATATGTATGTGTGTGTATATATAACATCATTACATTACAGGCAGACGGACTCTGAAGTAAACACACAAGACGAGAGCAAGATGGATAAATAATGTGTAATCGAAGAGCCAATTTGAAAAACACACTGTGAAGGAGAGAGAGAAACAGTATAAAAAAAGGCCCCTTGCAAGCGTTTTCTGCAATATTTTTCACCTCAAACGCACATGGCTTCTTGAATTTGCTACACATTTTTCTTTAGCACATGCACTCCTCTTATAAACCCTCTCCCCTTTTCTCTACATTTTTTACGTGCTCCAAATACTTGGCTATTATTTTTTTATTTGACCGAGAACTTCAAATAGATTCTTTCAGATCTACAGTAAAGTGTTTATGTCCAGATTGAACTTCTCGAAACACTGATTAACGATTCTGGGACTTGTAAAGGTCAGCTTTTTACCGGCTCTTTATTTGATTTTCCAATATGGGCCTGTGTAATTTTATCTTAAGTTTGACAGGAAATGCATGTTTTGTTTCGCATAGTTCTGATTTTTAGTGTTTCCCTGTATGAATTGTTCTTTAAGGTTGTTTGTTGGCCAACATATGAGTATTTGATTATGACTTATTCATACAGTTTGTGTTTTCCTTTTCAGACAATTTGTTTTTGTTTTATGTCTATACTTGCAGTGGTTTCCATGTTGTAGTAACCTCTTATTAAGCTTTCTCACACTTTTGTTTTCAAATCCCTCTCTGTTGTGCAATGCATCTTGGAATTGTAGGCTGAGGTGATGTCAAATCAATATTCAGTGGCAAGCTCTTGTAGCAATTCAGTTTGTTAATTTCAGAAAGAATCTCAATGTGAACTTATATTGGTGTTTATGTTGTATTAATAATTAACTTCAATTTTAATATAATATTGTCTTTTGTGCAGACTTCAATCTGATCCTACATTTGAAAGAGCCTAAACATTTCTCGGCATCAAACTGTTCTATGGTTGTTCATGAATCACACGTTTTATTCTGATCCAGAAATCAGCGTATGGTATCATGTTGGATAGAAATTTGATGTTCATTAAACTTATAAAGCCATTTTAAAGAAGCTGCCTGTGATATAGCTATATAAACTGGACAAGTCATGGGTTGCGAGATGGAGTCTGATCAATCAGAGGATATGGAAATTGTCCTCTCTTCAATGTGGCCTGAAGATATAAACGAAGCTGGTCGGCAGTTCAATGTCGAAAGGCCAGGAGTAGATCAGGATTTGTTGGCGGAGGTTATAATAAATGAAGAACCTACGATAGTTGATTTTAAGCGTCTTTTAGAGCTTACAAGTTACAGTGAGAAAGGTTCCTCGCAGTTGGCCTACTTGGTTAAGAATTGGGAATATAAACAGGCCAATGCTGCACGGCTTCTCAGAGAAGAGCTCGACAACCTTAGCCAACAACAGCAAGCAGTTGAACTCAAGAAATTGGAGATATTGGAAGAGCATCGTTTTGAACAAGATGGATATGGGGGTGATAAGCATCCAATTTCTATTTTGGACGAAAATCTAAGATACTTATATCAAGATGCTCCTCGGAGAAAGAATCTTGTTATCTTCCAAGATGAAATAATACAAGTAGATGCAGAATATGACAGCATGATTTACTGGAAGCAGCGAGCCACGCATTTAGAGAAATCTTTAGAGGCAAGTCTTCAACGAGAGCGCTCTTTACGTGAGAAATTGCAGGAGAGTATCGAAAAACTTGAAAGGCAATCCTCTCCAGTGGAGGAATTATCCCAGGTTTTGAAGAGAGCAGATAACTTCTTACATTTTATCCTGCAAAATGCGCCAGTCGTCATAGGTCACCAGGTATATTGTTCTGTCCTTTTTTTCATGATATCTATTTATTGTGGTTTGCTAGATGTATATATCTTTTCTTTTTCTCTCTATAGTTCTTTTAGTTTATAGATTCCTTAGGCAAAAAAAAAAAAAAAAAAAAGAGAGCTAGAGCTTGAATCAAACAGTCCAATGGCATTCATTCCTATTATTGTCTGACGCACTCCTGCTTTGAACCTCAAATTCACAGATCTACACACTCCCGAAGACAATTCTGACTGTCTTCTTATTTTATGTCTTTTGTGGGACTATATCATTGTTTGTTTCATGTTTTCTGCTGGAATTTGTTGACACAGATAATAACATTATGATGGCATTTTGGAGAAAAGGAAATTGGATTATGAAACAATACTATAATAGAAAGTTAGGCTATTCTTCTGCTTTCTTAGGTGGACTTGATGGCTTCTTTAGGACAAACAGAAATCATAGGCTGTAAAGATTTGAAATTTAAAAGTTTAACATCCTTTCTATTCTTTTTGGTCCTCTCCCAAACTTCTGTTGTCCAGAGTTTTATTGACAAAGGTTAATGTTGCTGGTTAAAGAAAAATGATTCTGTGTGTGAATTTATAGCTGTTTCCTTCTGCGTTGCATTTTGCTTCACCAAATTTACAAACTACTTAATCTGATTCAAGAGTACAAGCTAGTTGTTGATGATATAACAATCTATTCCATCTTTTTCAGGATAAAGAACTGCGCTACCGCTTCATCTATAATCATTTTCCAAGTTTACGTGAGGAGGTATTTTACTCACAGATAACTAACTTATTTTAGTCTAAGTTGCTAATTATATTAAAGAGCACTTTCCGGAAACTTCAAATTGTTGTCAACAGCAGGTCGCAAAATGCACAACTGCTTATAATTTTTGTTATGATCTCCCAAGCTCTTTTTTGAGTATCTGGCAAAATTTGATTTGATAGGATATCATAGGCAAAACGGATGTGGAGATTTTCACAGGTGCGGGTGTAAAGGAATCTCAAGACTTCAAAAGAGAAGTTCTAGAACGAGGATTGCCTGCAAAAAGGGAAATTACATTTCAGACTGAACTGTTTGGGTCCAAAACATTCTTAATTTATGTGGAACCTGTTTTCAGCAAGGCGGGCGAGACAATTGGTGTAAATTATATGGGGATGGAAGTGACTGATCAGGTAAATGTAGTGGCATCTTTTCCAGAAAAAAAGTCATCTTTCATCTTTACTCATTCAGAAGAGAAATATAAGCAATCTAACTATATACATTAAAGTGCAAGATGCCAAGAACTTCGGTTCATCTCTCCAAGATGATATAATTGACTTGGATAAACAATGCCACTGGCTGTAGTGTGTATTATTTGTAGTTAAAACTAAACAGATCTCTTTAGGCCAGTTGTGTTTTCCATTCTATGTTTTATAATATATTTAGCTCTCTGGCTTCTCTGGTTATCTTTAAAGAAGCCTGTTAGTAGCTTACCCTTAGTGTCACTAAATTTCTCCATATCATTTTAGCTTTTCTTTATGATAATTATATTTTCTTATTAAATAACGATCATACTACAGGTCCGGAAAAGAGAAAAAATAGCAAAGCTTCGAGAGGAAATGGCTGTACAAAAAGCCAAGGAGACAGAGCTCTACAAAACGATCCATATAACAGGTTCGTCCAAGCATCCTTAGCCATCATGGCTTTCCACAAGATCATCTATACATAAAATAGGTCCTTCATTTTCACTAATGTTTATACAGAGGAAACAATGCGAGCAAAACAAATGCTGGCAACCATGTCTCACGAGATAAGATCTCCCCTATCTGGAGTTGTAAGTATCGCTGAGATCCTTTCTGCCACCAAACTCGATAAGGAACAAAGACAACTGTTGAAAGTAATGTTATCTTCTGGTGATCTGGTTCTTCAACTGATAAATGACATCCTGGATCTCTCCAAGGTGGAATCAGGTGTGTCCTCGAAACTTTTCTTTGCAACTTCTTCCTCATACTCAAACAATGAGTATTAGGTTTTATTGGACTCGTATTTTTGGTGATTCAATCATCTGACAAACATTTATAGTTCTATAATACATAGTGCTAGCAAAATCTAGAAATTTGATGAAATTTTACTTTCACTTGTTTAGGAGACATGAAATTGGAAGCTACAAAGTTTAGGCCAAGAGAGGTAGTAAAGCATGTACTCCAGACTGCAGCAGCATCACTACAAAAATTATTAACCTTAGAAGGACAAGTAGCAGATGATGTCCCGGTCGAGGTGAGGGACCTTTACATTGTCAGCCAATAATATAGAGCTCTTTTTTTATCTAAGGGTTTAGAGAGAGTGATAACTCCTACTTATTCAAAAGCCACACATACTTTTTATTGAATACTGTGCTTTAATTTCAGGTCATTGGAGATGTCTTAAGGATTCGTCAGATTCTCACAAACCTGATCAGGTGCTTAATATATTGTAGCCCAACAATTTTATAGCAATATTTGTAGGTTTTACACTTCAAGAAAAGTTACAAGAGTATTATATATTTGAGTCTATATTGATGTGGAAGAATCTTCTTATTTCATTGTCAATGTTAAACTTGCAAGCTATGTTGCTTGGACTTGGGCGTGGGTGGTACAAATTATAAATTATTTTAAATACAATACCAAAATAACAAAAACGATATAAATGATCCTTTTTTGATTTAAATGATCCGAGAAGGATCCCATACCCTTATCCTTATTGTGTGTGTTCGACACGGGTACTTTCTCTAAAATGGAGAGTCCGAGCAACATAGCTTGCAAGTATTTTTTTATAACACTTTTTGATAAATTCAAAATAAATTAGTAAGATTATGTACCAAAAATGAACATTTAGATGTTTTCTTTTACCAGCAATGCTATCAAGTTTACTCATGAAGGCAAGGTTGGTATAAAGCTTTATGTGATACCAGAGCCATGTGGTGCAATCAAACAAGTACCTCATCAGAATATTTCATTGGATCAATCACCTGTTTCAGTCAATTCAAAAAATGAAGATAAATGTTTGACAATGGAAGAAGTCCAAGAGAGTCACTCCAACTCTCAAGAAACAATAGTGTGGATACGCTGTGATGTTTATGATACAGGGATTGGAGTACCAGGTATTTACTTGAAGTTCTTTGTTTTGCTTGAATAAGTACGTGGATACATTTGATGACGATTTTACTTATGTTGATCGCTGTCTCTGCAATCTTGATGTGGCAGAAAACGCTATACCAAATCTTTTTAAGAAATACATGCAAGCTGGCACAGATACAGCTCGAAAGTATGGCGGGACAGGATTAGGACTGGCTATCTGTAAACAGTTGGTAATTTTGCTATATGCTGCGCTGCATCTCTATTTACCATTGTGTTCTAAGTTTAGCTTTATGAACTACTCAATAATAGATATTCTGTTCACTCAATACATGTCCTAGCAGCCTCACATTTCTATGCATATAAACAGGTTGAACTCATGGGTGGTCAGCTCACTGTATCCAGTAAAGAACACTATGGCTCGACTTTTACATTTGTTCTACCTTACAAGGTTTCACCGGTGTGTGATAGTTCAGATGATCCTGATGAACTTTCAGATATGACCAACCATGATATCCCAGACGAAACAAATGACGATGATTTACATTCAGGCAATTTCTTGTTCCAACCACGTATTTTGGGTTCTTTATTATCTTCTCAAGGTTCCGGAAGGCACCCAAAACTTTCACCAAATAGTTACGGATATAATGCCTCACATAAGTGTAGTGGAACTTCAGACGACTCCTTATCCCCCTCTAGTATCATTACATGTAAAGAAGCCAGTTCAGATGAAGATGCTTGTTCAGTAGCTGGTGTTATGGAGATGTCTGAGCCTGAGTCTTCATCACGGCATACCTCAGATTCCAGTAATCTAAGCACTCAGGTGAAATACAAACTGATTCATAGTGAAATGAATGATAACTTCCATTCTCATGTTCCCTCCACCAGTTCCCTCAGAACAAGAAATCGGGTAGGTGAAACTTCAGAAACAATTAGTCCTCGAGTAACATGTCCCACACATGCTGAGTCCGTGAAAAGTTTAAAGTGTACTTCCAGCAACAGTCTGGAAATCCCAAAACCTGAGCTGAAACCTAGGATCCTTCTTGTAGAAGATAACAAGATTAATGTGATGGTGACAAAGTCAATGATGAAGCAGTTGGGCCACAACATAGAAGTCGTGAATAATGGAGTAGAAGCTGTGCGTGCAGTCCAATGCAACACCTACGATCTTGTTATCATGGTATGCTTAGAAGAAATTGAACACATGTTACCTATAGTTCTGTACTAGTTGAAATAGTAAAATAGAAATGATGAGATAAACATAGTTGTTAGAGTAGAAGTCATGAAGTGGCCGTTCTTTATCAACTAAGTCCCTGTTCGGTAGAGAGTACTCGACAAGATAGGACAGTTTAATGAACGAGATTTTAATTTCTTTTTCTACCTTAATACTATCCCTTACTAACCAATTTTCCCTACCTAACATGCATTGAGGTTATTTGAAGTTATCTATATCAAGAATTAATGGTTAGCATCATATAAAAATAGTAAATAGCGTTATTGGAGCTAAGATAAAAATTCATTAGCGAACTAGTAATAGCAGTATTGTGATTTTATGGTTTCATTCTAAAGTCAGTTTTTACGTCCAAATCGAATAAAATTTATACTAGAAACCTATAGATTGAAAATGTATTTTGCACTCTTTTCAATCAGTTATTACTTCCATAGTCATTGAAAATGGGAAACTTCTGCAGGATGTATGCATGCCAGTAATGGATGGTCTTCAAGCTACAAGGCTGATCCGATCTTTTGAGGAAACTGGTAATTGGGATGACGCAGTGAAGGCTGGAGTCGAGCTGCAGTTACCTCTGCCAGATTTTTCACCAAATTCAGAAAAACCGAGAAAGTCCAGAAAGAGGATTCCTATCATAGCGGTAAGATTGTTGTCATGATATTTTATCGTTAACCATTTGATTACTCGCTAAAAAGCAGCACAAAATAATTTTGGAAAAGCCATTTTTGAATTGTCCACTTGCTTTCTGCTCAAGAGAAATTGCTAGACATTCTCTGACAAATTCGATTGATATATTTGCAGATGACGGCGAATGCATTGTCAGAGAGTGCGGATGAGTGTTTTGCAAACGGTATGGACTCGTTTGTATCAAAGCCCGTAACTTTGCAAAACTTAAAACAATGTCTACAACAATATTTAGGATAATACCACCTATAAATGTATGCACCAGACATTTTCCATAGTATTACCTGTAAATAGAAGTATCTTGTATAGAAAATGAATGTACTAGGAAAGTTTTGCCATTAATGTATGACGCTTTTTTCCAGTGTCCATTGCTAAGTGTTTCTGTTTAATATTTTAATCTATATATCATCTTCTTCCTATGAATCATTCACCTTTCCTTTCCTGGGTGTCCAGGCCTGTGGCACTGAACCGTCTTAAAGTCGGCCTTCCATTAACTCGATAGCTTTGAATGTAGCTCTTGTTATTGAAGAAACATAACATGTTGCTTTCATATTGTTATTGACTACTCTTAATAAGGCTGCCTTTTAAAATGAAATACATCCTTCATTAGTTAAAAGGGAAATAAAAATAGATTTGGTGGTTTTCATTTTGGATTTGCTAGCTCAATTTCTGGAATAACAGCTGAACCTGTTGTTGACTTGTTGGTGACTAAATTGAAATGAAATTGAAACTTTTGATGGGTTTGGAAAGAAAAAAGTTGAGTGACTTCAATTGAACTTCGTTCAAAGTTAAGTGACCTGTTGTGTTGTTTACTCTATATAATATAGTACATGATTTATAAAATAAATCAAGAACCTAAAAAATATTTATTTTATTTTTTTAGATTTCAAATGGAATTTCTAACTAATTTTTCTGAGAAAAAGTAAAATATTTTTTTGTTTGACTTTCAGAGGGTCAACGAGTTTCCATGACTAGATAGAAACTTCACTAAAGCTGCTGAGAAACTTAACCTTAATTGAATTATTTTATCAGTTTAAGGCGTAATTAATTAATATTTAAACTTAAAAAATTCTTTTGATTGCACACTCTTAACTAGAATTACGCATGAAATATTTGTTGACATTTGTTTAATTCACGCCATCAAAACAAGATATTTTTTGCTTGACATGATCACAGAGAAAAAAATTTAAATTAGTGATAATAAAGATATATAAAAAATGTCTCTTTTTGACTTGATCGTTAGAGTAAAAGTGGACACAAGTCCATCTCCCATGGACGTCCCACTAATGTTGTATTCCATAAACTTCGAGAAGAAAAAGAAAGGGAAGGATACAAGACCGAGTGGCGATTGACCTCCATCGTACCGATAGTTAACATGGACGTCCATGACATAATTCGGCGTCCATAAACTTTAAGAAGAAAAAGAAGAGGAAGGATATCAGGTTAAATGTTATACTTAAAAATGCTATCTATTATTAGTAGTGAACTCTTCAATTCATTGTTCAATGAGGTTGTGATGTATTTTAATTCATAGGACAATAAATCAAGAGTCCCACTACTCTAGACTAATAATGATCTCTACTAATGATAAATAGTATTATTCAAAAAGAATTCACTGTCTTCAGCCCTCTTTATCCAATTTGACTAGACCAGGAGTATAGTAATTCTCATTGTTCCATTGACTAGTGGCACGTTCGACTAAACAAGACAACGAATGCATATTTCACAAGAATCTCTTCTTTAATCTTGTCCAATTCTATCTAGTAATAGTCAATATGAAGGAAAATACAAACAACAGCATCCCAACCTAACACTTGAAAAATGAGAGTCAAACAGCATGTACAAAACACACACACACACACACACACACACACACACACACACACACACACAAGAAAAAGATTTTACAATTCAAAGAAACATCTATAAGTGAAACTCTGAAGTTACATACAGTTCTAAAGGCTGATATTAAATTTAAAGCACCTTAACTGTCTTAGACCACGTTTTTATACTTTAGTGAAGTACAACCCTATTACTATTAGTGTTGTTTGTTCATCATTTTCCATCAAGTAGAGAGTCGGATAAAAGCACTGGATAAATAAAACCATTCTTCTTAACCCGAGCCACTATTTGACGATTCCTCTTCGTTAGCCAAGAACCGGACGACAACAATAGTGATATTATCAGCACTGCCTCTCTGGTAAGCTTCCTGCATTAGCCTCTTCGCTGCTTCTTCCGGATCTTGGATTGGCTTAACCATAGAAACAGCTTCCTGAAAATCAACAAAAATGATGATAATTACTTATTCCTGCTTTTCGAGGAACCCCTCTAAAATTGGGTGCTCGAGTAGTTAATGGAGCCAGTGAAAAGTATTCCAAGTAAAATTGGATAATCGGACATAGATTAAACAAAGCCTCAAATCGGGAAAAGGCAAACCTCATTGGTCACCACATCCCAAAGTCCATCACTAGCAAGAATAAGAAACTCTAGGGTATTGTCAACCTTTTCCTCCTGCATTTTACACCCAATAAAAAGAAAACTAGCAATCAATTTCCATTTACGGACTATAGCAAACTAACAGTATCCCTCTTCATAAAACTTCAGGGTCCTTTAAGGATAAAACTAACACTGAAAATATTGCACAATTTGGAAATTCAATGACGACTCTTTCAATTACAGGTTATGTTATATATATATACACACACACACATAAGTACATCCATGCAACGTAATTTCTATATGTCAGTTTCTTTACACTAGTGCGTATTCAAAATCTTCATCTTCTGGGGAAAAAGAGAACAAGTTACGATATAACACATACAAAATCTGAAAGATCCCTGACAATCAACTCCTGTTTGACAATGAAAAATCAAACACTTCTTCGATTTATGTCTGTGTTGGATACTTAGATAAGATAGCTTTAACGATTTATGACACATCCTTCAATGCAAGTTTCCAAACATACCTGAATTTCTGGATCAGCAACCACAAACTGCTTCAACAGTCTATCACCAAAAGCACGAGACACAGCAAGCACTCCTCCAACTCTCCAAGTTCCTGCAGAAAATATCGAACAACAATAAGTGGTGGGAAATGATCCCCAAATGGCAGAAACACTGGATAACCAAGGATGAAACTTGCCAAGCAATAGTCCATACCTGCCCACATCACAAAACCTCCAGCTTCTTCAATTCGTTGACGCTCATCAGTTTGGTCTGGCTTGTGATCCCGAGACACGGCAAAAGCTGCAAGATATAATGGTACACTTTAATCTGATGTATACAAAATCCAGAGAGTAGCTTAGCGTAAACCATGTATGCAAAGCATCCTAACAGATCGGTATAGTCCATAAAAAATACAAGAGAGAGCTGAAAATAAGAGGGATGCAATTTTCAAAACTGGATAAACATCAACATATGGATCATTGGATATTTTGCATGACTTGTGTTTCCTATTTCACTGTCCAATACATTTATTGCTGCGGACTTCAGTTTTCAACATTTTCTTCAGTTCTGGTTTATGAGTGTTTTTAGCAATTTCAACAAATTTCATAAAAAGGAAGCATGTAAGTTTCTGTTTGCATAAGTACTCATACTCTCTCCCAATAGAATTCGTTTGGCAGTCCATTCCAAGGGCTTCGTAGTCAACTTTAGTTGGTTTCTTAAAAATTAAACTCAGCAGAATCAGGATTTCTTACATCCTAGTAATAGATTTCACATCGCTATTCGGAAAAAAGAAGTTCAGAATCCCGGCAAAAGCAATCACCATGATCATACTATTAAAAATGAGACCATTGGAAGATTCTATTATTGTCTCCTTTGCCCAATAGAATTCATTTGGCAGTCCATTCCAAGGGCTTCATAGTCAACTTTAGTTGGTTTATTAAAAATAGAACTCCGCAGAATCAGGATTTCTTATATCCTATAAATAGATTTCACAATGTTATTTGGAAAAAGAAGTTCCGAATCCCGGCAAAAGAAATCACCATGAGCATACTATTAAAACTGAGACCATTGGAAGAAACTATTGTCTCCTTCACAAGGAAGGAGAGTTCAAACAAGTGTATGTATGCCTATCCAATGCATTCCAAATGCACTAGCAGGGTCCCAGTTGGTAAATGACACTGGGCACTTTATTCAAGTTTAGACTGTAGTGTCTTATTATTGGTCTAGACTGAAACTCAAGAACACAAACAAAGGTTCTGATTCTCACCGTTACCACCCCTGCAAATAACAGCTCGGGAGTCCCCCACATTTGCAACCAACAAACGGTCCCCAACAAGGATAGCAGTAGAAGCAGTTGATCCAGCATCTCGATTCTGAGTGTTCTCTGATTTCAGAAATTCCGAGTCGGTATGGCTGTATGCATCAGCTGGAACCGACAAAACAAGAAAAGCAGTTTCATGAGCAGATGATAGAATGTGAAGACAGCAATCATATAGACTTCGTACAAGGCCTACCTATAGCTGATTTGGTGTCAGAAATAAATTTTGGGTGACTGATCAGATTACTGAAAAGGTTTTGTTTAACGTATTCTGCTGCCCGAGCACCCCCATGGCCTGAAAGAGTAAAAGCTTAGATATGATGTACTGTGGAGTAAAGAATGCAACTTAAGACGTAATTGTGGTGGTGGTGGTGGTGCTGTGCGGGGTGGGAGTGCTCAAGAGGCTTACCATCAAAGACCCCGAAGAGACCGACTACCTCTCCATCTACGCCATCAATCCTTGTCTCGTAGAAATCCTCCATTGAAGACCTTTTACCAGGAGAGCTTGCATATCCATAGCTGAATTTTCCGTTCTGACTGTTTGGAGGAAAAGTCATACTAAATGTTAGACCGCATAGGCGCATACTATTAAATTTCAACCTTCACTTTGTTATGCAAAATCCTGATGATTTCAAGAAATAAGAATAGCAGCAATGCAAAATGATTTCGAGAAATGATTATAGCAGCAACTAAACCTAAATATTGAAAACATTTGAGCCAATTAATGCAAGAATTACTCAATATATACCATTACAATTAAGGATGAAGCATGTACACAAATTATGACTAGCATTACTTTTCTTAAGGTTCTTATTGCAACCAGTTATAATTTTTTGAAATGCATACATACGGAGAAATTAAAAACTGGAAATAAATAAAGAGAAACTCAAGAATTCAAGAAGTTGAAAGGCAGTTATTAAAATTTATCATATTAAGTTTTCAGTAGAAAAGCATCTCTTTCTTAATATGCCGTGCGTCTGGTGGAAACAGACACAATTCTCTTTTTCATTTGATACACAAAGCCAATTCCTTTAAAGAATAAAAGTAAATAGTCAATTCCTTTCCAAGAAAGAAGGACCACTGCACGCCAGATACGATAAAACAAAGGTTTATGAACCTCTTAGCATCATATAGAAAACATACTCTCGAAGGTTCTGCATTCACAATACGACAAAAGCTGAAATGCGTGTAAAACACAACAAAATGAGATTTGACCCATAATAACCACATCATTGAATGTCATATAGAAAGTAAATGCAAATTCCAACCGACTGCATGCGACAGAAGCAGCACACATTTATCTTAATGAAATATGTCCAAAACGACAAGAACACGACAAAGGTTTCTCAAACTACCGATTATACAATTGCATACCAGATTTCAAATTGGTGACCAATCACAAGTCACAACCAACCCGCTATGAATCCATGATTTTTCCATCATGCTGACTTTGGGAACACACAGATTATAATAATGCCCAAAAAAGCAAAAATCAATTCAACAATAAGATTGACAAAGAATATAAAAGCAGATAGAGGAACACACTCGATGGCACGGATATTTACATTTTTAAATAAGCAAGAAAATAGGGGAAAAAATAAAAATAAGGAAAATCAACTTTGTTTACATAAACAGAAATTGGTCATTAAAAAGAATTAATTTATTAAGATTTCAACATTTGCTTGATTGCTCCTTTATTAATCTCATTTTGGCACTTTGATGATATGTTAGCTCATTAATTTGAACTAAACCAAATGGAAATTCTTGATTCTTTCAGAAACAGCTAATTCAGATTAAACAATAAATTACAAAAAAGCAACATAATTAAATGAAAAATACAATACAATCACATATTCATCCAACATCAAGCAAATTAATACATCCTGCACCAAATTAAGAACACATAAATAACAATATATATATATATATTCCTGCAGCAAAAAGAGATGAAAAGTGGATCACCTAAGGCCGCCGCCGCTAACGGGGGCATCATCGGCATGGACTTGGCTTGATTGCGACAAGACTGAATTCAGATACCCCATATTATCTCTTTCTCAGGCTTCTTTATTTTCAATTCCTTAATTGCTTTAATTTTGACTTTCTCAAATCAAATGAGAAGGTCAGTATTTTTCTTCCTCTATATTAATTAATAAAACAAATCTTAAAAAACCCGAAAAGGGAAAACGCTTATTAAGGCATACGATGTGAACAAAATCAAGAAAAAAACCAAGATCACAGCATCTGAAATAGCTTCATTCCCAATTATGGATTAATCCAACCTGCCCATAACAGAAAAAAAGAAACCACATTAAGCGTCATATTCAAGAATAGATCTAAAATGCCTGTATAAACATAGTATGATAAATACAACAATCAAGAATCCATCTTTATATTTTCCAAAAAAAAAAAAAAAAATCAGAATTTGATTGATAAGACAACATAGTTGTACAAAGGATTTCACTTTATGATCAATATGAACAGCCATCAAGAACCGTCTCTTTTTCTGGGTTTCAATTCAAGAACCCCTCATACGATCAAAATACACCACAATATAATTCAAGAAAGTAATTTCAAGTGTGTGTATGTACAAAATGCTGTATGTATATGTATATTATGTGTTTTTATAGAGAGATAATGAAGGGAAGAGAGAAGGGGACCTGAAAACAGGAGTAGGAGGAGAGAAGAATGGCCATGAAAGAAAGAGAGAGAGAGACTTAAAAGAGAGAGATGGCAAAAGCCAAGATGAAAGAAAAGAAGGGGTTGAGGTTGTAATAATAATATGTTATTATTGGAGTAGTTGTTTCAATGAAGGAATAATAGTCAAACAAATCAATAATGGCATGTTTTTTAGTAATCTTAAATTTCTTCATATTATGTCTGTCCAAAAAACCCTCTTTTATTTTGTGTATTTCTCTGTTTTTTTCTATAAATTTTTAAGCAAGAAAGAATGAAGAAAAAGGTTTGTTGTTCATAGATGGTTCTGTCATGCCAAAGATGAGGTTCGAGGGGTCCCTCTTTTGGCCGAAAAATGAGGTAAGGGAGGTGGCCAGGTTGGGTGGGGTTGGGGGCCCTACTTTTAGCCAGAAAAATGAGGTAAGGCTGGGCGTGGGTGGTGTGTAGTGGGGTGGGGGTGGAGAAATGGTCAAAAGACATAAATGAAGTGTAACTGAAATTGCGATTGCCAAACACCTGGCATTCATGCACGAAAGGGGTGAGGGGGATGGGGTGTGATATCCATCTACACTAATCTATTCCTACACGCTACAATAGAACAAGATCAATCATTTTATCAATCATTTATTTTTTTATTTCTAGAATTTTTAAGATTATGACCTTCAAATCAAGATTGTTACAAAAATAATAAATATAATATGTTTCTTAATAAAGTTAAACTCGATTGCACATAATAATTGAGATTTATGTTACAAGACAAATTATCAATGATTCAAATGAAAAATGACTGACTTTGAATTTTTTGTCAAATGCCTATTTTTAGGTCAAATGAATGAAAAATGCAGTATTTAAAGATAAAGTGAGTAAGGGTATTTATGTTATTTTTTAGACATTTTCTTTTTTATTTGATCCAAGAATATTGTCCATATTTCAATTCTCAAAATTTCTCAATTTTCCCATTTTATAGATTTTAGGAAATGGATATATAACATATAAGCAGGAATTTTCTGTTATGCACGCAATAATATGGTGCACTAATACCAAAGTGGGATTGTCAGAAAAGATACTATGAAGCTTCATCCAGCTCTGAGGTTGGAACGAGGCTACTTAGGCTCTATTCATCAAATCTCCATTTATTCTAAGTGTTGCTACTTCATATATCATTTTCAAGAAGATGATATAGATTGCACTTGTACTGTCGAGACTTAAAATAGTCGAAGTAAAGCCTTCGTTTTAGACACGCAAGCGCTTAACTGGGCTGCATAATAAACCTTTAATTTTATGCCAGTTGTGCCCTGGCCTACACAGCGTCCATATAGGACACATATGTTTTTAGATATAACACTTGTGGCCCGCCGATTATGAAGTTAATAGTTTTGTCATGCTTTGGCAGAGCCGTCGAAGTAGAATATTGCTTACCTTGTGGATGTTGTTGTGGTTTGGCCATGTTTATAGTTGTGGTTTGGCCATGTTTACATTTCCTTTTTCAGTCAATGGGTCATGAAATGTCCTTACTAGCTTTGCCACCTTCCATCTTAGTGCAGTGCAATCATCTGTCGTGATCTGCATGGAACTCACTCCACTTACTTTTATCTAGTTGGTCGCCAAGGTTCCTCATCTTGATGTACCAATTCACTGTATTGCCCATCCCATTAAGTACTGCAATTAGTTGTGTTGGTGTGATTGAAAGGTTGTACTCATCCTAATTGGAGCGATCAATTGGTTGGGACAGTTCTTTGCGTTTGTTGTCTCTTGTGTCTGGTGGTGAATAAGCACTAGCATGCCGTTCTTGAATATGCTCTAGCGTTGTGGCTTTTCCCTAAAAGGCTCCTGGTGAAATTGAAGTTGGCATCGTCTTCATCTCATTTGATCTGAGCCTAAGCCGAAGCAATGAAATATTCTATTGTGTTGTATGGATACTTAGTCAATTCTTTGTACACATCGGTGTCAATGATGAACTATTTCTCATAAGCAAACACTATTGTTTGTTGGTTGCAACTAGAAATGGGAATGGAAACTTTTTCACGGTTGAACTATCTAACGATCGTTTATCCAGCTTCTTGCTGCTAGCAAACAATTAACAAAAGTATATGTTAGTTATGCGAAAGATGAAACGCAATTATTAAGAATGTTTGTATACCACTGCATGGCTAGTCCTTCAAACTGGAGCTAAACCCCTTATACATGCAAGCCTCATAGAGTTCTCTTGGAATGACAGCAGTAAACATTATTTGCTTGTATTGGACTATGTGATCGTCCATATTGATCGTCTTATTGTAAAGCATTGTGTTAGGGAAGCTAAACTATGTCTTCAATCGCAGTTAGCTTGTGTGCGACCTTTAGTTCTTGATTGTTGGTAAGTTGTGGTTGTGCATCCTTTAATCATCTGTTCTGCATTGTCGTGAATTGTGCGTTAGAACTAATGGTCCCAACTCTATTTTGGTCGAGTAAAGTCATCGACTTGACTGGAGTTTGGAAGCGGGAGAGATGTACAATGGCCTTATCAACCGCCTATAAGTCTATTTTCTCTTGAAGTTCTTGATTTTCCACACGCATAGATGTATTATTCCACTTCGAGTCTCTCCAAATTTTGGAAAGTTTCCTTCATCAATTCAATAAGTTGTGCCAAATTGTGTGGTCATATTGCTCAGCAGAGCAGTAAGTAGGTTGATGATGGGTAGAGACTAGATGAACTATGACTGGTTGAGCAGAGACGTAAGTAGAGACCAGATAAAGTTGATGTTGAGTCGTCCCATTGTTGGTTCATTGCTCCTACCTCTTGGTGGATCATCGATCAGCTTCTTAATGGATTATCTTATCCAAACTTGATCAGAAAAAACCATCTGCACGATGGAGTTCGGAGGTTCTACACTTGACGATAGTAAAAAATTGTAGAAGGTAAAGCTAGATAGTGAGAGTTTCATTCGTCAGAATGATTGGCAGTGCACCAAATTGTAGACGGTAAATTCTACAATTGAGAAAAATAGAGTGATGGGCCACCAGCAATAATTTAGAACTCCGAAGAAAGAACTGTTTAAAGAATCTTAGGAAGGACAACGATATGTCGTTGACCATTGACTTTCTGACGGTCAAGTCAGTGATACTTATCGAAAGTGTATAAAGAATGCTAGATAGAAAGTTAATTCGAAGATTACGATTGAGCGTACCTTGAACTCTGACGGTATAGGTATATATATGAGTAGAGTTGTAACTGTCTAGATGACGTTAACAGTGATCATTTGTGGTCTCTAGTTAGTTGGAGACAACATTTGATTGGATATATTCGATTGAAACGATTCGACCGTTTGTAGGTAGTACATGTATCTTAGACTTAATCAAGCTTGTTGGAGTACTGTTTGACCATTTGACGATAGAGTCTTGACGATTTTGGGTTGAGCTATTGGTTATGGACCATTATGCGTGTCTTTTAATATCTTATGAGTTGGACAAAAAGTGGTGTTATGTTAATTGGGCAAACTTGTGGGCTTTGTTATGCATTTCAGCCTCTTTGGCCATTGAGATATTTTTTACTCACTAGATTAAGTATATTACATCAAGTTGGGTTAAATATCTTAGTTGCCACAGAACATTTTTAAATGTTCTCTGTTGCCAGTTAACTTTAAGTTTTTCAACTTGCTATTGAATTTTTTCAAATGTTTCTCAATTGTCAGTTAACTTTTAAAGTTTTTTAAGTTGCCATTGAGCTTACCAAAATATTATCCCATTATCACTCAGTTACTCGCTATTGTAAAAGTTAATGGATTGAATTAACTTACTCAAATGTTATCACATCCATCATTCCGTCTGTCATGTCATCAAGTCCGCTAACTTTTAAAATAGCAAGTGACCAAATGACATATGGAATAACATTTTTATAAGTTGAGTGGTAATTCAAAAACTTTTAAAGTTCAATAGTATTTGAAAAACATTTTAGAAAATTTAATGACAATTGAGAAACATTTGAAAAATTTCAATAGCAACTAAGATATTTTGCCCGATCAAGTTGACACGAACCTTGTGCATGTTGTATTTATTTTTATTGTTGTTCCTTTCCTATTATAACTTTAGTGGGCATTCACGGATGAATATTCACTACATGCTTAGTTTGAGAGGACCATGCTCTTGTTCAAATTTGAATTGAGTGGATCATGGATATGCTACTAGAGTGTACTTCATTATAGGTGCAAGGTATAACACATCTAAGGAATCATTCTTAAAGGAAACTATACAATAAGAAACATATTAAAATCACATTGTTATATTATTTAAATCATAACTAAAAATTTCTTAATAATTGTACCAATATTGCATTTTGATCAAATTTAAATTAGAGCATCTCTAATGCACTCCGTCTATTGTTTTTTAGACGTGCCACATAAGTATAGATAGATGGAGTTATAAAAAAACTCTCTCCAATGCATACTGATGAGGACTCCGTCTAATTGATTTGGCACACCAAAAATAGACTTCGTCTAAATTTAGACGAGTGACTCAGCAAATTTAAATAAATCTCAACATTTTATTAAAAATAAAAAAACCAGATAAGGAAAATAAAAATTGAAGACGTACCAATTTAAAAAAAAAAATTAATGCCACATAAAAGGTAATATTAGTTTTAGACGGAACTCATTGAAGACAAATTTATAATTTGACCGTCTATTCAATAGACGTAGTGCCACATAGATTAGAAGTCCATCTATTTTACATGTCACATAGATTACAATAGACAGAGTGTATTTGAGATACTCTTATAATTTGAGCTAATCAAATAGGTCAAATATATTTTTTATCTATACATTTCGTATGACTCAAAATTTACTATCTATTTATTATCCACACGTTTTATAAAATTCATAATTTATAAGTACTTAAAAAATAATTTCAACAAACACATCTCCATACCTATATCTAAAGTCAAGTCTCACTTTGACTGAAATCGTAAGACCTTCCATACCTTATTTTATTTTTCACTTTCATGAAGAAGTACTTGTGAATAAGAAGCATTACAGATACAAGTTGTACTAGAAAAAGTTTGACCAATTCTCACATGTACTTTTCTTCCACGTTTTTCATATTAAGGGCCCGTTTGCTATTACTAAAAATTAAATTTTTACTAGATTTTAATAAAAATTGATAAAATATATAGTTGAAAAGTTGTGGACCATAATAAAATATATAATTAAAATTAATTATTAACTTTAATTTCAAATTTTTAACAAAACTTTAACCAAAATCAAATAAACCACGAGAATTTGTTGGATTGCACTTATAAGAATGAATTATATACACGTACCCAATGTGAAATAAATTATAATATGCGGAGGTAAATGCAAATATACAAAAATTCAAATTTAAATTCGACACTTGACACCATGTACTTGATACTATTTAGAGAACAAATTAAAGTAATAAATCTTTAGCCGAGACATGTACTTGAGAATGAACCATTTATTTCTAATGTTCTAACCTATATTTTATAAATACGAATAAAAAATTTCCCCTAATGGCAAGTCTTCCCGAATTTTGAACATTACTCAATCTACGTTATCGAGTCGAGACTAAAGAATAAAGTTCAATAACCATTTATTTTAAATTTAATTTATTACAATGTATCTTAATTTAATAAATAAAACATCTCAATTTTCAAATTGTGCTTTCAACGTTCAAACTATGAACACTATTTAACTTATAGTACTTAGTTTCAACTAAAAAATGAGTAAACATTTATCTTAAATTGCATTTTAATCGAAGCTAAATCCCATAATTTTAAGTTAGGATTCTTTCTTGAATTAAAAAAAGTACGTCTAATAAGAAATTGGACAATTTGTCTATCACTTTTATTTAAACGATTAATTTTACAATTGCTAGTATCGATATTTAATGGGGGTAAGATATTACTAACGAGCCAAAAAAGAGAAGAAAAACTAAAAAATCGAAACATAATAAAGTAATGTGAATAGGGATTTTTTTATTCTTTCCAAAAGATACAGAAAACGATATCACAAAAAAAAGAAAAGAAAAGATACTTCGATCAAAAAAAAAAAGAGAAGATACAGAGAACAAAAAAAATAGGTACTAATTAAAATCTCAAAGATGGTGCTAAACTTCATTATTGACCTCATTTAGTGCTGTTCGAGTCTATTTTCTATCCCAAACAATTCACATAATTATGGACACACCAAGTCCATACAAGTACCAATTATTCTTTAGAACAGATGCTTTCCACTAAATATCACTTCTTCTTTCTTTTTCTTTTTTTCATTGTTTGATTGGACTATTTCATCTTTTAGAAATTGATTAAAAAAAAAAAAAAGATTAGTTGACTTATAAAATATTCGCAAACCACCAAGATTCAAAATAAGATTGAATAACTTTTAAATAACTTGTTTCCACTTCATTTACGGTATACAATGTGAATTGAATAATACTATTTTTTTTTTTAAATATTGCTAATTTTAAACTATCAGGCAATTTACATTCTGACTTTATAAGGATTCGAGACAAAAAATTTCTAATTTTTATACCGTGCAATGTACATTTAAATTATATTGAAACTAAAAGCTCGTATATTGTGACATGGGATCAAATTCAACTTTATAAACTAACAAATACCTAACATATTGTTAAGTTAAATATTGATTATTAATATTTATTTTACCTTGTCCTTCCAAAATTTATTAAGAAAAATTGCGAATGACCTTAAGAGAAAAAGTGAAATAAATTCTCTTTTTTTTTCTCCTTCTAAAATTATGCAAACAAGCCTTTTTGTTTTTGTGTTAAAATTCAAATCTAGCATTGCTCCTATTCTTTTCAAACAATTATTATTTCTGACCCCACTCCAGGCCACTAAATAAAGATTGTGATTCCATTATCTCTCTTTGACAAGTCTTTGCGTCTATTTTTCTTTTCACTAAAGTCGATTTTTGGCTTATAAAAATATTGTTGAAACTAGTACGAAAATTAGTCGAAAAATTAAAAAAATATATATTAATTTAATAAATTAAGTTTTTGCTATCAGTTCACGTGTTTATTATAATTAAATACTAATAATTTTATATTGTACCTGAATTAATAAACAATAATGGATCTTGGTCTGATTCACGAACCTCCCGCTTTTAATTCACGAACTTGGCGCTCCTAACTTCAACTCTTCTATGGTAGGGGAATTTGGCTAAATAGCCTTGTCAAACACCCAATACAATGAAATAGCCTAACTTTCAACAAATAAGTCTTGAAGGCCTCTTTTGTTGTAAAAGACATTAATACCCTTATTAAGTTATTAGAACTATAAAAATAGATAAAATGTAAAAGACCTAAATACCTTTTTAATGATACAAATTGAATTAAATGAAAATGTCAGTTCATTTATTGAACACAACGGCTTCTGTTATTGTTAGAACAAAAACGCAGCAAACGTTATCTTCAAAGTTGAGATCAAGCATTGCAAGCATCGCGTGAACAACACAGAATCCAACATTTTGACATTTTGTAATTGGTAAGTAAGTTCATTATCACTTTGAATTAGGTGGGTATCGTAATTGTGAAATGATTAGATTAATGGGCATGAATTGAACGAATTAATTAGAAATTTTTGTTCATGTATTGTGTTAATTGAAAAGATCTTTGTTCTTGAGTTTAAATTGAAGAAGGTCACGTAGGTAAGAAGTAAGTAGGTTAACCTACACTTGAGGTTCAAATAACCTACTATCTTAGTCTGTTAACCTACACACTTGAGTCTGTTAACCTACACTCTTAGTAGGTAGGGTCGGTTAACCTACCTTTGAGGTCGGTTAACCTACCCTTGACTGTTAACCTACCATTTAGGTCTGTTAACCTACACTTTGGTCTGTTTTTCTAAATAGTTGCTATGTTAACCTACTCTTTTGGTCGGTTAACCTACCCTTGAGGTCTGTTAACCTACCCTTGACTGTTAACCTACCATTTAGGTCTGTTAACCTAGACTTGAGGTCTGCTAACCTACACTTTGGTCTGTTTTCCTAAATAGTTGTTATGTTAACCTACACTTTTGGTCGGTTAACTTACCCTTGAGATCTGTTAACCTATCCTTGACTGTTAACCTACCATTTAGGTATGTTAACCTAAACTTGAGGTCTGTTAACCTACACTTTGGTCTGTTTTCCTAAACAGTAGCTATGTTAACCTACACTTTTGGTCGGTTAACCTTTCTAATTAGCCACTAGTTGACCGAACTTAGCATACGTCATATGACAAACCAACTGAACTTAACAATCCTTATGAAATAGAATATAAAAACCATCACCACGCAGTCTGTTAATAGTACATATGGATTTATGTTATTACTTAGCTAACGTCATTTTAATTATTTTGTTGAAATGCATATATGACACTCCTTGCTATTTGTTACTTCGGTGAGTTTGAAAAGAATGACCAATGTCAGTGGACATGGAAATGGAGCAGGGATAATGGAGAATCGGTTGCTGCACTTATTGTATATGAGAATACATCGTATATGAAATTGTATCACGATATAGGAAACCTCCTTATTTTTGACTCTTCAGAATACGATATGGAGTTTGGATTTCTTTTTCCTAATAATACACATTTTTCAGTTCTGCCGATAAAGATAACTTCAGACATGCAGTTGAAGTGGCTGATTGAACTGAACAAAAAGTACCATACTCCTCTATGTGTAACTCTTGTAAGGAGAGAGCAACCTATGAACAGACACGATGCAGAATGAAGCAGATGTTGAAGTCGGGGATGAAATGTACCGTAACGGAGATAATTTTTAGAATACAGTAGAGATAGCTTGAGATGATGATGTAGTTTTTCTGGAGACGAATGCTACACAAAGACCTCATGAGATAGTTCAAGACAATGAGGAGGAATTCCATTTACAAACGACAATCTCATTGCCTCAGTTTCACGTAGCCACCAAGCTAGTCCTAGTTTACGATCTTCTCGTACGACTCGAGTGATTCCTGATGGTGAATATTTGCATGTTGACCAGTTGTTAGTTATGAAGAAAGATCTACATGAAGCTTTGCACTTGATTGCGTTGAAATATAACTTCGAATTTAAAGTGAAAAAATCAAATAAAACAGTGTACACACTTGTTTGTGTAGATGATAATTGCAAGTGGCGCATGCGAGCAACGAAGTTTGACTCATCTGATATCTTTGTTATTCGAAAGTATGTACGGGAACATACTTGCGAATATGGGACTCTTCGCAATGATCACAGACAAGCACGATCATGGGTTATTGGAAGACATATAATGCACAAGTTCTGAGACCCCAAAACTATGTACAGACCTGCAGATATCATCCATGACATTTGTCGGGAGTTCGGGGTTGTAATGAGTTATCAGAAGGCCTGAAAGTCTAAAGAATGTGCTATGGAGGACTTTATGGTTTCACCTGAGGATAGTTATAGTAAACTGACCTTTTATTACCACAACTTGGAGAAAACTAATCCGGACTCGGTGTTCTTTAATCAGACTGATGTCGACAACCGCTTCAAATACTTCTTCATGGCTCTTGGCCTGTGCATTCGAGGATTTATATCTTCAATGCGGCGCATAATTTATGTCGATGGAATATTTTTGAAAGCAAAATATGAAGGTACGATGCTTATTGCTACATGTCAAGATGCGAACATTCAAATTTATCCTCTTGCATTTGGCATTGTCGATAATGAGAATGATGAATCGTTGAATTGGTTCTTCACAAAGTTGAAGGAAGTAACAAGCGACGTTGGGGACATTGCTTTTGTGTCTGACCGGGGTAATAGTATAAAAAATGGTATCAGAGATGTTTATCCTGATGCACACCATGGTTACTGCATCTACCATATACAAGGTAACTTGAAGACGAGGTATCGGGTTCCTGCTCTCTTGTCATTGTTTAAGAGAGCGGCAGAGGTATACAGTGTCGAAAAATTTGATAAAATTATGGGCGAGATACATAATAAATTGAAGAAAGCATGGCAGTATTTGATCGATATAGGGGTTGAACATTGGGTAAGGGCACATTTTATTGGAATTCTGTAATATGATGACATCAAATAATGTAGAGTCGCTAAATTCTTTGTTTAAGAAAGATCGGTAGTTACCAATTCTTGCACTAATAGAGAACATACGCAGCAAGTTGCAGGAATGATTTTATAATAGACGCGACAGGAGTCGCAGATGCATAAAAGCACTCTAACCCCGGCAATGGAAGAAAAACTTTTCAATAGTCTTGAGGTGGCAAAGACGTTGTATGTAGAGCTTCTAGACCAATTCTGGTTTGACGTGAATAGTGGACCAAACACCCGGTACGTTGTGAACTTGGATGACAACACTTGCACGTGCAGACAATTTTAGTTAGAGAGTTTTCCCTGCACGCATGCTGTCGTCGTTGCACTGCACAGAGGGATTTCAGCCCACGTGTTGTGCTATTAGTATTACACAGTTGATTTTTGGAGAGCAGCATATGCCGAAACAATATTCTCCGTGACAAATAAAGTCGAATGGGAAGTTCCCGACCATATTGCTAGCACACTTAATATTTTGCCACCTTTAGTGAAACGACGGGCTGACCGCAAATCTACATCAAGAATACCATCTACTGGAGAATGCCCCCACAGTCGTAGGTGCAGTAGATGTCGTGCAATTGGATACACTCGACTTAATTGTAGCAGTCAAGTTCCTCTTGCTAGTAGCCGCATAGAAGGAGAATAGTATATGCACATTTTAAGGATGTATTGTATGAAGTTTATTGGATTTATTGTATGATGTTTATTTTATTATTTATTTGAAATCTGTTGAGGAAACAATGTGAAAAATGACTGAGATGAAATAAAGTTGCTTCGGTTACGAATAAAACTTCATCATTATGTTGTTGTGTTAAATGCTCCTGTTAACCTAACTAGGTTATGTTAAGTACTCATTTTAACCTAACTATGGCTAGTAGGTTAACAATCTATTTGTTTTGTTAACCTACTATACATAGTAGGTTAACCTAATCAATTGATCTGTTAACAGATCAATTGATTAGCTTAACCTACTTTAATGTTGAATTGAACTGTTAACAGATCAATTGATTAGGTTAACCTACTTTAATTTTCTGTTCACCTACTATGCAAAGTAGGTTAACCTAATCAATTGATATGTTAACCTACTATAAGGTTAACAATCTATTTGTTCAGTTAACCTACTATGACGTAGGTTAACAATCTATTTATTGATTTAACCTACTATAATGTACATGTTAACCTACTCTGGATAGTAGGTTAACATAATCAATTGATCTGTTAACCTACTATGAAGTAGGTTAATAATCGATTTGTTCTGTTAATCTACTATACATAGTTGGTTAACATAATCAATTGATTAGGTTAATCTACTATAATGTTCTGTTAACCTACTATGCAAAGTAGGTTAACCTGATCAATTGATCTGTTAACCTACTATGAAGTAGGTTAATAATCTGGATGTTCTGTTAACCTACTATACATAGTAGGTTAACATAATCAATTGATTAGGTTAACCTATTATAATGTTCTGTTAACCTACTATGCAAAGTAAGTTAACCTAATCAATTGATATGTTAACCTACTATAAATAGGTTAATAATCAGGATGTTCTGTTAACCTACTAACCTACTATGCATAGTAGGTTAACATAATCAATTAATTAGGTTAACCTACTATAATGTTCTGTTAACCTACTATGCAAAATAGGTTAACCTAATCAATTGATCCTTTAACCTACTATGAAGTAGGTTAATAATCTATTTGTTCTGTTAACCTACTATGCAGAGTAGGTTAACATAATCAATTGATTAGGTTAACCTACTATAATGTTCTGTTAACCTACTATTCAGAGTAGGTTAACCTAATCAATTGATTATGTTAACCTACTATGCATAATAGGTTAACAGAACATCCATATTATTAACTTATTTTATATTAGGTTAACAGATCAATTGATTAGGTTAACCTACTTTGCATAGTAGGTTAACAGAACATTATAGTAGGTTAACCTAATCAATTGATTATGTTAACCTACTATGCATAGTAGGTTAACAGAACAAATAGATTATTAACCTACTATGCAGAGTAGGTTAACCTAATCAATTGATCTGTTAACCTACTATGAAGTAGGTTAATAATCTATTTGTTCTGTTAACCTACTATGCATAGTAGGTTAACATAATCAATTGATTAGGTTAACCTACTATAATGTTCTGTTAACCTACTATGCAAAGTAGGTTAACCTAATCAATTGATCTGTTAACCTAATATAAAATAGGTTAATAATATGGATGTTCTGTTAACCTACTATGCATAGTAGGTTAACATAATCAATTGATTAGGTTAACCTACTTTGCATAGTAGGTAAACAGAACATTAGGTTAACCTAATCAATTGATTTGTTAACCTACTATGAAGTAGGTTAATAATCTATTTGTTCTGTTAACCTACTATGCATAGTAGTTGACATAATCAATTGATTAGATTAACTTACTATAATGTTCTGTTAACCTACTATGCAAAGTAGGTTAACCTAATCAATTGATCTGTTAACCTACTATGAAGTAGGTTAATAATCTGGATGTTCTGTTAACCTACTATGCATAGTAGGTTAACATAATCAATTGATTAAGTTAATCTACTATAATGTCTTGTTAATCCACTGTGAAGTAGATTAATAATCTGGATGTTCTGTTAACCTACTATACATAGTGGGTTAACATAATCAATTGATTAGGTTAACCTACTTTGCATAGTAGGTTAACCTAATCAATTGCTCTGTTAACCTACAATGAAGTAGGTTAATAATCTATTTATTCTGTTAACCTACTATGCATAGTATGTTAACATAATCAATTGATTATGTTAACCTACTATAATGTTCTGTTAATCCACTGTGAAGTAGATTAATAATCTGGATGTTCTGTTAACCTACTATACATAGTGGGTTAACATAATCAATTGATTAGGTTAACCTACTTTGCATAGTAGGTTAACCTAATCAATTGCTCTGTTAACCTACAATGAAGTAGGTTAATAATCTATTTATTCTGTTAACCTACTATGCATAGTATGTTAACATAATCAATTGATTATGTTAACCTACTATAATTTTCTGTTAACCTACTATGCAAAGTAGGTTAACCTAATCAATTGATCTGTTAACCTACTATGAAGTAGGTTAATAATCCGGATGTTCTGTCAACCTATTATGCATAGTAGATTAACATAATCAATTGATTAGGTTAATCTACTATAATGTTTTGTTAACCTACTATGCAAAATAGGTTAACCTAATCAATTGATCTGTTAACCTTCTATGAAGTATGTTAATAATCTATTTGTTGTGTTAACCTACTATGCATAATAGGTTAACCTAACCAATTGACAGAATAACCTATTATGACGTAGATTAACAATCTATTTATTGATTTAACCTACTATAATGTACATGTTAACCTACTCTGGATAGTAGGTTAACCTAATCAATTGATCTGTTAACCTACTATGAAGTAGGTTAAGAATCTATTTGTTCTGTTAACCTACTATAATGTACATGTTAACCTACTCTGGATAGTAGGTTAACCTAATCAATTGATCTGTTAACCTATTCTGTATCTAGATCGTCTCTGGTATCCATCGAAACAACATATAGGTATCCCGATTGTTCAAATCTACCTAATCGTGTATCCCAATCGTCTCCGGTATCCATCGAAACAACATACAAGTATTCCGATTGTCCAAAACTACCTAATCGTGTATCCCGATCATCTCCGGTATCCATCGAAACAACATACAGGTACCCCGATTGTTCATATCTACCTAATCGTGTATCCCGATCGTCTCCGGTATCCATTGAAACAACCACTAGGTATCCCGATTGTCCAAATCTACATAATCGTGTATCTCAATCGTCTCCAGTATCCATTGAAACAACCAATAGGTATCCCAATTGTCCAAATCTACCTAATCGTGTATCCCGATCGTCTCCGGTATCTATTGAAACAACATACAAGTACCCCGATTGTTCAAATCTACCTAATCGTGCATCCTGATCGTCTTCGGTATCCATCGAAACAACATACAGGTACTCCGATTGTCCAAATCTACCTAGTTGCGTATCCCGATCGTCTCCGGGATCCATCGAAACAAAATACAGATATCCCGATTGTCCAAAGCTACCTCATCGTGTATCCCGATCGTCTCCGGTATCCATCGAAACAACATACAGGTACCTCGATTGTTCAAATCTACCTAATCGTGTATCCCAATCGTCTCCGGTATCTATTGAAACAACCAATAAGTATCCCGATTGTCCAAATCTACCTAATCGTATATCCCGATCGTCTCCAGTATCCATTGAAACAACCAATAGGTATCCCGATTGTCCAAATCTACCTAATCGTGTATCCCAATCGTCTCTAGTATCTATTGAAACAACATACATGTACCCCGATTGTTCAAATCTACCAAATCGTGTATCCCGATCGTCTCCGGCATCCATTGAAACAACCAATAAGTATCCCGCTTGTCCAAATCTACCTAATCGTGTATCCCGATCGTCTCCAGTATCCATTGAAACAACCAATAGGTATCTCGATTGTCCAAATTTACCTAATCGTGTATCCTGATCGTCTCCGGTATCTATTGAAACAACATACAGGTACTCCAATTGTTCAAATCTACCTAATCGTTTATCCCAATCGTCTCTGGTATCCATCGAAACAACATACATGTATCCCGATTGTCCAAATCTACCTAATCGTGTATCCCGATCATATCCGGCATCCATCGAAACAACATACAGGTATCCCGATTGTCCAAAGCTACCTAATCGTGTATCTCGATCGTCTTCGGTATCCATCGAAACAACATACAGGTACCCCGATTGTTCAAATCTACCTAATCGTGTATCCCGATCATCTCCGGTATCCATTGAAACAACCAATAGGTATCCCAATTGTCCAAATCTACCTAATCGTGTATCCCGATCGTCTCCAGTATCTATTGAAACAACCAATAGGTATCTCGATTGTCCAAATCTACCCAATCGTGTATCTCTATCGTCTTCAGTATCCATCGAAACAACATACAAGTACCCCAATTGTTCAAATCTACCTAATCGTGTATCCTGATCGTCTCCGGTATCCATTGAAACAACCAATAAGTATCTCGATTGTCCAAATCTACTTAATAGTGTATCTCGATCGTCTCCAGTATCCATTGAAACAACCAATAGGTATCTCGATTTTTCAAATCTACATAATCGTGTATCCCGATCGTCTCCAGTATCCATTGAAACAACATACACGTATCCCGATTGTTAAAATCTACCTAATTGTGTATCTCGATCGTCTCCGGTATCCATCGAAACAACATACAGGTATCCCGATTGTCCAAAGCTACCTAATCGTGTATCCCAATCGTCTCCGATATCCATCGAAACAACATACAGGTACCATGAATATTCAAATCTACCTAATCGTGTATCTCGATCGTCTCTGGTATCCATTGAAACAACAAATAGGTATCCCAATTGTCCAAATCTACCTAATCATGTATCCCGATCGTCTCCAGTATCCATCGAAACAACATACAGGTACCCCAATTGTGCAAATCTACCTAATCGTGTATCCCGATCATCTTTGGTATCCATCAAAACAACATACCGGTACCTTGATTGTCCAAATCTACCTAATCGTGTATCCCGATCGTCTCCCATATCCATTGAAACAACCAATAGGTATCTCGATTGTCCAAATCTACATAATCGTGTATCCTGATCGTCTCTGGTATCCATTGAAATAACATACAGGTACTCCGATTATTCCAATCTACCTAATCGTGTATCCCGATCGTCTCCAGTATCCATCGAAACAACATACAGGTACCCCAATTGTGCAAATCTACCTAATCGTGTATCCCGATCATCTTTGGTATCCATCAAAACAACATACCGGTACCTTGATTGTTCAAATCTACCTAATCGTGTATCTCGATCGTCTCCGGTATCCATTGAAACAACCAATAGGTATCCCGATTGTCCAAATCTACCTAATCGTGTATCCCGATCATCTGCAGTATCCATTGAAACAACCAAAAAGTTTCTCGATTGTCCAAATCTACCTAATCGTGTATCTCGATCGGTATCCATCGAAACAACATAAAGGTACCTCGGTTGTTCAAATCTACCTAATCGTATATCCTAATTGTCTCTGGTATCCATTGAAACAACCAATAAGTATCCCGATTGTCCAAATCTACTTAATCGTGTATCCCGATCGTCTCCAGTATCCATTGAAACAATCAATAGGTATCCCAATTTTTCAAATCTACCTAATCGTGTATCCTGATCATCTCCAGTATCCATTGAAACAACATACAGGTACTCCGATTGTTCAAATCTACCTAATCATGTATCTCGATCGTCTTCGAGATCTATTGAAACAACCAATAGGTATCCCGATTGTCCAAATTTACCTAATCGTGTATCCCGATCATCTCGAGTATCCATTGAAACAACCAATAGGTATCCCGATTGTCCATTTAATTATCGTCCGTATTGGCCTATTGATCGTATCGACTTAATTAATGTACAATTTTATTATCCCCATTAAAATAAAGTACAATTTTCAGGTTCCAATTAAATTTAATTTAATTTTTAAATTTATTCCATATTAGATTTTTAATTTAAAGTTTTAATTTCTATATTAAAAAACCCAAACATTTCAAATTTAAACTTTTATCAAATTGTTGAAATCCTGCGTGACTGTTCATTTACTGCACACTTATTCTCCAATCCCTTGAATTCAAACATCTCTTTGGTTTCATTGCATTCCATAACAAATACGACCGAGGACTGTGGACGAATCTGCGTGTGAGGACTTTCAGAAAGAGTTTTGTCTACTTTGCCAACAAGTATTTCCACAACCGGTAAGTGCGCGGTTAATCATTTGTTTTTTTCTTTTTTTCCACGATTTGTAGTGAAATTCAATGTGTTCTGTGAACTTGTAGTTATTTATTGCTTGTGATTTTTAGAAACTAGGTTTATTCATCAATATGATAATACGTAAATCTGTTTAGTAACGGTTAAAGTCTTATTATTATTGATGTCCTAGTGTCGGTTAACCTACTATTGATAATTTGATAATGCGTGAATCTGTTTAGTCATGTATTCTGTTAACCTAATACATTAAAGTTATGTTAACCTACTATAACTAGTAGGTTAACAAAATCAGTTGTTCGGTTAACCTACTTCAAAGTTCTGTTAACCTACTGTATAACAAGTAGGTTAACCTACTTTGTTGAGTTTTGTTCTGTTTACCCATATTCTATAGTTTTGTTCACCTACCATATCTAGTAGGTTAATAAAATCAGTTGTTCGGTTAACCTACCTGAAGTAGGTTAACCTACTTCAAAGTTCTGTTAACCTACTCTATAACAAGTAGGTTAACCGACGTTGTTGTGTTTTGTTCTGTTTACCCCTATTCTATAGTTCTGTTAACCTAATTGATTTCATAGGTTAACCTACGTAGATGTTCTGTTAACGTACTTTGTTGTGTTTTGTTCTGTTAACCTATTCAATGGTTCTGTTAACGTACTTTGTTGTGTTTAGTGTTTTTTTCTTGTATTTTCAAGGTTTTTAACAAAATTATAATGTGTTTATGGTTAGTTAGTGATTGCTTATGAAGTCTTTATTGATTTTTAGAAATTAGGTTTCTTCAGCAATTTGATAACGTGTGAATCTGTTATGTGAAAATTGAAGTCCCGTTTTTAATGTTCTGTTAATCTAGTTCATTTCGGTTATGAAGTTCTATTATCTGGTTCTGTTAACTTAAGAGTCATTTCTGTTAACCTACCTGGTTTTACGTGTTAACCTAATTCAAATAGTGTTACCTACTTCATTTCACCAGTTAACCTAATTCAAAGTTCTGTTAACCTACTATGGCTAGTAGGTTAACCTAATCAATTAATCTATTAACCTATTCTAAGAAGTAGGTTAACCTAATCAATTGTTCTATTAACTTAATACATTTCACCCGTTAACATAATAAATTGATCTATTCGGTTAATTTAATGCTGTTAACCTACTAAGAATTATTTTAACAACATAAACTGGTTCAATAGGTTAACATAATCAATTGATCTGTAAACCTACTTGGTTCTATTAAACTATTCTATAGTTATGTTAAGGTATTATTGGATCGGTTAACCTACTGCGTGATGTTCACCTACTCTATGGTTATCATAATGTAGAATATGGCAGCTGATCGTGTTAAGAGTTTTTTTACCGCAATCGACCCTGCATGACATCGTGATCAATTGGTATGTTTTTAAACTCAGTAATAGATTTCAGATAGTTGCATTGTTGTTCCAAACGTTCGTTAACATTTAATTTTGTTACATTGCCCAGCTCATTAACCGACATTTTACGACCTTATATGGCCATCCAATTGGGAGCAGTGTTCAACTGCGTGATATGGGTGGC
Organism: Forsythia viridissima; assembly: GCA_030279155.1. Classification (NCBI taxonomy): domain Eukaryota; kingdom Viridiplantae; phylum Streptophyta; class Magnoliopsida; order Lamiales; family Oleaceae; genus Forsythia; species Forsythia viridissima. The sequence continues at coordinate 9,796,502 of CM059041.1, forward strand.
CGAGTATGGCATATTGAAGTTATCCGATCTGATGAAGGGATCATTCTCACTACTGGATGGTCTAAATTTTTTGCACACCACTCACTCACTTTTAGTTATTTTGTGGTATTCGAGTACCGTAGAAATTCTACTTTTTTTTTTACTTCAATACTTGACCATTCTGCCTGTGAAGTACATATGGAGGGCCCGATTGCTTCATCATCAACCAGTCAACTTCTACCATCCTTCCAGATTACTATGTCGACAAGGCGTTTCTGCCACCGTTGTATTGTGAGTTTATATAGCATTTTCTTATCAGTTTTAGCACTCGTTGAATTGTATAATTTCACGCACCCTTTGTTTGTATTATTTTACAGTTTGTTCTCGGAACATTTGCCAGAACAAACCTGCCAATATTTGTAAACGATGTTCAAATTCACGATGCCGCTGGTCAAGTGTGGCAGATCGGAGTCCATAGAAGGGGCAATGTGATTGTTTGTCGCTTCGCAAGAGGTTGGGCAGCATTTTATGCAACAAAAAATATCAGACCTATGGACACATGTGTGTTCAAGCTCATTAACGGTGACGTGCCTGCCTTCAACGTCTACAAAGTCGCGGTCGGAGGAGGAGACCAGACCATGCTCTAAAATTGAACAATTTTTATGTCATTGCAAATTTTGAAACAATGTGTTAATGTTTTAATTTACTACAAATACTTTTTTGATCGAAACAATGCTTTTACTTTAATTTATCATACATTGTTTGTTTTTCTTTGAATTATAGGTTTGTAACTATTAATTTTGGCTTACCAGTGATATTCTGATGGAAACAATCTATTAACAGAGCCAGTGATATTCTGATGGCAACAATCTATTAACAGAGTAGGTTAACCTATCATTAACAGACCCCGAATCTGTTAACAGGCCTCGGGGTCTGTTAAGGCCAAAATTGGCCTTAACAGACTCCAATGCCTGTTAAGATACCCATATGTATACAATTATAACTGATTTTTTCAATTAATCGATCTCAAATCCACCCAGATTTGCAAAAATTTAAAGTAAAAATCATAATTCATACTTAAATTTATACATATTTTATGATTCACGTGTTAATAGAGTAGGTTAACCTACATTCTGTATTTTGTTAACAAACACAATTAACATGTTAACGGAGTAGGTTAACCTACATTAGTTAGGTTAATCTATACTTAGCTTAACATATCTCTCAATATGTTAACCTACTTTAATCCACATTAGTGAACAGAAATTTGGTTAAAAGACGTTCTGTTAACAGACGGTCTGTTAACAGATCATTAACTTAACCGATCATTAACAGACCCCGGATCTGTTAACAGGCATTTTGGTCTGTTAACAGGCCTTGGAGTCTGTTAAGGCCAAAATTAGCCTTAACAGACTCCAATGCCTGTTAACATACCCATATGTATACAATTATAATTCATTTTTCAATTAATCCATCTCAAATCAACTCATATTTGCAAAAAATTAAAGTAAAAATCATAATTCATACTCAGATTTATACATATTTTATGAATCACCTGTTAAAAGAGTAGGTTAACCTACCTTCTGTATTCTGTTAACAAACACAATTAACATGTTAACGGAGTATGTTAACCTACATTAGTTAGATTAATCTATACTTAGCTTAACATATTTCTCAATATGTTTACCTACTTCAATCCACATTAGTGAACAAAAATTCGGTTAAAAGACGTTCTGTTAACAGATGATCTCTTAACCGATCATTAACAGACCCTGGATTTGTTAACAGGCATCTTGGTCTGTTAACAGGCATTGGGGTCTGTTAAGGCCAAAATTGGCCTTAACAGACTCCAATGCCTGTTAACATATCCATATGTATACAATTATAACTGATTTTTCAATTAATCAATCTCAAATCAACTCAGATTTGCAAAAATTTAAAGTAAAAATCATAATTCATACTCAGATTTATACATATTTTATGATTTACGTGTTAACAGAGTAGGTTAACCTACCTTGGTTAGGTTAATCTATACTTAGCTGTTAATGGAGTAGGTTAACCTACCTTCTGTATTCTGTTAACAAACACAATTAATCTGTTAACAGATTAGGTTAACCTACCTGGATTAGCTTAACCTAACAAGCAAAAGGTTAACCTATTCTTAGTTGGTTAACATATTTCAATGAATCAAAGAACCTACTACAACCCACCTGTTAATAGAGTAAGTAAACATATACATTACTTAGCAAATTTGGTTAAATTATTTCATCTATTCTGTTAACCTACTTCAATACACTTGTTAACAGACACAATTAACCTTCATGTGTTAGGTTATCAGTACCTCACACCTAACTTCGTTTTGTTAAATATGTTCATCAATAGAAATACTACATTAATGTGATCCTATTTACAAATATACATCAGAAATAATATAAATTTACAAAAATATTTCAAATTTACAAAACGTACATTTTTTCAATGAATAATCCTATACTATGGATCATAGTTTTGTGTGTACAAATCAGCTGCTAGCTTCTTCTGCCAAATGGATATGTGTTCGTTTTGTACGAGCAGCGCTGACTCTTCAACACTTAAAAATTCAATGAATTTAATTGTGAATACACCGCAATCACCCCTACAATTAAATAATTAAATCATTCGCGCAATTGTAAATTTTTTATAAGTTGCAAACACTAATAATCCAATACAAAGAAACTTACGAAATTTTTTGTTTAACCGTGCCGTCAACCCTCTGCACTCGTACTGTGTCCCGGACTGAAATATTCACTGACTTTACAAGAACAAGGATGAAATAACACACCGACTCTAAAAACTTCTCAAGTTGACCTTGTGTAAGGCAACTCTTGTTGGGGTCATAAACGTATACTGTACGTTCTGAAAAGTTAACCTCCACTGCAAATCAGTGTGCATTCGCCAGCACCAGAATGTACAGATGTGTACAATTCTCCCATGGTTGACCATTCGACTGCGACTTCCCGTGTACGTAGTCGAATAGGTAATCTGGTAACGTGAAAATGTCTGGACATGAGTCTCTCATCATCTGTGCAACATCCAGCATGCTCTTGAATGCGAAATCCATGTTAACTCTTCGATTTTCGAATGATTTTGGATACATGACTGCCCGTTGTCGCAGCAGGTACATCGCCATGTCAACATGCTACAACATCGAAAATGAAACATGAACAACAAAATATAGTATATCATACTATTGAAATAACAAATTTTCTTACATCATCTGCGAGCCACTTTCCATCTGTCAATACATCGTTAAACCATTCTTTGGCGTCTGTGAATCGAACACTCCCCAATTCATAAGCCATGCTGAAAACATATTGTTAGGAATCGAACACTAAAGAAAATAATACGTTACCAATGAATGTATAAATAACTTACCCAGTTCCAAGTTTAGAATACCACTTAAGGAACTCTGTCTCCTTTATGGGGTCAACCTTTTGGAATAGATCGATCTTCGACCCGTCAATGAAGTTTCTTCTTTTTACCCCAGCCGTGAATGGAGAAGTCAAGTAGGCTGAGGGTACTCTCAACCTCTTACCAACTACTTCCGTATTCTCCACCATCCCCTCGTTCTTCCTCTTCCTACGAGTGAAGACTCCTTCAGTCACTCCCTGTGTCTCCACCTCCGGCCGTTGACTACCCGTCTCCAACTCCATCACCAACTGCTCTGTCTCTCCCGCCGACTGCTGACCACCCGTCACCATCCCACCCGTCACACCATCGGTCTCCACAACCGGCTCTTCAACTGTCATCCCCTCGATCTTCATATCTAGCTGCCTACCCGTCTCCATGAGCACCCTATCCATCACACCATTGGTCTCCACAACTGGCTCCCTATTTGTCACCCCCTCGGTCTCCACATCAAGCTGTCTACCCGTCTCTGTTACCACCCCATACGTCACACCATCCTTACCACAACCTACTCCTTATCTGTAGCCCGTTCAGTCTCGATATCGGGCTGACCAATCTCCATCTCTGTCTCCATATCCATCCGAACACCCATCTCAAATTCAGGATGGTCCCTAGTCTCCATCTCCGTGTCCACCTCCTGGTCCCTTACCCTATCAGACTCAACAGGAACGCTGTTCGATACTGTCTCTGGCGCCATTGTATTTGTGTGATGATATGGTCTTACCCACTCAATGACTTCATCGAATTTCTTGCTCAGCTGTCCAATCTTCTTATTTAAATGTCTAACCTCAGCCATCAGCTGAGAAGTAATTCGATGCTCCATCGAAGTCAATTGCCTGTTCAAACGTTCAAATAAATCCTCATATACATTTGAACCCGAATTTGCTCTAAATGATCGGCTTACAACTAGAGACGGAGTACGGGAAAGGCAAGGCGGTGGAGGAGAAGGTGAAGGTCGATACGGTGTAGGTGATCGTTGTGCAGTAGGAGAATGTCCCTACATAAATCAGAATAGACACTATTAGAATTTTCTTAAAATAACTATCATATCATAACACAAACTCAGCCACTGGCGTAGAAGGGTTTATCTTAAGGTTGGGTCTGCAGAGATATGCTTAATGCAGAAGTCTAAATTTTCTATAAGTTCTTTTATTTTTAAATAAAAATCTAAAAACTGACTATCTAGTTATAAGGTCTCGTTTATTACTATTTCTTGTAATTCTTCAATTCTTTGTTCTAATACAGTAATGTCTTTATCTTGTATAATGATAGTTTCTTCTAATAGAGATGAATCTAATTCTGGTACTTCTCTAAAAACTCTATCTAATAGCTTATACCTTGATCTTAAACTTTTTCTTACTCTTTCTAACTCTCTACTTGTTTCTTCTAATAGGTAAATAAAATTCTGAAGGAGTTCTGAAGATAATTTTATATTCTTTTCTGGGTTGGTTTCTTTTGTACCTGATGTTAACGCTTTTTCTGATCTTGAAGAGTTCATAAAATTTTTTGTTTTTGTTTTTCAAATTTAAACTTTATCCTACTCGGTACTTTCCTTTTCATAAATTCTTTTAAATGTCTTAACAAATCTCCATTTTTTTTAAACGGAAGAACAAATATCACCACCTAAGACATGTTATCTTTAACCTGATTCCTTTTATTAAGGTTACCCATGGCACACCCTTAATAAATTTCTAAATTAATTGTTTCTCTTTCTCCAACATCTAAAGGACATCACAGGCTCACTCCAGCCAACAGTCCTTACTTATTTGGGTCACTCAGGATTAATTTAGAAACAGTATGGCTTCTAAAAATCAAGTCATGCTTTTATAACATGCATAGGATGAAATGATTGATACAACAAATATCAACAAAACATTTTAATAAAAATATTTCATAATTATGAAAAATAAATGCAGATAAACATTTTTGAAGATCTGCTCATACATAAAAGAAATTACTACTAAGGATTTCCCTTTCGGAAAATCCCAAAAATGACAAACTAGTATTACAAGTTTAGAATAACATGTACCTGACTTACAGGCTTTTTACACTTTGGATTGAGAATTTTTCTGTATAAGGGGAGATGTTTGTAAGAGAGTAGGATGTATGTGATTTTTCTGAGAAAAACACTTGCTTCTTACAAATGAAATACTTCTCCTTATATAGCAAAATTCTTGGGAGCAGAAAAAGCAAATCTAATCTAAATTACTTCACGGGATTCTGCTTTTTGACACGTGTTTTACCGAGAAACATCTGGTCAAAAATTGTCTGAAAAAATCTTCACAAATGTCTCCTTTTTCAAAAGGTCTACAGTAAAAAGTCTTCTTTTTCAAAAGATAAATAGTACATTGTCTTGTCGTCTTCTGCTTGTCAGGGAATCTTTAAAGGAAAATCTGAAATCTTGAAAAAGCATCTTGAAACTTTTATCCGTCTGGCAGCATCTTAGCAAAATTTTCAAATTTGTCCTCTTTCAAGGCTGGCATCATCTGATTTTTCAAACTTCTAAAAGTAAAGGAATCTTTCCTTTTTTAAAGTTTCTTGTCTTGTTCTTGCAGCAAAGATCTGTTACGAAATTCAAATATCGGTCTTTCATGTGTTAAAATTGTGTTCTGCAGTAGAGAAAAATGATATTCTTGAGTCTGAATTATCACACCCGAATCTTTCATCTTCTCCTCTGAAATCACTACCTTCTGAATTATCTGGAGATCTTTCTGGCACTGAATTTTGAACTTCTTTAATTTCTTTCTCTTTATCATGTTCTTTCTTTGCGAGAAATTTATTAATGGCTTCATTAATGACTTTTTCAATTTTTTTCTTTTTTACAACTTTCTTTTTTCTTTTCGAGGTAGCATCATCTTTTTAGAGTTCTTGGATTTGGGAAATAAGTCTATTAATTGAAATAACGTCATCTTCTGGGTCTTAGCTATCTTGTAAAATCTCTCATTGCTTTTTTCTGTACACTCATCTGTCCTAAATTTGAGTCTGATCCAGTAATTAAAACTTGAATCTTATTAACAAAATTATAGGGATTGCTTCCAAATTTAATTAACTCATCAAATTCTTCCTTCTTTTCTCTCTTATATGCCTCCCACATTGCCATTGTGCTTTCTCCTAGGAATGTCTCTAAATATCTGTACATATCTAAAGGTTCCATTTCTTGAAAATTTCTAATGTAATGTCCTATGATAGTACTTTTCCATACGTCTATTACATTTGTCCACATCTGAGGGTCATGAGCAGTCAAATTTAAAATTTGTGCCTTGGCTACAGATTGGAATTCTATTTTATTTTCTAATGGTCTTTCACTACCTTTAGCTATGTATTTTGAGTCTTCTGGAGGTTCATTATACCTATCATATGATCATCTTGAAGGAAATCCTGGTCCATATGAAAAAGGTTCATGTTTAATGGTCTTATCAAAAGGGGTATCATCTATAGTTCTATAGGCTTGGGCATCCATAAAATTTTTCTCATAACTAATTTCTGACCTGTCATCATTAAATTCTTCTTGAGTAATTCCTATTCTTATATTTTGTTCTAAATCATAATATAAGTATTCGTTATCTTGAATCTGCTTATTAAGAAACATTTGATCTTCTAATTTAAGAAGTTAGTCTTTACTTAAATTCATTTCTAATTCTTTAGGAAAGTTGATTCTATCAATATCTTCTCCTAATAATTCTATATGAACATGATCTATAAAGGGTTCACTAACAGATTTATTCTCTTCAGTATCTTCTGACTGTCTTTCAATCTGACCATAATTTATAAATCTTAAACTAGTTCTACCATGGATATCTTTATAAGTTAAAGATTCTGTTGGGGCTATGATAGTTTTATCTTTTTGTTCTAAAAATTTGTCCATATCCCATTCTAATCCTGCAAGTTGTTCTGCCGAAAATTCTTTTGGCTTAACCATATTAATGCCTTTACTACTCATTAAGTTTACTACTTTATCTATGTAAACTTTATATTTAGTCTGAGCACTTACAGAACATCTTCCTAAAAGTCCTATATGAATTAAGAGATTTTCTCCACTATCTACGTCTTCCTATCCTTTAGTCTGTATTCCTATTGTTATCTTATCGGAAAAGTCTTTAATAGTCATTAAAAAATCTGGATTATAATAAATAATTCCTGTATTGCTATTCATGTCTGCTTCTATACTAGCAATCTGACTTTTATCTATATTATTGAATCTTTCATCATAAATAGTAATTAGAGTCTTACATCCTAGATTTTTTCTTGCTAATCCTCTGATTCCTATGACTATTAATCCTAAATGCATAAATTTATAATTTCTCTTTTTTAATTCTATTTTAGAATCTTCTGAAATTAAGTTTAATTTTCTTACTTGATTTCCTATGCACTGTAAAGGAACTTGTCTATTGTGTCTAAAGAGTTGAGTTCTTGATTCAAATATTCCTTTATTATATAAAACTTCTGGGTTAAGTAATCTTAAGCCGTGAGTTTGAAATCTTTCATAATCTTGGTCTGGATCAAGTATTTCTTCTATGTTCTGATCATTTTGTTCGGTTCTTCTTAATAATCTATCCAATAAAGTTCTATCTATATTTGAAGTACTTGGTCTAGAGGTTCCTTCACTAACCATTCTAGATCTTCCAAAGAAAGGAGTTTGTAAACTCATCCTGGGAATTTAAATTCTTTGGGTAATCTTCTAGTTATTTTTTCTTTACCGGTGGGTTGAAGATTAAAATTTTCTGATTGACCCGTTATGGTTCTTAGATCGTTTTCTATACTAGATGATGGTGTTGCTATTTTTGCTTTATCTAGACTATCAATTTTCTTATGTAAAGAGATTAACAATTTTATAATAAAATTGTTCTGTTTAATTAAAATTGATTCTGATGACTTTGGAGAATCTAACTTAGTGATGCCTTTTGGCTCTTTGTGAAATGAACTACAAAAATCTAAATCTTCTATGTAATTTTTGTCTGCAATTTCACTTTCATTCATTAACTAAGAATTAAACTCTTTAATTCTTTGATAGATTCTTCAGTCTTAATAAAAATCTTTTTTATTCCAGTTTCTGTTTCTTTAGATTTATTAAGTCTAAAATTTTTGTAATTTGAGAAAAGTCTATTTTTGAAATCTTTTCTAATATAACAGAATTTTGATTTTTAATAAAATCTAAACTTTCTTTAATATTTTTAAGTTCTGCGTTTCTTGTTTTAGGTAGTTCTAAAATCGATTTTGTAGATTTAAAATTTCTTTTATTCTCAAGTTCTAAATTTCTTGATAAATTAATTATTAAATCTATAATAAGGTTTTGACCAGGGTCTTCTGAAAACAAGCTATGTAATTTATGGTTTGTATCTAAATTACAACCTAAAATATTATTATCGATAGTCTTGACCTTTCTATAATTAGTACTAAGTTCTAAATTTAAAAATTCTAAAAATTTCTTATTATCAATGGCTCTGATACCAAAATGAGAGGGGGGTGCAAAAAGACAAACTCAACCACTGGCGCAGAAGAGTTTATCTTAAGGTTGGGTCTGTAGAGATATGCTTAATGCGGAAGTGTAAATTTTCTATAAGTTCTTTTATTTTTAAATAAAAATCTAAAAATTGACAATCTGGTTCTAAGGTCTCGTTTATTACTATTTCTTGTAATTATTCAATTTTTTGTTCTAATACAGTAATGTCTTTATCTTGTATAATGATAGTTTCTTCTAATAGAGATGAATATAATTCTGGTACTTCTCTAAAAACTCTATCTAATAGCTTATACCTTGATCCTAAACTTTTTCTTACTTTTTCTAATTCTCTACTTGTTTTTTCTAATAGGTAATTAAAATTCTGAAGGAGTTCTGAAGATAATTTTATATTCTTTTCTGGGTTGGTTTCTTTTGTACTTGATGTTGACGCTTCTTCTGATCTTGAAGGGTTCATAAAATTTTTTGTTTTTGTTTTTCAAATTTAAACTTTATCCTACTCGGTACTTTCCTTTTCATAAATTCTTTTAAACGTCTTAACAAATCTCCATTTTTTTTACTTATAATTAATCCATGATTAATAAATTCTGAAAAAATGATTTGTAAATGGCCTCTATGTTCTCTTCTATTTTTACTGAAAACTAGGATATCATCTATATACGTTACTACAAACTTACTATGCTTATTGAAAATACTATCCATTTTTCTTTGGAAAATTCTTGGTGCATTCTTTAATCCGAAAGACATGACTAACCATTCAAAATGTCCTTCTGGACAAGTGAAGGCTGTCCATTCTATACTATCAGGATGCATCTTAACCTGCCAAAATCTTGATTTTAAATCAAATTTGCTAAAAATCTTACAATTCTGAATTCTATTAATTAAAACCGTTTTGTCTGGTAATTTATAAGCATCTTCTATTGTATTATCATTAAGTCTTTTATAATTAAAAACTATTCTACTTTTACCTCTAACTATTTCTGAATGCTTTCTAACAATAAAGGCTGCTGATCTATGAGGACTATTTGATTTTCTTATTACACCTAACTTTAATAAGTCTTCTGTGTGCATTTAAAATCTTCTAAGTCTAGATTCGTAGCTTCAATGTTAAGAACCCTGAATATATAATCAGATGCAAAAACATTTATCGGCCAACCTTGGTATAGCCTCAAAAGCCCATACCTACAAATTTAGTATCATTACATATACTGTAATACTAAAATGCTACAAATTATAAGTTTCACTAGTTACCTGCACGGCCAATGGAAATCCGTATACATCATACTTTCGATCGGTCTTCGAACCCTTGATCGTATGTGTTCTCTTAAATGCATGCAATGTGTCCATAAAACACCTACGACCCCATGGATATGCATTAAAGACCTCCACATCGTCGACTACGTCCAAGCAAAATACATCAATGCTGGTCTTATGGTGTTTGCATCTCAACACAGTCTCCAAGATGTACACCAATCCAAGTTTATATTTATCTTCTATCACCGTGCATGCATCAAATGTAGACGCCATCTCAACATGTGTGACTGTTGTCTTTCTACCAAAATATTTATTCAAAAGTCTTTTGGACCGCTGAATATTTGGTCTTACTTTTTCTTCCTTGCCAGTATTTAGACCAGTGACAAGAAGAAACTCCATCAAGCTGAATCGGGCCATCTTCTCATCCCCTAATCGAAACCACAGTTCGTCTGCATTTTTTGACTTCAACAGTCGAAGTAATAAGTGGTCAATTATTTGGCCCGAGAACTGCATGCCTAACCTGATGGAATTTCCAAAAGAATGATCGGCGCAACTTTGCTTTGTGGTAGTCATCAAGAGCATTCTCAACCCTCTTGATGTTTGTAATATTACAATTAGCAGTCACCTTTCCAGGGAAGTCACATAATCTACGGTCAACTGCATGCTCCATCTTGCAATAAAAATTAACATTTAGTAACTTAATAAACGAAATAAATTAAAATACAAGAAACAGTTACTGACTTATTCTCCTGTTAACAGGCTGATATATTCTATTAACCTAACACTAATTTTTGTTAACAAGAACAATTGGGTTGGTTATTCTAACATTTGTGCATGTTAGCAGGTGCTAAATTAAACCTACCTTTTGTAACCTTTGTCTGTTAAAAGATAAATTTCTGTAGGTTGATAAATTCTTTTGTTAACAATGATCTTTTAACCTACAAATGTGTTCGGTTGACATGTAACATATGTTGTCTGTTAACAGAACAATATTGTCTTTTAACAATATTGTCTGTTAACAGAACAATGTTGTCTATTAATCGAAAATTTCTGTCTGTTAACAAAACAATGTTATCTGTTAATAGAATATTTTTATCTGTTAACAGAACAATATTGTCTGTTAACAGAACATTTATGTTTGTTAACAGAACACTTCATCAAGTCAGTAGGTTAACCTAACCTACAAATACCATTAACGGAATGTTGGTAGGTTAACCTAACCATTGGGCCTGTTAACCTAACACTTTCTCTTCTATTAACAGAACAATGTTGTCTGTTAACCGAAAATTTCTGTCTGTTAACAGAACAATGTTGTCTGTTAACAATATTGTCTGTTAACCAAACAATGTTGTCTGTTAACAGAATATTTCTATATGTTAACAGAACATTTGTGTCTGTTAACAGAATACTTCATTAGGTTATTGGGTTAACCTAACCTACAAATGCCATTAACGGAATGTTGGTAGGTTAATCTAACCATTGGGCCTGTTAACTTAACACTTTCTCTTGGTTAACAGAACATTTGTGTCTGTTAACATAACAATTCATTAGGTTAGTAGGTTAACCTAACCTACAAATGCCATTAACGGAATGTTGGTAGGTTAACCTAACCATTGGGCCTGTTAATCTAACACTTTCTCTTCTGTTAACCTAGGGTTTTAATAGACGTTAGTTCGGTATTTCACTATCAATTTCAATCTTCATTTTAATCAGTACATTGCTTCATTTACAATCAGTTATGCCATTTATATGTAGTTTTAACATATCCCAACATATTTTCAAGATTTTTACAGATTTTTAGACAACAATATCAAAAGAAGTTGAAGTAAATACAAACAAAATGGACTTTGCTGGAACTTACTCGCACAATGCTGAAGTTTTGCTGAAAATTAATCGACAAATTGAAGTTTGCTGGAACCCAAAATCTCAACTGTGCAGAGCGGTTACACTTCAACCATTTTTTGCATTTGTTTAGAATATTTTACGTTTCATTCCTTTTACAGTGCTCAGGGATACTGTGGACCTTTCAAAATAACTCATTTAAATATTTTTTTTTTCACTATAAGTGGTCAACGGCCATTTTGGAAAAATGGCCGGGTCACCCGGCCATTTTGCACCATTCCCACTCTATGGTATTATCTAAACTATAGATTACACCGGCGTATGAGCATTTTTTTTATTAAATCAAAAATTAATAAAATTCAAGCCAAACAAGAATTAAGAATTTTCTCTCTCTTCTTTTATTAATTTTTTGGATGATTTCACCCCCCACATGCAATACGATATAAATAGGACAAGAATCCTAATTGTATATAAGGACAAGAGTCCTAATTACATACAAAGATAAGTGTTCTAATCAATTAGCATACGATTGGTTTAATTATACATGTAATTCCGATACTTATATCACAATTACAATCAAATCCAAAACTTTCATAGTAATTACGATTAAGCCCAAAATTTTATAGAGCTACCACATAGACTTTTTCGGATAAATATTTTCCAAGCTCCAATAATTAGATCCTTTCTAGTCGACCCTAGACTATTCTATCTAATTATTAGTTACTTGCTTTTTCCACTTAAAACAAAAGAATATACTCTCAGAATATATAAGATTACAGAACTTGTAATACTTTCTTTTGACCTACCGTATATATATTTTATCCCCGTCGAAATTCGATAATTAAGTGCGAGCATAAATAACCATTCCGCCCCTCTAATTATTCTCAATAACTTAAGTTACATTTTCTTCATTAATCCTATGAACTAATTCACAGATGTCAAAATTTAGCCGTTGCTAAACATTGGTGGGGGGCAACTCGGTTGGTCCCGAGTAGCAATGAAAAGGTCTCGAAGGCGTTTGAATTTATTTTTAAGTAAAAAAGTTTATTTTGCATAAATTTTAAAACAGGACCTTTTCACCTTAAAAAAAGTTATTTTAAAACCGGACCTTTTTCACCACGAGTCTATAAGTCAATAAAAAGGCCCCCTCCCCCCCCCCCCCCCCCCCCCCCCCCCCCACCATTTTTTTGGGTCATCTTCAGACTTTACTCGATCACCAAATGCACGCACAAACACACAGGGTTTTGCGTTCTGTAAAGTCTACCAGTTAATATAAATGGCGAATACGCAGCAAGCATCGAGTCGGCCATGGATTTTGGAAGTCGTACCTCTGGCGGTCGTTATTCTCATTGTTGCCCACGTCCTCGCTTTGGTTAAACCCACCTCGAATATGTTTTTATCTAGCAAATGATTCCTTAAATTGAAGACTCCCTTTTATGTGTTTGTCTCTGTGTGTACAGGTTTACTGGATTTACAAGCTAGCAACTGAGAAGCAGCCTCAGAGAAGGAAAACACACTAAACAAGTTCATCAATTTTTAGTAATAAAAGGTAAAAAGGCTAGTTTAGTTGATTTTTACTGTTTGATTGATGCCCTTTGATTATCTATTTATAAATTATAGTGAAGCTTGAAACTTTTTGTATACAGTATGTTGCCTGCCCACCCATTTGAATATAAACTAGTATACCGCTTATGGAATTCGACCATAAAAAATAAATAGATATTGATAGGAGGAACAATGTTGAGAAGGAAAGATTAGGAGAAGAATGGTGAATACAAAGAGAATTGAGGAAATTGAAAAAAAAAATTGGAGAAGGTGAAGACATACTTTTTTTGGGCCTAGTGGAGAAATTCTTTACGGTTGTGATTATCAATATTAGTATACCGCTTTATAGGCGGTGAGATCCGACCTTAGACTTAGTAGATGAAGAAAGTATAATGAGATTAATTTTAGGAGGAAAAAGGAAGAATGAGATGGATTTGTGGAGATGATTTGAAGAGTTGAAAATTGATAAATTGAAAAATATGAAGACAGACGTATGTAATGATTTGTGGGTCTGTAGAGGAGAAAACTCTCTGCGATCGTGATTAATTGGTTGCCCTTTTACTTCTTGTTTGTTTGTGCTCTATGATTGGCTCAAAATATGAATTTTGATAATTCTTTTAACTGTTGTTTGTTTTGTGATTTCTTTTCGCTAGGGGAAAATGGATTCAAGGATGTTGGATCAATTAATGTTGGCATAAGTTTTAGTTAGCGGCCTATGTTTTTTTTTTCTTGGCTATGTGTTTATATATCTCACAATGGAGCTTGGAATTTCTGTGGATTGGTTATTAACATAAACACTAGTGCTGTCCAATTCAATTAAGACTCCCTGCCCCTGCTCCGTGAAGGCTTTGATCATGAATTTCAGCGAGACCTGTGTTCGGTTTAAGCCAGGGTCTCCTTGAAGCGTTACCACCACGCTACCCGCCTTAAATTTCACAGTGAGCTTCTTCCAATTGACGTGCATAACGCCTAATGCCTAATGCCTAAGGTTTCTGTTCATTGCATCCCCAAAATAGCGTTGGAGCTGACTAGCTCGAGTGGAAGAAAATCATCAATTACCTCAATGTTTTGCAGTGACTACATAACCCCCTTACATATCCTTTCGCCTATTACAGTAAGGCCTGTGCCCATTAGGACTACATACTCTGTCGTCCCAGAATGAGGAAGTCCTAGTTGCTGCACCAATTCCACCGAAATGAATTTATGAGTGACTCCACAATCAATTAACATCACCACCTCCATGTGTGCGATCGTCCCTTTGACCTTCTAGTCTTTGGGGCAGTCAAGTCCATCACGGAATTAAGGACTCGTTCCACGAAATCCCCCACATTTTTCGTTTCCTCCCCATCTATTGCCTCTTCATCCCCATCAGAACCAATTTTGTCTAAGTCTCCACTTATAACCAAGACTGATGCTCCTTTTGTTTACATCTGTGCCCAGTCGAGTATTTTTGTCAAGTTTGAAGTAGAGGCCCTTTTCCCGCTTTGCTTGAATCTTTGCTTCAGTGAGCTTCTTGAAGGTTCATGGAAATTTTGGGTTTGTCGGTGTCTTTGGTGGAATTGGGTATATGGATTTTGGTAAACATCATTGATTTGGAAGGTGGAGGAACGGAAGTTGGTTTTTGGTTGGGTTCAAGTTGTATGGCAGGTGAGGGTTTTGGCTAGTGGAGGGTGGCCTACTGCGAATTAGGCCCAACCCATTTTGGGCGTGCTTGAGTAGGAGATTTTGATCCTTAACCCGTTGGGCGGTCTCTATAATTTGGGTTAGTCCTTTGGGCCTTAGTATCATCACTTGGCCCGAATTTCAGGGCTCAATCCATTGATTAAATTGCTCTCCAACACCTCTTTCGGCAATTCTAGCAGCGGTGAAGCTAGCACTTTGAACGACTGCCAATATTCCTTTAGTGTGCTTTCCTGCTTCAAGGCAAGAAACTTCTCGCACAGCAACTGTTCTTGTGATGGCCGGAATCGCTCTGGCAAGAGTGTCTTCTACTCAAACCAACTTTTCATGGTCCGTCGGCTTCCTTTCCATTGAAACCACGCCATGGTCTCTCTGTCAAAACATACAGCCACAACCTCAAGCTTTTCCTCATTTGACATTGAGTTCACATCGAAGATTCAGCTCTAATATCCAACCGTTGGGCTTCTCGCCATCAAACACTGGCATCTCCAGTTTCCTTGGCCTTTGCTTGAATCTCGATCGGTCGCCTCAATGGCATTTGGTGCTGCCTATGGACACTCCGAAATTCACATATTGTATTGGAGTATGGTTTAACTCTGGTTCTTTCTCCTTCCTACTTCGATTGGGTTCTCGCTGGCTTCGCTCTCCTAATTTCTGTAATATGAATTCCATCATCTCCATTATTGAGAGCCTTTCTAGTGCCATGCCTACATTTTTGTCCGGAGTTTCGAGCTTTTTTAAATCACTATAGTACTCCTCCATTTTCTCCTCCACCGACCCCAATTGTTCCTTCCCACCGACCCCATTTATCCTTCAATTTCTTCTTCACGACAGCCATTTTTTTCCCCGAGTGCTCTGATATCAAAATTGGTGGATCCCAAATAGTTTGGAACAAAATTTATAGTTGCTATGTTGTATTAAAGTGAATTGATTAATGTAAAAACATAATATAGGAATGTATGAGGGCGAGGGCGAGGGCGAGGGTGCTCAAGCCTAGGCGCCACCGCATAAACGCGCTTTTTAGAATACTGATTAGTATAAAGCTTTAAAAAAAAAAAAAAAAGAAATAAGAAAAACTAACTAATGATTCTGGCAACAAATTTCCCCTGCATCCACACACACATGTACACTACAGAAACTATATCCTACCCACCGCCTGCTTCTTGCCCTTGCAAACATAGGTAAAATGGATGGGGGGTCTATCAAAGTCCCATACCTTCAAAATTGTGAAACAAGGGCGGGCCACTAAAATTGCATTGTTATATTCTGATTGAGGGATTTTGTGAACACTACCAAAACACATCCATCATAGTGTATCCTTGTTGCATTTCTAAATTTTGTGTTGCTAAAATTTGGGACAGCAGGTGCATATAATTGGAATCGAGAATTAACATCTTGCTCAAACAATTGTACTCTATTTATATAATTTATTATTAATTTTACTCTAGCCAAGTATCTTTTTCTAAGTACTCATCTTCTTGGTGATGCAAATAATTCCAGTTATTGAGAAGAATAGGACATGAGACAGTTCTTCCTTCTGTGTTGAGACCCATCATTCAAATAGATGGGTGAATTAGAATGATATATATAGCACGAACTGATTTGATCCTAAGAACTAGTTTTCTTAATTTCCCTTCATTTTGAATTAAGTACCTAAATGTTTAGGACGAACCTACAGCGTTTGTCAGGTCTGCCATTCCCTGTGGGGAAAGACAATCTTCGGAAAGTGAGAATTGTAATGGAGCCTGACTACCATTCATATCTGAAGATAGTTACGTACTTACATTAGGTGGTTTGTGTCCTTCTAACAATATAATGTTTGACTATTTTGTGGATGGTTTTTGAAACTGAATAACAATAAGTAACATAGTCAAACTTAAATCTATCTGTTTGTGTCTCAGGGGATCCTTTTGAAATTATTTCATCTTATGGAGAGGTTTCATGCAAGGTCATACTGAATGGGGTTACATGTTCGTAGTTCGCCTCTACACATCTTTGTTGCTGTGCCTACCATTTGAGCTCTGTTACTGCTGCTGAGTGGGTTCATGTAGTATTTGTTGATAAATGTCAACCACCACTCTGTGTTCTTTTTAATTTTCTTATAGTCATAATGATTATAACAGTCTTGTGCTTCTTAACTCTCCATATGTAATTCAACTTAAAACCATTCTTTCTGGAAAGTTATTAAAATATGAAGTTCCAATTCTTAGCTGCTCAAGAGTTTCCTATTGCTTCAGTTATACTTTACTTATTCTTCATGATGCACATCCCACTGATATTTTCGGTAGAATGTATGCAATGAATAAGGAAGTGGACTTGTTGAGAGAAGATTTTGTGATAAAAAGTATGCAAGCAAAGGATATTGGTATTTAATCTTAAGGATCGTACACTTAACCATAATATACGCCTTTTTATCTAGAAAACTCGGCCTTAGTGATGGGAAACAACTAAAAGTCTACTCCGAGTGAAACGAGTAGAAAAAATAGACTTATTTAGATCAGATTTTATTAATTTTATTAGATAGGTTCAGATACGTGTTTTATTTTATTCATTGTTATCTGTTAGAGTTAAAAGACTTTGTTCTATAAACGGGGACTTAGATTTTTCATTTTGGACACAACTATATTTTTATTGAATCACCAATTATATAATTTTCTCCTCCCATTTCTTCCTCCCTCTCTTTCTTGTTACTCGTTTATCTACTATATTCTTCTGCTCTATATTTTTCTTTTCTGAACTAGAACAGAATGACTAAATTAGCTTTTCTCCAGTACTGTATGCAACACAATTATTCTGTATGCCACTGAAATTGAAATTCCCTATCACATTCTTGTTCACAGGGGACCATGGAAGTGTGTTGGTCTATCAATAACCATGAAAGTTTTTTTACTAATTTTTGAAATATTTCTTTAGTGCCATTTTGTCGAAATATTTATAGAAAACTTTAATGTTCTGTGAAAACTGGACATGCATCTTTTGTATCCTTGTGTGTGCCAAAATGTTCAATAATGTCTTTGAGCAAAACTGGACATGCATCTCCTTGTGTTTGGCGTTGGAACGTGCATTTTCATCTCCCCGTCTCTGTGCTTTACCTGTTCTCCTTTTTGGACGGAATAGTTTAACTGTTCAATTTGAAAATACTCTCAGGCACCAATGGTTTGGCTATCTTTGTGAAATAACATTGCTTGTTCGATTGATGATCAAATTATCTAGATTAGTAAGGCTGCAGATTTGCTATATCAGTTGATTCGATGGCCTATAAGTCCTATATATGAGCCTGAAGAAAGAAATGAGAAACAAATCTCGACTTATTCACTTCTGTGCCATGACAATCACACTCAAATTATGGGGTGAGATTAGAATGCTGATCGTATAAGCCAATTTCATAGATTGAAGCCCTAATTGGGCAACATTCAATGGAACCCAGATTTTTCTTGTAAATATCGATTCAAATGTAAAATTACAAGCCAAACAACTGCCTGCTGTATGGTCTAATAAGAGATCACACCTTGTGTACTTAATTGAAAAAATGTGCCTAACCTTACAGGGAAAATTATTGGCTACTGATCATTGAAAAATTAGAGTTGAGTTTTTTGTATCTTTCACATGGTGTGGTTATGAGTTTTCAACTTTCAAAAGTGAGTTTTTGGGTTCTTAATCTATTTAAATAAGTGAATTTGGATCCCTACGTGACCGAAACTAGCAATATACATACTAAAATTACAAACGATTTTTAAGTAAATTGGAAAGAAATATTAAGTAGTCTGATGGTGTTGTCTAAAAGCTTTAAGTCACATGATCGTCTCGTGTGATTTTTTCATCTACATTGATGATTTTGTAGGTGGGGACACATATAAATAGATTTAAATAGATTGGAGATCTAAAATCTCACATTTAACTTAAAAATTGAAAAGTCTAGTTCAATTTTTCTCTTTTTACAAGAATGAAGAGGTTGACAGGGCATCTCAACTTAAAGGAGATGACTTTAATTCTACTTGAAGAAAGAGCCAAAGTTCTTGTTCAAGTATTCTTTATCCATGGTCCCTATGGGTTCAATTGATTATGAGCAAGAAAGGGTAACATGTTTTTGTTATTAATTTGAATAATCTTTTGATTTAAGTAGATATTAAAAGTAGATTAGTGTTTGATATGAGATTTGACCCTAATTGATGACATGGTAAGTCACCTTATGGACCAAATAAAAACATCGTTTTTACGTCATGTTTGATATAGATTTTTATAAACTCCTTTTTTTTATTTTATTTTTTTCAAAATTCATTTTTAACCACATATTTTATTGGACATACAACTTTTATCAATTTTTCAACTATATATTTAACAATTTTTTTTCAAAATTTTCTAAAAATCTACTTCTAAACTCCACCAAACAAGCTCTCAAATTGTATAATAGACTCTTAGAATTAAGTTCAATATCAAGGTCTACTAACTTGATCTCAACTCAGATAGCAAAGTGAATTCATAAAGCGAGATAGTAAGTACCAAGAAAGCCACTGCAAAGTGAATTAGTGGGCAGGCAAGGATGCTCTACCTTTAATCACATAGCAAAGCTCGTTTGACTAACTAGAGATCATGCTTTTGGGAATAATCACCTTTTCAATTTTAATAATCGACGCCCATAAATAATAGTTGTCTAATTAAGACAAACATGTGCAATTACAACAACATATTCATAGTCACAACAAACATTCTAACATGCTAAAACTTGTTTTAAAAAGCGCACTTAGACACGAGGCATGGTCTCCACACCTCGCTTAGACCATAAGCGCGTAATTAAGGGGTCAACTGTATCACTTAATCAAAAAGCGTACACCTAGTCGCGCCTAGACTCATTTAGGTACGCGCTTTTTTATTTTTAAATATTTTTAATATTTAGAATAATATTTAAAAAAAAATGTTTTTCACGCCTAACTATACTTTACGCTTTTTAGAACATTGTTAAAATTTCACTAGAACAATTGAGTATTTGTTGTTAATTCTTTTATTTTGGCTCGAAATATTACTAGTTTGACTACCAAAGTAACACAAATTCTTTAATGATGATCGATGATGAAATTTCGACTTCTATAATATTAATTGTTTATATTTTCATACTTCACTACGACAACACTACTAACAAAAATGATGGATTGAACTAAGCACGTGTTTGAGAGTGCTTGAATTATAATTTCAGCTGGTCAAATTGGTCAAACATATTTTTTATCTTTCACATTTCATATGATCCACAATTTACAACCTACTTTTTACTAGGGATGGCAATGAGGCGGATTCGGGGCGGGTCGGCCCCGCCCTGCCCCACCCCGCGACCCGCAAATTTACGGGCCGGGGCAAGGGGCCCTTTGACCCGCTAACCGCCCCGGTTAATTTTTTTTTTTTTTTGGTTAAACTGAAAATATAATTAAAAAAAAATACAATTTTTTAAAATATTTGTACCAAACAAAACAAAAAATTTATAAGATTTAGGTTGTGGTGTAGTGGTTAATATTGATAGGTTATAAGTAGGGGTGGACATGGGTTGAGTTGGTTCGATTTTGGGTCCAACCCGAAAATCGAACCGACCACTTCGGTTTGGCGTTTCTTCCAAATCGAACCAAACTGCCTTGTTGGGCAAATCGAACTGACTAATCTTGGGTCAGTTCGGTTTGGTTTAGGCGGTTTGGATTTAAATGGTTTAGGCTTGTATTTGTATTCTAAAAAAAATAATAATAACTCCCATTTCAAAATTTCTTTTGGACATGCAACACATTATTTACAAAACATTTAAATATAACTCCCATTTACAAAATAACCAACATTTACATCATGTTTTTGGACATGCAAGTATGCAACATGTTATTTACAACATTGGCGGTTCGGTTTGGGTTGGTTTGGTTTATTTATCACAAATCGAAACCGAACCAACCCGAATTTATTTTTTAACTTAGTAATTCAAACCAAACCGCCAAGGTGTGAAAAATTGAACCAAACCAACCCGAAGTGGTTTGGTTCGGTCGATTTGAGCGATTTGGCGATTTGGATGTCCACCCCTAGTTATAAGTTTTAACTAAGGTTCAATTCTTCTTTAGTCCATTTTTATTGAAAATTATAATTTCTACTATATTTTAAGATTTAAAAAAAAAAATTGAGGGGACGGGTCATGGCGGGGTGGGACTGCCCCGGACCCGTCGTGGGGCAGAAAATTCTGCCCCAACTCGCCCCTCGGCGGGGCGGGGCGCTGGTTCAGAGCGACGAGTTTTTTTCTCATCCTTACTATTTATTTACATATTTACTAACAATTTATAATATAAACACTTAAAAAATAATTTCAACACTATCAAACATGCGTTAACCTCCACAAGCGTAGCTTGACCTAACACACTTCACACATTACACCCATTATTTTTTTTTCTTTTGCAACTTTTTGCCGTGGAACACTTGGTCTCCCACTAGAATTGCCCATAAAATCCGCAAAATAAATCATTAAATAATAAAAGGAAGCCTATAAAATTCTTGTAACATATCTTGGTGGATTGATCCATTCTTTTGGTTTTATTCTACTCCGAATTGGTTCTTTTTTTTTTCCTTCTTGAAATTGAATTTATTAGAATGAATAATTTAATTACAAGAAATATCAAATTCTACATATATTTATGTAGAATGGAATGAATATATGCACAAAATCAAATTGAACTTTCCACTTCTTTGTTACCATTAGTTAATAAAGACAGAACTCTAGACGAGATATAATTATTCTACTATGTCTCTTTAAAATCATTAAATAGGACAAAGAGAACGACAAGTGGATACGCAATTTCAATTTTCGAGTGTGAACCTTCTTATCGAGAGAAAAAAAAAATGATATATCTAGAAAAATGTTTGCCGCTAATCTTATAATTGTTTCATGGATTTCCACGAAGTTTACATAGTCAAATTATATGAGTAAATTACGATAGGGTGATTCACATTATTCTGCTTTGATTCGACATATTGTGTCACTTGTTATTTCAAGATATGAAATAAATATTTATAAAAAGGAAAATTTAAGAGATTTTATTTTATACATATTTAATAAAATTTAATTTCGTAATAACCATTTAAAACTTTGTCAAACATATTAGCACTTCAAAAGTCAAATTAGTTGTCAGAGTCCAATAAAAGGAAAATTACAGTGTTGCTCCCAACCTATATGCATTGTAGAAACTTGATCCTTAATGCATTTTTCTTGGCATTGTAGTCTCCAAAACACTTATTTTGTAGCACTGTAAGTCCCAGCTCATAATTTTTGTCCATAAATCTTTTTAAATGGCACATGTAAGACATGTGATGCACTACCATATGAGTAAAATGGATAAAATACACATCATTTTAATAAAAAATATATCAAAGAAAAAAAGAAAAAGAAATTAGTCATCCTACAAAACATCCCAACCACTCATTTTTGCTACTCCTAACCCTCTCCAACCTTGTAATTTCTCCATCTTCTCTAGTTTGAAAATTCGATAACTGATGTAACCAAATGAACCTTCGACTTCCTTCATTAACCAAACTTCTTTTCCACCTTGCCATTGCATTTCTTCCCCTTAACACATGTAGGTCAGTGCACACACACTGAAGCCATTGGATGATGGATATGTATTGGCTTTGAACGTAATGGTGGATTTGTAGAAGACTTACACTAGTTTCGAGAGTAGTTGCAACACGTATAAAGTCTGGTCTTGGGATTGGTTGCAACTAGATTCTAGTTTGGCTGGAGAACAAGATGCCACTAGGGAATGACGAGTTGTGGTGAGAGTTGGTGTGTTCGTAGTCGGCAAAAATTTGAGTGATTGGAGTAGGGATACTAACTCAGTGCCGGATTTTGAGTTTTCCATACTTCAGACAAACTATACATTTAGATTTTTATATTGTAGGGTGCATTCAATTTTTATTTTTTTCCATATGGGTTTTTCGTACAAAATTTATAAACTCAAACCCAACAATAAACCAGTAAATAAAATGTAATATCCAAAATAGTTATATTTTAATCAAATAATAAGACTAAAAATGTTATAAATAATTACTTAAATACATCCTGCCTTATAGTTTTTGAAGCAAAAGTATTAATTAAGTTTGCATAATCATTTTGTTCAACCATTTTTTTTTTACAATTGACAACATAGTTAATCCATTCAATCTTTCTTGTGACGTAGTTGATCGGAGATAAGTCTTGATCAACTTTAACTTGGAGAAACTTCTTTCTACAGATGCAACTGTAACTGATATAGTGAGCAAAATTATGTACGCCACATCGTCCAGATTGTTGTAAGCCTCATTATCTCTAGACTCTAAACACATTGCCTACACTAACTTCTAAAAATTGCAAAGTTTTTTTTTTTCAACACCCATTTCCTTCACATCACTCCCTCAAACACATGATTTTTGTCTCATTAATATTGTATACAAAAATAAAACCAAAATTTCAATAAATAAATTCAAGTAAATAAAATCTAACCCCAACTTGTAAAAAAATCTAATAAATACAAATTACATATTTGCATTAATATTGTAGGTAAATAGAAACAAGAATTAAAAAAAAAAATCAAGAAAATAAAATTAAACTTACCTCTCTAGTCTTCCAATTGCTAAATTGGGTCTTTTTCATTCGTTCTCTTATTTCTCAATCATCAGGTATGCTAATAAATAATGATAGAATATGACTCATAGGTTTGTTAGTTTATAATTAAGATAATGGTCGGTTAAAATTTGAAAAAAAAAAAAGAAAAAGAATGAGCTCAATTTGTGCATGAAATTTCAATATTTAAAAAAAAAAAAACTAAAATTTTGGGCCATCCCCAGCCGGTTGCCTTTTTGCCTCTTGGAAAGTCCGAGCTTGTACTAACTTGTGATTAATTATGGAGATGATGAAGATTTTTTGTTTTATATGTTTCTTTTCTATTTTATTTATTTTAACCATAAATAAGAGAATAGTAAACCTTTTGATAAAAAAAAAAAAAAAAGGTAATTATATTTCCACTATATTTTTTATTACTTACACTAAGTTTTAATTCCAATAAAAGTTTATCAATCTTTGACATTTTGTCACTTATATTTTCAACTTTTTTTCGTTGCATTTTTATTGTTAAATTTCAATTGATTTTCACATCTTGTTTCAGATGACGATTTTTGTCTAAATATTCTGCTAATGTACATTAAAATAAGGGTGAAATATTTTGTCAAATTTTTGTATCAGTTATTTGTTTTGTTTATTTAAAAATACAAGAGGCAAAAAAAATCTTCTTACGCTCTCTTATTTAATTTTTTAAATAGAAATTATCATCAAAAGACAAAGATAAGATGTACAAATAATAGGTTAATGATAATAATGAGATAAAAAATAGTTAGGGACATAAATATAAAAATAAGATATTGTTGAAATTTTTTATTGCAATTAAAATAGAGTGGTTAATAAAAAATATGGTGTGAATATAATTACCAAAAAAATTTGACATAATAATGGTTAAATTGCGGATTTTGTCTCTAATGACCAACTCCGCACCAAGACATACAAGTTGGAGGGTCTATGCTGCTAAGAAAAGATTTTATAGACCAAGTTGCAACAAGTCCTATAGATTATGGAACAACATAGCAATTTTAGTATACACTAAATGGCTCTCTTGTAGTTTCCGAGAACCCCAAGGTTACATGCGTATCCTCCTCTTCTTTTAGCCCCACCAACAACCCCAACCCCAACCCCCCACTACACCACTTCCGAGCGGCGTGCCTCCCGAATCCCGGCGGAGATTCCAATTTCAGCGTAGAGAGAGAAACAGAAGTTAAACCAGAGAAAAACCCAAAAAACTCAATAATGTGCCCGACAAAACACAAGCAAAAACACCACCACCATCACCACCACCACCACCACCGTAACGCCCTCGTGACCTCCACTTCCACCGCCGCAACCACCACCACCACCACCGTGGAAGACTGGAGAGAGGAAGCCATAAATGGTGGATCCTTAAAACACGTGGACCTCCAGAATGGATCCAACGGCTGGGCTTCGCCACCAGGTGAATTATTCTCTCTCCGGGGACCCAATTACTTTGCCAAGAAATCCAAAGTGCCGGCCGGTGATTGGTTGCTGAACCCGGCCGGAGTTGACTGGCTACGATCCAATTCCAAGCTCGATCATGTTCTTTCCAGGGTGGATAACCGTGTCATGGCTGCTTTGAGAAGCTCGAAAACCCCGGAAAAATCATCCAAAACCTTCATTCTCGCGGTAAATTTACAGGTTCCGGGTCGTGATCATCACAGTGCGGTATTTTATTTTTCCAGTAAAGTGGATGAGCCCATTAATCCAACTTCACTACTTTATCAATTCATTCATGAATCTGATGCATTTCGGGATAGTAGATTCAAGATAGTGAGTAAAATTGTGAAGGGACCTTGGCTTGTGAAAACTGCAGTGGGGAATTATTCCGCTTGCTTATTGGGTAAAGCTTTAAAATGTTATTACCATAGGGGACCAAATTATTTGGAAATAGATGTTGATATTGGGAGCTCGGCTATTGCCACGGCGATTTTGCGCCTAGCTTTGGGATGTGTTACGGCGGTGACAGTGGACATGGGATTTCTGGTGGAGTCGCAATCAGAGGAGGAGTTGCCTGAGAGATTGTTTGGGGCGGTGAGGATATGTCAAATGGAGATGAGTTCTGCAACCTTTGTGGATAGTGCCATGCCTTCCAGTAAAGTCTTGCCCATGAATAGTGGAGGAAGTGAAAACGAAGATGATTAGAGGGCTTGTTATTACTCTAATTAGGTAAGTTTCTGAACTTTCATAATGACAATGGTGCAAAATCATCAGTGAAATTGAAATCCATTTTCAATGGGGAGTAGGATGTAGATAATAAATGTTACGAGAATAATTTTTCTTTGAAAATAATTTCTTTACTCTCTCTAGGGTTTAGAATTCTAATTGATGCTTAATTTTCCAGTTTCTGTGTGATAAACTGGTTTCAGATGGAAGGGCAAGAAATTACTGGCAACATTGTTCTAAATCCGAAAGATAATATGTTTATTGTGTTTTTGTTCATGGACTATGATGTTGCATTGGCATTTAATGACTAATTTCAAACACGGAATTTGTTTCAAGAGCCGGTTCTTTCTTTGATACCACGATATGCTGGCAATTTGCTTATGGTGCTTAAGTGATATGGCGTTTATTGATTATATGTTGTAGCATATTTCGTCTTGCTTGGTGTGAACAACCCAGTGAAGCACACAATGTGCAATTAATAAAAGGATGTGACATGATTTGCTAATAGAAAACAGCAATTTGCAGTATTTTTTCAGCCTTTCTTGGTTAAATATGTGTTAGAAGTAGGGTGATCTTTAATGATTCTATTGGAGAATTAAATTTGTTTTGGTTAATCTTATGTTCCATTTTGCAGATGTAAACGTAGTCCCTTGTTTTTATCCTCACATTTTTCTGACAACTATTTGGAAGAAAACCGTCTGGTCATTTGTGAGTAGTAAAAACTTGCAAATGGATTGTTGATAAAATAGTTTGCAGAATTCACCAATATTCTGAATTGCAAGTTTCACTTTCTTGAAGGTGACAAACCATTCTTTAGGCATGATCTGAATAGCGAGTTTTCGCAAATAACACGAGAATGTACTTAGTAAAATGACTCGAGTTTAAGTTAATCGTGATTGATCCTAGCTTGCCTCTTATTGCCAATTCAACAAAGTAAGAAATATGGCAATCAATATTCATATTTTTGATCTTATGGGTGTGTCCGATTATTATTCGTTAGTTTTGAATGTATTTTTGTTTGTTTTTTTGTTGTTTGGTTGAGTTAAGTTTGGGGTTTGGGATTTGGGATTTGGGATTTGTTTGATTAATTGATTGTGATTTGGTTTTGTCCATTACTGGAAGGGATGCTTACATCTTGTCTTGGACTCAAATTTTGAGTTAGAGAAATGAATATGCATTCCTTAGAGTCTACTGCTCTCTCGAACATAAATGAATTTTCCTTAGATTGTTAATTTAACTTGCCGGCAAGTTGTGTTGGGGCTGCATGACTATGTTGTGGAAAAATCTATTGGTCGTAAATCCACTCGCGAGCAATCATATGGTCGATAAAATGTCATTTCTGTTGTGATTGACTACTCTTGTTGAGGAACAAGCTGATCACACTGTTCGAAATGGAGTCTTGGTGTGGGCTTGGTGGTACAAGCTGATTGACTTCGTGTATTGAATCAGTTCGTCCGGTGGAGATGATGTTCTTTGGAGGAAACTTGATGTTTGAATTATTGGAAAGGGTTCTTGAATTTTTAAATTTTCGTTGACAAAAACCCAGCTTTTGGTCAGTCTGATTATGATAGAACTCCAAGGACGACTTTTATTGCCTTCACATTTTCAGTCATTCATAACTCAATAAAGATTAGAGTTATAATACGTGTCAGTCTGCCCCGGGTCGTCTGGAGCAGTTATTTAAAATTCGGTCCGGCCATATGGTTAAATTGGAAAATTCGTGACTCGGCCAACAATCCGATCTGGGTTGTTCTATTAGATGGATCCGTGATTGACTTTGAAGAAAACTGAAAAATCCGTCGGGTTTTGAAAAAATTGATATCCAAAACCTGATATCCAGAACGTCATTACTGATTGAAAATTTTTAAATTTTATTTAGGATTTGAATAGTTTCTTAGCACTTTAGTCTTTAGCTTTTACTAATTTTAATTGTTAATAATAATTATTTTTAATTCATTTTAAAAATATTTCATTTCTTTGAGTTTTAGAATAAAGATTGAAAAATATTTTTGAACCACTAATTCAATGACCTATCTCTTCATTGTCTGAAAACTACGGTCTGGAGAGTGGGGCTTATGGCCTGTGCCTGTGCCTGTGCCTGTGCCTGTGCCTGTGCCTGGCAATGTATTTTTCTGCACAGGTCAGTCGTAACTGATCTGTGCGGGTCGTGGTGGCTCTATAGGTACCCCAGTATGGGGTTTCTCCAAATGTGGGCTAAAATTCTGTGGGTTGGCCTGGTTCGTGTGGACGGATGTAAAAATAATTATAATAATATTAGGTGATGTTACAAAATGGGAAAGTTACCCAAATAAACTATTTTTTAAAGTAAAGTCAAAAAACATGTTTGATTGAGCTTAAATTATAATTTAAACTGATTAAATTCGTCAAATATATTTTTTATTTATACATTTTATAAAATTTATCACTTAGTATTTATTTATTATCTACATATTCAATAAGATTTACAACTTATAAGCATTTGAAAAATTATTTCAGCATAATTAAACATGTACTAAGTTTTTTTTTTTTTTTTTTTTTACTTATTTCTTTAATTTAACACCATTGTTTTATTTATATGAAACAAAGGTGTTATACTTTTTGTAATGCGTACATGTAGCACATTGTTGTATGCACATTTCGCCGCCAATTTTCATTACTATCACTACCATCGACTCTGATTGGCACAGCGACCACTGGATTTGCACCACCTCTTCCATCTACGACCTCAAACTTCATCTCATTTCATCACTATCACTATTGTTGCCAACCACCACCCCCTCTTTCCACCACCCCCAAACACCATCTTTTTGCTATTGCCACCATCATATTCATTTCCGATTTCAGATCATTGCACAACCACTACAACCATATACATTTTTCCAGCCACCACCACCACCACAACTACCACCACCACATACATCTGCAATCGTAATTTTAGATCTGAAATGAGGTTACCATAGAAGACAATGGTGACACCATCTGGACCACTATCAAATCTCCTCCTCCACCAGCAGTCTGTCATCGCCACTACCAACTGCCAGTTGCATCCTCAAATCCAAACCAAATTTGATCTAAATAAAAAGAAAAGAAAAAAACCAATCCAAATTTTGTATACATTTTGTATAGAGAATACAACGCACATGTACTAAAGTCGTACAATTAGAATCTCATTATGGTATTTTTTTTCTTTATTTTTTTTGTATCACATCGGATGCTATGTTCTTTTCTTTTTTTTTTTTTTTTTGCATTTTTTTGCATTTTTTCCAATGTCACAAGTTTCAAGACAAATTTGATAACAAAACTCTTATTTTCTCTCTCCAAATTTCTACTCTCCGGACTGGAGACCCATCTTGACAACGTATGTGCGTGAAATGTGGTTTTTGCAATGTCAAATGAATGTTCAGTTAAAATGTTGGGAAAATTGTATGTGAGAGGCGTAGATAACTTGTAGAAATTGGAGAGAGTTGTCATAAAAGCTCTGAGATGCAGATAGAAGGGCATTAAATCAGTAATTTTAGAATTAAAATAAGTGAACAGTAATTTTGTAATTGTAATTTTAAAACATGTAGTGGGCGTAATTTTGGTTATATTGACACTACAATTTTTATTTGTTGTACCACATTTTAATTAAATTTAAGGTCATCAACTTTTGATCATTGTAGTATGATGGGCAAATAAATCGTTTTACACCCTTCAAATTGACTTTTTAGACGAGAATCATTATTGGAGATGATATATGCTAATTAATGGAAGGTCGAAGATCAGAATGCAACGAAAAAAATTGAGGACATAAGTGCTATAATAAAAAAAATTGAGGACTTTAATGAAATTAAAATGTGACGCAACAAATAAATTGTAGTATAATTACTTTTTAAAATATCATTGACATTAATCGGATTTAGTATGTTAATCTACATTACTGCATTTGGACTTTATTGATTTTCTGGCTACTTAAACAATGGCATAGAATAGTTTCAATAAAAATTAGAGAGGATAAGGATTACCATATTGTCAATGTAGAGATGTTTGGTACGTATATTGAACATAGGAATGGTAATGGGGCAGGTCAACCTTGTTCTGTTGCTACTTGCTCCTTGTGTGGGGCCGGCTGGGGCAAGATTTTGACCCGTTAACTGCTCCAGTTAAATTTTTTTTAAAATTGAAAATAATAATTAAAAAATAAATAAATAAGAATTTGTTATGTATTTGTAGAAAATATATATATATATATATATATATATATATATATATATATATATATATATATATATATGTATATATACAAGATTGGGATTGTGGTGTAGTAGTTAAGAGTTATAGTTTCATAACTCCAATCGGAGTTTGATTCTTATTCAACCCATTTTTAGAAAAATGTGATTTGTAAATTGTAATTCTATTTTATGATTTTTTTAAAATAAAAATAAAAATTAAGGAGTGGGTCGCAGGGAGCGGTGGGGACTTTCCCGGACCACCCATATTACCTGAATAGTCGGGGCGGGGCAGCTTGGGGCGACATTTTTTTGCCATCCCTAATTGAACAAAACTTATCACATTTTGTTTAGGGATAATTGCATATTTGGTCTCCAATCTTTCAAAAAGGTTAGAGATATATCTCTAACCTTTAAAAATAGCACCAGACATCTTAACGTTTGAAAAAATTGGCATGGTAAGTCATTTATGACAAAATTGCCATTCCCTTTAAATAAACAAAAAAATAAAAAACAAGAAAAAAAATGATTGAAAAATAAACAAATGTACCCTAAAAAATAAAAAGTAAGAAATGTACCCCCAAAAAATAAAATGTAACAAAGAGATCATCTTCTTTACCAAACTTCAAAATCCAAAATCCACCATTATCCCCAGAACCAATTATAATTTGCTCCACTACAATTAAATGTACTCGTAGCATCATCATATGCGTAGCTATACAATTTCGGGTAGGTGGTTTTCAAAATCTCTGAATAAATAGACGGGTTGCAGGTGGCGGGTGTACCATATGCGCCGCTGCAACAGTATTCCATCGTTGACGTTCAGGAACCCGACTCGCTACTGGTCTAAAAAATCATTGGTAAATTGTAGGGTTGCTGGCGGGTTTACTTCGACGCCATTGCACTCCACCTGGTTGGACCCGCAATCATCGATGCGCAATTTCCTTGCCAGGTGCTCTCGTCAAATGCGCAGCCAATTTTTTTCCAAAATCTCCCCGACCAGCCCAATGAAGCTTGAAACGACCGCGTGCTGCCCGGTAGAAGCTCAAATCCGGTGCTATCCAATCTGGAACCACCGGCGTTGGCTAGTATCCGAGTCATACTATATAATTACATCGATTTATCAACGTAAATGTAGCCCCTAAACTACTTGGAGAATAGAAATGGAAGACGCCATTAATGTAAATAGTTAGAATTACAGCCACCTAAGAAGATAATCTCTTTGTTACTTTTTATTTTTTGGGTGTACATTTCATACTTTCTTTTTTTGGTACATTTGATTATTTTTCAATAAATTTTTTTCTTGTATTTTGTATTTTTATTTAAAGGAAATAGCAATTTCGCCGTGAAGGACCTACCATGCAAAGTTTTTCAAATGTTGGGGATGTCTGTTGCTATTTTTAAAGGTTATGGTATATTTTCAACGTGTTTGAAAAGTTGAGGACCAAATATGCAATTATCCTTTTTGTTTATACATATTTCACTAAGTCGAGATACTAAGAACATCCGATCGCACACTCTAGATTTTCTCTAATGGAAAATTTTAGATAAAATCATGAACCTGAATATTTATGAAGACATCTCAAATGGCAAAGATCAAATCTAAACTTGGATATTTTTATCTAATCTAAACTTGGATTGATCTTGAAGAAAAGAGCAATTTCCCTGCTTACAA
Organism: Forsythia viridissima; assembly: GCA_030279155.1. NCBI lineage: Eukaryota > Viridiplantae > Streptophyta > Magnoliopsida > Lamiales > Oleaceae > Forsythia > Forsythia viridissima. The sequence continues at coordinate 9,828,379 of CM059041.1, forward strand.
CCATTACACATTTAATCAGCAAATTTCTTTAAACACTTGCATAATTCTTTTGACTGAAATTATTGTAATACACTATATTAATTACTGTCTGTGAATGTATACGCATATCTTCTTTAACATCCACCAGGGGCAAATCCTAGCTTCCCTCCTGCAACATCATAAACCACTTCTAAAGTCTTCTGCTGGACATTTCCTAAGATGCCCACATCCGAGGCATCGCTGTTCCCTGCAAAGGCCAGGCACACGCGGGACGAGTTAATAGCAATAAGTATTCCTGAAGCCGCTATATCCACTTTCACATTGCCACCGAAGGTAAAACCAATCTTCGGGATGCTTATTGTTGTAAATTTGCTAAGATCATAGCATGTATCCAATATCGAGTAGGCTGGTGCACTTGGATACTTTGTCATCTGTTTTTTGAACTCGGTGCTCAAAGCGCTGTAGGCTGCAGGGGGTAGTCGAGTTATGACTGTACCGGAGTCTATGATCGTGCCTCCAGTCTTGAAAACCGATGGACTAATGGACAATTGAGTCGTGCCCACGCTGATTCCTAGAATGTCGATGAAATAGAATGATGTACCTTGTGAGCTACCAAAAGGAGTGTATTTCACATTGCTTGAAACTCCACTGTTTCCAAATGTCAAGTGTCCAGTTGAGGATGATGATGATGGGAGACAGTATGAGAAGTATTTTCCATATTTTTGCGTGGTTTGGGACACGATAGAAAGAGCATCCCTACCGAGGCCTAATAAGCCGGCCGTGTTGCCAAACAGGCCTTGGTTGTTTTGGCCACAGCCAAAGTAGAAGTTTGGAACTACATCTGATGGTGTTATGGTCAATGTATCTTGACTAAAGAATCCCACAGAGAAGGATTGGTCACCATATTGTATGCCATACACACATGTTTTGGTGGAGCAACTGGGGTTGTTTCCCGTGGCCGAGGAGAGCTGAGAACATTGAGTCGAACCGCATGAGACATTTGAATATGAGGTCGATGCAGAAGGATTGAAAATTGGATCTTGCTGTTTATAGCAAACACGCGCGCAGGGTTGACATTGAGTCCATGTTAGGTCACTGCCGGTGTCAAAAATCAGGGACAAGGATTTCTTGGGTGTTCCAAGGCCAAGGCTTACAATGTAGTTTCCTGAGCCGAGTGCTTGACCGGATTGCGCTGGAAGGGTCGCCTTCTTATCCTTAACTTTGTTCGTATCTGCATTTGGATTTATCTTGGACCGAATAGAGTCGACCCTGGACTGGTCATGGGAGAGTATCTCATTGAAGGATGGGGTGACCTTGTCTTGGCTATGTTTAGAACATGGACCATGCCTGTGGAGAACTTTCAATGTAGATGGCCTCTTGCTGGGACCTGATCAGTGTATGATCAAATCAATTAGGACAACATAATAGGACATAATTTGTCCTAAATAATATGTTGTAATGATGCAACTTAATATCATATTAATTCTTATTAAAGAATGACATAATTAACCGAGGCTATTTATATAGACGTAGTACATCTAAATCGTATTCCCATAGCCGTGACAATGACCTATTTAATTGAGTATGCTACCAATAAATTTCTTCCTGGCACTTCCTTGGTTAAAGGTCTCTATCAACTTGAAAAGTAGAGATTGAAACAAGTAGACCATTACATAAATCAATGGATTAGTTTAGCCATGCACATCAACCATAGTTAAATAGTGGTTTAGTTTGGTTTTCTCTAGTTAATAATTGATCAAAAGAAAGGTACTAAAGAAGCAGGACCACTGCCATAAATTCGAGCATATTTGACAGTGTTGAAATTATTTTTTAAGTATTTATAAATTATGGGTCATATAGAATGTGTAGATAATAAGTGAATATCAAATTATAAGTCCTACAAAATATGCGGATAAAAAATATATTTGATCAACTTAAATTATAATTTAAACTTAACTACTTGTCCTTTCTTGAATTGCTTCTAAAAGTAGGGGAAAAAAGGTTATTCAAAATTAGGAGGATATAAGCCAAGGAAGGAAACAAGGGAAACTCTTTGTTTGATATGCAATAGTCGACATACGGTATAAGGAAAAAGATTTTAATTTTTTTTAAAATAGTATTGTCTAATACTATATCGTCGATCTTACTAAGAGCATGTTTGGCTGGATTTAAAATTTTTTTTTTCAAACTTACATATTTCATGAGATCTACAATTTTTATCAATTTTTTTACTATACATTTCACCAACTTTTTTAGAATATTATAAAACAATATTTTTTAAACTCCACCAAAAAAACAGACAATGTTTGTTAATATTTATAAATACTTATAACTTGAGCAAATGTCATTTTTATCTACAGATTTCGTAAGACTTACAATTTTTATTTACTTTTTATCCAAGAATAATATAATAAAGTTCCAATAATGGAGATATGGGCGGTGGCATAACATAGAGTGAATTTGAGATACAATACCCTCCACACCCACCCAAAAACCCCTGACCCACCCCTACCATACAAACACAAAAATCCCTACATACACTGATACACACAGTATATGAGTATATGACAAGCCACCAATCCACTTGTTTTCTGTTTCTTCTTGACATATAAGTTAGGTTTATACAGCTGTAATGCACTTGATTATTTTCATATTCTAAAAAGTTAAATCATTGGGAGACAATTATATCATGCTTTTAGTCCAGGCTTCACCAGGGCTTGTTTCCCGGCTTTGTATTCTTTGGACTTGTTTGGTAGGGTCGACTCTACACTAATAATTAAAAATTAACGGGTACAACTATAACCAAGGTCAGAGATAAGGGTAGGACTGGACTACAGTTGAGTCTCGTTTCGAGAAAGAAAAAAAAAAATTAATTTTTGAAGTATAATTTTTTTCAGTAACATTCTAGTTTTGAAATGCAATTTTTTTTAATTATTAATTTCTCTTCTAAAATATTTTGATACCGCCCCGACAATAGAACCAAAAAAGATTCTTATAAAGAGAATATTGCTTTAATGGAAGATAGGGATTTCATATTTAGAGAATATTTTTCTTATACATAAAAAACCATGACCAATTCAGTACAAATAATACTTACATTTTTTTGGTAAAAATATTAAAATTATTAATATGACTTGGTTTGAAATGTGATATCATGTTGCATTTCTTTACTGAATTAAGCAATCTCTTGGATTTATTTATTTATTTTTAAATATTGACTTAGTGTAAAATAAGTAACTTATTTTTAACCCCAACCAAACATGCTGCATGCCAGAAAAATAGACACATATGTCAGGTTAAAAGTTTGGTACATCACTGTAAAAAAAAAAAAAAAAAGTAAACCGTTCTTCTCGATCTCTCATACCCTTTACATCTTTTTGATCAGAATTGTCCCGACCAAAGTCCGACCCGACCCACAACACAGAATTACAAAATATATAAGAAAACTGGAATTAAAAATACTTATATTTACTAATGATCAATGAGTGAACATGCATGCACAAGATTAAAGGTAGAGATATATATAAAGAATTTGTATAATAACCTTTGGTGGAGGAGCTGCAGACTGAGGAAGGCAGTAGAGAGCTGATTTCAACAGTATGGTAATGGCTTTCTATGGCTTTTCTTCCTTCCAAAGCATGGCTTTTAATCAGAAAAAATGAGAGAAAAGTGAAAGAAAAAACCAGAAAATTGAAGAAAGATGAAGAAATAAGAGAGGCCATCAAGAATCTCCAAGTCTTTGGCTTGTAAGTTTATTGCCAAACTATCATCATATATAAATAGAATTTCAAGTTGCCATGTCACCTAAGATGATAAATTTATTCTTTATTTAATTATTTTCCATTTAAATTATACAAACATGTGATTGATTATTTGGGAATTTTGTTTAGTGTAAAAATTTAAATGATTTACAGGTCTATTTGAGCATATTCATATTCAAAGGCTATTTGAAATGTTAGGTAGGTACAACTCTCTTTTAGTTACATACCCCACTTTAGATAGAAAGGATAACCAACATTTGTGATTTTCGTCCAACTAATTCAAATTTCAAGAGATCCGATCGAATAGTAATATTTTGGAATACACAAATATTATATATTCTCTATCAACAACGAAAACATATGTCGTTAAAAGTAAAATTTAGTAAGTGTATTGAATAGTTTTGCCTAATCGGCTAATCTAATGTGTCAAATAAAGTTATGATTCTTTTAAAATATGCCCTCGTAGGTAACTCGGAGGGCATTTCCATGGGAAATGATTTAATCAATTTACAAAATTCCTTCGTGCAATAAATCCTTATTAAATATTGGGTTTGAAGTGCTAGTTATGTCGACTCATCATACATTAGATAGAAAAGATCGTCAGAACTTATTCAAAAGCTTGAATTAGTACTATTTGTAAGTACTATTTTGGAATTCACAAGGCTCTAGATTATATTACTAGATTGTATTTCAAAAGAAAAACACTTGTTTATCTATATTAATTAGATTAAATAATATTGAATATGATTAAAGAAAAGATACACTCAATGAAATTTATCTATTGTACGTGTTCCATCTAACATGACCAAAACATGCTTAACTCATTTTGCTTGTAAATCACTATAACTAATTTACTTTGAATTAACAATGACAAAAAGAATGTCTCTCTTTGAATTGACAATGACACAAAGAATGCCTCTTTTCGAAAAAAACATCGTTAGACCGATAAATTTATGCACCGAGTTATTTTTTTTATTATTTTATATTTGATTATTCAAACAATAAGAGTTAGTATATATAATCAAAATTAAAAATAAATTGACAGACCTTGAAAAATGACATGGTCCAATACTAATTTAATTCCAACTTTATATATTCATTACAAACAAGACAAAGACAAAGTCATCAACATATAAAAAAAAAATTCTTATCTTTAGTACATACAACTTGTTTCTTATTTTTGTCCAAAACCCACACCTTCAAGGAAAAAAGAATAAAGGAGAAAAATAATAAAATAAATCATTTTCATATATATATATATATATATATATATATTTTCAATTTTTTCCTAATTTATCTAGCACTAGCACTAGCACTAGCACTAGCACTCTTGCTTGGTCAACAAGGGGATCAAAATGTCCCCCATCAATAAAATGGGCTTTCCGGAGCTTTTCCATCTCCATTTTTCTTTTCTTTTTTTCCTCGTGCTTTCCATTGGAAAACAACCAACAAAAGTTCTCTATACTTTTTCATTACTCGTACAGGCTTGACGGAGTTAAACTGTTTGGAGGAAAAGCACATGAAAGAACAAAATAAAGAAGAACATACCGAAGGAGCATGGCTTTAATTTCTCATATGAGCCAAAAGTATAAAACGCAATGAAACTACTAATACTAATTTACAACTTATTAAATATGTCTATGTACAATATTTAATAACGTGCAATATTTAAAAATTATTGAATCTTAGAGTTCTATCTTAATGTCAATTTCATTAAAACGAGTTGTATAAATCCTCATATATTAATTATTATTTTCATATTTAACCAATTTACCTTTACCACATGCTATAGATATAGTGGACTCAAATCCGCCCAGTCCCTCAAAAAGTGGATTCGAGATATTTTTATTTTTATTTGTGCATTACGAATGTAAATTTTTAATTTGTGGATTGGATATTTGAGATTCTTAGTTGAAGTTGTATATTGTAGCTCTTAGTATTAATATAGAGTTAATCATTGGCATATTTGATCTTTTGAGAAATTACATATTGCAATTTAATTAGTGTTTTAAAGTATTTTTATTGTACATTTTTGGTACGTTTTTGTTGTCTTTTCGTTTTTGTCTTTTAAGTTAATATATCTTTCAACTGATTCATTTTGGATCCGTCCCGCGTGCACGCGGCACACATATACGTATACATATTTATATATGTGTTGCACAAAATGCACCAACTATAATATAGATATTTGGAGGAACTAGAAAAACGCGTTTGTATCCGTGATTAGTGTTGGAAGTGGGGCCGGTTGGTGGAGCTCCAAACATAGGAAACAAACAAATTTTATTGTTAAAAAAAAAAAGATTATTATTATTATACGAGTGGAAGAAATGCATGTGAACAAGTCACAGTCCATACATAGATGAGACCAATTGGGCACTGCATTGTTACTTTCGAACACTGTTCTAAAAAAATTATTTAAGCGGGATTTAAGTTTTGTCTAAATTTGAGGCGCGACCTCCACTCCTAGTCATACCTCGTACTTATCTAGCCCTCACCAAGACCTCACTTACGCTCGAAAAATTTAAAACTCGACATCCACACTCAATCACACTTTACGTTTTTTTAGAACACTGCTCTAAAATACGATCACTATTGTTGGGACTTGGGCATGCACCTCACAAATAGATTGTATCATCTAAAAAATATTCAACAAATTTATTTATCTCATATTATTATTATTATTTAAAAAGATTAATGCACTTATTTTTTTGATTCAAAAGTTCGGCCCTTTAATCGGTAAATAATTGAATGGACACTCTGATGAAGTAAAAATCCAAATTTCAATCCGAACACGACTTTCTGTACTAATTCATTGGAATTAACACGACTTGACGATCTTAAAAAGTAAGCAATTTTTTATTTATCTTTTTTTTGTTCTATTAATTATTCTTTGATTTCTTGAAATATGTCACACGGTGACTCGTTTTCCATTTCAACTCTTGATGGATTGAATACATATACTTCCAAATTTTGTAATTTCGATGATTGAGTTTTTTTGGACAGTATGCTAAGACCTCGTAAAGAAAATTTGAGTAAAATTAATAGGTGATGAAATTTATGTTTTTGTTGTTATTGTTAATTAATTTTATTTATTTATTTATTTATTTTTGTCCATTCCATTTGTAGTAGCTACTATACATGGTTACATTGTTTTAGAAGCTTCTCAAAACAAATCTCCAAGTCAAGACAATGGGTGAGAAAAGTTACAAATAGTCAACCAAAGTTAGTGTAGCCCTCCATTATATATGTTAAAACTAGTCCATTTTACACACTCATTTACACACATTCACACACACACACACACACACACACACACACACATTAATTGGTGTAAAGTAAAATTTTATTTTCAATGACGAAATTTTTTATTTAGAAATTTTTTTTATAACCCATTTTCGATAAAACAACTTTAAAATGACTTTTTACGAAAACAATTTGTGTCATAAAAGTGACATTTTTTATAGTTATTAGACAATAGAGTTAAGAGACAATACGTAAAAAATGATAAAAAAAGGTTGTTTACTATGCAATTGATGGACGAATAATGTTTTAATGTCCACAGTGGATAATGTTATAATGCCCACTTGGACACTTGTTCACACTGGACAAGTGTCTAAGTGGACATTATAACATAGCCCATTGTGGACATTAAAACGGTGCTTATTGATGGATTCTTTGAGAGTCAAATTTCACTTCTTTTGCTCCTTTGGCAACTAAGACATTCAATTTCTCTTGCTCTAAACAGTCTCGTTTAATTGTCAAAAATCGTTATTTTTTCAATGATTAATAGACATCGAATAATCCTAATTACAGAATAACATGTCATAATAACAAATAAAAATAAAAATAAAAATTATAAGTATTGTAACATCTAATATTATGGACGTATACCTAACTATACATCACTTCATGTCAGTGCTGCTTTCATTCCACCTAAAAAAAGCTGTTTTTGTTGAAGTGATGAAACCCATTATTTTAGGGGTTGTTATCATCCAATGCATTATGGATATTTAAAAGTGATCCACTCACTATTAGAAAATTTTATTTTTTATTTGATGAAAAATTGAAAGAAAAAATAAATAAAATTCTTTGTTATGTTTTGTCAAATAATATGTACATACAACTAAAAACATCTCTAATACACTTCGTTTATTACTTTTAAGACATGTCACATAAATACAGATAGACGGAGTTATAAAAAAATCCTCTCCAATACATGTTGACGAGGACTCAATCTAGTTGATGTGGCACACTAAAAAATAAATTTCGTCTAGAAATTCGTTTAAATTTAGATCGGAGTGACTCAGCAAAATTAAATCCGAACTTACCATTTAATTAAAAAAAAGTCAGATGAAGGAAATAAAAATTGAAGACTTGCCATTTTTTTTTTTTTTTTTAAAATAATGACATATAAGCGTAATATTTGTTTTAGACGGAACCTATTGGAGATGAATTTACAATTTGACCGTCTATTCAATAGACGTAATGCTACATGGACTGGAGGTCCGTCTATTTTACCTACTACGTAGATTATAATAGACGGAGTGTATTGGAGATGTCCTAAGAACATATTTGGCTAAGCTTAAAAAATCTATTTATAAATAATTCTTAAATTAAATTAATTTTTATAAGTACGTATTTATTTCGATGCGATGCAATAGTAACTTCAATGGAATATAACTTTATTTCGTATCTAGCACCCAGTTTCCTTGTGGGAGAAGTCAATAATAAATGAGTATTATTCAAACATTTGGTCTAACAATTAGTAATTAATTATCTTTTAATAGTCCATTATGGGATAATGGTGTTTGATTTTTGAGTTTTAATTAAGTTGATGACTGCCAAACCCATTAGCAACTCTAGATGATAAAAATTGAAGCCACTTGACCTAAAAAGGATTATCACATAAGTCAAGCAAATAAGGTATTGCATATAGTAAAAGAAAAGTGCCTACTTGTTTACTTATGGTACTTTTTAATTATTTTTTATTTTCTTGTAAGTTTAGGAGTCGGGTGGATCTATCCCTGTAATACATTTTTCACACTTCAGAATATCATATCTTTTTAAATTATGCTTGGTAAATTATTTTTTTAGATTATAAGCAGTGGATCCTACAAAATATGTGGATAAAAAATAGGTAAAAATTGTGGATTCTACGAAATATGTGGTTAAAAATGATGTTTGATCAACTTATAAGTGTTTATAAGCAGTAACAAACATGTTCTTAGTAAATAAGAAGACGTCAATGTATAATATGCCAATACGTCAAAAAATGTGTTAGCGTCTTCTCATTTGTTAAGAAGAAAAAATATGTTGACGTGTTAAAAATGAATTGAAGAGTCCCTAAATGAGACAACAAGTTTAGAATTAACAATAGATTTGAGCTTGCAAGGTACCTTGGCTCTAAACCTTTGATTATATTTAATGGAAAATAAATTAATAGTTAACTGAGAAGGTTTGTGCATTAATTGGGATTAAATTCAAATGCAGGTGGTGTTTATCCACAATATATTCAAAAACAAACTAAATTTTATTTTCGATATATTAAATAGGATGGACTACGCGAATTGGTTTTTGCTATATTTTAAGGAAAATCTAAAATGCTTAATATTGTATTTGTGCATTATTGGAATTAAATACAAATACATGTGGAGACAGTATATCCAAAATTTTTAAAAAAAAAAATAGATTTTATTCTTAATATATGGGATGAGCTACGTGAATATTTTTCAGTTATATTTAATGAAAAATATAAAATAACTAAATCTTTAGTAACCTTCAAAGACCATATAAAAAAATGTGTAAATAAAGTAATTATTTAAAATTATATATTTTTTGTGTAAAAAGATTTATATTTATTTATTTGCTTATACAATTTTTTATTCTCACATTTTGGACCCACTTAATCAACCCTAAAGAGGTAAAATCCATGCATTAATTAGTGTCTTTCACTATAAGTTTCAACATAAATTACGAGTCTTGTTACTTGTATGTACTAATCATGCTATTTGCCGACAAAATTAGTAGGCAAAACCAAACATTATTTTGGTCATCATTAAATAAGTGAAGAAGCCATTACAACACAATGGAGTTTATCTCTTTATAAGTGGGTAAGAGATCAGCCTCTTACAATACAAAACTACGTTTTATGGAGGAAAATATATATAATGATAATTACAAATGATGGTTCTACATGATTTTTTTTTTCTTCCTTTTCGCAGCATTAATAAACACAGTTCTTATGTGATTGGTGGGTGGTGGAAAGCTGTAAGTGGCAGTGGGTCGAGGTGACGGAGATAATTCATATAAATAAAATATCGAATTATCATATCTAAAAGTTTATGTTGCTGAATATGAATACAAATTATCTATTTTTTAATTTGTCTATTCTAATACTTTGTTAAACCATATCATAATCTGCAAAAATCGGGTGTCTCATAAATTCGTTTTTTTTTAAGTTGAGAATTTTAGTGGATTGTCCACGTGGCGAGATGCGATTGGAGCATATGTATTTACCCAGATTTCTTTTCCATTGTTGATCTTAACAATTGGTTTGAACCAATGGCTGAGATCTTGTATGAGGATTCCGCGTGTGACTCTGGTTGTGTTTCTCTAAAATTGAAAAACGAACAAGAACAGAGGTTTTTCTCTTGATTGTTCTTGGTCGAATCTCATATTTTTTTTCTCTCTCTTTTATGGTGATCTTGTAATCGATTGCTCCTTGATCTGTTTTGATACACCTTTGGTAAACAATATTGTTTGTTCCTTGATTAAGATTTGTTGTCTAAGTATTTGGGGGGAAACTTGTGCCAGTGTTCTTGGATGGCTAGTGCTGTGTTTCAAATCTATTTTGTCTGAGCCCTCTGTAGAAGCTGGAGGTAAGTTACGGCTAGAAAACCAATGTCGATCATTTCGGTCGATAGTGAAGAACAAGGCATTGGTTGTTCTTCTTTATTGTCGATTTTGAAACCAATTTTTGGCTTAGATAAGTTAGTTAGACTTGATTTCTCTGTAATTTTCTCAACATAATCTAAAAAGCTAATACATTATTTAAAAATAAAAATTATTTATATTCGCATCTTATAACTACAAACAACTAAACTTATATTTTCTTTAAAATTTTGATACGTTGAAACGATGATTATATTATATATTCGACACTTGCTCACTTGTTTCAATGCATAAATTATTTTTGTTAATTGATATAAAATATTTTTACAAAAATTTAAATCACTCAAGGACCACAGAATAAAATATTCATTTTTCTCAAATATATATATATATAGTCAAAATCATCAAGTTATTTTGCTAATTGCATCATTGTCACTTAATAATTGTAGAAGGGCAGGCTTAATCAAATACTTTGATTGAGTAAACTGTGGGTCTCACAATTAGTCAATTTAATCCATTTATTTCACTTAATTCTTTGGAATCTTGCTTGCTGTGGACCATTTTTTGATATTTCTTATTTGTGTAGTATAGCTGGAATCTCAAATCATTTATAAAAGTTAAATATTTTTATTTTCATATATTAGTTCGGTCTAAAATTTTTTTTAGCCCTCATCTAAATTCGCTCATTCTTAAGAGCTCATATACTTGTAATTAACATTTGATATTTGATGGTGTTCTTGAAAATATATTTTAAATAAAAAATATGCAGATAATAGTGAAATCGGATTTTTTTTTCTTTCTATCGAATTTTATGGTATCAATCATATTCTACCTAGTATTTTCAAGTTCTTTTGAAACAAGAAATTTTAGTCGTAAGCAAGCAATCTCGGAAATTGATTACAAAATAATAAGTTATTGTTGCTTGAGGACAAAACCCTCGAGTTATAGTACAACAATACTATCTAAAGACGTAGCACGAACATGGTCGAAAACAATCAATTTATCCCAATAATAACAAAACTATGCCCTTCCAAAATTAATTCACGTGGCTGGTCGCTATAAATTTGGAATTTTGGTGTGAACTGTAAACCATAAAGTCAAATTGTATTTTCATGATAATTGTAGGTACTGTCGGTCCAAAAGGGTTCCAAAATGATAATATTTCAATAAGGATCAATTGAACAAGTTACTATCAAATATTGCTAAAAATCACATTATTGGGTGGTGACATTTTTAAACATTAATCAATGATTTTGTTTCTTAATGGCTATCAATCAACTTTACAACTTTTTTTAGCACTATAATTATAAATTGAATCAGATTAAAAAAGAGATACGTGCAAATAAAAAATTGTTGTTATATAATATATGTTTGGTAAAAATTTTTGTAGATTATAAGCATTGGGTCCTACGAAATGTATGGATAAAAATAATATGGTTTCTAAGTGCTTAGAGCATCTCTAATATACTCTGTCTATTGTAATTTATGTGGTAGGTTAAATAGACGGACTTCCAGTCTATGTGACACTACGTCTATTGAATGGACGATTAAATTATAAATTCGTCTCCAATGGGTTCCGTCTAAAATTAATATTATCGCTTATGTGGCATTAAATTTTTTTAAAATTGGTAGGTCTTCAATTTATATTTTTCTTGTCTGAATTTTTTTTTTAATAAAATGTTGTGATTGATGTACCAAATTAGTTAGACAGAGTCCTCGTCAGCATATATTGAAGATGGTTTTTTATAACTCCTTCTATATATACTTATGTGACACGTCTAAAAAATAATAGACGGAGTGCATTGGTGATGCTCTTATAAACACACACAATATACTAATTCTTTCCGGAACCTCATTTGAACTGACCAGAGCCATACGAATTTCTAAATATCACAAGTCACCTTAATAATTAGTTCAATATGTTTGATGATTTGTGCTAAGTACATGGGAATGTACTGAGTCTGTTCCATAAAAACAATTTTACTTATATTTTCACACAAAATAAAAAATTTAATTATTATAATTAAAACAATAAATTTTACTTATATTTTTTCTAATATACTCTTACATTAATATAATTGTAGTTTATATTTGTTGATAACAATGCACATTAAATATGGATATATTAAAAAATTAAGAAATTAACTATAATATCAACAAAGAAAATTAATTATAATTTAGTACAGGTGCATATAAAAAGTAAGCCTATTTTTGTGAGACGAATAAGGTAACATCTAGCAAAATCGTAAAAAGAAATTGCCTTCAATAAGTAAGAATTCTTTTCTCTTACAATAGAAAATGAATTGTTAACACATATAATACTATTTCGTATTAAATAATTTTTTTTCCCAGACAACTCTGTTTAACCTAATTTACTGATTTTAAGTTAAAAATATACTATTTCATTAAAAATAGCAAAAAAAATTAATTAATCATCCACAGATAATGGATAACATCAAAATAGTCATAGAAACAAATAATTTGAACCAATTGCATTATCTTAGAATCTGATTTAAAAATTAGAAAAAACCAAAGAAAATGGAAAAATGCTCGGCGATGAATAGTAAAATTTTTTTTTGTGGGCTTTTCCATTTTCTTTGGTTTTTTCTAATTTTTTTTCACTTAACAAGAATTTTTTCTTGTCGAAACTTCAGGAAAAATGTTTAGTTCCAAGCATTTTTTACCGGCTAAGTAGTTTTTATCCGATGTGATTGAATTTTTTCACAAAAATCACATACTCAATTCCACTGCATCTTCATTGCCGAGTTACTCGACAACATTATAAAAAAAAAAAAATCAATTTGCTTATAAGATAAAATAAAAAAAATTAATGAAAAAATTGAATGAAAATGTCTAAAATAAAAACAAAAAAAGAAAAATAAACTAAAGAAAAAAAATATGTGAAAAAAATTAGAAAAAGACAAAGGAAATGACCTTTATAATAAATAAAAAAAAATCGTGAACAGTCATTTACTTTTCATTGCCTAGTTGTTCAGCAATGAATTACACCAAAATATTATAATTGTTGAATACAATAAAATAATTCTTCCTCGAATCTCTAAATTCTCGTCCCTCTAGACTCTTCTATTTTTCTCCTTTCCTCCCTCTCTTCTCTTACTGCTATCTTGTTCTTTTGAAAACTTGGAGATTATTGAGCGTTGTTACAATCGTCCAAAGATATCGCTCCAGTTTATCAATTAATTGAGGAAAACATAGTAAAAACAAATGATACTGAGTCAAATTCATTTATCTGAGCAGAGAATTTAAGGCTTCATTAATGCCCATGTTTTACTTAAATTAGACAAAAATAAACAGCCCAAAATCTAATCAAAATGGCATTTCAACAAAGAATAAAATGCAATAATGACTAGAGCAGATAGACATTTCATTGCAATAAAATGCAATGAAATTTCATTGCCGAGCAAGTTCATTGCCAAGCAACTCGGCAATATAATTCATTGCCGACTCGGCAACCAAGAGTTGCTCGGCAACCAGTTTTGGTTGTCGAGAATTGGTTACCCCTTTGTTTATTTTATTTTTTTCGTGTTTTTTTTTCTCTTGTTAAAAACAACAATAATATAAACATATATTTAGTGCTATATTTTTTGGAAGTCAACTAATATAAACCTATTTCATTGATCATTTTGGGAATAAAAAGTTTCATAATTAATTATTTTCAGTAAAGTGTATGTTTCTTTGCAACTGACTTGCTATTTCTGTTCTTGATATATTCAAGTTTTGCCTGACAACCATCTTTCTGCTGAACTTAATATCTAACAGGCCATCAGAAAGGACAACAAATAGAGGTTTAGCCTAAAGTTCTCATACGTGCAAACCAAGGCCACACCATAATAGTAATGCATCGTCTAAAGATTGCAATTAGGACTGCATTTCAGACTGTTAAGATGAAGTATTTGAATATTGAGATCAAACTAATAATTAAAATTTGCCTGTCATTTCTGTTATCTAAAATATTATTGTTCCCTTTCATGTTTTTCCTGGTTGAAGGAATGAATTGAGATTTTTAATTGAAGTTGGGATACAAAATTCTTTAACAAATTTTAGTAGTATAATACTGAAGTTTTAATTCTCAGAATTGGTGAAAGTTGAACCAACTTTGATGGAACTTCAAATTCTGAAAATTTCTATTAGAAGTGTCTCAGTGCTGCATTTGTCATGGTTCATCACCTCAATATAATATTTAAATATACATTTATGAGTTTATCAGTATTTGAAAGTTGCTAATGTTGATGTTGATTGAACTCTGATAATAAGTAGTGGATGCGTTATTTATCCAAATGGAAACAATGGTTTCAAAAAAAGTAGAGAGATAATTGAAATAGGTAATAAAACAAATGACAGTTGTAATTACATTTGTATGTGTTTGTCTTGGCTAGGCGAAGTCGTGGACTTTGAGGGCTGTCCACGCACTAAACTATATCATTACTCATGATTGAATGAAGAAACACCATTTGTTATATCAATATATTACGTAGTCGTACACGTTGTGAGAGAAAATTCTATTAGTGATATCGAACTAATTGTGTCAAATCACATTTTATCATTTCATGGGCTTAGACTTAGTTTAGATTTTTTAGTGGGCCACTACAACACATTTTTCAAGAGTCCATCTTGACCCACATGTCTCATTTCAATGATCCTCTCTCATTATAAAATACGCAATTCAAAACTCCAACCACAATCCTATTATTTTTTTCCACACTTAATTATATATATTCATATTTTCGACATTTGATTTGATTGTCAGAGTGCAAAGAGTCTCTAAGCCTTTTTCCATTGCACTTTAACAGTGTCGGGCAGGTAATACATAGGTGAATAGAGAAGTGGTTGAGATGTATTGACAGTTGGATCGTACAAATTCTGAGATCTAACAAATCTAATGGTGTGTGTGTGTATATATATATATATATGAAAAACCGAATCAAATTCAATAATAATTTAATCAAATCTTACAAAAGATATTCGTACTAGGATTACGAATCGGGTACTATATCTGCGCGAAAAAGCATAATAACATAAGATTCAGAAGTATTATCTGGTATGTGCACACTGACATTCAACTATGACAACATATTCTTAACAAACATTTCCGGTTCAATGTATTATAAGATATTGCCTCATCCATTAGTCGTTGAACAAAGTCGTCGGATTTCTCCCTCGTCGTCCCCTTTCACTCCGATGATAGAAAGTTTCAAAAACGATTGACTCCATCTTTCAAAAAAATTATCTTGATTATTTGCAAAGTCTAATACTCTATTCCTTGTTCTTTCATCATCTAGCAATGCAGAATCTGATTGGAACAAGCCCTTGTGTACTAGCAACTCCTTATAATACTCGTTGTCGAAAAGTAGAGGTGTTTTGGGATCATTGTTCACAGTTATAGAAGCACTGGCTCCTGCTGGACACGTTTTTGTTAATTCAGCTGCATATTCCTTATCGAGTGATGCATCGATGAGGTTAAATTTTCCGTTTGAGTCGAGTTTGAAACGATCGCTGAACGAGCTGCAATGAGCTGATCCAATTGTGTGAGCTCCTGCAAAACCACAGATTATATTGTACAACCATAGATAATTAGGAAAATTATGTGCTGGTGCATACAATTTTCATCTAACAAGTGTTAAGGTAGTGGTGTCAAAGTAAGTTGGGACGTGACGGGTTTGGCACTTTGGCCCCAAGGCATGCTCGGGCCGAAAAGGTAAATATAATTTGGATAAAAACTTCTTCCAGACCCACCTTGAACCGGGCCGAGACGGACCGGTGTCGGCCCATTTCGCCACAAAGCCCAAGGCGATACCAGTACAATCAGAGACATGGTCCAATAATACAGTTGATTCAATAGGAAATTGATCAAGTAATTTGTGTCTCAACATCTAATATAGTTGTGAACATAGGCTTTTGGAAATACATATACATGATTGAGCAAACACTTATTTGGGGAAAGTAATGAGTATGATAAATTCATACCAAACCTGTCAGACCAATTACTACCAATCTTAAATTCAACCAAAAATGGGGAAGTAATCGTGCGAGAAATTAAGTTCTACTAGATCACCGAGTATCTTATCTAAATATTTTAACAGGGTTGTGTATATCTTTTCGTGAGTTTAATAGTTCTTTGATTTACCAATGAGTGAAATAAATTTGATTGATCAAATATCTCGGTAAGTTGGAAGCTTGGAAGCTTGAGGATGAGTGAAGTAGAGAACACGTATTCGTGTCGGGAACTATCGCCCTAAAATATGTGTGGAGTGACTAGTTATGTATTTTCTGTTAAACGATTATAAATCAAAACTCATTATTTAGCGACATCTGTAAATTTAAGCAAGTAGATATGGGCATAGTTAGTAAGATCTGGATGGCTCTCTCTCTCAACCTTCCTTTGTCATGAGTTATCGACAAGTATATTTACAAATAGTTATATTTTACGTGCACACATGTATATATATCTTTTTCATTCGTCGGTGGGGTTCGTTTTTAAGTTAAGAGCGTACCTGAGAGGGTAACGAGGTCGTCCATCGATAGACCCTTGGCAGAAAAAATGTTAGCCATTTCATTCAATGTGAAACTTGTGTCTATTATATTTGGTCTAACATTCGCAGCCAGTGATACCCTTCCATCTCTCCTTCCTGTCGGAATCTGAATATTTGGTCCCCCAGTCTGTTTCAAGAAACCCATTGATAAGCACCATTTTTAAATAATGAAAAAAACAAGTCACATTCTGGAAACTTTTTGTGAGAGTAATATAGAGTGATTTTGCACTTTACAAATTCAACGGAGTCTCTGGCTGCCAATGCAAGAATATCAGCACAAGAAACTATTCCTGGACAGAAGATTTCAACAACTCTTTTAGCTGAGTCTATTACTGAAAATGCTCCAAGTGATTGGTTGGCTGGATCACTTCTTTCAGTTTCATTTCCTTGTAACAATATAGAACCATCACATCCCTGTTATCATAATTCCCCCGTGTAGAGCGTTAGAAAAATAAGAGTTACCAGCAGGGACGGGTCCAAACGGAAATTAAAAAAAAAAAAAAAAAAAAAACTTTAGACCAAACTGCATAAATGAAAAAAATTAAATTTCCAAATATATATATATATTTTTTGGGGGGGCCAATAGGGACTCCAGCGCAAGGGAGCTCTTTGTATCTGCCCCAGCATCGAACTGTAGTCCGATCCTGCTCTGGAAAAAAATCGTGCAAAGTTTTTTTTTTTTTTTAAAAAGTATTAGTCCCCCTACAAAAAATCCGGTTCCGTGCCTTCACCCCTAGTTACACTCACACTCCAGCATACACATCTCCCACATAAATGAAGTAAATAGGAGCTAGGTTTCACAAATAGAAAACGCAACACAATTCGACAGGGAAAACATCGTAAGTCACACAATTTATAATGTCGTTCCAATTTGTCACTATTTTTTTTTATTTCAGATTGGACACTCCAACTAGAGTTTCGATTCAAACACGTTTTGAAAATCGAAAGTAAATGAAAAGAATACTGACCTCAACAAAGCAGTCATGGAAAAACAAACGAAGAAGCTTTCCAGGGATAGTTGGATCCATAGAAGAAGCAGATCTCACTGTATTTTTCACTATCATTTCAGCAGATGGGCACGAAATGTCATAAAAATCAAATGATATACTCGACGAAGATGGACAAAAATAAGCTACAAAGTATATAACAAAAATAAGTAGCTTATAATTATATAATGTTTTATTTCTACAAATTTCTCTTTTCTCCATATTTTTAGAAAAGAACAACTTCTTTCCACTACAAACTTCTTCAGTCAATCTCTCTGCATTTATTTGGTTATGGAAATGGGAGAGTGGGAGATAAATTATTTTTGAAACTGTGAAAGAAGAATGAATTGAGAGGGGTCAGGTGGGTGGGGGTTGGGTGTAAAGATTACTACTGTGTCAGATACCTACATTAATAATGAAGCTCATATTGAACTTTGTGCATGCACACAATATGTTCCAAGAAGATCCATCTCAATCTTGCACATAATATTTTGATTAATAGCATGTTTTTACATTTTTTCTAAAAAGGTTCTACTTGTTTATGAATGAAATTTGTAACTAGAATTTAAAATTTCAGTATTCACATAACTTCTAAACACTCCAACGTGACTTTCAATTGAAAATAGCATATGGCGTTCACTTAAGAAATTACATGCACATATGTTTGAATCTTTAAAATGAAGTAATTGTAGTTGAACGGTTAATAATTGAATTGTGTGGTTTATGATTAACGGTCACTTCATATTGGAAGTGATTTTATTTTTCAAAATTGTAAGAACATCTCCTACAAACTTTTTAAATATATGATGTTCTTTAATTTAAAGAGTCAACACTTACAATTTTGCTCTAATGGACTCTTTAATTTAATATTTTAATTTAGAGATGAGAGCCAAACACACTATTTATTATTAAATGCATTAAAACAATTTCAATCTTCAATACATGATATATTTGTTGGAAATGGTGTTTAATTAAGTTTGATTTGACCAAC
This sequence comes from Forsythia viridissima, assembly GCA_030279155.1. Taxonomy (NCBI): domain Eukaryota; kingdom Viridiplantae; phylum Streptophyta; class Magnoliopsida; order Lamiales; family Oleaceae; genus Forsythia; species Forsythia viridissima. Next base: position 9,847,538 of record CM059041.1, read on the forward strand.
TTTGACCAAATAATTGAGTGGGTTCCGTTAACCAATTAAGTTGGGACCTTGATTTAGCACGATCTACCCGTGAGTAGATGTTCATTGTATATTTGGTTGCGCAAAACCATTTTTGAGTGAATGAGAAATTATAGTAAAAAATGGACAGTTTAAACTTGGAATATAAAATGTAAATTAGAGAGAAAGTGGGAAACTTTGTCCCACATTGGAAGATGAATAGTATTTTTATCTATTCTTATAACCCATGATTGAAATTGGGTTTGGGCCTCAAGGAGTACTACAAGTCTTTGGAAGAGGAGAAACCTAAATCCTATTGGATTCGGTCAAAAGCCCGCGTGCGTCGCCGCTTGGCCCTGGCTCTGGCTTGTGGTTTGTGGGGAATGGGCTTGGGCTTGGGCTTAGCCCAATATAATTTTTTTGGACAAATAAATTAAATAATTATTGATGTTATTTAATTATCCTTTCAATAATATCTCCAATCAATTGTCGACACGTGGTATTATCATATTGCAACACGTGTCATGTCTTCTATTCTAGATTCTGTCTCCTTAAAAGACACATCAGTTCGGACACAACTTTTCATTCCAAATGCTGAGTCTTTTGGCATTCTAAAAATAAGTCCCTCCAGTTTCGAATTAGACAGAAGAAAATTCGAATTATACGTCATTTCATTGTGCACCTTGCATTTCTACATATTGCTTTCATCCGTCCTTGCATTTCAAAGAGAGTATAAAACATCTTTCTGGTTCGCTGTTTCTCGAGATTTGAAGTGCTACTACCGCGAGAAGGGATTGTTGTATCTTAAGAGACGTTTGCCAACCAACTGTGAGCACCTGTGTGGGAGCAATTTTGTCTTAAGGACAAAAAATTTACCTCTTGCCTCGATCCAACGTTTGTCATTTTATTTTTGTGCACTTTTATTCAAGTAAGTAATTTCTGGGCATTCACATATAGAATATAATTTGCACCAATAAATCCATCAATATTGACTTTAATTAAATAATTTATACAAATTAGGAGGGAAGCATATGAAAAAAAAAAAAAAAAAAAACAGAGAGGAAAAGATGTAAAATGCTTCTTGATAAAAGTAAAATGAAAAGTATAGATAAAGAGGCCGTTGAAATATTTTTAAAAAATTGCTCTCTAAATTTATTGATGCTTTTTAAAATGTTAAAGATACTCTTTAAATATATATATAAACTGTTGTAGATGCTCTAACCTCTTATTTAAGTCAAATTCTCTAATATTGACGTAGAACTTATGATACACCTTGAAATGGATATATTGGCACAACCTTTTATTGAGATAGTTTAATGTGACCAGAAATTGTGGATTGAAAACTATTTCTTCATGGGTTTTTTCTTAATTTAGGTTGCATTTAAATTAGTAACTTCTGTAACGCATACATTTAGAAGCACATTAGAAAGAGAAATTACGTGAAGTAATGATGCTATAAAAAAATTATAATAAAATTCACATATAATAATTAATTAATTTTCAAAATACTCATCTTTTTAAAATTATTCTCAATGACCTGATTTTCCAGTACAGAAAAATGAAGGGTGGGTTGGGCCTAATTTTTTTTTTCTATCAAGGGGTATTTATAGATGATTTTATAGAGAAACATACAAATTACTGCCTCAAAAATCATTAAACTGCTTGAAATTGTCCAAAAACCAGCAAGGATTCCCAGCTATCTCCAAACTAATCCTCAATATCAAAAGTGTCGTCCTCGTTATATTCATCTCCATATCCATAAGTCAATTGATCATTATGATGACTAAATATACCATCGTCATCGCCATAAGTGATCTGCGGTTGATCTTCACCTTCATCTTCATTGTAATTGCCCTCTTGAGACCTTTGCGTTCTGGGGGTAATGTTTTCGTACTGTGAATCGTCATTTCTCCAAGAATCAGATTCCAAATCAATATTGTGTGCCGTTCCAGAACCTTGTTCCTGCAATGATAATTAACAAAGTAGTGAGTAGCAAGAAACGCAAAGGCTCCTTAATCTAGTTACACGTTCTTTTTACACTTTCCGACCCGATGAACACGAAGCCAAAACAAGAGTATAAAATACGTACCAAATCATCATTTAGGATGCTCAAAGCATCATAATTGATTCTCGAACTTCTCTTCTGCAAAAACAGGATTCATGTCGACATCACATGTAAAATAGAATACAAACATACCCCAGCTTGTAGGGATTGAAATCGTCATACAACAAGAACTCAACAAATGACAGAAGACCGTAATTTCCCTATTACCGTCAGCCATATGTCTGCGTTTTATACTGTAATGCAGCTAACAGATAGAGAACAAACAAAAAATCTCATCTAAGCCTAGTTTATTACCTGGTGTTTCAATTTCTCGGTGGTTATAACAGCTTTCTGTAGAGAGGTAATTTTCTTTGTTTCAGTTGCTACTTTTTGTTTCTTAACCTGAAATTTATCACCAATATAGGCAGCAACCAAATTCAGCCCTGATAACAAAATTCCAAATCTTACAAGGGAGGGAAACGAATGAAAAGGAATGTTGATACTTGAAACCTAAAGACAAGTTGCAATATTCATAAGCTGTCAATGTTCACATCAAAATCAATAAAATGCAACAGCCCTGTTGACATTTCGACATCAGCTACCAAATGTATAGAAGGCTACTAAAATGCCTAAAACAGGTTATCTCATTACATATCAGATAACAAGAAAACAGGAGACCCAACATTACTATACTTAAGTTACAAGACATGGACGGAAAATGTAAACAGAGAGAGAGAGAGAGAGGGAAGAAAAGAATATGGAGTCATGCACACTAGTTTCTGGGAGAAATTTACTTCACAGAATGGTGCTAGATAGCTCATTTCTGAAGAAATCTGGTTTCACTCTCTCTTTAATTAATTTAGTTAAGACAATGATGCTGCAATTACTGCCTTAGTGAAATTTTGTGGTGGAAGTGGGATAGAATAAAGAAGTTCAAACCTTTCTTTTCTGAAGGATAGGAGATGAGCCTCTCCTTATCAGTCTCGTAAGCGGTCACCCTCTACGCCCTATCTTGACAGCCAGTTTTTCGAAAAGGGCAACTCGAACATAATTGATTAATTTCATAAGTTGGAATTAGCTAAGAATCAATTCTTTAAAAAATTTAGACTTTGGAGGCAAAACTAATTTCTTCGAAATACCTATGTTTTGGAGGTGAAACCAGATTTTTTCAAAGAAAATTCTCCAATCAAATTATGCTGGTCATATTTTTTCTTTAAATGTTATCAATAAACAGGAAGGATCTATGCCAAAATCATGACCGAGAAACGGGATGCTTTATTTTTTATGGTTTCAAAAAAATACCAATGACATTGTGACATAAAGAATCAAATATTATCATCCTTGAATCAACCTTCCACTCTTTGGGAAAGAGATAGGAGCCCCAACCCGCTTCAAAGGCTGCAACTTACAGACACTACCGGAACTCAAATAATATTTTATTAAAAATTATAATACGTTTTCCTTGAAATACTTCAACGGCAAAAGAGATCACACATCAGGACAAATATGTATAGTACAATAATCCTAGCATCTACATGAATACTAGAATCTATAGATTGCATCTCTAATCTAAGCTTGTCACAAACAAATTTATGCACTCAGAGTGTCAGATAGCATCCGTATAAAATGTTAAGAAACAGATGCCAAATAGAATGGAAAAGGGAAAAAAGTGCAAGCACGGAAGAACCAGGTAAAAGAAGAAAAAGCCCACTTCAATTGAGCTAAAACAAGATGACACTTAAGAAGACATTGAGGCGAAGCAAAGACCAGCAAGGCCCCAGAAGTAAGTGCCAGATAAGATATGCCAATAACCTCAATAAAACCAACTATAGACTAGAATTTCTGCCAAATTAATCAAAATGCAAGGTAGATCTGGAATGGTAAACAATTAAACAAGGCCTTACCTTTACATGTTCTTTATTCATGGCTTCCCATAACATCCTTTTCAATTGCATCTCCTCCTTGTTGTTAAGATATCCAACAACCTGAAGAGCATAAAAAATCATTTAAATGCATCTCCTACTCAGGGCTCTAGTGATAGTGATAGATGTTTCATGTCCCTTTGGAATTCTGAACTATGTATATTTTCTTTTTCAGGATACGAAATTATAAATAAATTATGGCTGGCGAAAATGTTCGATATGATTAACAAATGGAAAATTTTCATAAACAGGTTCAACAAAGTACAGGACTAAAGAAGAAGGATTAGAAATTTCCAGGGTGCATAGAAATCTTGATTATGCTCATGGAAAGCACGGAAGTGAGCTTACTTTTATAAAAAGATAATTGAAGAACCATTTCCAAACTTAAAAGAATAATGCATGTGAAACAATATAGCATATACCTCAGCATCATCAATATCGGAAAGGCTTTCTGACCCATCAGATTTAGTTCTACTTCTTTGCTTGTACCTTTGTCCTTGACCAGAAGTTTTCTTATTGAAGTCCTGATGTCCGGCTGAAGCACCAGAGAATGAAATTAAATTAACTAGAACTTCAGCAGCTGTCCCCAAAAGATTCCGCGTAAGAAATTTCATACACACAACTTCATGAGAACAGTATTTAAGATTACCCCCAGATGCTCTCAATTGCAGCATTCCAGATTGGCTAGCAACTCCATCTCTGTGGGAAGTTTCAACTCCCACTATCTACAAACAGATAATATATAAAAGAAACATGAGATTTACAAGAACTGGGATCTATTTAATATGACTTCTAGTTGCACAAAACTCAGTTTCAGAGGATCACAATTATTCTCCCAAATAAAGAAGATAATTAAAAAAGACTTTATCCGCAAGATCTTACAGTTTGATATTATAAATCTTCCCACACTCTGCTGGAGTTTGAAAATGAATGTTTCCAAAAAGCAACCTCTTTTGTTGAAGAATTAATTAAAAGGAGAAAGAACTCCAAAAAGTATTGCAATGCGATTTGACTGACAATGAGACTCTTCCAGCAAATAAATAATATGCGCATTTTGGCTAATCAATTTCGACAAAAAAAGGGTAAATGATTGAATATATACCACGAAATAGTAATATCAATGTGTATAATAATACGCTGCACGAGGGCATGAATCTGGGTTTTTCAATACTACCACGTGAATATAGGTTCCAAATTGAATAGTTAACCCAAATACAGTCATCCAATCTTAGCATATTTAACAATTTTATAAGCTGAAAATTCAGGGAATTCAAACGCATTGAAAGAAAAAATAAATAAATAAATTACGCGTACCGGTGGTTCCAAGGGTTTGCTGGAGTTTTGTATAATCTCCATTGTAGATAAATTTCGCTGCAGTTTAAAGAAAATACGCGCAGAGTATACGAGAGTTTTCGAGTTCCAGGGGGGAAGGGAACCCTCGACGGGTTTATAAAGGTCTGGGTTCAGTTTCAGATTGACCAAAATACCCTTCTTGATTTACTTGGAGTGCAAAAAGTCCGATTGGTCACTGAACTTATAGGAAAGTTTCAATTTAGTCAATAAAATTTAATTTGATCCAAATTAATCATCTAACTTCAAGAGAGATTTCACGTTGGTCACTATACTTTAATTCATCTCACATTTGTCACCAAATATAAAATTTGTTTCATGTTTGTTAGTGTGTTAGTTCTTTCCTTGCAACTCAGAAGTCGTCTACATTAATTAGCATCAACACATTTAAGTTTTCAAATGAGTCTTTTCCTCCAATATGGAAAAATATATGGTTGTTTGTCGCATGAGCTTGTCGGTATTTTTTTTTAAACTTTTTTTTTTTCTAAACTCATTTTCAACTACATAATTTATAGGACCCATAATTTTTATCAATTTTTTAACAACATATTTTACCATTTTTATAAAATATCGTAAAAATTTACTTTTAAATTCCACCAAACAGACACTAATTAACATTACTTTTAAAAACAAAGACTCATGTGAATGCAAAACAAAACTTAAAGTTAGTAACTGATTTGGAACAAATTAAAGTGTAATGATCAACATGAAACAAAACTTAAAATTGGATGACTAATTTTGAATAAATTAAAATTGAGTGATGAAATTGAAACTCACTTATAAGTTCAGTGACCGATTAAGTTTTTCACCCTTTTCTTGGATGGAAGATAAAATGAAATTTTGCTTTTTTCTTTGATGTTTTTTATGGGAGGATTTCTTCAAAATTGTTTCTCTGATTTTTATTTTCAGGACTTTGCGTAGAGGGTAGTCTATCATATTTACATGCACATGTAAAAATAGAAATCACAAAAAACGAGAAAGAGAGAGAAGTATGTACACGTAAAGGGTTCACGTTAACTACATCATGCATCCTCCATTTCCTTCTTTGAAGTTTTGCTATTAAATGACGAAAAAGGAAAACAAGAAGAGAAAGATAGAAACATATACATGTGAAAGGTTCACATTAATCAGATCGTGCATCTTTCCTTTTTTTTCTTTGACGTTTTCATGTTTCTTTTGGTTGGAGATTTTGGAGTTATTGCCCGTATTTGATCTCACAATGTGAAAAGGTAGAGGAGAAAAACGAGAATTCTAGGAATGAAGAGAAAAAGGGAGGGAAGATGGGGAGGGAAGACGGTGGATGAGATGGGATGGGACTGGAAATTAAGATCGGAATTTGGAAGAATATATCGACACATTATCTTTGAGGTTTAATGAAATTAAATGGGAATTTGGAAAATGATCCTTAACTTATGTTCTTTGTGCTATTTTTTTGGTAAGAATGTTCTCAACCTATGATTTACATGCCCAAATTATCACTTTTAACAAATTCCGACTACTGTTAAAAAGTCAATTTATTTGTCAAAAAGACTACAATATTTTTACTTTTAGTTAAATAAACAAAAACTAAAAAGTAAAAAGTAAAAAAAGTTAAGCGTTCCCAAAAATAGACCCACCAACCCAAATACCAATACTTTTCCCAAAATCGTGCATATCTACGAACCTGCACCTCTCTCTCTCTCTCTCTCACACACACACACACACACACACACACACACACACACACACACACACATATATATATATGGACTAAAATATTGGATTAAAGCGTGATTTTCATCAATTTGTATGTTTTCTTCTTCTTTTTTTTGGGTGGGTGGATCAACCATGTCTTCATTTAAAAAGCCTCATTTCAATATTATTTGGCTAAAAGGTCTAAAGGTACAAAAAAATGAAAAATTGAAAAATTAAATGACTAAAATGTCCTTCTGTGTAAAAGGACATTAATACATTAAATATCATTTCATATTTCCATTATGAAAGCCCCAAACTCTTGCGTGCTTCAGATGCATATGCTTTCTCCGCCAACCAACATGTCATTTCCTTGCTCATCATCATCTTCTCCCCTTCAGATGAAGAAACCCTAAAATACTACATTACAATATTGTTGTTGGACATTTGGAGAAGAAGATAAGGTATGGTTAAATTTCAATATTTGACTATTTTCTTTTTGTTTTTCTGAATCATTTCTTAATGTTGTTGTGATGTGTGTTTATGGTGTCTATTTGTCAATAACAACTTTGAAGTCATTTTTTCGTATTGATATTGTTATTCCCAACATATTCTCGTTACCCCTATTTTTATTAGTTGAAATGAAATGTATGTTCATAAATACACGTTTGTCTATTGTATTTCTTTTTCCGCTGTGAATTTGATTATAACGTTATCAATGCCATTTTATGCGTTCATAATGACATACATATTGTTATTTTCTTTTAACATCCACCATTATCTGTATTATACAAAGTTCGATGTTTGATGATTTTTAAAAAAAAGTATGTTGATTGCAATTATGGACTCTGTAGATATGGTATGGATATCAGTTTGTTTTCAGTTGAATTTGAGCAGACAATTGAAGGTGCATGGACATGAAAATATGTAGGAAATTGATAACAATTTCTTATGTGGACTTGTATAATTAAGTTAAAGAGGTGTTGAAGGTCAGTTCAAAGTTATACAAAATGAAGATCGCATCTCTTGTCCCTATAATGTCTAAGGCTCCAGCTGTACCTACTATCATTGATTGTGACAACAGTGTGAAGTTGTTTGTTTTTGTCAGTACATAAGCTTTTCTTTGCGTAACCCTTTCGAATAAAGCTGCTAAAAACCACGAAGATGCTAAAGATGATGGAAAATAGTTTGAAAATATGACTATGGAAGAAGAACTTGTTTGAACTGAAGATGATGCCAACAATGACAATAGTGATGGAATGTTTCTATATTGGAATGATTTCCACAAAATCTTAGATAGTCCTGAAAGACTAGCTGGCGAAAGTATATCTCTCGTAGCATACGATAACGATGCTAATTTGCACACAGATGAATCTTATTGTTAGAATGTGGCAGATGATAATAATGTTTATGTTCGCACAGATAAGCCCCGTAGTCAAATTGTAATTGTTAGTGTTAGTTCGCTCCATTATGAGACATTAGTAAGAATTCCAGAAAATGGAGATTTGCAAACCGAACAATTGTTTTCAACTAAAAAACCTAATATCAAAAATGCAGTTGCTGACGGTGAAATGTCACTTTGAATTCAAAGTTAAGAAGTCAAATAAAAGCATTTAAACAGTTGTCTATATTAAGGAAAATTACAAGTGGTCCTTGTGTGCAACTGATATTAAAGAAAGTCTTATTTTTTAAGTTCAAATGTACAATGGTCATCGTTCTTACTTCATGAATGTTTGTCGCAGAGACCATTAGCATGCTTCTTATATAGTTATTGGAAACTACATCGCCCTTAAGTATCAAGATACCAATTAAGTTTACAAACCAAGGGACATCATTAGCATTCGCCAAGAGTTTGACATAACCATAAGCTATACTAAGGCGTTTATGGCTAAAGGTTTTGCTTCTGTATTGATCCACCCTGCGAGAGTTATCCAAAATTGTCATCATATTGTCATGTTTTAGAGGTGCAAAATCCTGGTATGCTGACAGTTATTCATACTAATGATGAATGGAGCTTCAAATACTTTTTTATGACTTTGGGGCCAAGCATATGTGGATTCCTCACCTCAATGCGATGGGTAATTTCTATGGACGGAACATTCTTGACATCGAGATGCAAATGAACTCTACTTGTAGCAACTTGTCAATATGCAAATTTTCAAATATTTCAGCTCACATGGGGAGTAGTTGATTCAGAGAATGATGACGCTTGGACTTGGTTCTTTCAGAAGTTGCGATTAATAACAGGTGATATAGACGAGCTTGGGATGAATTCTGATTGCACAACATGGATTAAAAATGGAGTTAGAAATTTCTTTCAATTTGCTCATTATGGAAATTGCATATATCACTTGCAAAAGAACTTGAAGACTAATTTTCCACAGTGTAATCTTGCAACTTGTTCAGGGCAACGGCAGAAGCTTATACTGTAACAGAATTTGAGTCCAACATGGCTGTACTATGTAATAAAAAAAAGAGCATTAGAGAGTACTTATTAGAAGAAGATTTCCACTATTGGGCTAGAGCATATTAATGGAATACGATACAATATCACGACCACGAACAATGCAAAGTCGTTGAATGGTTTGTTGAAGAGTGCTCAATAATTTTTCATAGTTCGTTTGATTGAGTATATCCGAGAGAAATGCAAAGGTGGATTTATGAAAGACATATTAAAGCAGAAAATATTTAACCCACCTCACCCCACCTTTAGACAAGAAGATGTGCATGAAATATAATGAGTCAAATGGGTTGGAGGTGAATCAGGTATCCTCGGACATGTATTAGGTTGGTGACAATTTAGAACACCACTTTGTGAACTTGGATGAAGGGACATATATGTGTAGGAAATTTGATTTGGACTAGTTCTCACGCATGCATGCAATTACTGTCGTAAAGTTTCTAAGAGATGACGGTTACAAACTATGCGTCTCCTTTTATACTAGTTCTTGTTAGTGTTAACCTATGGTTAACTTTAAATCTTAATATTTTGATTATAACAAACAAATTAGTATTGTTATACTAACAATCTATTTTCAAGTAATATTCAAAATGTTACAAATCGAACTCTCAAGCAATGACAAGATCAAAGTCAAATCAATACAAGAGTTCAAGCATCTCAAGATCCGAAATTCAAGATCCGAAGATCAAGATCGAAGAATAGGTTTCTAGATAAAATTGTAAAGGTACTAACTCTTTAATCTTTAGCAATTAAATGAATGAAAGCTCAAAAAATATTTTTATGCACAAAACATATGTAATTATACTTGCATAAAATATTTTTATCAAAGCCAAAAAAATCAACTTTTCAAAACTGTGGAAACGGTCATCCGTTTGGTCATCTGTTTGATCAACCGGTTGAACCGGTCGACCGTTTGGGTGAACCCGTCGATTGTTTGACTGTCACTTTCCAAAAAGTGTCCGTTCTGATTTTTTTGCAGTTCCAACAGCTAATTCTGACCATCTGACTAGTCGACCGTTTGGTCATACGTTTTAACAGAAAGTAACGAAAATTCGTCTCTATAAATACTACTTCATTTATTATCATTCGATAACACTTACAAGAGCATTTATAGAGAGAATCATATTGAAAAACTTCATTCAAAGCTCTATTGCATTTTTATATTAAATATCATTCATTGAAAACTTTGTTTGATTAAATCAAACTTTTGATTCATTATTCTCAACAAAGTTTTTTTCTAACACTTGAGCTTTCCTCATCTATTGATATTCAAGTGTTAGTTTCTCTTAGAACTAAACTTGTATTTATCATTCATCTAGAGAGAAATACTCAAATCAATCTCTTTACATTTTTGGGTCATATTGAGGTCCTTTGAAAGCTCAATATTGTATAAGGATCGGTGCTCCTTGTTTGTAAGTCACCGAATACATTGTAAGGGTTTGGATTACACCATAAGTCATTCAAAATAGTGGAAAGGCCGTGCTCGTGTTGGAGAGCTTGGTAACGGAGGGCGTAGATCATTGGTTGGATTGAACCTCCATAAAAATATCGTTAGCACTTTCTCTTCCCTTCTATTTACTTATATTTTTGTGGATTAATTTTCATTTCTTAAATATCATTTTATTTAGAATATTTTTCGAAAAGGTTTGAGAAAACCAATTCACCCCCCTCTTGGTTAGTTATTCTTGGGCTATCATTTGGATGTAAGCATATTCTGAATTTTTATACCCTTTGCCAAATGAGGTCGAATAGAAAATTCCTAAGCATATGATGGTTATAGAGGTATTTCTAACATTAATACGAAGACAGGGTGGGTGAGAAGAAATGATCAACTAGAGAAACACGCAAGTCTCATAAGTGCAAAAAGTGCAAGAAAACTGGTCATAACCGCTCTACTTGCATGGGCCAAATAGCTCTTAGTGATCCATAATGTGTGGAACACTGTCGTGACTTGTGGATTTATTATTATTTGGTTATTTGAAGCAACAAATGATGTATTACATATGTCATAACTAGTCATTATGTTATTACTTTCGTAGTATAGGAACGACCCTAAAGTCATTATGTTGCTATTTGTTTGATTTTATTATTTTAATCATCTTACATCATTTAGAGGCATTGTGGTTGTGGCCATATTGACGCATAACGACTATGATGTCGTTATTCTTGTACGGAAACAACTTCGATGTCGTTATTTCACTTACATATATCATTTTCTTTTTCCGCAAACAAATGACATACATATCGTTTTCTATTTTTGGAACGACATAGTCATCATTATATTGCTGTGGAGGGTCGATTCGACGTTTTGAGCTGGAACGACATAAACATCGTTATGAATAAACTGAAACGACTTCAATGTCGTTATTTCACTTACATATATCGTTTTCTTTTTCTGGAACGACATAGATATTGTTATGGTGGCTATGGACAGTTGATTCGACGTTTTGAGCTAGAACAACATAAACGTCGTTACGAATTAACTAAAAGACTTCAATGTCGTTATAGTTATGTTTGTACTAAAGCGAGAGCAATGTCGATACGTGTGAACTACCCTGACATCAACGTTATTATAGTTGTGTTTGTAATGCCACGAGATTGACGTCTTTACATGTGAACTGAAACGACTTCAACGCCATTATAGTTATGTTTGTAACGAAACGAGATAAATCTCGTTACCTTCTAAATGAAATGACTTTAATGTAGTTATAGCTGTATTTTGTATTGAAATGACATTAATGTCGTCTCCCTAGAGCTAGAATGAACCCATTGTCGTAATATGGATTTTCGACTATCGTTTCGCATTCTGGTGGACTCGAAACATCGTTACTGGGTGCAAATATCACTTCCAAGTGAGAACCGTGTTGATTCGAGGGACGTTCCTGTATCAACCACATTCGAAGTTCCAGTGTTGTCAACCACCTTCGAAGTCTTCGATGTAAAGAAGGTCACTTCATTCACCTTTCCTTTGCCATACAAGTGGGGTCAGCCTACTTGATAACCTTTTTCAAACCTCCTAGGTATGTCGGAGGCATGTTAGGTGGCCGTGGACAGTCGATTTGGAATTTTTAGTTAGAACGAGATCAATCTCGTTACCTTCTAAATGAAATGACTTCAATGTCGTTATAGCTGTATTTTGTACTAGAACGACATCAATATCGTCTCCCAAGAACTAGAATGAACCCAATGTCGTTATGTAGGTTCGACTATTGTTTTCCTGCCACTATCTCTTCTCCAGCCTCATCTTCTAACGTTCTTTCATTTTCAGCCTCATTCGTCACATCATCAAGTCGAGCCTCATTTTTTGCCCCTACCTCCGGTTGAGCCTTTGATACATTGGTTGTACTACAAGTGAGATCGTCACATGCACTTGTTGCTGAATAAAACTGACTCGCTACAACCAATTCAACCAACTTATCAATCTTATACTCCATATAATCAAGCTATTTTGATATGAGCCTTCTTTTGAGTTTTTCCACTCTCATCCTTACTAAATATGCGATGTAATGGTCATGACAGACTGGTGGTGGTTAAGATACCCGATGAGAAAGTTGGTGAAATGAATGAGTGGCTCAACATCTTACTCAGTCTCATCTCTTTTTGAAACCTAAAAAGCAATGTCTTCTTCTTCCACACACGAGGTCAATTCTTGTCAATAAACCGTTTCAAGTTCGGCTTCTCTGGAAAGCAATATAGATTTAGCCTCCAGCTGCAATGATTAAATTGTACAAATAATTAGCCATTTGCTAAGCAAAGTTCACAATTTGTCCCCACTAACTAAACATGTATAAAAAAGGCAAGTCGCCTATTTGGATTCCAAAACATTATCAATTGCATACGATGTCAACCTTTTCGGCATTTTCCAAACCAGCATTCTTGGAATTTCATCTGCATATTTCTTAGCAAACTTCTTTCCCAGACTTGGAATCGCTTCGAATGCCCAAATCTGTAGTAAAACAAATATTATTATCTCACAACATACACATTTTTACCCAATGAATAATACAAAGTACAAGTGTATTGTTTGTTCATACTATTATAATCGTATAACGAATACCCACAAGATGATTCTCCTCATTCATCTAAATTTTTCAATTTATTGCCCATGTCACGTTTGAGTACCCTAATTGTGCACTCAAATGACATTTTTTCCCCATAGATACTTGTCAAATCTGTCAAGATCATACACCAATTTGAACCACCACAAATCAATTAACATGTTCTCCTCTGTGGCTAACAGGATGTATGCCAAGATAACGATAATGCCCAACTTGTATTTGCCATTCTTATTTTTTTTTTTTTTGCACATTTTAAATACTTCATAAACATTAATTTTTTTCTCACTTTTCTTGAAATGATCCTTCACAATTCAATAATCCACCCCTATTTCCTTATCTACATCTTTACTGCCACTTGTATTTAAGCCGGTCACTATTAAAAACTCCTGCAACTCAAATCTTGCACGTTTATTTCTAATTCTAAACCACACTTCTTTCTTTTTGGAGGTCTTGGTTGACCTGAAGAGTAACCGATGCACAAACTGAAACGCCAACTTGATTTTATTCATTTTCAAAAGTGGTCCAAAATAGCTCGTCTGAAACTTATTTTTGTGTGTTGCATCCAGTTTGTCAAATACTTCATACACAATTCCAATTTAACATCGAATTTTAATCGTAGCTTCAACTCGTTCGTCATTTTCATTATCATACAGCTTTTTCATAGTACTGCAAAATATAAAATAATTGATAATTGTACACCAGTCATACAACAATTCAAAATAGTGTATCAAATTGAATAAAAGGCAAGACAATGATATCATAACTAATTCATCATACATGATCTATTCCACAAGTCCAAGCTCACCACGGTATTAGTAGTACGACAACCAATTCCTCAACCCAAATGTTAATGAAAGAACTATATTTGTACTCAAGTAACCTAAATACAACAAAAAAAAAACCTAGTTACCGAGGCTAATTTATGAGCTACTTCAATTCACACCATCAATTCCTCACGCATACTAATAGCTACCGAGGCTAATTTATGGGCTCTTCATTCTCCTCATGGGCATGACAATAATATAATTATACAATGGACAATAAGAAGATATAATAATTTTTTTTTTTTGAAATGTGGGACTATAACATTAAGAGCTACTTCAACAATGATCCTTGCTCAGATTTTAGAATAGAAGAGTATAATCTCACAAAAAGATTTGTAACCATTATATCGGCTGAGCAGTAAAAGAAGTAAATAAATCATTTCACTGATAAAAAAGTGGAAGATGTGGATTATGGTATAACCAACGTGATGCAATCTAGTCCTTTTCAAAAATATGTTTTGCTTAAATGGTCCCACAGCTTAGGTTTGATTGCAACACGAAATCTAGAAACCGCAATCCAATTTGGAAATCGAAAATTAACTAATTGTGAGCACAAATTACAAAAAACCATAATATTGACTCAATACTAAAATAAATGAATAAGATATTTCACTGATAAAAAGTGGAAGATGTGGATAATGTTAGAACCAACCTGATGCAATTTAGCCTTTTTTTGAAATATATCTTCTTCAAACGATCCCACAACTTAGGTTTGACTGCAACAGGAAATTCAAAAACTCCAATCCAAATGGAGAATTGAAAATTAACCAATTCTAAGCACAAATTACAAAAAATAAAAAATAAAGAGAAAAATATTTTATATAAATTTATAATGGAAGTTTGAATTTGAGGGAAATTGTTTGCAAAGTGGAGAAGAATATGCGAGAGGGTGATTGGAAGCTTGTTTGATGGATTTTAAAAATTGGGAGATAAGGTTTACGTTTTTTTTTTTTTTTTTTTTTTGTGTGTGTAGATGATACTGAGTAATAAAATGATAAGAAGAAAGTAGGTTAGAGGTAAATGGTATATATATATATATATATATATATATATATATATATATATATATATATATATATATATATATATATATATATATATACATATTAGTTTTTGCTTCATGCGTTTGTGAAAAATGTAGGGATGTAGTGAGTAATTTGTTGTGGGATATTTAATTGAAATGAAAAAATAGGGGTATTTTTATTCTGATACAAAAAATATTTTGGAATTTTATACAAAAAATTAGAGCTCACTCAATTTATATAAATATTCTATAAAATTAGGTAACAAACGTGAAATTTTGAAATAACTAAATTATATTTTTTATTTAGAATTTTAAGGTAAGAAAAATAATAATTAAAGCTTTTATAGAAAATGTATAGAAATGAAAGTAAATTTATATTTACTTGTAATGATTCTAATCAATGAAATGTAAGAATTGTGGGACCTCAATCTAAAAATTTTGTCATGTTATAATTAATTTCATCCGTTATTGAATACTTCAATGCATGTGACTCCCTCCCCTCCCCTCCCCTCCCCTCCCCTCCTTACTCAATTATTCCATCTCCTCTCCTTGTTCAATTCATGTTTTCTATAATCTTCATATTCATCTCAATCTTTATCTC
This sequence comes from Forsythia viridissima, assembly GCA_030279155.1. NCBI lineage: Eukaryota > Viridiplantae > Streptophyta > Magnoliopsida > Lamiales > Oleaceae > Forsythia > Forsythia viridissima. Next base: position 9,863,490 of record CM059041.1, read on the forward strand.
CATCTGAATCTCCATTATTACTTCATCCTCACCTTTGTATTTCAATCTAATATCAGGTATGTTTATTTTAACCTGTTGTTTTATTAGGGATGATTTATTTACGATATGTAATTTAGTCTGTAAATTTATGAAATATGTTTTCATTTAAAACTGTAAAAAAAAAAAAAAAAAGTTGCTAACCATAGTTGTCGAGCAACTCGGCAACCAAAGTGGTTGCCTTGGTTGCCTTGACGAGTTGCTAGGCAACTAAACTGGTTGCCAACTGGACTCAACAAACTGGTTGTTGTAGATCTTGGCAAGATTTGTTGCTGAGCTTTTGTTCTTGAGCTTAGCAAGTTGGTTGCAACGAGTAAATTTTAAATAAGTATGACATTTTCATAGTTTGTTTTAAATTTGCACATAAATAATATATATATTTTGAGTGTTCACATTATTTGTAATTACAGTGATAAATAAAATTTAACAGAAAGAAAATAAATTAGGATTATTGTAATGGTTAAAATTAACTCTTGATTATTTTTTAATTACTTTGTGATAATTGTGAATATATTATGATTATTTATACTATCTATTATGAAAGCATGGAATATTTTTATGAAGTTTTTTGTGCTTCTTTGTTTTCCAAATATGGATATACAATATGTTTTTATCTAATTGATATGTTATTTTATTATTGTCTCTTTTTTTTACTGATTTTTATTTGTGCAGATATGGATGTTCGAAATCAAAGATTTATAGAAACTGGAGATGAAATGAAGCAAGCAAACCAAGATGATATCACTGAACAACATATATAATCTGACCAAGCAAAAGTTGAAAATGTTGAAAATGTTGGTGATTATCAAAGTTGGTCCCCATATAAATTAAATGAATTGCCAACAAATAATTGGTATACACAAGATGTTACTAATTTAGATTGTTTTGGTGAAAAAAGCATTCTTCAACGCTATAAGTATGTTACTAATGAGCATTTGAATTCGCTTTTCGTTGAGCAACAATGTTATCTTGACGATCAATTTGATAGGAATAATTATCTGTTTACCAAAACAAGAGAGGAGTTATTGGAGCGGTTTGATAATTTAGAAGCTAGTAGGATGGGTAATAAATATAATGAAATGCAGGGACATATTGATACTAAATTTAATTCATTAAAAGTTGAACGAAATGATCAGTTTGATAGTTTGCGTAATGATTTGTGTAAACAGATGCAAAGATGTGTACAAATATTTAAGGGGAAGATGGTGGAGAAAATTGGTGGTGGTAATTGCGTGGAGCAGCCTAAATGGAACGCACTTTAATTAACCCTGTGAAGCATAATGTAGGTTCTTCTTCTCATTCTGAGCGTAGAGATATTCCTATATTATGTGATATCAATAAAGTTAGAGAGAATGATTTTCTCAGTTGGGCGTGCTGTGCTAATGTTGGGTAAATTATAATGTTTGATATAATTATTTATCCTATCTATATGTTTTATTCAGTTAATATATAATAATTTGTATTGTTATAATGTTGTAGAGATGTTGTAGAAATACCATGGGAAATCATCTCTAAATTGACGAAAAGAAGGTTACAAGATATTAGTAAGCCTCAATTTGCATTGGAACAATGGGTAAAGAATATTTATATTTTATATTAGATGAATTTTAGTGTGTGTGAATTAGTGGTGTCTATATTATATATATTATATTGTTATATTTGTGTATAGAATGTAGACTATGCAATGGATTTGATAAGAGCAAGAACTCTTAAATATCCAAACATATTTTCAAGAAAGAATGGAGTAATGGACTCTTATTTTGGAGTATTTATTCGTTCTTATTTCATCAAAGCTTTGGGTTAAGGGGATGCAGTACAACATGCTGAAGTTGATTACCACCTATCAATGCAATTATAATTATATATATATATATATATATATATATATATATATATATATATATATGGTGCTCTTCATGTATATTATGGTCCAAAATGGAAGGAATGTGAGCATTTGTTGTGGCCACATCTGATGTTTGATAAATACTGGGTACTCTTCCATATTGATTTAAATGCTTGGAAGTTGACACTAATTGATAATTACCAGATGTTTTATACTGAAAATCAGAGGTATACCCATGCTCTCCCAGGCTTTAAGATTATTCTGGAAATGATTCAAAAGTATGCGCCACAGCTTGCTAAAAAGAATAAGTCATTTCAATATAAGAGAAAATCATCTAGTGAAATAGAGCAACTTCAACGATATAGGTAATAAATTGAAATTAGTATACTTATTTAATTTGTAATGAGATTTTATTATTTAATTTGTAATGAGATTTTATTTACTCACATTTGTTCCTTGCAAGACAATGGATTATTCGTGATTAAATATGTGGAGTGTTTTCTAGCTGGATTGTCTTTAGATGCTGTTGTAAGGGATAAAATTAATATTTATAGGCGTAAACTTATGTTAGATTTTTTTTACAATGATTTCTTTTTTTTTTTCCCAATTCGAAGTGAACAAAGTTAGATTTAAATATTTGTATTTGTTTGTTGAATAAATTAATAGTGTATTATTATTTGTAACTCCAAAAATTAATACAAAATGTATGTTTATATTATTGTTGTTTTAACAAGGGGGGAAAACATGAAAAAAAAAATAAAAAAAATTGGGCAACCAATTCTTGTAGGTTGCCGAGTACTCGGCAACCTTTTGGTTGTTCAGAAACTGTTCATATTAAAAAATAAATATAACAAATCTATATTTGATATTCACAAAAATTATAGTGATAAATAAATAAATATTTGTTTTAGAAAAGCAAATGTATATATACATCTTTAGATTGACCTGGTTAATTAATTTATTGATTACTGTACAAATATATACACGTAAAAATATTTTCATCTTTTAATAATTTTTTTAAATCAGCACATAAATAATATATTTATTTTATGTATCCAAACTCCAAAGTCATAAATAAAATTGAACAGAAAGAAAATAAATAAATAATTGTTCTCGAAAAAAGTAAACTCTTTGTTAAATAATAGTTTGTATATTTTTGTAATTTTATTAATTTATTTGTTGATTATTGTACAAATATATATATAATTTTTTGTCTCTTATTTTGAAAATTTTTATTTGAACCCTCTAACATAAATAATATATAATAATTTTTCTATTATAATAAATAAAATGTAACAAAAAAATGGTAAATTTTTTTATTATAAAAAGTACAGTGGACAGAAATTGAATTATTTTTGGTTAATTTATTTATTTTGTGTTTATTCTTATGTAAAAAATTTATTTTTATGTAAAAATGGGCAAAGGGCAAAAGATAAAAAAAAAAAAAAAGACAACATTGGTTGTCGAGTTCAGACAATGAACTCGACAACCAACAAAAATCTCGTGAACATCCTCCACCCCACGCCCGTTGAGATACCCCCTCCCCCTCCTTCTTTACTTTACTTTTTCATCTCTCCTCTTTTTCCAATTCATCTTTTTCATCTCATCTCAATCTTCATCTCCATCAATCTTCATCTCCATCTTAATCTCCATTATTACACCTTTGTATTTCAATAGGTATGTTTATTTTAACCCTCTTGTTGTATCTTGCTTTATTAGGGATGATTTATTTTAGGATATATGAAATATGTTTTCATTTAAAACTGTTAAAAAAATATTACTATCGATTTAACCGTTTGGTTGCCGAAGCTGGTTGCCTCGGCAACCAGTTTGGTGGCCGAGCTGTTGTCGAGCTTGGCAGTAAGCTTGATTGCCGAGCTTTTGTTCATTGTTTTAAATCTATACATAAATAATATATTTATTTTTAGTGTCTATACATTATTTGTAATTACTATGATAAATTATGATTATTGTAATGGTTAAAATTGACTCTTCATTATTTTTTAATTACTTTGTGATCTAATTATTTATACTATCTATTATGAAAGCATGAAATATTTTTATGAAGTTTTTTGTGCCTTTTTTTTTTGCAGATATGGATATACAATATGTTGTTGATGAGAACGTTAGATTTGCTGGAAAAATTACACAGATTAGTAATTTCAGTTATCTAGAAGTTGTTATTGGAAATTATAATGAGCAACAGTTGAATCAATTTAGAAATAGTTGTTTTTCTTATTTGGAAGAATTGGACGGTAGGTGAATGCAATTTAGTGATAAATTAGTCCATGAATTTCTTTTCAATATGGTACATACAAGTAAGGCAAATGAAGCTTGGTTCAAAGTAGATAATCAATTACTTAGATTTGGGCTTCAAGAATATTGTTTGATAACAAGATTGTTATGTCATAATAATTCTGATACTATGTCTATATATAGTGCTTTGGGAAAACACAAACTTAGAATGAGGTATTTTAATAATGCCTCACATATATCTTTGAATGGATTGGAGGATGCTTTTATTAATTGTCTCCATCAAAATGATAAGTTGTTGACGTCTGAACCTGCACCAGTCCACGTGCCAACAGATCTCCAGTCACTTCTCTGCCAGCTCGTATGTTACCTGCACACTAGGACGACCGTTAGGCACCAAGATCTCCGGAGAAAAAGGGTCCGCCGATCGTTGGCACTCCGAAGATCAAGTCAACTGCCGGTATATGGGAGATACACTGGGGCGGGAGCAAAAAAGGGGTGTGGGAGAGACAAGCAGGCAGAAATTTGAGCAGAGTTTAGGGTGGGATTCCTAAGGATAAAAAGTGCGTACCTTGGAACAATCGGAGACGTTGTATTTATAGCGCAAGAATTCTAATTGATTTGGAAGACAAATCAATTCGGTCTCCAATCGGATCCTCCTTCCTTATGTGATAAAGATACCCGAGATTGCCTTCCTTCCTTGAGTTTATCACGTTGCATAATTTTAGGAGATCATGATTGTGTTTCCTTTTGGAGATTCGTGCGCCCAGTCCAATGCAATCTTTCTTTAATTACTTCTCTGGTTGCCCCGGCATATCGAGTTGCTCGCTGGTTACTAATGGTGCGTGGCCTGACGAGGCCCTATGGTTCGCATGAGGGTACCGAGGCCATCCACATGACTCGCGGATTTCTGGCTGCCGAAGGTCCAAGCGTGTGACGGGCCCTTCCAAGGCCCTAGCAGGGCCTAGATAGGGTTCTTGACAGATTATGGAGTGGGCCCTTACTGGGCTTGGATGGGGCCTGTGCTGACGTGGCAGCCATGTCGTAATCGTGTGGTAACAATAGTCTCCCAAGTCCAAGCCTATTATTTGTAATGGGCCTGGGACTTCTGAGGATATTCACAAGTTGATGTGCCTCGCAGGAAATATACTCTCCAGGTGGTTCGGTAGGAAGTAATTCAAGGTGGTTCGGCAGAAAGTAATTTGACCTACCCCCAATATATAGGTAACATAAGTATAGGCTAGGATTAGCTTTACTTATTGAAGGATTTTTCAAGCCTATGGAGAGGAAAAAAATAAATGTACAAACATTATCATTGGTTGACAATTTAGAGGTTTGTTATGAGTATCCATGGGGAAGACATTCTTTTTTTATACTCCTTCGTTCTTTGTTAAAATCATGGGAGCGCCTCGCAGCAAAGGCTGTGGATAGTGATATTATGCCGTATACCATATATGGTTGTCCTATAGTATTTCATGTTAGTAATTGTATTTAATTTTGGTAGGATTGTATTATTTAATAAATATTGATTTTATTTATATTATTTACAGATATAGATATATGAGGCATGCCCACAAATAGGTGAAAAATTTGGTGTCAAATTACAAAATAGGTTTCCACGTATATTGAGTTGGGAAATACGTGAAAAAATAGAAAGAAGTGATAATTCCAACTTTTTCAACTCTACTCAGGTTTGTTTTGTGAATATATACTTTCATTAATGTGTATAAGTGTATTTTTGTATATTATTGTAACAATTGTCAATAATATTTATTTGTAGATTTATGTTGTACCAATACTTCTACCTTCTGAAGAAAAATTAGAACAACCATATGTGTATACGATGGTTTTAGTAGAAGATGCATTAGATTGTCGTTTTGATCCCATTGTACACCAATTTGAACATGAGGAACAACATTTTGATGAAGTTGGAGAAGAAATGTATGAGGGAAATATATCACCTCCAGTAGTAGTGCAACCAACTGAACCAACAACTGAACCAGAGTTGGATGGAAATTTCGATCATAGTTGGTCCCCTTATATATGTAACGAGGTACCCACGGATAACTGACCTCCAAGAAATGTTACCTATATGGACTACTACAGTGAACAAAACATTCATGATACTCAAGGGCCTTCAAGTTCAGGTTATGAGTACTCTGATTATGTTACTAATGAAAACTTGAGTTCTCTGTTTGTTGAACTAAGAGCTTATTTTGATAATCGATTGGATGAACAAAGATCTTATATTGATAGTACAAGAGATGAGTTATTGCTGCGTTTTGACCAGTTACAACCAAACACTGATGTAAAAGAATTGCATCAATATATAGATACAAAATTTGAATTATTTCAGACTGAACAGTGTAGTTATTTTGGTGGTTTGCGAGATGATTTTCAAAGTTCTCTTGTACATATTCAGGGAATGTTTGACGCAATAAAAGTTGATAGACCTAACACTGGTGACAGGATGAAGGTTGATAAACCTGGTGGCGATGAAATGGAATGTGAGGCCACTCCAGATGATGGAGGTGGGACATCGTCTAATGATGTTTTCATTCCAATTTTGTGTGACATTGACAAAAAAATAGAAAGTGATTTTTCTAATTGGATCCATCGTGCAAAAACTCGGTAAGTTATAATATTTATAATTGTTGATATAATTATTTAACTTATCAATTTTTCTATATTTATGTAAGTGTTTGTAATGTTGTAGAGATGTGATACGATTGCATAGTGGTTATACCTTGTCTAAAGAAAAACTTATGAATCTTGGTAATCCCGATTTTTCACTGCAGTGTGAGGTAAAAATTAATTATATTTTTTAATATTATTATGTATACGAACGAAATGTGCTTATTATATTTGTATCGTGTGTTAAGGATATAGATAATGTAATGATGTTGATAAGAGCAAGAAGTAGAAATTTTTAGGACATATTTTTAGATAAGTATGCAGTTTTGGACTCTGCTTTTAGATTGCTTATGATACATGTTAGGGTAAAAACTTTGGTTCCTAGAGGCCACTTTCTACAACTTGCTGGGTCTTCTTCTTTCCTTGATAACACTGTCATGGGATATGTAAATGGTTATATTCTTAAAAATTTTGGCAAAAAATGGAAGGATTGTAATTATTTACTGTGGCCTCATTTGATTGACAACAAATATTGGGTCCTGTTTCATGTGGATTTCAGAAGTTGGAAGCTCACACTAATTGATAATTATCATAAATCAGCTGATGATGCATCCATATATACCTCAGTTCTTCTATTCATTAAAGTTCTTCCAGATCTAATTCAGAAGTATGTATTTTGTGAGAGGACACAACTTGGTAAAAAGAAAAATGGGCCTTTAGAATACTGGAGAAAACCAATGAATGATATACCTCAACTTGAAAGATATAGGTAATCAATTTAAATAATTTATTTGATTTTTAATGGTATTTATGTACACTCACTAATTTAAAAAAATATTATTTGCAGTGACAGCGGAATATTTGTAATCAAGTATGTGGAATGTTTATTAGCTGGAATATCTTTGGATGCTGTTAGAGTGGACAAAATACCTACCTATAGATATAAACTCATGTTTGATTTTTTTTCATAAAGAATTGTTTTTCATTCCATATGAACGAAATGCTGAATGAAGTTAAATCAGATTTGTAGATTTGTAATTGATGATATAAAATTGTAATAAAATGTTACAATGTGGTTTGATTTGTTAATAGGAGTTTTTTTTAGTTAATTTGTTAGTTGAATTGTATTGGTTTGCTTAGCTTAGATTGATGTTGAATGTGATTGATTATGGTTATGAACTTTTGCTTAGATCAAATATCTTCAAAGCAAAAAAAGCAGTGCATCTTCATTGTATAATTATAAGGGTTTGGATTACAAGAACATTTACAAGTAACAAAAATCTTTAGGATTAGATCACATTTGGTAAATATTTTGACAAAACACGATGGACAAGTTTGAGAAAGTTGAAAAAATAGTTGCAGATTATAAATTATAAATTAAGAGGGTGTTAAAAGTACTTATTATTCAATTTGTAATCTTCAAAGTATATTTTAAATTGTTGAAGACATTCTTAAGCACTACAAGAAATTTGAGTTTCAGAATGGCTAGTGATTTGGGCGTGGCTGCTAGTTAAGGAATTTTAAAGAAAATGAAAGATGGGACAGTCTTGTTTGGTAAAATGTATTATGGAGTGGTGGTAAAATAAAATAATTATTTTTGATTTCTTGTAATCTTCCTAGTATGTCTACAATTGTACAAAAAAATATGTTTAAGCACGTTTGGTTTGTCAGGTCCTATATATCACTGCCATATTTTTTACAGTGTTTTTTTTATTTTATTCTTTGTAGAGTTGTTTAAGGAACATGGAAAAATAATGCAATCACGCTTGCATTTCTGGGCTACCAAGATTGGTTGCACAGTTTCTTGGCCACCATACAAATGGTTGCCAACTATAGACGGTTGCCGAGCTCAGCAACCAGGTTTGGTTGCCGAGAATGAATCTCGACAAGCTTCAAAATTTTGTTATTGTACACTTACAATCGCTGAAAGTCTACAATCTGAAAGTCTGAATTTTAAGCTCCAATGGAAAAGTCTAGAAATAGTGGCTGAATTCTAAGCTCCAGTGGAAAAGTATGGAAACACTAAGAAAACAAAGATGGCTACATTTCAAGTTTCAAATGGAAACAGTGGCTACCATAATTCTAAGTTCCAATGTAAATTATGGAAAGACAAGATGGCTAAATTTCAAGTTTAAAATGGAAACAATGGCTGAATTTTAAGCTCTAATGGAAAAAGTATGGAAACAAGAAGACAAATATGGCTAAATTTCATGTTTCAAATGGAAACAGCGGCTTGAGAAAAGGTAGAGAGAAAGTAGAGTGAAGACTCAAGTAGGTAGTAGGTAATAAAACAAATGATGGTTGTAAAACGATGGCTTGTTGGATGGGAAAATGAATAGTAAAAAATTAAAGGCTCTGATTATAAAACGACGGCGTGTTAGACGAAAAAATAAATAGTAAAAAAATTAAGACTCTTATAAGGATATATATATATATATATATATATATATATATATATATATATATATATATATATATATATATATATATATATATATCAAAGGTGGTGTGAACAAAACCATGGTGAAGGGAGACTATCTCGCCTCATTCTCCATTTTTTCTGGGTATTTTCAGTTTCTTCTTATGGTTGAGTCTCTATATGTAAATTTCGATTTCGAGGGTTATAAGTGGGAGGCGATTCGAAAATGAAGATGAAGCTGAGAAAATTAGTTCTATTTTACTTGTTCTTTTTCAACCCACCCCACCTATCCTATGTGAAGTTGTCTTCTTCTTACAGGTAGGATGAGTCAAATGTCTTTTTCTGGCATCAAGAATGTTAATCAACCTTATCCATTTTTTTCAGGGTAACATACCATAAAAAAGCTTAAATGCCATGAATCTCTCACTCTGTATGTGTGTAGAAAGAGAAAGATAGTGCGTGCTGGGTTGGGGGTGCATGGTAGTTAAGATTTGGGGGCTCCATTTATTTCATTTCCTTTTCTTTTATTTGTATTACAAGTTTTTTTAACTTAACTAAAAGTAAGGATGTTATAGTTTTTTTTATTAAAAAATTATTTTTTTTAACAGTTAAATAGATGAAATTTATTAAAAATGACCATTTTACACATTTAATAATAAGTTAAGGATGACATTACTTTACGAATCAAAATTGCACAAAGACTAGAAGTTAAGAACCAATTACATCAAAATTTGTGAACATTCGAATGTCCTAGTAGTCTTTCCAAAACGATACCTATTTTGAAAAAGGACCACGTTATTTTATTGATTATCACCTTTTTAAATATTTTTCATTTTTATTTATTTCTAAATATTTTTCGTTGCATTCTTATTATTAATTTTTTATTAATTAGTATGTCTTGTTTTTTATAACGTTTTTCGATCAAAAAGTCCAGAAGGACTAAAAAGTTATTTATTTTTTATATTTTTAAATAAAAAAATAATAATTACAAAATGATACAAAACATTTTCTCAATATTTTAAGTGCTTGCTTGGTAGTACTTTTAAGTGTTTATAAGTAGTTGGTCATACCGAATGTAAATATAATAAGTTAGTAGTAAATTGTAGATCCTACAAAATTTATAAATAAAAAGTATATTTGATTTCCAATCTTTCAAAAACGTTGGAGATATACTACTAACCTTTAAAAATAGTATAAGACATCCCCAACGTTTGAAAAACATGGCATGGTAGGTCCTTTATGACAAAATTACCCTTCCATTGAAATAAACAAAAACAAAAACAAAAAACAAGAAAAAATGAAAAAATGATTGAAAACTAACAAAATGTACCCCAAAAAATAAAAAGTAAAAAATGTATCCAAAAAAAATAAAAAGTAACAAAGAGGACCTCAAAATCCAAAATCCACCAACATCCCCAAAATCATTAACAGTTGAATTTTTTAAACCTTGGATGTTTCATCTATGGAGTTAAGCATTTCAACTGCCATTGCCACTATCACTGTTACTATCAAAATCCCAGAAAATGAGACTAAAACTCCAAATATGATTCAATCAAACAAGCCTTTATTTTAATTGATATGATATGTAATAATTATTGTTTATAGATCTTAATTTTTTTTCTGGTTGTGGCTTTTGGATAGATTGGAGTGTCATTACGTAAGAATGGCAACATTTGAGTTGCACAGGAGATCCACAATTGGCATGTGCCTGACGAAGACGCTTGATGAGATGGTTTCGAGTGGAGTTCTTAGCCCTGAGCTCGCCATTCAAGTCCTTGTTCAATTTGACAAGGTCACAGTATCTTATTTACAGAATTCAAGGGTGTTCTCCTCTACCTAGTGGGGAAAATTATTTTCTCCACTAGCCTGTGGCAAAACACATCATATGAAATGGGCCCATTAGGATGAATTAAAAAAACAACCAACCCCTCAAACACCCTCCCCCCATTTCTGTGCCCTTAATCTCTCTCCTCGTAATCCCCAATCTTGGTGCTCTAGAAATCCACCGCCGTGGAACCACGCTGGGGACCCACCATTGCCGTCGCAGTGTGCTCACACGCACCTCTCTCGCCTTTGTCACCGTGTTTTACCTCCACCTTCTTTCCTCTTTGTGTGCCCTCGCTGTAGCACCTCTATCGCCCGTGGTTGTTCCAGTCGTACACCTCTTGTGCTCGCTTTAAAAACCACAGCCGAATTCAGTATAAGCATCATTTTGCAATTTTGTGTCATTGGATGTTTGTATTAAAAAGCAACCGAATACTTATTATTGTGTTTGTTGCGAAACGGTGAATGTGGTCGAAAAACTACATCTGAGGGTAGATGTAGATTGGGGAATCGTTATTGTTTGATGCAAATAATATTTCTACCCAATGATTTTATAATGATAGGGTTTGTCTGTGTTGTTGAAATCTAAAATTTTTTACGGTAATTGGTACCTTTGATCCTGATTTGAGTTGGCATGTGATATAAATTTGGTACCTTTGATCCTGAATTTGAAATGTGATGCAAATTTGTTCTAAATTGGGTAGGAGAACGGGACTATAATTGACTAACGGTATGTGATGATCAATGTTATTGATTTTGTATAATTATTCGATTTCGGTAATTTAGACCATTAGTTCTGTATCTTGGCTTGGCAGCCCGGACGGCATGAAAATGGGTGTTTTGTACTTTCATGCAACCGGTGTTCTGCAGCCATGGCGGTGCAATATGCATCTAGTCCGAAAAATGATCTGAGCTTCCGATATATTTCTAAATTCGTAATAGATTGTATGCCGTATAGAATTTATTGGTATTCATGTGATATTGGTGTAATCTTCGAATAACAGATAGGTAATGAATGTCTTCTTCTAGTGGAAATGATCCTCATCCATGACTTAGATGTAGATGTGGTACGTATATGAGAATTCATACCTCGCACTCCAAAAGGAATCCAAATCGTTAATATTGGAGATGTCATAGTATGAAGATAAGTGACCTTTCATCTTGTAGTTTTTGGATTGGATAATTGCATTGATTTCAATTAAATTTTACTACTGCATGATGGTGTAATGTGTGGGGGTTTAGTTGGGCCGACGAGGTTGAATTTAATGTGGGATGGCAGTCCGAAGGACGTGAACATATAAGTACAGATTTGACTGAATTGAAGTGTGATGTGCGAAGGTTAATTGACAAGGTAGAGCAGTTAGAAGACACGGTGTGTTCACTTCGGCTTGAATTGAGTAGGGGGAAAATTGCTGGGATTTTGTCATGTTTTCATGTATTGCTGTTTTTGTGTTTGTTGTAATGAACTTATTTGTGTGAATTATGAGTCCACAAAGTATGACAATGTGGAAAATATTTATGTAATGGGGTATTTGTAATGATAACAACTATTTTTAAACATTATGGGATTATTATTATTTAGTTTATTAAAGTTTGAATGTTTACTTATCTTTTTAATGGAACAAGTGTTTAGAACTTGTAATAGCAGTACCAATTTCTGATGTGGGAAGATTATTTGTTTATTTTCCCAGAGATTCAGTGATTTCTTCAATTTTATCTTTGAAAGATTTGCAATCTGAAATGAAAATATAAATGATAACAAGGATATCAGTGGACATGTCCAAATCGGAGACCATAATTACTAGAAGTCATTTTACATTTTCAATAAGCTATTAGCACTCAAATTCCTAATAAATAGAATTTTATCACTGGAGACCATAAGAATATCCCACAAGATTAAAACATGATCCATTATATCTTTTGTATGCTGCGCACATGTTTTACACGTAATCTAAAAAGAAACAATGAAACTCCAACTAAAATGCTCACCTGTAATAACAACATCTTTGAGATTTTGACCAACATAAATCCATACAAATGATAGTGATAAATCCATACTAACGATAAATTATCCAGCAAACACTAGTGATTAATTATCCATTTGATTTACTACAAAACACATTCAACATAACTTTCATAGATGTACATACTACAAACCAAAATAGAAATTACTACTAGCAATTGAAGTAAAAGAATCGTCATCTCTCCCGTCATTTTGTGGGTCATCGTAGTCATATTGTGTCTTGGAGAAGTTGCCGACATTTGACCTACAAAATAAAAAATTTCAGATTCAATTTGCATAGTTGCTAACTGACTAAAAGAGTAAATAATTGAATATAATGTACCTATCATGAAATCTCGGGAAAGTTCTTTTGTCATGTCCATTTACACCGCAAACTGAATATTGTCTACTACATCTTGTCATGACCTTCTCTTTTGAAGACTTCAATCGTTTTTCACATCTCTTAGCTCGAACTCTACTTGGATATTCTATTACTTATTGGACCTCACAACTTTGGCGACTGGACTTGCTTTTGCCGAAATTCCCACTATTGTCAATTTCATTCTCTCAAATTCAACATTTCAAACTCACCTATTAGAAACGTACTGCGAGCATCTATTAAGGCCGCATCATCTACCAACACTTGAGCCTTTTGTGATAACAGCCCATGGCATCCCATTAACGATTGGATACAAGAGTCGTTCCTATAGTTACTTGCATTAGTTTCGCATTCACTACCCCTTTTGGCATTCTTTGTCCAACGTCGCAATATATATTTTTTTGGAAGTAGGAGCACTTGTTTTTTCTTTAGAAAACAAATCATGCGGTGACATGAATAACCTTCGAAATCAAAAGTTCGGCAACTGCATGAAACAAAGTTAGTGTCTGTGTAATATTACAGCTCCCGGAGCCTATCAAAATTTTGTCCATGCTCTAATCTCTGAACACTATATGTTTTCATGTGGCTGAAAGTTTCTTTCTTCGAGCAAATGTATAAATTACTCTTTACAACTTCTGTCTAAAACAACATAAACACCTTCTTCGTGTAGATTTGAACCATCTGACTTTCCACCATAACGCTTGAAGTCAGCTGTGGTTGTTCATTAAGATCAACATGATTTGCTACTAATTCGTCGTGGCGTTGATGACTCAATGTCCTATTGAACCTTGTAATGAATCCCATCAGTGAGTTCTTTCTATTCACATACTTCTTCAGAAATGTGTGCCCACTCTCGAATCGTTGGCTACTAGCATTCATGCACTGAAGATGTGTTTAACGTACGCTGGTACCCATCGACTACGGATATCATACATTTCATGACAATGCAAACCTATGTTGCCCATTGCTTCATTCTATCGCTCCTCAAATTCGACAGGGAACTCTAAATTTTTTATAATATGAACTAGCAAATGATACTGCTCATTGTACACCATCGCGTTTATTTTTTCTGAAAACTTGTTTAAAATGTGCCAGATACAGTATCTATGGAATGTCGATGGCATGACTATCGATATGGCCTTCACAATTGTAGCATCTTGATCGATTATAATCATTCGAGGCGCTTGATAGGAGTTCGATTCCATGAACTTGGACAACAACCTCACAAAAGACTCTGTCGTTTCGTCGCTCAAAAATCCACACCCAAAAATAATAGTCTGACCATGGTGATTTACTCTTACGAAAGGGGCAAATATCATTGAGTACCTATTCGTGTTGTAGTTTGTATTGAATACCATGACATCGCCAAGAAAACCATATGACCGTCGAGATTCTGCATCAGCCCAATAACACCGAATAAACTTATTTGTGTCGTCGACCTCGTAGTCAAAGTAGAAGTTTGGATTTTTCTCTTTCTCGAATGTTAAATGTTCAATTAGTGTTTCAACATCATGACCCATTTGCTCTTCTCGAATGTTTCTTTCATGATTTCTAATATCTCTCTCCATACACCCAATTGATGAAGGACCACATGAATCTATCTCTATAAGCTGTAACTGCTGGCACGTGGGTATATTAGCATCAACAAATTGTTGACTAAGTACTTTTTTTGTAGTCGTTACAGTTCGGTGAGATCTTAACAAATGCACTGGACTAGGAGTAGTGAGAGCATGATTATGTTCCTCAACAAATTTGTTGACTATCCACATTTGTCTCGTTTGTTGCTTCACCACTACTAATCTTGCGCAACATCCGATTTGTGTTTGCCCACGCTTTCTTTCCACAGCACGCGGCACAGAATATTTATGTTTCTTTTAATATGTATCATCTAGTTTTACTTCATTCGAACAAACAAACAATTTTCAGTATATTTCATTAGTAACCTTATTTTTTTTACTGTTCTCAATTCGTGCACTAAATCCAGCTTCCCGAGCATATTGATTATAAAATTTGTAAGCCTCCTCATGTGATGGAAATTCTTGCCCAGTTGTGGAAATACTATGAACAGCAACTTGAGGAACATACACATTGTCAGCAATTTGTGATTTCGTTCCTATCATAATAAAAAATCCAACATTAACAAGTTATCTTGTACGTATTAAAATATAATTTAATAACAAGGTCGTCATTTTCATTTTCTTCCATGAGCATACTGTATAAGACATTGCAGCACTTTTTAAGACATTCCAAATTTCAAAATTTCCATTACAATACTCTTGTTTTTTTTGGGAAAAAAATTCATACTTTTTAAGGTGAGCGCATGAGCTGTGCGACCGAAACAACCACATCGATAGAGGTGAGGTGCTACAATGATGGCACACAGGGAGGGAAGAAAGCGGAGTTAAAACACGGTGACAGAGGTGCGTATGAGCACACTGCGACGACAATGGTGGTCGCCAAGGTGGTTCCACGGCGGTGGATTTCTAGGGCACCAAGATTGGGGATTACGGGGAAAAAGATTAAAGGTACAAAAATTGGGGTGGGTGGGGGGTTGGGTGAGGGTGTTTGGGGGGGGGGGTTGGCTGTTTTTTTAATTCATCCTAATGGGCCCATTTCATATGATGTGTCTTGCCACATAGACTAGTGGGAAAAATAATTTTTCCCATTAGGTGGAGGAGAATACCCTTGATTTATGTCTGTGTGTCTGTTTATTTGAGTATTAATGCGTGAATACATACGTAGATATATAAATGGGTATGCTTAGAATGCAAAGACATGATTTTGATATTGTTTTTATGGCTTGTAGTCGATGATTGAAGCATTGGAAAGCCATGTGAAGAGCAAGGTTTCTATTAAGGTAAATAAATTTCATTTTGCAGAAAAAATATGTTTTAAGGTTTTTGTTTGTATGTATGTATAAATTTGTTACGATATATTTGGTTGTTTGGTTGAATCGCAATTGGGTTTTAGTCTCATATTCTAAGATTTTGATAGTGGCAGTGGCAGTTGAAATGCTTAACTTTATGGATAAAACATCCAAGCTTTAACAAATTCAACTGTTAATAATTTTGGGTGGATTTTGGATTTTTGGGGATGGTGGTAGATTTTGAATTTTGAGGTTTAATGAAAAAGATGAATTTTTTGTATTTTTTTTTTTTGGTATATTTCTTACTTTTTATTTTTTTGGGTACATTTGGTTAGTTTTCAATCATTTTTTTCTTTTTTCTTTTTGTTTATTTAGAGAGAATGACAATTTTGTCATAAAAGACCTACTATGTAAAGTTTTTCAAACGTTGGTGATGTCTTGTGCTATTTTTAAAGATTATGGGTATATCTCCTACGGTTTTGAAAGGTTGATGACTAAATATGCAATTATCCCTTTAATAAAAAAAGTTAAACTTTACCAAACATGTTGTAAAACACACTAATAGCATGTCTGGACATAAACCATTGACAAAGATTAGATGTATTAATTACGATCGTATGGAGTTTTCTCCGCTACTGAAAAAAAAAAAAAGAATATATACGTCCACGTGTTTCTACGACTTCAATCTCTCTCTCAAACGAAATTCTCTCTCAAATAATATTCTCCTTACTCTACGCACTGCCTCAATTTTAAAACCATAACTACCGTAATTTAAATCACCATTCTCGCGCCATCAAAACTCCATTATGTACAAATATATTCAAATCTCAGTGAGTCATTCTCATAAATCCTATGGTCGAATCACTCCACGGAGAAGTGGTATATTAGTTACTGAATAATTGAAGGTAATGGTGAGAATAAAAAATAATTAAAAATATAAGTTCGACAATAAACAAAGTTTGTTTTTGGTGGAGTTTAAAAGTAGTTTTTTAGGAGATTTTGAAAAAAGATGATAAAATGTATGATGAAAAATTGATAAAAATTATAGATCTTAAAAAATATATGGTTGAAAATGAGTTTGAGGAAAAAATATTTTAAAAAAAATTGGTCAAAACATGTACAATTAAAAAGTAATGTTTTTAATATATTTATCCTTTTAAAAAAATTAGCCAATAATCATCCAAATAATTCCCATCATCTTCTTTTCTGCCCGCCTACTGTCTATGCAAAAACCCCAAACTCTCTCAATTCAAAATCGAATCGAGAAATCGAAAACACACTCAGTGCGTGTAAATGGGACATCGCAATCTTGAAAATCAGCAACACCAAGCAGTGGATGGGCTTCTAAACCTCTTCTCGAAAGCCAATCGCGACCTCTCCATGGTCCACAACAAGCTCCACAAGGAGTTCCAACAAGTTTACCCCGACCATGTATTTTCTCTATTTTTCACACTTTTCTTGCAAAATTCTTTAATTATGGGTTTACGTTTTTTGTGGACATTTCTCATTTCTTCTTGCTTTTTCCCCCCTTTAACGAAAATCCATTGTTTGAATCTAAATGGGGTGCATAGTTTCACCCTTTAATGCTTATAATATTTATTGGTATTTTTTTTTTCTGATTCTGTATGTTTTTTACAGACTAATCCCATGAAGCTTGTCTCTCGGGTGAAGAAAATTGAGGAAGAAATGTCGTCTTTAAAGGACCAGTGTCGCGAGCTACTCGCGGCCAAACAGGTATGCGCGTGCACTCACACAAGTTGGTTTAGATGAGCTGATTGTGGATAACAAAAAATAATACAGTCTTTCTTTAAATTCTTTGTTGATTAAAAGATGGTAATTTTTGGGGTTTGAGAAATTTCTGGGAATTACATTACTGGTATCTCTGATGAATTCTTTTCTTTTGTTTCCGGCAGTGTTTCAGCTTACGAATTAGAATGGGCACTTGTAATTTTGTTCATATATTTCCAAGTTCAACACTTCAACCATTGGGGTTGAATGAATTAACATGTTTTAAAATATTTTGCATACTTGGGATTCAAAATTATCTTTAAATTATTACACCTGTAGGATTTAATTGATAAAGCCAGAACAATCTTAGTGGGAAACAGATTAATGGTGCAGAGGTTGCAAGCATCCACGGGAGCTCCTGTCACCAGTGAGAGTGACGACCACGCTTATGCGAGCTTCAATCAGGTAACATGTGAACTCAATATTATGTGATCAGTCTTGATTCACATGTTAATAGAATGTCTTCCCACAGTTTAACATCTTTCCACATAAAAATTAATATCACAACCCCACGGGTTTCACATTCAGGTCAGAAATTACGTAGTGCAGTTTTAAGCTTTAGCTAGGTGTAAATTTGTTCTCCCTTGAACTGGAAATTCTTTCGAATGTATCATTCCTCTTTATTTATCCCCCTTGTGCATGGGCGTTTTTCAAAAGAGGCCTGCTGGAGAAGGGTGCGGAATGGTTCCAAAGTTGGAAGTAAGCAAAGTCCTGAAACTTACCAGTACACAGATCAATAACAAACAACAAGAAGCTAAATCTTATTCGTTACCAGCATGCTGATTGTTAAGATAAAAGGAAAATGCTTGTTTAACCAAAAGATGGACCAAAACTTGGACCACTATTGATAAATTATCAAATATGTCCTTTGAAAAGACATATTTGGAAATTTGAATTGTGACTTTTCAAAGGACATATTAGACATTTTATCCGTGGTTGTCCAACTTTTGGTCTAACTTGTGGTCATTGTAGCATTACTCAAGATAAAATTCATCTTCAACCCTTGAATTTTACGCTTGGACTTTTCTTCTTTTTCTGGAGATGTTTGCTTGCTGGGAGTTTGATGTTGTTGAGCTGGAAGTTTAGGTTGTATGATATAATTATTATCAAGGTTTTGGACGGTTGCATTTTCCAAATGGTGTCTAAAGACTTGGCATCATTTGCCAGCAAGCAACCAAAATTGAAGTGGCGAGGTTGGCTTGTATGGGGTACCACGGCATCAAGCATTCTTCTTTGGTGCTCTCTATCAGGCTCGCTAAAACTTTGACCTTCTTAGTAATTGTCTGTGATGGTATTTGTGAAGTACTTTGGTCTGTTCTGTAATCTTTTTGACTTGTGATGTACAGATAATTGACGAGTGGACAACTCATGTCAGATCAAGAACAGGTGAGATGGTAGTTGTAAATGCTTGTTACTTATTTATACATGTCAGGAACAATATTAGAGGAAGGAGTGAATTCCTACATGGTTATTTCCATGTGCTCGTCATTCTTTAATGCACTTAATAAGAACTGGTGATTGTTGCATTAGATAACTTGGGATTAAAGTTTGTTAAGTTCTCCGGTTTCATAATGATCTGAATGAAAAGTTGTTAGTTCAATCTCCCTCCGTAATGTTGTAGACATGTCTGATAAAAGAATAGGTAAAGCTTCCTTAATTAGCAACACTACTGACACTCATACACGAGGTTTTCCCCGACCCCTTCTTTTATCTATAACGACAATTTTGGCATGCATATCCTTGTTAGAATTTCAGGTTTTTCCTGAAAAACAGATGGTGGTATATGGTGTTCTTACCCAACCTGGTTCCGTTAAGTATCCTTTGATTATATGCACAGCAATGGAAATGGTGTGGTTAGCAAACCTTGTTTTAACTCTTTGAAAAATTGTCAATTATGCAGAGGATGAAATGGGAGTGTCACCCTCTGATGATATCAACAGGTTACTATTCTCAGCAATTGTCCAAGGCGACTAAATTGTTGACTAACTTTGTCTGTAACAACAATGATCATATAATCTGGAAATGCTCGTGAGACGATTCTCTTACATATTTGTGTGTGTTAAACACATCAAACTACTTCTGTTCTTCTCCTGTTATTGTGTCTTGGCTGAATAAGCAAAACTACAGTAAATAGAAACTCTAAGATTGTAAAACCTTCAATTTATTCTCATCAAAATCACTAGCAACCATTAACTCGGCCTTGCACTAAAGCACTTTTTGCACTGGCCGATTTGCACTAAAGTGCAATCACGATCATGCCACTTTACATGTCTGGATGTAGCAATCTTGATGCTGCCAATATATTAAGAACTTGTTCTGTAGAAGTTTTGGACAAAAAATGGGATTTTTTGGCATAACATTGTTTTTATTACTTTGAAATTGAAGTGTGTTGATTAATGACAATTTTGTCATTTCACCTTAAAAACTTTTGAAAAGTCAAAAATATCGTGTAAGAAAAAATTTATTTTTTATCCAAAACTTCTACCTAACAAGCTCTAAGCCCCGGATGTTTTGATGTTTTGTTAAGTATACGTGAAGCATTTTGGTTAATCACAATGTGTACTTGCTCAATGTTCAATAAAAGCAACAAAATGTAAACATAATTTTTAAAGTCTATGACCACTTCAGCTTTCATGCTGGAAAACAATAGTTATGTTGTTAACATCATGAAATAATGGAACTGTATAACATTTATGAACACAAAAAATGAAGGCAGAAAGTCACTGTTCTAGACCTGTATAAAGTATATGTCAAAGAGGCTAAGCTGGCAAATTCAACCGCAGAATTGATTTCAAAATGTAACCAAAGAAATTCAGCTGTTCAATGAAGCAGCAGCTTGGCACAATTGCTACAAATGTCACGCTACTATTTGGCAACTGGAGGTTCCCCAAGCCATTTTGCACGGAAGCCAGTTCCTTTGCAGTCAGAGCAGCAAACTGAACCCTAAAAACATCAGATGAATTCTCTCATTGCTGTGCATATAATCACCTTCGGATTTGGTTGTATAATAATACCTAGATCCTTATGATTTGTTTGGTAAGATATACTGTACAATATTGGACAATGTTGAGAAAAAATGGCTTATTTACCTTTCCTGCACAGATAACACAAGCTGTGTTTCTTGAAGGAACTTGACACAGCATGTTATCGCCGATAATAAAGAAACCGGTTCCACTGCACCATTTGCATTCGACATTCCCATTTGAATCGCAAGAGGAACAAGCAACAGGCCTTGGTTGCTGCTCGTATAAGGAAATAGGTAATGCCAAAGAAGAAGAAAAGAGAGAGTACACTCACAAAAAGTAGCCCTAACATAATCAACCTCTCGTCATCTCAAAAAGTAAGTTATGTTAGTGGAAAAAAAAAAACATTGAAAATCATGTTTGGCAAAAATCAAAATAATACTTTTAAACACAGCCTAACTTCAATCTGGAAACCCAAATATCCTACAGTTCGAGACATAAGTTAATTTTTGAATAAGCCTACCACTCAAGTTCAAAAAAATTCTGATACTAAACTAGACTCAAGACATGTCAATAACAGACACATCAATTAGAGATTCTTGTGATTTGAAGTCGTTCACAAGCGGACTTAGCATCCCACAACGTACCTAGAAGAGTGGGCATATAAAAAAACTCTCTCTGTCTCTCTAGAGCCGTTTGCAAGTAGTGTTCGATCGATTACGTATTAATCAATATTCGATTGATTGGTCTGAGGTTATCGACAAAAAAGATTTGTCAAAGCCACTTCGTTTCTTTTTGTCCAAGTCACTTCTTCTCTCTCTCTCTCTCTCTCTTTCTCTCTCTCTCTCTCTCTCTCTCTCACACACACACACACACACACACCAACCATGAGCTCACACTCACGACAGTAGAATTTCTTGCAACTCATGGCATGCCAAGTAAAAATATAAACAACCCGAGAAATGAAGAGTCTCAAAGGATAGACAGGATTTAAGCTCCACATCACAGAATCCAACAAATACTTCTACAAGAGATCCATTTGATCTAGATATATCTTCTTCTGCCATAATCTAGAAAAGAAAAATAACACAAAAAACTAAAGTTTATAATTTCTCTTTTACGACAGCCCTACCTAGCACAATAGCACGATCTCCCATTTTTAATTATTCATGTGCTATTTCCTGGTTAGAAAACTACATTTATCAACTAAATCTGAAGCACGATGGCGCCATCACCCACTTCTTATTTGATTGATTGTGATCAGAAAGAAAAATCTCCATGAACCTCAATTTTAATAAAATCATACTTAACATAACAAAAGGGAAATATCATTTCTGGTCAACCATATTGAGATATGCTAAAGTTGGAAGTTTATTGAGATATAAGAAAACCTCCCACCAAATTTCGGGTTGCTTGAATTCCATTTAAGCAGGTTTCAACATTATTGTTTGAAGACATGCTATGCAGTGGTATTATCGTAATTTTGGAATAATCTGAGCCCAGTCTCTCGTGTGTTGAGAACGTGGTGGAGTTGAGAGTTTGCAGGTTTGATTTGGAGATCTTGAGCGTTGTTAGGATCACGTTTGGACTTGGGACTTGGGACTCAGGTACATACGAACAATGTGGTTCCTAGATCAAAGTGGTCTCCTCCAACCATTTGAATTTTTTCTTACTAAATCAACCATGGCATGCTTGATAAGCTGTGGCCAAACTACCCTTGCTGCAAGGAAACCTTCGAGCACTAAGCAAGCAACAACTTTAACGGCTAGGGAATACTTGGCTTCTCAAAGAGTGGTTAGAGTCAACATGCTGGTCGCACGGTTGGCATCTTTGAGATTAGTGGCTACAAATTGGCAGTCTATATGCCCTGTGGACTAAGAAAATCATAGCCAACTCCTCTAGCACGAATGAGTTATCATGGCAACAACTCAACATTTCTCCTATACATTGCAAGGGATAACCTAGCTGTGGGGGTTCATTGGACATGTGGTCATGGGGCAATGTCACATATTGGGCAAGTGGTAAGATTTCAACGTGCAAAAACATCCAACCCCCTATCTAAGATATGAATTGGGGTTGCAGTTTAAATAAGCCTGGGATTAAAGTGTCACCCTAGTAGGGCTGGGGCAAGGCACAAACTATGAGCACCATGGAGAGCCATGAGCCTAACAGCTCGCAGGGAATGGAAAACACGAGGATCATGTCGCAGTGGTCTCATGTGATTGGAGATACAAGTTATCAACCTTGAGTTTGAGGAAGAGTAGGATAGGCAGGACCTATGTCAAAGGTGCAATGACGTGGGGATTGGAACCTCAATGAAAATGAGCATCTTGACTAAGTTATTGGCACCAACTGCAAAACATTGATCCATTTGGGTGTTCAAACTAGTACACATTATAGGCTCAGATGTGAAATTTGTGATCAGTGAGACAACATGTGGCGAAAAGCTGGCAGCTAGGAGATGTATGATATGTTGCTTGGGCAAAAAATAAGTTCCAATGTGAGTATTACAGAGTCGGAAAATGACACAGATGTGAAATCAGTCTCCTTGTTCATGGATACTATTTGTAAGTACACTAGATGATTTTAGGGAGAGGTGGAGTTAAAAACTATAATCTTATTTTTCATGGAAAATACTCCTAGTAATCATTTCAACTACAAATTCTCAGTAAATTTTTTAAAAATTATTGTAAGTCAAATCTTCCTAGTTAAATCGGGCCATCAGAGAGAGGTGCTGGAGTGGCCCCCAAACATCCCTCCCTTCCCTGTCAATCTGATTAGAGTAATAATAACAGAAGCAACAATGCTATACATGAAACCTTTGAACTGAAAATCAATCAGTTTGACCACTCCCTCATAGTAAAAAACAAGTGTGGATTTTGCTCTCCCAGCCAGAAAACCTTGTGAATCTCCCCCCTTCTTTCTCGGCTAGCTCTCTCTCCAAGTTCTTTCTACTCTCTGACTCCATAAACTTGGATAACATCAAACTTGTACTGGTTACATCATAATTCGTAAATAAAAATGATAAATTTTGTTTAGGGTATCATCCTACTCTTTAAGAATTGGGACTTACTGCCACTTCGACACCCTTATTTGGAATTTGAGAAACCCCTTAATTTTCATTTTCCAGTATTCCACTTCACTATTATTTTCTATATCAAAGCAAACATAAACATAAAACACCAATGATCCTTTTTTGCATTTCTCAAGATACAAGATTACAGCCAAAATCAATGAAAACAAAAAACAAAAATATACCTGAGAAATCAACCAGGCACGTTCCATGCGTTCAACGAAATTAGGAGAGCTCCCGTAAGACTCCACCTTTGAAGCCCTAATTCTTCCAGCAAGAACCCCAACCCTCCTTGGCGTTATCAATTCCGATTTCCTTAGTGATATAACAGTTTTAACCGGACATAAATTTATGGGTCTGCAACAAAAAGAACAACTACTTGACATCCTTGTAAATTTGTTCCTTTCCTACCGCAATTTGCAGCAATGATTTTTGAGATTATACAGCAAAGGAGACTCGTGTTTCTTAATTGGATACAGAATAATGGGAGAGGAAGAATTTTGTGAGGTTTGAAATTAGTTTAATTTTTTGTTTGTATAACCCTAATTTCCTGTGGCGCAAACTGTATTACTGAAACTTCCGTCGGGTTTACGAAGAAGAGGATATACAGCTCTGACCCGGCAGTGGCTTGCGGGCTGACCGGACCCACTTCGTATTCCCCTCTCTCATTTTGTCAACTTTTTGTGAAAACCATTTGGTTAGTTAGATCACGTTTAGAAGAGTTTTGTTTAAATTCATTTTTTCTCATTCATCTTCAACCATATAGTTTTATTAAATTTTCAACAAGTCTCACCAAATTTTTTTAAAATCACTTAAAAAATTATTTTTAAACTCTATCAAACAAACACTTAATATTTAACTAGTATACTCTTCTTCTTTTATTGCGGTAGAATCCGACCGTAGAGAATTTTAATGGATTGAAGAGATGGGGATGGGGGAGGGGTTTTGTTTGAGAAGAGTTTGATTTTGATGAATATGAATATATGGAGAAATAGAGGAATTGAAAGAGATATATGAGTTTTGGTTTGAGAAGATAAAGATGTAGTGCTGAACAAAGAAGTACTTTTTTTTGTGTTTGTAGCGGAGCAAATCTCCCTACGGTTGGTGATAATGATATTTATCGTTAGTAGAGATGATCATCCATGCAAGTGACAATAGAACTTTTGATTTATTGTCTAATGTATTAAAATATATTATAATTTTATAGAATATTGAATCAAGGAATCTATTGTTACATTATTACATAGAGTAGTGATGATCTCTACTAATAATAGATAACATTATTCTTTGGTTACTCGATGTTTTGCATAGATTCGATTGGGGGAAATTGTAGCTCCCGTCCCCAACTTTTGAAGGTCTTGACACGTCTATCTTTACTTTTTTTTTCTTGACAACCATATCTTCAATGTTACGTCTAGTGGTCGTCATCCCTACAAATGCTGTCAAATTAGCATGCACGACTTACGTGGGATGTATTACTTGATGAATTGTATTATGCTAGATTAGCTTACTCAAGTAAGTAAGTAAGCGAAGTCGATATACAAGTAACCCAATAATGAACATTGTGATGCATTACTTAGAGTTTCGGGATACTTGAAACGGAACAGAGAGTATTTATTACATTATGGAAAATATCTTCAAGTAATTGAAGGATATAGTGATTCTAACTAAATATCAAATACGAATGAGTCAAAGTCTACAAGTGGACCAGTGGCTATGTATTTACTCTCGGTGGTGGCGCTATATCATGGGAATCTTCTAAGCAAACGTGTATAGCTGATCTACTATGTCATCTGAGTTTATTACTTTAAATAAAGTAAGGGAAGAAGCAGAATGATTAACATTTCGTAGAAGATATTCCTATATGACCAAAGCCTGTGTCGGCTATATATATTCATTGCGATAACCAAATAAAGATAGCCAGAGCTGAAAATTTTGTGTATAACGATAAGTCAAGATATATATATCATAGACATAATACAGTACAACAGTCGCTCTCAAACGGGACAATATCAATTGATTTTTAAAAAAAAATTGAAAGAAAACCTAGAGCATTCGTTCATTAAAGAGTTACATAGAGAGCATATAGACTGCGTATCGAAAAAATGGGTTTAAAGCCTAAATCTAATGGGCTATCTTAATGAAAATTTAACTTGGCGACTGGAGATTTCACATAATAGGTTTAATAAGAAAACTAGTAATAGTGACTCAATGAGAAGCACTTATGAATTTAACTCCTCCCCAATTCTATGATGCAAACAACTATTGCCTACAAAAATTGTTGAGGATAAGATTTGATTTTAATGATAACTATATCTTGTAACAGTACAAGTGGAATATTGTATTGTACTCTTTATATATAAAACATCACTTATGTAAGTGCGAACTTGGTCCGGTTCTTTGAGAATTTTACTTGGATAGATTTTCTAAAGTACTCACAGAACCCAAGAAGTTTAGGGCCAAATATGAATACTATGAAAACGAAGTTTGATATGGAAGATAACGTGTTTGACTATTGTTTGAACTTGCAATAACGGAAGACAATTCAAAATGTTGCGTTCAGTGAGTAACCAAGTGAGTTCGATATATTCTTACTAAATAATGTATAAAGTGAAAGCTACTCATCTTGATGTGTTATCTTCTAGATAGTATTCTTCACTGTCTTCCTGATTTGAGTCGACTTCTTTTATTCATGTGTGATATTATTGGAATTAATTAGATTTTATCGGGTTGAATAATTAAATGTGGTATATTTAATAATGTGGGTCATTACAATTAATGAATTGGAAAAGTCTGAAGTCTCTAATAAAAAGTATATAGTTGGTAAATGTGTATGATGAATAGACACATTCATTCAAGATTTGATATAAACCATCAAACCACATAAAAAATATAAAATAGTATGATATAAGGGCTCAGATTGATTAAACCAAATGATGCGCATATTCATAAAAAGCCACATACCTATTCAAATAGACACTTCAAATTCTATAATTATGGACTCCTAAATTCAATTTTTTCACACTAAATCATTCTAAATTATTGATTTATAAATTCTCCTCCATTTTCAAAATTATGTCTACATAATTTCTGAGCAAATAAATTTAGTTTAACTTTCTAAAGTTCGTAGTTTTTCATTCCATTCAATAAGAGTACAATCAATTCTTTGTTCGGCAGATAAGATTGGTATAGTGCAATATCGATTTTGAAAAGAACGTTGTATCTTGGAAGACATACAACCGTATATCTTGTTGGCACTTTTTTGCACGGGACGAAATCTGTCGATTTGATTTGACATTACCTTGTTCCATCTCTACTTCTACTTCTACTTCATTTCATATTGAACTAGTCGAATTTCCAACAACAATGTGTAATAAGTAGAAATCAATAAACATGAAAGTGTACATGAGTTTGATAAAGCATTCACCTTTCAGTTATACATCAACTTGTTGGGAAATTTAAAAATTCTCCCAAGCATCCTCATTAGGGTGGCATTTGGCTCATTCTATTTTTTGAATATGTATTTTGCCATGTATGCTGGATGTCTTCTATGGCAATAGCCAATCAAGAAGCCAAGTCAGCATAACCATCCAGCTAACGACATGTTTTGTTGTTCATATGTCAAGGTAGATGTGTCAAGATGAGAGGACCGACCAAGCCCGCATCGTCCCACCCTCGGTTCACGGGCCCAAGACGTTAAACCACTAGTTTTGGCGGTTCAACGTCTAACAGACTGCTGGCTCGTTAAATTTAAAAAAAATAAAAATTGAGGCAGAGAGTCGTTCCATGATGTGACAAGACGCTGCTAGGCCCGTTAAATTTAAAAATAAAAATAAAAATTGAGATAGAGAGTCGTTCCATGATGTGAGCAGCAGCTTGTCAGCCTTGCAGTAGCAGGGTCTCTGCTGCTGCATGTCCGAATGCTGCATGCCTGCAAAGCTGTAAGCATGCAACCAATAAGATTTTTATTTTATTTTATTTGCCAACTATATATAATTTTGAACAATCGAATAATAGTTAAGTAGTTGTCAACCTAGTTGGGATGTAGTTAAACTATTAATATGCAAATGATTGATAGTTGTATACGTGCCAACCTAGTTGTAGATGTACTTTAATTATAGTGATACATTTAGTTGTTATTTGTTTGCATTGTATTTAAATTCACAAAGTTAGAAATAATTCCATGTGAAATAAGATATAAATTTCATGTAAATATTTTTTGCTATAAATAATAAATGTGAATTTATTATTCTTGTTTATTTTTTATATAGTGATTTAACACATTTTTTTTTAATGTAAAAGAAGTTAGTATTTTTTTTAGTAATGTAAAAAAATTTAATTTTTTATTCAGAAGGCTAAATCGGGTCGAACCGCGGTCCACATGGGCTCGACTCGAATGGGCCGAGTTCGCATTCAAATTTCGTGAGTTGGGTTGACTCGGCCTGCAACCCACCGCGGTCGGATTTTTTCTAATGTGGGTCATCACCAGACTTACTCAGAGGTGGGCTGACCCAACCCGGTCCAGCCGGATTGAAACCTCTATGTCAAGGGTTGGTAAGGTTTTGTGCGTTAAATCGAATTAGACCACGTGCTCCATCGCTTGTGTAGGCCCATCAATTCCTTTGAGTTTCGGTCTTGCAACCGTACTCTCCAAGTGAAGTGTTTCACACATTAGGTGCCCTTGATCAACGTAGACCAAGGGCTTACGGCATGGAATAGGTGTCTAACCCTGTTTGCCATGCTTTCTGGTTCTAAGACCTGTAGTTCTAGCAGTGAACTCTGTTCTTTCAAATTTATTGCTCATTCTAGCCATTTTTGGAAAAGAACTGCTGAAAGTACATCGACTACTACTAAAAACTACAATAGGCACATTCTTATAAAAGCATGTCTTGTCTTCATCCAAGAGACTAGAATTTCTTAATCTTACCAACAAATTACAGTTGTTTTATCAAGAGATTGACTCCATTTTTGGGCTCTATTATCATCCTCATAGCCGGTGTGTGAACATATTTGGGGGAGAGCTCAAAAGAGAAGTTGGAAAGAATAAGAGCCATGAGGATCTTCAGTTCAACCATGGCCAAATTTTGTCCTAGGCACACACGCTGCCCGAATCCGAAGGGAACATACGAGTTCGGATTCTTGCATGCACCGGCAATTCCATTTTCAAACCTTTCCGGTTTGAATTTAAATGCGTCCGGTCCCCATATGTCAGTGTCTGTGTGTAGTGTCGCTACCATCGTCCAAAGGTTGACGCCCTTTGGCACATGGATGTCGCCAATTTTCATGTCAGTTAGTGCCTCCCTTGACAATGTAGGTGAAGGAGGGTAAAGGCGCAGGGTTTCTTGAATCACCATGTTCAACTGCAAAACCAAAGTGAAACTTGATGTTAATTAATCATTTGCTTTGATGCTACACCATGTCACTAACCTATAAAATTGTGCACACCTTAAACCTTTGATAAGAACGGAATATGACTTGCAAGTAAAGTATGTTTTGTAAATTTAACGAAATAAATACACTTAAACTTTTAAATAAGATAGTTTAATAGGATGAACCCTCATACCTGTTTCATTTTACGGAGCATGTCCGTGTCAGGGACTTGACCCTGACAAACTTCCAAGACCTCGTCTCTCACTCGTGTTTGCCATTCTGGGTTTGAAGCCAACAACATGAGACACCAAGAAGCAGCCACAGCAGAAGTCTCAAATCCAGCTAAATATATGTTTCTGCAGTTATCCACAATGAACTGGTCAATTGCATCCTGGCTCAAATCACTACTTTTTGCACCTTCAACAAGTATATGCAATAAGTCCTTATCATATCCTTCTTGTTGTCTTTCCTTTACTACCTTCAAGATCAATGCACATATTTCCTTCTCCAATGCCCATATTTCCCTATTGCTTTTTGTGGGAAGATATCTGGTACATGATTAATTTACAAGTCATTTATATATTTTTTGTGGAACTATGAAGCGAATATAATTGAGACGGAGATATTAAGACGAATAATAATAGTAGGGGGCAAATTCAGTCTGGGCTAAAAAAAAATTTAGATCCAACTAATGTATGAAAAAAAAATTCCATATAAAAAAAAAAAATTCCTATACTAAAAAAATTTTGGCCCACGGAACTCGAGCGAAGGGGAGTTCCCCTCTTATTCGAAGTCTACATCTGTTATTCCAAATACACGTTCCCCTAATAGAAACTTTACACATCATCAATATCAGCAAGTGTAAATACATCAAATGTTGTTCATAATGATATCTTCATCTATTTTCTGATGACGTGTAGAGTTTGTATTAGAGAGACGGTTAAAGAGACGTGTATTTAAGATATCAGATCTAGGCTGGCTCCTATATCTGCCCCTAAATAGAAGAATCATTATTAATTTTCTGGACTTACATGTGGTTAAAAATTGATTACTTACCTTAAACCTGGAATTCCAATAGACAATGTTTTCTTGGACATAACCTCTTGGAGAGCTCCAAGTTTGGAAAATATCTCTTGTCCTTTGTAATAACTACTACCAAAACATGCTCTCGATATTATGTCGCCTGAAAATCTTTTCATATATTCGTCGACCACAATTTCTCTAATTCCACCTCCAGTCGAAATTTCACGCTTCCACGATTTTATAAGGGAGTCAGCAGATTCTATAATTATATTCATCATTCCCTACACCACCGATCTTTCTTTTAGTTAGTCTATGCACTTTCGTGGATCAAATGGAATGTTAAAATAGGATTCATAAAGCCAACTCCAAGATTTTTATTCTATAGACTGATTTACCTTAACCTTGTCCATGAATAATTCAGGAGCCATAATTTTCCTCTGCCGTGCCCAAATGGCTCCATTGGAAGTTAAAATGCCTTGGCCTAGCAAAGGACCGAGCTCTTTTTGTTGATACTTAGGCCTCCCCAAGTCCAACGAGGTGCATTTAGTTATTTCTTTTACCAAATCGGGATTGTTTACATATATTATTTGCATATTACCAAGAGAAAACGTAAATAACTGACCTGTAGAAAATAAAAATGCCATCAAGAACAAATTGAATAAGAAGTGCACATCAAAATATACAGATATTTGTACCATATTGTTTTCGCCATTGCTCGAAGAATGGAAAAACGGCTGCACTGTCGTGAGAAACAGGACGACGAGGATGATTAATCGGAGTATTCTCGGCAGCATTTCGAGATTTCTTGATTTCCAAGACATTACCAAACAAAATTTTTGGCGGAGGTCCATTTATCCCTTGTTTTGTCAGCATTTCACGTAATTTCTTAGGTTTTATTACAAGTTCACTATATAGGTGCATGAACAGACCTAATACAAATACCACAACTATGGAGATGAACATTTTCACATTCAAAGAAATTTCCATCTCTCTTACTCTCTATCTCTCTCACATATACACTAGAGCATTGTCAACTTCTGTGATCCTTATATTATATAGCGATCTGAAAATGGTTTTTAATTATGTTTTATAATTAATTTCTGTTAATTGTACAAATTTGACCAAAGGGTGGCTATCCTTGAACAAAGTGAGAACTTATCTTGTACAGTTGCGACTTGAGAGACCTTATCACTAATTTTTCAAATAGAATATTGCAATAATTCAACTTAGATGATAGTTATATTTATGATATCGTAAGTCATGGGGCTTGTCCCACATCAAAAGTATGGACTTTGAGTGTGTGATTTATAATCCTTTGGGCACCCTCCACTTAATAGCTAGTTTTTAAAAGTGAGTTCTACCTAAGAAATTGTAAGATATGAGTTCAAAATTTATTAAAATATGTTAATATTTTCTAATTAATTAAATCTACTGGTTATTGGGAAAATCTAGATTTTTAAAGAATTTGTTAAAGGGCTTGTTTAGGCCCTGTTTGTTTTTAATTAAAATTTTGTTAAAAGGCTGAAGTCAAAGTCAACAATTAATTTTAACCACACATTTCATGAACCCACAATTTTTTAACCACACATTTCATCAACTTTTCTAAAAAAATCTGATTTTAATCAAAATCAAACACACCCTTAATTTAGCTTTTTAGTAGATTTTCATAAAAAGTTGATTAAATGTGTGGTTGAAAAATTAATAAAAGTTGTGGGTCCTATAAAACGTGTGTTTAAAATTAATTATTAACTTTGACTATAATTTTTTAACAACTTTTTAATTTGAACCAAACAAACACTAAATCCGAGTCGATAACACCAAAATTTCAATTAAATTTATTAAAATCTAAATTGGGACACCTAAATTTATATAAAATTTTAAATCCATTCAAACATGACTATACCTCCTAAATTTGAATAAATAAGTGTGATGTGTATTTATCATTTTAGTCATTTAAATGAAGTATTTCAACTTAGACAAATCTAATTTTGTCATTTCTTTTAATTGTTTCACTACTGAAAGATAAGGTTTTACCAACGAATTTTTTTTTTGACTGACCTAAGACCAAAGGTAATTTCCGACGGAACCCCAAAAAACATTTCCGACGACATTTAGAATCTGTCAGAAATTTACAACGGAACCAAATAATATGTTTTAGCATTCTAAACATTTGTTATAGTGAAATTTAGTATGTTGATTATATAATTCATCTCCAATTAAATACTTTCTGGATGGATAGATAAGATTGGGTTAATTTAACCAACAGTCACTGAAATTATTTTAAAATTACAAAATGATCACTGAAGTTCAAAAATTTCAGTGATGACCACTAAAGTTAGAAATTCTTTCACTAATGGTCACTCTATTAAATTTCTAATTTAAAATAGTGATGTAGCATAATAATGTGGCATTTATTTATTGCATGGTAGTCTATGTACTTTATATAATATTCACTTTAGTCCTTATATTTTAATTAAGTCATTCAAAAATTGCATCTTATATCCTTAATCTTTTACATCTTTACACTTTAGTCTACAAATTTTCAATTATCTTTCAGTTAAGTCCTCCAAAAATTACATCTTATGTCCTTCAATTTTTACATATTTACACTTTGATCCTCAAAATTTTAATGATCTTTCAGTTAAGTCCTCTAAAAAATTGCATCTTGGGTCCTTCAACTTTATACATCTTCAAACTTTGGTCCTCCAAATCCTTGATTTTAGTGGCCAAAATAAGTGCAATTTTAATAGTCAAAATAATTGTACTTTCAATTAAATCCTTGACTTTGCACTCGAAATTTCACCTAAACGAACAAAATAATATAATTAAATAATAAACTGTTTAGTGGTCAAAATAAGTATAAAATTCGCACTTATCACTTAGAGTTGACCACTAAAAATAGACATTTTAGTAGTCAGACCCTATAATATTATTTTATTCGTTTAGGTGAAAATTTGAGTGTAAAGTCAAAGATTTATTTGAAAATGCACTTATTTTGACCACTAAAATTATACTTATTTTGGCCACTAAAATCAAGGATTTGGAAGACCAAAATTTGAAGATGTATAAAGTTAAATGACCTAAGATGCAATTTTTTAGAGGACTTAATTGAAAGATTATTGAAAATTTGACGACTAAAGTGTAAAGATGTAAAAAGTTGAAGGACCTAAAATATAATTTTTAGAGGACTTAGCTAAAAAGATGATTGAAAATTTGGAGACCAAAGTACAAAGATGTAAAAAGTTGAAGGACCTAATATATAATTTTGGAGGACTTAACTGAAAGATAATTGAAAATTTAGAAACCAAAGTGTAAATATGTAAAAGATTAAGGACCTAAGATGTAATTTTTGAATTACTTAATTGAAATATATGGACTAAAGTGAATATTATATAAAGTACATGGACTACTATACAATAAATAAATGTCACATCATCACGCCACATCACCATTTTAAATTAGAAATTTAATGGAATGACCATTAGTGAAAGGATTTCTAACTTCAGTGACCACCATTGAAACTTTTGAACTTTGATGACCATTTTGTAATTTGAAAGTAACTTCACTGATCGTCGGTGAAATTAACCTGATAAAGATTGAATTGCATTTAAATTATATGTATGATATTTATCTTAATTTATCATAATTTTAATTTATTGCCTTTGTTAGAATTTTAAATTTTATATAATTACATGTCTTTTATAAAATCATATTAATTTATTAATTGAAAATAAACTTTTTTAAAAAAATAATAAGTAAAATGATTAAATCATATTATTTTATTAATTGAAAAATAATTTTTTAAAAGAAAATTAAGATTTAAATTTTCCAACAGCCAACTACTGGTCAAATATTTTCGGCGACTTTAATTTTTTGTTACAAACCTTTATCGGTAGGATTTTATCCACCGATTTTTCAATGCCGTATGTTCATCTTAATTAACTATTTCCGGCAGAAAAATAGATTTCAACAATAAAATTTTCCGTCTTTAAAATCCAATATTTTAATAATAAGTTTTACGACTCGTTGAAGCTCATATACAAATGTAGCTTAGTAGCATATCACATACGTGTGTAGTTGCATGTCTTAACTTATTAAAAAGTCAACATTTGAAATTTTCTTATTACAAAGTCAAAATTTTCGTTTGAAACAAAACCTCGAATGACTTTACGATTGTTTGTGTATGAATGTGTGTGTATCCTTACTATAATATAAATGTCTATCACATGTTTACTGTTCACCATTCAACCAATACGAAGTAGTTTTAGTGTTTTATTATTCTAATTTTGTCATAATCTCACACTTTTGTCCCACAAATTTTCATTAAATTATTAACAAATCAGCTTTTATTGATTTTTTTTTGAATGTTTAGCCGTATTTTTTGACTTGTCCTTCCTTTTTTTTTTGTTTTTCTTCTTTTTATGTGGTAAATCTCACCCTTTTGTTCTATAAAATAAAATAAAAGATGAAGAAATCAAAGAAATGACCAACAGCATATCCAACTTATTATGGTATGACACAGAGATTTATATATCCGAAATTCACATAAATAAATATATTTCAACGCTATCAAGATAACCAAGATTTATTATAGTATTTCCAAAGAGAAGTTCGAAGTTCAGAGGACCAAGTGTTGGTAAAGGTGGATTCCTATGTTTTGGTTATACGTTAATGATGTGAACTTGAAAGGTTTTGCTAAACTTCATGTTTTTCTACGCTGCAGTTTCTGTTGTTTAACTCAAAAATCTGCTATACCTTATATATTAAGTATTTTTACATAATTCCAGTTGGAGACGATAGCCCTATGGGTTACTTAACCATTGGCTTTGGTTTCACATAATTTCATGTTATATAACTCAAGTTATAGATAATTTTGTAAACTGCGACCGCATGAATCCGAGAAACTGCCTAGGATGTTTCGGTAAGCATTTTAGTAAGCCGAAATATGCCGTCGGACTATCAAATTTTGATATGTGGTAGCTAAATGAGTATTCTCTGTTTCCTGAAAATTTCATATTTTTCGGTGATTGTTTTCTATGTCAAAGAATTTTTTGTTACTCCATGACCAGATGAATAAATTTTAGTAACACTACTCTTATTTTGAAAATTTTCTTCACCTGGTCATGGAATAACAAAAAATTCTTTGACATAGAAAACAATCACCGAACAATACGAAATTTTCAGGGGACATAGAATACTCAGGTAGCTACCACATATCAAAAATTGGTAGTCCGACGGCATGTTTAGGCATACTAAAATGCTCACCGAAACCTCCTAGGCAGTTTTTCAGATTCATGTCGTCGACGTGCCAGAATCGCTATAAAAACTAATCAAAAAACTTTAAGTAGTGTAAATATCTTCTTAAACTTTTGTGGGCCTTGTTTTTGTGGTAGTTTTAGTGGATTCACATGTTTTGATTACACGTTAATGATGTGAACTTGAAAGGTTTTGCTAAACTTCATGTTTTTCTAAGCTGCATTTTCTGTTGTCCAACTCAAAAATCTGCTGCACCTTATATATTAAGAATTTTTACATAATTCCTATTGGAGACGATAGCCCTATGGGTTACCTAACCAATGGCTTTGGCTTCACATAATTTTATGTTATATAACTCAAGTTATGGGCAATTTTGTAAACTGCGACCGCATGAATCCGAGAAACTGCCTAAGAAGTTTCGGTGAGCATTTTAGTAAGCCGAAACATGCCGTCGGACTATCAAATTTTGATATGTGGTAGATAAATGAGTATTCTCTGTTCCCTAAAAATTTCATATTTTTGGAAGATCGTTTTCTATGTCAAAGAAATTTTTGTTACTCTATGACCGGGTAAAGAAATTTTAGTAGCACTGCCCTTATTTTGAAATTTTTCTTCACCTGGTCATGGAGTAACAAAAAATTCTTTGATATAGAAAACGATCACCGAACAATATGAAATTTTCAGGGGACATAGAATACTCAGGTAGCTACCACATATCAAAAATTGGTAGTCCGACGGTATGTTTAGGCATACTAAAATGCTCACCGAAATCTCCTAGGCAGTTTTTTGGATTCATGCCGTCAACGTGTCGGAATCTCTATTATAAACCAATCAAAAAACTTTAAGTAGTGTAAATATCTTCTTAAACTTTTGTGAACCTTGGTTTTGTGGTAGTTTTAGTGGATTCCATGTTTTGATTACACGTTAATGATGTGAACTTGAAAGGTTTAGCTAAACTTCATGTTTCTCTAAGCTGCAGTTTCTGTTGTCCAACTCAAAAATCTGTTGCACCTTATATATTAAGTATTTTTACA
This sequence comes from Forsythia viridissima, assembly GCA_030279155.1. Taxonomy (NCBI): domain Eukaryota; kingdom Viridiplantae; phylum Streptophyta; class Magnoliopsida; order Lamiales; family Oleaceae; genus Forsythia; species Forsythia viridissima. The sequence continues at coordinate 9,900,253 of CM059041.1, forward strand.
TAATTCCAGTTGGAGACGATAGCCATATGGGTTACCTAACCATTGGCTTTGGTTTCACATAATTTAATGTTATATAACTCAAGTTATGGATAATTTTGTAAACTGTGACAGCATGAATCCGAGAAACTACCTAGGATGTTTCGGTGAGCATTTTAGTAAGTCGAAACATGCCGTCGGACTATCAAATTTTGATATGTGGTAGCTACATGAGTATTCTATGTTCCCTGGAAATTTCATATTGTTCGGTGATCATTTTCTATGTTAAAGGAATTTTTGTTAATCCATGATAAAGTGAAGAAATTTTAGTAACACTGCCTTATTTTGGCCATTTGATTTTTATTTGATTTTATTTTTTTGTTAAAAAAAAATTAAGATTTTGTCGAATTACAAAAAAAAAAAATTTAAATCTTTATTGAGTAATTCGACAACAATTTTTCAAGTTACAATTAAAAAAAATAAAATAAAATCAAGACTTTGTCAAGTTAGTCTTTAGATTGAATATATATATATAATGACTTTGTCGAGCAACTCGACAAAGTTTTTTTGAATTTTTATTTTGAAATTTTTTTTTTTGACTTTGTCGAGTAAAACTCGACAAAGTCTTTTGATAATTTTTTTTTGTTTTTTTGTTTTTTTTTGGTTGTGTGGGCTTTTAGCTCTTTTTTTTTTTTTTTTTTTTTGTAATTTGCAATTTTGATCCACAACCTTTTTAATTTAAAACAAATTTACCCAAATCTTTTTTTTTAACATTGACCATCCCCGACCTTTGAATTTTATTACAAATTTTGTTTTGTCCTCCTCTTTAAATAAACAAAATAAAAATTAATAACAACAAAATAAAATAAAATTGTATATATTTTATTTTTACTGACAACATTTTTTTTAATTTTTTCTAAATATTTTTTTAATTTTGGAATATTTTTTTCTTTTTTTGAGTTTTTGTCGCGTTATTCGATAAAATTTTTTTTAAATAAGATTAATGCTTAATATCATTTTGTCGAGTTACTCAACAAAGTCCAATTTGACAATTTTTTAACTTTTTTTTGGTCGAGTTACTCGATAAAAGGGAAATTTTTTTAAATTTTTTGGTAGAAATTTTTTTTTTTAGCTTTTTTGGTCGAGTAACTCGACAAAGGTAAAAAAAAAAAAAAAAATTCCTTTTTTGGGCTCTGTTGAGTTAATCGACAAAGCCCAATTTTTTCATTTTTTTTTTGTTTTGTCAAGTTTTTCCATTTTTTTCTTTCTATTTTGGGCTCGACAAAGCCCAATTTGAAATTAGAATTTTTTTTTTTTTAATTTGCGATTTTGGTCTCAACTTTTTAAATTTATAACTAATTCACCCACAATTTTTAGTTTTTTGCCATTGAGCATCCCCAACATTTAAATTTTGTTGAAAGTCCAATTTGATCATTTTTTTTTCTTTTTGTAGGATTTTGTCCTAAATTCTACAATATTTATTTATTTATCCTAAATTTTACAATGTTATAATTGCTATACGTGCAACGCACGAACTTAAAACTAGTGTGTGTGTGTGTGTGTGTGTGTGTGTGTGTATATATATATATTTCTTTCTATTCAACCTATTAATATAGAGATGGCAATGGGCTGAGCCGGGCTAGCTCGGCCCGTGCCATAACGGTTCAGCTCGGCCCGTCCCAAAAAACTTGGTCCAGACCGGCTCGTGGTCCGCAGACTCACGTGAAATACGATTTTTTTTTTGTGAAGTTTTAAAAAAAATAAGAAATAAGTTATAAATCATAAAATTTTAAATTCAAACCCTCCTCATTTTTTCGGGCTTGGGACCGAATACTATTAGCGTAGGCGGAGTTAAAATTGTACACGAACAAGTTGTTATGTGTACAATTTTTTGTAAATTTAAATATCAAAATTTACAAGTTAAAATGAATAAAAATGCAATGAATTTATAAAAATTATTAAATATACTTACATTTTATATTAAAAATGAAATGAATTTATAGTAAATGGACCACAGACCATAGGCCGGTCCGTGGACCCGTCCACAAGCCAGCACGTGACTCAACCCGAGTCCGTCTTTTTACGGACCGAGCCGTTTGCCATCTCTATATTAATACATTTGATAAATAAATTTGATAAATTATCAAAGTTTATAATTTCAATTAATTATCTAAAAGTCTAGATATATTAAAATCTTTATTGAGAGAATGATTTCCTGCCCATCATGGCAGGAGATATGTTGTCCACTGCTGATGTGGGCTGATGTGAGAGTGTCACATCAGCAGTGAGGCATACAACTGTGTGTGGACCCAAATGTTATCCACACACAGCGGGCAACATATCTCATGTCCATCTCCTTGTGTTTGGATGTGAGTGTAAATATTTTAATATATTTAAATTGTTATATTAATTTAAATTAAGAATTTGTAATTATTTATCATATTATTAATTAGAGTTGCATTATTCAAAAGTCAACGTTTGAAATTTCGTTTGAAGCATAAAAACTGGATGACATAAAAATGAATTAAAAGAAATTCATAGTTTGTAAAGGGAGCTGGAGATACTACTTATAATCAGCAAATATAATTTACTTTTCTTTTTCTTTTTTCACAAATTATTATATTTTAATTAAATAATCTTTATTATTAATATGAGTTGGAATAATAAATGCCCGCTGTTTCAAGAACTCAGATATATACTTGCTTACTAGAATATTCACAAGTGTAATTTGAGCTATAGATCTACTTTAATTTTTCTTTAGTCGATAAGTCCAATGATAAGGTTTCAATATGATTAATAGTCGTGTTAGTTCGACTACATTTTATTTCAGCTTATCTCGTGCCCAAAAAAATGATGTTCAAATTAAAATATGTATTCAAATGGTCTTTATAGATGAATTTTAACTAATTTTAAGGACATGCACTAAAATTCATAGTATGAGATGTCTTAAAGATGACGTTGAACGTTGAGCAAATTGTCATATGACTAAACTTTAGTTTATTTTAATTTAATGATTAAATTTAAACTTTGTTTGAAGTCAGTTATTAATTATAAATGTTTGCTACAATTTGATTATTATTTCTTATATCTTTTGATTTGACTAGTAAAGAGGATAACATGGTAATTTAATTAGCAAAAAACTAGATTGCTATATCACTTGTTTTGTTAGTCAAACTAATAGAAACAGACGAAAGTGGACAACTTGAAACAAAGTCTAATAGCATGTGGACAGTATTAAAATTATTTTTTAAGTACTTATAAGTTGTAAATATATAGAACGCTTGTATAATAAATAGATAGTAAATTATTGGTCATATAAAATATGTAGATACAAAGTATATTTGATCAGTTTTACCAACTTAGATTTTAATTTAAGTCAGATTTCATTACGAGCATATAATCATTAAAAAATTAGTCATTAATTTCTTCAACTACATATTGAAAATGTCAAGGGATTAAATGTCTAAGGTCTAACAATATTTATCATCCACATACTTGAGGTTAAGACGGTCAAGAGAATAAATGTCTAAGGTCCAACAATCAAGATTCACCATCAAGAAAAGATAGAGCATTTACTTTAGGTTAGGACGGTCTCATCATTCACGTAATTCCCACGTCCATCAATTGATCATACTATGAGTACACATTCAGTGCATAAAGAATGAAAAAGGCGTCTATCATGGATTGAGCACCCCAACACAAAAAGAGCCCTAAAATTCGTCGATTTTGATTAGATTAAGATTAATCATGTACCTAGAAAGGTTAATATTGAGACTAACATATTCGACATTTGAAATTTTTTAATCAAACAACTAAACAAACATACAAAAGACGATTCCAGGCAATTTTTGACTTAAAATAAACCACCCTTTGTAGCGTTTAACGACCGGCGCCCACCAGCTTGAGTCAAAGGTTCTATTATTACTTTCAATCCAAAAGTCAATATACTTTGACAATATTCATACAACATTTTAGACTTTTCTATTAGGTATGTATTCTCCCAACCTTGTACTTGTATACATATACTTAGTTTTTTGATACGTGCGTTATACGTAGGCTACACGTAGGCATTACTTGAATATATATGTATAATAAATATTAAATATATAATACATGAATAATAAATATGAAAAATATATTTTTAAACATACCATTTAATACAATTAATTAAGTAAAATGTTAAAATTCTATTAAGAAAAGCAAAATCAAAGGCTGTACGTAGGCATTGCTTGAATATATATGTATACAAAATTTTAGTATAAAAATTATTAAATGTATAATACGTAAATAATAAATATGAAAAACATATTTTTGAACATACCATTTAATACAATTAATTAAGTAAAATGTTGAAATTCTATTCAGAGAAGCACAATCAAAATAAACACATAATTCGTATAAAAAAATTAAATAACACGTACAAAAAAAATTAAACAACTAAGATTTGTAAACAACCTTTAGATGTTGGTAAAGTGATGTTGTAATGTGACCATTTTTATATTTTTATTCAATTGCACCACTTCGAGAATTTAAATAGGACCAAACCCTCATTCTTCAAACTCGGCTCCAAGTTTTTCAACTTTTTTACTAATGACCCAAAAGTCAAATATTAAAGAAGTGTGTACAATTTGCTTATACCATCAAATAAAAAATAAAATAAAAATTGGTGAAAAATTAAATAAAAATCTGGACGAATATGTGAATAGTAAAAAAAAAACAAAATAATAGCATTTTTTTAGAATAATATGTAATATTATAAGATAAAATAAAAAAAAAGATTAGTAAAAAATTGAATGAAAATGTGTAAAAGAAAAAAAAATAAGGAAAAAAAATTTGTGATTGACACACACCACAATAATTTGGTAGTCTCTCACTTATCTAAGTAATGTAATTCTATTGAAAATAAAAAAAAAAAAAAAAATGAAAAGGGGTGGGGCGTGGTGAATTTTTGAAAAAGATGAAATTATTTTGTACTTTTTAAAAGTTATAGGATTTCATTTACAATTTCATTTTATTTTTTTTGTTTTTAGTTTTTTTTTTATATTTTTGTTTATTTAAAGAGGAGGGCAAAACTGTCAAAATATGTCAAAAGGATGTGATTTGCAACAAAATTCAAAGATTGGGGATAGCCAATGCTAAAAAAAAGGTTAGGAGTAAATTTGTTATAAATTGAAAAGCTTTGGGACCAAAAGTGCAAATTACAAAAAAAAAATATCCCACACAACACATTTTAAAAAAAATAAAAATAAAAAGTACCATAATAATAATAATAATAAAATTTGTTATTGTCGAGTTATTCAACAAGAACAACAAAATATATATATAAAAAAACAATGTTCTTGTCAACTTACTCAACAAGAACAAAAAAAAAATTGTTCTTGTGACCCAAAAAATAAAAAATAAACGTTTTGTTGTGTGCTCGACAAGCACACAAAAAATCAAGTTATGCAGTGCTTGCCTTAAAAAAAAAAAAAATCAAAGATTGTGGCTGTAAAAATGGGCTAAGATTCACTAATTAAATAAAAAAAACACAAAAATCAAAGTTTGCGGCTGTTTTCAATGTCAAAACGATAGCGTATTGGACGAAAAATTTACAATAAAAATTTAAGACTCTTATATTATTGTAGGGATGTTTATTTAAAGATGAGTGCAAATCTGTCAAATATGTCAAAATGACGTCATTTACAACAAAATTCAAAAGCTGGAGATGACCAATGCTAAAAAAAAATATTAGGAGTAAATTTGTTATAAATTGAAATATTAGGGACCAAAAGTGCAAATTAAAAAAAAATGTTCGACAAGAACACCAATTTTTTTTTTTTTTTTTAAATTGTTCCTGTGGCTCAAAAAATAAAAAATAAAAGTTTTGTTGTGTGCTCGACAAGCAAAAAAAATAAAAATAAATAAACTTGTGCTTGTCAAGTTACTTGACAAGCACCAAAAAAAAAAAAAAAAAAATCCGTGCCTGCTCGATAAGCACACCAAAAAAATTTGTGTGTTTGTCGAGCTATACAGTGCTTGCTTTAAAAAAAAGTCAAAAATTGCAGCTGTAAAAATGGGCTAAGATTTACTTAAAATTGGCTTTGGTTCGTCGAGTAACTCGACAAACCAAAGCCAAGGCACTAATTAAATAAAAAAAATACAAAAGTCAAAATGTGCGACTGTTGTCAATGTCAAAACGATGTCGTATTGAACGAAAAATTTACAGTAAAAATTTAAGACAATTATATTATTATAAGGATAAATGCAATAAAATTTTGTATATTTTAAATATTTATAAATTGTAGATCTACGAAATGTGTAAATAGTAAATTGTGAATCATACGAAATATGTAGATAAAAATATGTTTAATCAATTTAACCAACTTAAATCTCATTTAGTGTAAATAAAATTCTCGTGTACTTCTTTTGAAGAAAAATAAATAACTAAATGTGTTTTTTCTACACGAAGATAGTAAATTCGGATCGCTGCAGGGCATATACTCAGTTCCAACTAGACATGTTGACTTGATAATTTTATGGTTAATTATATTGAGTCTCAATGTTTTCAAATTTGTAACAATATCATTCTCATTCAACTTTATTTAGAGATATTGTCTATACCTTTTTATAATTCGCACAGATGGTCTTCATAATGATTTTTTTTTTATAATTTTGTCAATGACTTAAATAAATTAAAATAATAGAAAATAAGAAAATATAGTGGAAAAATTAGAATTTGGGACTCTAACCTTTTCAAAAAAATAAAAAAATAAAAAATAAAAAATCCTAAACCTTTTATTATTTATTTTTACAAATTTTTACTTAAATAATAAAAAATGTGTTATCAAATCCCAAACTTTCTAATTATGTTCATGGAAAGAACTTTTGGAGTCTGGTCAGATTTTGTCTAGAGGTTCGTTAATTGACAAAAAATCAAGCTCGTAAGTTAAATTTGACAAAGATAAAATAGTCTATTCACATTCTATCATTTAAAATAATAAAAAGAAAAAAGAAAAAAAATGGTCATCTTCCCAAACATCCCCCATCCCCACAAGAACAACCAAGGAGGGTTCTCTCTCTCCCCCGACCCGATTTGCCGGTTGGTTTTCGTAAAAACCAGAGAGATATCCTCCCTGGTCTTCATGCAAATCCCCCCAGTTGCTGCCGACCCAAACCCCGGCGTTTTGTGCCGGCAAACGGGGAGGAGAAATCCTCTCGGTTGTTCTTATTGGGATAGGGATGAAACCTTTTTTGGTTTTCTTTTTTTTAAAATTTTTTAAAATAAAATATTTATGATTTATTTATACTTTTAAAAATGTTAGATATTTTAAATGCAATTTTTGTTATTTTATTTTCTCTTCATCTTATTTAAGTTATAGGCAAAATTGTCAAAAAAAATTATTTGAAAACTGTCTTTATGAATTAATGAAAGGGTGGGGACGATATATGCGAATGAAATTGAATGAGGATGATATTGTTACAAGACTGAAAGAATGAATATTGTAAATATAATTAATCCATTATTTTAAGATGGATCAATCCATCTAGTGTTTTTATTTCTATATCAGACTTGCTTCACAAATTATTACTTTATAAGCAATTTTATAGTTATGCTCTTACGTAATTGCCAGAAGCCTTGTTTTCTCCTTATAAAGTTTCGTCATTTTTGAAGAGAAGAAAATACATCTTCATAATCAAACAAAATAAGTTAATATTGATTCAATTTTCCACTTGCTCATGCATGTAAAATTGTCTGCTTTTATACATGTGATAATTAGAATCTCCACCTTCTTCATTTTTAGTAAATTAAAATTTTACTAGATTACAAATCTTTTATCAATTTTACTATAATCACTCTAAATTTTATTAGACAGTTGTAAAATATTTAATATCATTTATTTACATATAAATTCAAATCTTAACCGTATCAACTAAAATTTAAGGACCAAATATTATCTTATCTAGAATCAAAGAGTAATTAACATTATTTTCAAATTAACATTCAATGTTATTGAATGTTACGTATCTTACACACACAAAATCTCTTATCAAAGGCACAAAAACCCTAAACACAATTGTCTAATTTCCATCGTCTCCTTCATCTAATAGAAACACAAACTCTCTAAATTTTAAATTTCAAAGTGATATTCTGAGTTCATCCGTGTTCGAAGCGTAAACTTTGATATATCTTTGATTTCTTGGCTGAAATTCTACCAGGTGAACAGAGGATGACTTCATCACGTAACAACCCAAAATCCAAGCGTAAATCCAAATGAGGATGAAATTCTTCTGCATCAAAGAGAAATAGCAGAAAACTAAAGCTACGGTTAAAATTGAAAAGAAGAAGGTCAACATTCTGGTGTCGGATGGTCAAAATATAATAATATTTTAGATTTTTGCATTTGTATTACATGTGTGTGACTGATTTCATTCATTATATGCTTTCGGATATTGAATTTTTGTCTGGGCATTGTGTAATTTGTGGGTATTTACTATGTTTGCATTTCAAATCAGCAAAGTTCTGCATTTTTTATACTTTTGAATACGTTGTTATTATTGTTTACCCTAAAAAGATTACGAATATTCACATTGAAATTAGACTTTTTGCAAGTATGAATATATGGACTGTGTGTCATATTCCTAATTTATATAATTTTTATTATATTTGTTTGGTCACTGTTGACATCGGATTTCGCACCAACCACGTGTCAACAAATCTCAGTCACTCCTCTGCCAACCTGTATGATACCTGCACACTAGGACGAACGTTAGGCATCAAGATCTCTAGAGAAAAAGGTCCAACAATCGTTGGTACTCTGACGATCAAGTCAACTACTGGTATATGAAATAATACACGGAGAACGAAAATAATTGGGTGTGGGAGGAACAATCAAGCAGAGATTTGAGCCGAGTTTAGGAGTGAGAATAGTGCGAAAAAAGTGTGTATCTTAGAATAACCGGAGATATTGTATTTATAGCATTAGATACCTAATTGATTGTTTTCCTAAATCAATTAATTTAGAAGCATTATTCATGTCATGTTCGAACTCATGCTTACCTGTGACCTCTCTTTTTTAATGATTGGTGATAGCTTGATATCGGATAATGTTAATTTCGCATCTGTATTCAATAACGTGAAACCTCCATTTCATTTGTGAATGGGTTGCAAGCCGAGTTTGATATTCATGACTGATATTTATTGCCATTATTACTTGTTACAGTTGAGTTGCGTATTTGGAGCATGTTAATGTGCATATTTCTCATATCCCCTTTGTTGCTATCCCGGTCGAATTTTGATAATGTCGACCATTGCTTACAATTGTTGAACAAATACGTTATTGGTTTATGTTAACTTTTCGGTAATTTACATAATGTGATCTATTCGTATTCGATGTTTATATGTTGACCATTTGCACATGATACCTAACCATGTTATCTTGGCATGTGTAACAGCTTTGTTGATTGATTTTGCTACCAATCATGATATCTAGCCATTTTACGATGGTATGTTTCACAGCTTTGATGATTGATACTGCTATCAATCAGTTGTCTAATTCGATTTTTTACACTTGAACTATCTAATGTCTCCTGACAAATGGTACCTTGGAAAAGCAAGTGCATTCTCCAAAACAAAATATTTAGCTCACTGAAGGCAAGGATGACTGATTTGCAGAAGAAAATATTCTCTGAGACATGCTTCGCCCACTTTTTGGATGTACAAGATATCATGGTCAATCACCAGCTCATCCACCAAGTTCTCTAAGATGTGCTTCACCCAATTGTACGAGTTTGCATTTGAGAAGTCAGAGCTACACTTAACTCATTAGTCCCTATCCTACAACATCTTATTCAAAACTTATAATTGTGGACCAGACTTGAACTACCTCATTAATTCTGTTTCATTTTGATATTGGCTGATGCTTTGGGCAACATATAAGATTGTGAAAATGTCATCTTTTGGGTTCGGTCATAATAATGTTTATGTAAACGAATTGATATGTCGTTTCACATTTTGGTATATTTCGTAGTATATCTTTTGCACATGTGTTATGATAGTTGGGGTTGAGAGTGAATGAATGTTGAACTAGTTGTAAATGTTCTCCTAGTATTTTATGGTCAATTCCAGTTCTGAACTTATTATTATGAATCTGCATAAGCTTGATGGGAATGAAAGTTGTTTTATGTTACGAATCTTCGATTGCTCATTACGATGTGCACAGTAAATCCTTTGTATTTGTGACTCAATTAATTGAATCTGCCGCTTGATGCCTGCATCTGTTATCTTGATTTTCATTATAACATATTTTGGGTGATACTAATTATCGATTCATTGCACAAGATGACAACAATTGTTATGCCGTTGTTTGTCAATCAATTACAAATGACATTTTGATTATTGTCCTTGTTAAGGTATTTTAGATCTCTGATAATTTGATGTTACGTTATGTTGATTAACTCGAACGAGACGACAATAATCTTTACCCCTTACTTGTTTAACCATACCCCCTACCTATTTGATCTTTTGTGTTTTAATTCTGCATCATAAAACAAAATTAATGTATTGTGACCTATAATTGTTGAATAAGTACAATCTTAATAATTAATTAGACAATCCACATAGTTGATCCAAGAACAGATGCTTATCAAATATTAAACTATGTTATAACCAGGTATAAACCATGACAAGGAATGCAATGTTTGAAGATCAATAGTGAATGGATTACGGAAGGATCAAACATGAATATGTATAGTTACATTATTTTATCTGTTGAATCCAAGATGTTTAGAATCTTTATCTATCAAATACAGTCATCCTAATATGAAAAAGACTAATTTATTGTCCGATCACCAAACTCATTCTACTTTGCTACACCGTAATTGTAGTATATCGAATGATCACCAATCTCAACTAAGTAAAATCAGTAGCATCTTCATTGAAAATTCATAAAGGGTTCATGTTCAATGCTACAGAAAATGGAACGATTCACCTTCATATACAAATCGTGATACAATAAACTGCAAGGTTGGAAATAAAAAAAACAGATGATCACTTGAAAAATTTGTTGGCGGAATTTCTGTGGAAATGACTCAAAGCAATAAGAACCAGAAACCGAAAATGGAAGAAATAATTAAGCCGAGGCAAGAGTTGAACTCTTTGTCCTTAAGTCAATTTTGCCCCGCAAAGGTGCCTACGGTATATAGCAATTGACTCCCAAGATACAACGGCTTCCTACTTGTGGTTGAAGCACTACAAACCACAAGCACAACGAACCGAAAATCGGTTTTGTATTCCAACAAATGAAGAATGAAATGAAGAACCAGAATTTCTGCAACAAATGCAAGAAACTTGGTTTATGAAATGATGAAATGAGTTCTTTGTGTTTGCTTATCTTTCTGTATCAATTCTTTGTCAAATGGACGTCCACAGGTCCTTTTTAACGCTGAAGATCAGTTGAAAACGAAAAAGATTGAACCAAATCGTGCAACACTTTAAAAGAACATGTCTGTTCACGCAAACCTATGCGATCGCATGGTTTAACCAAGCTGCGATCGCATGGTACAAAAATCCAAAACAGACCTTGATCCAAATTAACCATGCGATCGCAAGGCTTTGCCTCCTGTGATTGCATGGAAGGACCCAAAAGCGTTCTACCTAAAATTTAGGCAGATTGCGATCGCAGGTGTACAAACCTGTGCGATCGCATGGTCAAAATTTTGACCCAAAAATGTCCTTTTTCGTAATTTCTCATTCATTCGATATTGGTTTCGAGATGTCAAATATACCCTTTAAACATGCAGATAAATCTGAATTTTCTTTCCGAGGACGTTGCCCCCGAGCCCCCACGAGGGGCGCTGCCTCCTCGACCCCCGCGACCTGACCGGGCAGGTCGATCTCCGTTTCTCCGAAGCGTCGAAGTGGCAAACAAATTTGCTTAAACGGATTGGGTTGGGTCTTCTATATTTGACCAAGTTGACACGGAGTCACTTTCGTTATTTTTTAACACTTAGTTAATTTCTCGACATATTTAAACCAATTTTCAACAATCCCTCACATGAATGGAAATTCCTTGATACACAAAACACGATGCAAATGAAATGCAATGATATGCAGACTCTAACAAATGGAGTACAATCGACAAGTCGTAGCATCAAGATAGGTAGCTTGTGGCTTTGAACCTTCTTTAGTTGAATACAATCGAATTTACTAAGCTAGTTGGTGAACACGATGTTTTTGAACCATCCAGCCGTTCGTGTAAACCCAAACAATTGTACCAACACCATAACTTATCTAACCAATTCGGTTCTCATAGTTGTGTCAATTTTGGCCCTGGACAACTCTTGGTTTCATAAGTGCTCTAAGAGAATTAAGCCTCGAATTCTCGTAGAAGCGGCCCCACTTCACACTTATATAGGTGATCTCTTACTTTTCCACTTCAAGATTTTGAATCATTAAAAGTATGTATACTTATCCTTATACATATTTGACATAGCACTTTAAAAGTTAGGAATGAGAATAAGTGCTTTATTCCGAATCTTTTATAACTTAGTTGTCCCATTGAACCAAGATTTTGGGATCTCCAATCTACAAGGTTGGGTTTCCGTTATAGTAATTCTATTCAATAGGCTTTAGGCCCATTCTCCCTCGAAAGATGGTATACTTGATCTCTTGCAAGTCCTTTCGTCAAAGGATCAGCCAAGTTCTCTTTTGACTTCACATAGTTAATAGAGATTATACCATTCGATATTAATTGTTTAATGGTGTTATGTCTCCGAAGGATATGTCGAGACTTACCATTATACATACTGTTTTGTGCCCTTGCTATTGTCGACTGATTATCGCAATGTATGTTAATTGCAGAAACTGGCCTTTCCCAACATGGAATTTCTTCAAGAAAATTACGAAGCCATTCTGCTTCTTCTCCAGCTTTGTCTAAAGCAATAAACTCAGATTCCATTGTGGATCGAGCTATACAAGTTTGCTTAGACGATTTCCAGGACACGGCTCCACCTCCAATGGTAAGTACATAACCACTTGTGGATTTTGAATCCTTAGTGTCAGATATCCAATTTGCATTGGCATATCCTTCTAACACCGCGGGATATCTTGAGTAGTGTAATCCATATTCAACCGTGTGTCTTAAGTATCTAAGAACTTGGTTTAATGCCTTCTAATGTTCAACATTTGGATTACTAGTGAATCTACTCAATTTGTTGATTATGTATGCTATATCCGGTCTTGTGCAGTTGGTAATGTACATCAAACTGCCTATGACACGCGAATATTCCAATTGAGATACGGGCTCACCAGTAATCTTAGCTAAGTGTATACTTAGGTCAACTGGTGACTTAACTGGTTTATCGTCATACGCCTTAAATTTCTTAAGTATAGTCTCAACATAATGTGATTGAGATAATGACAAACCATCGGATGTCTTAGAGATTTTAATCCCTAATATCACATCTGCCACTCCCATGTCCTTCATGTCAAAATGTTTTGTTAACATTTTCTTAGTCAAGGAAATGACTTTTGAGTTATTTCCCATAATTAGCATATTGTCAACGTATAGGCATACGATCACATATTCATCGGGTGTGTTTTTAATGTAGACACACTTGTCACATTCATTGATTTTGAAGCCATTTGACAACATAGTTTTATCAAACTTTTCATGCCATTGCTTCGGTGCTTGTTTTAATCCATACAAGGATTTTACAAGTTTACACACCTTCTTTTCATTTTCCGATGCAACAAACCCTTCGGGTTGTTCCATATAGATTTCTTCTTCTAATTCACCATTTAGAAACGCAGTTTTAACATCCATTTGATGTATTTCAAGATTATGCAATGCCGCGATTGCAATCAAGACACGTATAGATGTGATTCTTGTCACCGGTGAATAAGTATCAAAGAAATAGAATCTTTCCTTTTGTCTATACCCTTTGGCTACTAATCTAGCCTTGTATTTATCTATTGATCCATCCGATTTCAATTTCTTTTTGAATATCCATTTACAGCATAAAGCTTTGTTTCCCGGAGGGAGTTCAACCAATTCCCAAGTATGGTTACTCATTATGGATTCAATTTCATTACGTACAGTTTCTTTCCAAAAAGGAGCTTCGGGAGTGGACATTGCTTCATCAAATGTCCTCGGATCATTTTCAAGTAATTGGTTATGAATTCTGGACCGAATGTCTTAATAATTCGTTGCCTTTTACTACGTCTCGGTTCTTCATTTATTTGAAAATTATCGTCATTTCTATATAAATTATCATAAGTTCGTTTAACTGAACTTGCTTCCTTTTCTTTACACAGAAATTTGTCTTCAAAGAAGACCGCATTTCTTGATTCAATAAACGTGTCTTCATGTATATCAAGTACTTCAGATTTATGAACCAAGAATCGATATGCACTACTATTGATTGCATATCCAATAAAGACACAATCAATTGTCTTTGGTCCAATCCTAACTTGTTTAGATTTGGGTATTTGTACTTTTGCTAAGCACCCCCACACTTTTAGATATTTGTAAGAAGAGTTTCGACCTTTTCATAACTCGTAAGGTGATTCAACCTTATTCTTGTGTGGTATCTTATTTAGGATATGATTTGCAGAAAGTATGGCTCCCCCCCACAAGTTTTGAGGTAAGCCTGAACTTATTAGCATTGCATTCATCATTTTCTTTAGAGTTCGATTCTTACGTTCAGCAATCCCATTTGATTGAGGTGAATATGGTGCAGTAGTTTGATGAATGATTCCAAATTCTGCACAAAATTTTTCAAATGGTGCAACGTATTCTCCACCTCTATCACTACGAATCATTTTTATTCATTTTCCAAGTTGATTTTCAATTTCGATTTTGTAGTGTTTGAACACTTCCAAAGCTTCATCTTTGCTTTTCAACAAGTATACGTAACAGTACCTTGTACAATCATCTATGAACGTGATGAAATACTTTTTACCACCTCCTGTTTGTACAAACTTTAAATCACACACATCTGTGTGAATTAGTTCTAAAGGTGTTGTTGTTCGTTCAACCTAATGAAAAGGTGCTTTGGCCGTTTTTGCCTCTACACATGTTTCGCATTTTCCATTATTAAAATGCATATTCGGAAGTAAACTTAAATTCATTAACTTGCGTATTGAATTAAAGTTTGCATGTCCTAATCTATGGTGCCATAAATTAGATGACTCAAGAATATAAACGGAAGATGGCGTTTTATTCATAACTTTCGGTACAATAGTTAGGACATTCATTTTGAATAGCCCATCTTTTATATAGCCTTTGCCAACATACATATTATTCTTGGTAAGTACAAACTTATCCGACACAAAGACTAACTTGAAGCCATTCTTGCTTAACAAAGAACCTGACACAAGGTTCTTGCGAATATCCGGTACGTGAAGAACATTGTTGAGGCTAAGTTTCTTTCCCGATGTCATCTTCAATATCACTTTGCCTTGTCCTTCCACTTTGGATGTTGAGGAGTTCCCCATAAACAGCTTTTCTCCCTCGGTTGGAATGTAGGATGTGAACATATCCTTATCAGCACATATGTGACGGGTTGCACCCGTATCAACCCACCATTCCATGGGATTTCCAACGTTGTTGCATTCTGAAACAACCGCCGATAAATTCATATCAGATATTCCATTTGATACGGAATCAGATTCGACTATGTTCGCTTGGGCTTGCTTCTTTGGTTTGCGACAATCAACGGAGCGATGTCCAGCTTTTCCACAATTATAGCAATTGCCCTTGAACTTCTTTGCATTCTTCTTAGAAGATTCAACGGAATGTTTTCTCTTCTTTCCTTCGTTGTTGTTGTTGGATTCCACAACATTAGCCCTTGATTGTGGTATGCTATTTCCAACACGTTGCATGAACGGACATGTCCTTTTGAAGTGTAGCACAATTTGGTTCATTCCTTTTCGTTTTCAACTGATCTTCAGCGTTAAAAAAGACCTGTGGACGTCCATTTGACAAAGAATTGATACAGAAAGATAAGCAAACACAAAGAACTCATTTCATCATTTCATAAACCAAGTTTCTTGCATTTGTTGCAGAAATTCTGGTTCTTCATTTCATTCTTCATCTGTTGGAGTACAAAATCGATTTCCGATTCGTTGTGCTTGTAGTTTGTAGTGCTTCAACCACAAGTAGGAAGCCGTTGTATCTTGGGAGTCAATTGCTATATACCGTAGGCACCTTTGCGGGGCAAAATTGACTTAAGATTGTTGGCGGAATTTCTGTGGAAATGACTCAAAGCAATAAGAACCAGAAACCGAAAATGGAAGAAATAATTAAGCCAAGACAAAGAGTTCAACTCTTGTCTCGGTTTATTTTTATCCTTTCCAATTATTAGTTTGATTGATTGCTTTGGAGTCACTTTTCACAGAAATCCGACAACAAAATTTACAGTTGAGGAGAAACCAAGTATAAACAATCTTCAAATTGCAAAGACTGTACAGTATTATGGTCTTACATGGGGAACCATTAATTGGTGGGAAAATAAAGTCGAAGTGTAAGGGAAATCTGAAAATGGGTATCATGGAGAATACAAAGTGCCTGCAAATGCATTTCACGGATTTAATTAATTGATTTAACAAATAAAAAAGTCAGCTCAAACATCAAACACAACATCCCAAATGTCAAAAATAATCAAATGTGAGTAACAGGTGTAGTTTGAATTCTTAAAAATTCCATATGATATTCCAAATTTCAATCTCATGCTAATGTCTTCCATTTCTCGGTCCAGTTTTAAAAACCCAATACGGCTTATATTAATATGCTTCAACAATCTTCCCAAACTTATCTATACATATTATATATCACAACAATAATACATTTACATAAACTAGTATTCAAAAATTTATACAGTTTGTTACGATTATTGATGATAGAAATATAACTAACCTCTTAAAAATTATGAGAAAACAGGTTTGATATTCTTCAGTGTTTCCAGAAAATTGATTTTTTTCAAAATTCAACAAGTCAGATGCAATTGTTAAGACATCAGTTCTATTCCGAAATTTCATCCATGCATTACAAAATCCCATAACTCAGTCTCCAATCTGTGCACAATTTAATTATAATACAGTTTTAATTTTGAATATTCCTTGTATGAAATGGTAACTTTGCATTGATGATGGACTCTGTTTAAATGATCAACATATTGAGCTTTTTAAGATATCCAATATTTGTTTAGTTATAATCCAATAAAAGTCAAGGTAATATTTTTGGCTCAGTACAATTCAAATCCGACGTTGTAAGTGTGGTATTTATGTAAAGAACTCTTCATACACTCAGTTGTATACGGTCAAATAAGACACCGAGGCCTACTAATTACTAGGCCACTTGTACAAATTGGGCCGTATAGGGAAGCCGGCTTTGGCAGCACACTTTACCCCTGTCTGCAATTATACAACACCCATGGAGAGGGGTCTCTTAAGGGATTTGATTACACTAAATAATTGCAAGTGAGTCATTGTACTTCAATTTGGAACAATCAAGTCATTAAACTTCAAGTTGAAATCAATCAAATCACTTCATTTGACTTACACGAGTCCATGTAACATAATTGATAATATGTCCATTAAAACTGACAGGTTGCCGATGTGTTCATTTGAAATTATGTAAAAATGAAGAAATCGTGAATCTAGTAACAAAGAAAAAAATGCATCAAGATGGTTCAAAACATATGAAATATGCAACAATAGACATAGAATCGACAATAGAAATGGAATAGAGCTTGGACTCTCACAACATAGACTAGGGTTTTTGGTCTTTGTTGAGATAGATGGAAAATTTTGGGACTGTTATAAACTAGAGAAAATAATAGAATAGAATAGAAAGAAAGTAAAATCTCAACTATATAAATTTATTATAACAATGATTTTTATTTATAGGTTTTAGTGAGAATTACAATCTTAATAAAATACATTTTTATGGAGTAAGTAGACAACCATTTAGACATATAGATAACATCAAATAATCATTCATTATTATTTATAATTTTACAATACTGCTCATTGGATGACTATTTACACAATAATCGTCTCTTTAAAAACCTTATTTGACAAAAATCTGGTAGAAAAAAAAATATCAACGAAGGAAAAAAAAAATCAAAAAATTGAAGTAATCAAATGTTGCCTCGTTAAAAGCTTGTCAGAAAACCCAATTGACAAAACTTGATATTCTTCTTAATTTCAATCAATAAAAATCCATATATCGAACCATTCACATCTCGTGAGTCAATGTGTTCAATTCCACATCTTCTCGCGTTTTGAAATGAAGTTGTTCTTCACCATCTCTTTTAAATAAACCAAATACACCTACATGTAACATAAATAGAATTTGACATGTAAAGGATGGGTTGAAAATGGGAAAAAAAAATAATGACGATCTATTTTATTGCTTACCACAATGATCAGCATCATCATTACTTTGATTAGATTGGGTTGGATATCATTGTAGGACGCATCACCTGAAAATGCGATTTTCAACTTTAAATAACTAACAAATGCCTAAGAGGAACGTGACAACTGAAGAAGTATAGCTACCGAATTTTGGTACCACGGAATTTTGCTCATAGCTAATACTATTGAAACTGTAAAAGCAATGTCTTTATGGTTCAACTACTTCATTCTCAATTGTTTTGAACGATTGTTCATGTCGTTGAGAAGGCTCTCTTTTCGCTGCATGTCGGGCAATTCCACACTCTCTCTACGTAATTCTTTCTAATGTGTGTTTCGTGCTTCTTTGGTTTGAGCATACACTCATGCCGACGTTTGTTCTGTAGTGCTTTCTTCGTTAACAATGTTGGCTCACAAACTTTAGAACTATTTTTAGCATTAGTCATTTGGAAAAACAGCAAATAACTACAGTACAAGAAAAAGAACAAAATAATGTCTATATTATTTAACAAAGAGAGAAGAAACAACTGAATGTACGTAAATCAATACATACATGAAGTGAAAAGTAACAAGAAGGCAACAAAGCTTTAACATATAAACTAAGAGGGTGTATTTAATTAAGAGTTCTAAAGACTTTGATGGAGTTTAAAAGTCTACATGTATTTAATGCGGACTTTTTAAAATCCATAAAAGTTTTGGGTATTCAATATAGACTTTTAAAGACTCTTTAAAAGTCATACGATATTCAATTCAAACTTTTTAAAATCCTACGAAATTCAAATGTATTCAAAATGTTAACGGCAATTAATGACTTTATAGAGAATTTTCTGTGTACTAACTTTAAAGCACAATGCATAAATAAAAGATATTGTACTTTCTCTCCTATTCATCCCGAAGAATTCGAAAGACTTTGGGAAAAATAAATCTTCCATTCTTTGATTTTATTTTTATTTATTTTTCTTTATGTAATATTTCTCTTTTTCTTTTCCTTCCACAAACTGTAGAATCAAGATTAATATTATTTTCTTTCTTCAATATTCTCTTAACTATTTTTTTTTCTTCTTTTTCCTTATATGAACCCTATAATCATAATTAATTATCAATAATTTTATAAAAAATAATATTAAATATTTTTATCTCTAGTCAATGTGATTTTTTTTTCTTTTCAATTCTCCCAACTATTTTCTATTATCTTCTTTTTCCTTATATGAACATTAGACACAAGATTAATTACAAACTTTTTTTAATAAAAAGAAGATTAACAATTTTCTCTCTTCAATGTGGTTTTTTTCTTCAATATTTCCATAACCATTTTTTTCTCTTTCTTCTTTCTCATTGTTTTCTATTTTTCATTAAAAACAAGATAAATTTATAATTAAATTTTATATAATGTTGATTGTAGTTTATTAATGAATTTCATTAGGTTAAAAATTAATTTTTTATTACTATATGTTTTATTTTTATTTTCATTCTTGTTTTTTGTATTTATCTTGATGAGCATGGATGATTTTTTTCTTCGTAAATTGGTACTTTAGTTATTTATTTATGTAATTGTAGTGACTAGATTATTAAATATAAGAAGTGAGATTATGAACTGGATAAATTTTTTTGTTGGAAAATATTTTTAAAAAGAGTCGAATGCCATATTTTTTTTGAATATATCGACAAGCCATTTGAAAGTTCATAGTTTTACCCAAAAAAATAAATAAAATGAGCTAATAATTTATATCATTAACTTTTGACGTAGTTTACTTACAACAATAAATTGAATATTAACGTTTATAAATTTAATAATATTAATGCAATTAAATAAATTATTACTAGAATTTTCTCCTGCGATAAATTATTTTTTAACTGTGTGATATTAAAATTTTATATTCAAGATTTTAATTAAAAAATAAAGTCCATAAAAGTCTGAATGCCTAAGAAAATCTTTCAAAATGAAAATCTAAGAAAATCCATAAAAGAATGTGAGACTCTATTAAAAACTATAAAAATCAATAAAATCTATCAAAGTCAATCAATTGAAAAATGTCAATCAAAATTTTTAAAGTTTAGATTAAATACACATCCATAAGATTCCCTGGCATATAAAATAAGGAAGTCTTGTACCCAAAGAAGAAACCCACAGGAAAAAACAAATAATAGTCGACTCAAATTACAAATGATACACTGAGATCAAATTAAATAATTTTGTAATTTCACAAAGATAACTTAAGGTAAAGAATTTATTTTCTACTTTGAGAAAGAAAAAAGGTGTTAAGTTGTGGACCCTAATTAATGTCTTACATGGACTAGATCTTGTAGATCGATCTTCGCGGTAAAGTCGTCGTGGGGCTGGGAGGGGGGTTTCTGTAGAACCCCAAATTTTAGAATCGATTAATATATTTAGGCTAAATAATTAATTAGTGAAATATTGAGTTTTAGTATATTGATATTGGGCTCGTTGGGTAGCTCGCTTTTATTTACGGCTTTTATTTACGATTAACGGCTGAAGAAAAAATATTTTTGGATAAGCTAAACTTAAAATAAAGACGATTAAAAGTTCTTATATTTAAATGATATTATAATGGACTTTTCCTTGGATAGCTTTTCGGCCAGAATTTATTTACTTTTGAATTCCAATTTTTAACTCTCTCTCTCTCTCTATTTTAGAACTCCAACAACCTAGTTAATGTATACTATTAGAGTTTGTATTTTAAAAACAATTGATAAAGTCTAACCTATAAAAAAGTGATTAGTCCCTCACGTCTTATGAAGAAAACAGGCGGCAGTTTCTCTTAATTATTCCTCCACACATAGAAAATATTTACTTTCTTCAGTTTCTTGTGGCACCTTTTTGCAAGCCTTACGTTCATATTTCAGTGCAATCATTCACAAGAAATAATGTGAGATGTTATATGCTATTAGTTGTCTTCCACTTTCTTTTTACGTATTATATTTATGCATGTAAATTGATTACTTTATTTCAGTGCTCCTTCGGAAGAAATCATGAATCTGTTCAGTTAAACCTTCAGGTTTCAGTTAAACTTTCAGGTTCAGTTAAACTTTTGAATTTCAGTTTATTTGCAGCACTTGCATGAATTATCATTGTCATGGTGTGATAATTCTCAGTTCAGTTTAGAAAGATAATTTTATGCATAATTATAATATTTGGACTGTTCGTAGAAATAGCAAATATCTCACTGAGCATAATTGTTTATACTCATCCCTTATTTGTAACAAATTTCAAGTAATAATTAACGCGATGGATGCGTGGCGGGTTAGTGAAGCTGTCAAGCCAATGGTCGCCAAATAAAATTAGTTTTATTTATAATACTTTAGTTAATAAGATGATTAGCGTCACAGTTCCAAGTTTATTTACATTCGACAATCTATTTTGCTTTAATGTTTATGAATTAACCAATTGTTTGGCAATTGATATTTTTTTTATTTAAAGTCACTTTTCTGCAATAATTTAATGTTTATGAATTTTATTAACACTCCAGAACATTAGAAATTCTAGGGCGTTAAAAATGGTATTAGAGCGCCCGGGTTTACTTTTGTGTAGACTAGGAAAAATTTGGCATGGTGAACAGTAACTTTTCTACTGTTCACGTGAACAGTAGCAGTAAAATTTTTTTTTCCCAGTTTGGTAAAATTCTACACTGTCACGTGAACAGTGACAAAAAAGGGATTTTTTTATGAACAACTATTGTTCATATGAACAGTACGGTACTGATCACATGAATAATGACCATTTTTTATGGACAAAAACCTACTGTTCATATGTGAATAGTGACAAAAAAATTTTTTCTTTTGTTTTGATTTTGTGAATAGTAAATAGTGCAAAAAAAATGTTTTATTTTAGTACGAGACCTTTGGCACCTAGAGCTCATTGATCAGCCACCATCCAGTATTTTTCAAGGTATGAAATCAGAAAATATATTTATATGCCGTAAATTCTTTTGCTAGTCCGAATAAATTTGTTAGCATGATTCTACAAATTATTTAATTTTGCAAACCTATATTAGTTTATTTCTGCATTATCATGAGATAAGTATGTATTTAATCATGTTTGAGGTATTAGTGGCTAATTATTTATATGAATACATACTGTAAACAATGATTTGTTCTCTTATGTTCACGTTAGTTAGTGGTACATGTGTATTCTAGTTAAATTATGTAATTGTTATCACTTGAAATACAATATGAAAAAAAATGACGAATGGTTAGCGAACCTAAATGGATAAATTTATTTTGTTTATTTGAAAGAAATGTCTTGACAAACACAAACCCAAGAAACTATGTTCAGAGACTTGATAAGAGCAGTGTAAGACTTGGGCAGACAACAGGCTCAGGAGCCACCCCCGAGTGCGACAAGAGTTGACAACACGAGTTCGATGGTTGAACAGCTTCGTTGTTTCAAACCACCATCCTTTAATGGTAAGGATGCTCCTTTCATCGCCGAGGAGTGGCTGAGGAGACTTGAAGGGATTTTTGAGCATCTGAACTGCAACGATACGCAGAAGGTTTCTTGTGCGAAGTTCATGCTGATTGGCGACGCTAGCCATTGGTGGGAATCTGATTCGCGCACTAGAAATGCAGTGCAGCAACGTAGTCTCTCCTGAAACCAATTTAATGAAGCATTGTTAGATAAATATTTTTCTCAGTCATTGAAGGACCAAAATGAGGTAGAATTTCTTCAACTCACGCAAAGGAACATGTTGCTTGGAGAGTACGAAAGAAAATTTGAACGGCTGTCTAGATATGCACCACATATAGTTAACACCGAGCTGACAAAGGCCAAGAGGTTCGAGATGGGATTACGACCTGAGATCAAAGAGATCATGGCCGCCTAGCAGTATACACCTTACGCAGAAGCTTTACGTCGGGCACATGCAATCTCTACTGGATTAGGGTTAGAAGAGAAAATCCTACCCAGTTCTGAGGTTTCTAAAAAGCGAGAATGGAATGAGCCGTATACAGAAAATAGAAATGGACAGAATAAGAAAGAAGGCTAATAATGGATCAAGATCAAGCAAACTGAATGAAGTCATCTCGCCATGCCCTAAGTGCAGTAGGACCCATAGGGGCGAGTGTTTGTACGGGAAGAATGTGTGTTATCGATACAGTAAGTCAGGTCATATAGTCCGAAATTGTCAAGAACCCCCACCAAAAAGGGACAACGAACAGGACAAAGGGGGAGAAGCCAGGGTTTTCGCCTTAAACCAACAGGAGGCAACAGAAGCTAAGTATCAAGAACTTTCTGACTAGCTAAGGTAAATTTTGAGGACAAAATTTGTTTAAGGAGCATAGGTTGTAGAACTCCAAATTTTAGAATTGATTAATTTATTTAAACTAAATAATTAATTAGTGAAATATTGAGTTTTAGTATATTGATATTGGGCTCGTTGGGTAGCTCGCTTTTAATTACAATTAACAGCTCAAGAAAAATATTTTTGGATAAGCTAGACTTAAGATAGAGGCAATTAAAAGTTCTTATATTTAAATGATATTAAAATGGACTTTTCCTTGGATAGCTTTTCGGCCAGAATTTGTTTACTTTTGAATTCCAATTTCTCTCTCTCTCTCTCTCTCCTATTTACTTTAGAACTCCAACAACCTAGTTAATGTATACTACTAGAGTTTGTATTTTAAAAACAATTGATAAAGCCTAACCTATAAAAAAGTGATTAGCCCCTCACGTCTTATGAAGAAAACAGGTGGCAGTTTCTCTTAATTATTCCTCCACGCATAGAAAATATTTACCTTTTTAGTTTCTTGTGGCACCTTTTTGCAAGCCTTACGTTCATTTTTCAGTGCAATCATTCACAAGAAATAAGGTGAGATGCTATGTGCTATTAGTTGTCTTCCACTTTCTTTTTACGTATTATATTTATGCATGTAAATTGATTACTTTATTTCAGTGCTCCTTCGGGAGAAATCATGAATCAGTTCAGTTAAACTTTCGAGTTTCAGTTAAACTTTCAGGTTCAGTTAAACCTTTGATTTTCAGTTTCTTTGCAGTGCTTGCATGAATTATCATTGTCATGGTGTGATAATTCTCAGTTTAGTAAGATAATTTTATGCATAATTATAATATTTGGACTGTTTGTGACAATAGCAATCTCACTGAGTATAACTGTTTATACTCATACCTCATTTTTAACAAATTTTAGGTAATAATTAACGTGATGGATGCGTGGCGGGTTGGTAAAGCTGTGAAGCCAATGGTCGCCAAATAAAATTAGTTTTATTTATAATACTTTAGTTAATAAGACGGTTAGCGTCACAGTTCTAAGTTTATTTACATTCGACAATCTATTTTGCTTTAATGTTTACGAATTAACCAATTGTTTGGCAATTGGGATTTTTTTTTATTTAAAGTCACTTTTCCGCAATAATTTAATGTTTATGAATTTTATTAACACTTCGGAACCTTAAAAATTCTGGGGCATTACAGTTTCGAATCGGGTGTGGCAACTCCAAATTTCTGTTTTTTTTTTTTTTATGTCCAGTAGGGTATTAGTACCCTCAAACGCAGATTAGTTCCTTTGTTTGTTTACAAGATGGATTGACTCATTTTTGTAATAGTTTTTGATATTTTCTTTTAGGAAAACAATTAAGAATAAACATATACCACATGTGTAGGTTGCCCTTTCTCTTTTGCTTTGGGTTCATCTTATCTTTGGAGCGTAAAATGGGTACACTTAGTAATAGTAAAAACCAAAGGATAAGACGTGATAAATTAAACATAGTAGAAGAGAAAAATAGGTGGATCTCGTATTTGATTCATTTCATCTTCCTTTCCTTAGACCGTTACACAAAATATGGGCTTAAGTAAATGATGGAAATACATCACTTATAACTTTATTCCAACATGACTCATGACAAATTATTACGTCTCATTAATAACCCATATATTTTAAGCTAATTTCAAAAGTATTACAAGATACTTCAACAAAAAAGGAGGTTCTTATCTTTTTATTTCTAAAGACGAGTTCACCTAAGCTATTACATTACATAAGAGCGGGTTACAAGATATTCAATAGTCCAAGAGTCGTACACGTCTATAAAAAGGTAGGTCACTTTATATTTTTGTAGCCCGGGTCGATGGGGGTAGTACGACCATACGTCTATCTCGGCGATCAAATGGTATTCTTGGCCATCTGAAGCTAGCTCCCACATTTACCCCACGACTTCATAGAAATCTGGATCCATTTCCTACAAGAGTCATGAAACGACAATGAATGGTAACATTCAATGAGTAAAATACGGTGCATGTGTGATATTGCACATAAATGTATCTTTTATCTTTCTTAGGACCCTTTCCTAAGCAATACATGTATACCGAGTGCTCAAATTAAATATTCTTTGTGCATATGCACGATGGCCAAACTTTTTTGAACCCTTTCGTCATTTTATGGGCTACTTTTGTCTTTGGCTATATTTGATCTACTCTTTTCTTCGGACACTTTCGTCCCTTTATGGGCTACTTTGGCCCTTGAACGTTCATTAAACTTTAATCGGACCTTGTGTCCTCGTATGGGTTACTCCAATTTTGACCATAGTTGATCAACTCTTTTCTTTGAACCGTTTCGTCCCTTTATGTTGTATAAATAGGCTTGGGGAACTTATTTTGTTATGAAACAACTTGTCTTTATATATATATATATATATATATATATATATATATATATATATATATATATTTATACTTTGTTTTCTCAACTCAAGTTGAACATGCGTAACTCAAGTAACTTTCCGTCCTCATTCTTTCTTTATGTTGCATAAATAACAAAATAGGCTCAAAATGCTCACAACGTCTCGTAGCTTTACTTGAATCAATCTCATTAACATAAATCATTTGGAGCACTCAAGAGCACATATATACTTATCGTATTTCACATGAGACAAGTAACGTCATTCACTCACAAGATTTCGTATCTTTACTTAAATCAATCTCATCAACATAACTCATTTTGAAGCACATAAAATCTATGAAATGAATACTTATCGTGTTACACATAAAGCAAATAACGTAAGTTACTCACTACATCTCGTATCTTTACCTAAATCAATCTCATCAACATAATTCATTGATGAGCCAATAAAATTTCTGAAACATATACTTGTCGTATTGTAAATAAGGCAAATAACGTAAGTTACTCACTACATCTTGTATCTTTACTTAAATCAATCTCATCAACATAACACATTTATTAGCACATACAATTTATGAAATATATACTTGTCGTATTGCACATCAGGCAAATAACGTAAGTTACTCACTACATCTCATATCTTTACTTAAATCAATCTCATCAACATAACTCATTTCTGAGCACATAAAATTTATAAAATATATATTTACCGTATTACACATAAGGCAAATAACATAAGTTACTCTCAACATCTCATATCTTTACTTGAATAATCTGATCGACATAACTCATTTTAGAGCACACAAAATTTATAAAATATATACTTATCTTGTTGTACAGAAGACAAATAACATAAGTTACTCACTACATCTCGTATCTTTACTTAAATCAATCTCTTCAACACTACTCATTTATGAACACATAAAATTTGTGAAATATATACTTACCATATTGCACATAAGGCAAATAACGTAAGTTACTCACTACATCTTGTATCTTTATCTAAATCAATCTCATCAACATAACTCATTTATGAGCACATAAAATTTATGAAATATATACTTATCGTATTGCACATAAGGCAAATAATGTAAGTTACTCACTACATCTCGTATCTTTACTTAAATCAATCTCATCGACATAACTCATTTATAAGCACATAAAATTTAAGAAATATAAACTTATCGTATGGCACATAAAGAAAATAACATAAGTTACACACAACGTCTCATATCTTCATCTCATATCTTTACTTGAATCAATCTCATCGACATAACTCATTTTAGAGTACATAAAATTTATGAAATATATATTTATCGTGTTGTACATAAGGCCAATAACGTAAGCTACTCACTACATTACATATCTACTTAAATCAATCTCATCAACATAACTCATTTATGAGCACATAAAATTTATGAAATATATACTTATTGTATTGCACATAAGGCAAATAACGTAAGTTACTCACTACATCTCATATCTTTGCTTAAATCAATCTCATCAACACAACTCATTTGAGAGCACATAAAATTTATGAAATATATGTACTTATCGTACTGCACATAAGAAAAATAACGTAAATTACTCATAACATTTCATATCTTTACTTGAATCAATCTCATCGGCATAACTAATTTTAGGACACATAAAATTTATGAAATATATAGTTGTGGTGTTGTACATAAGGCAAATAACTTAAGTTACTCACTACATCACGTATCTTTACTTAAATCAATCTTATCAACATAACTCATTTATGAGCACATAAAATTTCTGAAATATATACTTATTGTATTTCACATGAGGAAAATGACGTAAGTTACTTACTACATAGCGTATCTTTATTTAAATCAATCTCATCAACATAACTCGTGTATGAGCACATAATGTTTTTGAAATATATACTTATCGTATTGCACATAAGGCAAATAACGTAAGTTACTCACAACTCGTTGCGGTTAGTCTTGATACATCTTAGAATAAAAAGGTCATATATATCACAATCTTGTAGAAGGTGATAATTATTTGAATCTTTAGGCATGGGTAATGGACCTTGCAGAATCTAATCTCAGACCTTCATGGTGCAGAGATTCTGGGGTACTGATAGTCCATTTTAAAATAGAAGATATACGTTACCAATACCTTCTGGAGCAGAGATGTATGTAGTGTATTTTTATTTTGAAAAACTAAGTTTTTAGCCCCTAAGATCTGACCTTCTCCACCATGAAACCTGAAGTGTTTAGTCCACTTTTTGCTACTGCCCATTTAGGGTTCTTGAGGCTCGGGTATGGATATTTTCCTATTAATTTAGGAGACCTCCACACCAAGCCCTTTCATTTCATATTTTAGATCTTGACTCACCTCCTCTCTTAGATGTATTTTCTTCTCTTATGTGGGTTCTTCTCTTCTTCTTTAAGTGTTAGTGAGTGTGTGAATAAGAAAAAAGTTATAATGACTATAAGGAAGAAAAGGGCAAGATGTGGCCTTAATATGAGAGGTATTTAGAAGAGGAGTCCTACCCTCTCCCACACAGCACATACACGGATATACATGTGTATATACATTAATATATTCCCCTCATGATTACTTTTACTCTCATTGGGCCACTTGCAAAGTTTGCTAGATTTTGTTAAGATTTTCACTTGGTCTCCAAGTAATGCTTTTTCATTTTTCCATAGCTTATGTAGGGTGTGATAGGGACACTAGGGGAGGCATAATAGGGACACTAGGGGAGGCATAATAGGGACAAATCTCTGCAGCAAATCCTACTTAGCCCACTTGCAAATTGTTTAATATAAAACTTGGTAGATTTTTTACTTCATGGACTCGTGATTGTGTCATGTTTTGAAAGTCGATGTATGCTTATTTTTTGACGTCTCTTATACCATCTCAAAGATCTTACGGAGATCTTTACAACACACTTTGAAACGTAGAAATTAGACTACCACGGTGATTATAACACCGTTCTAAAAATAGCTATCCAGACATGGGTTGCTGGAATTTCTTAAGTGTTTCCAAATTTCTCTACTTTTCCAAACTTTTTTGAGTTCCAACTCAACTTTGCATTTTTAAACAATCAAGTCCTAATATGAAATATTAAATCTTAATTTAATTCACTTTAATTCCTAAATAATTTATTAATTTCAATTTTTATTTTTATTATTCGGATTTAAATTAAATATAAAATGTTACAATTTTTGGGACAACTTAAATAAATTCCCTATTTCAATCTATTTTTGGCTTTAAAATAAATTTATTAAAACTATGAATTTTTGGGTCTTTACATCGGGGGCCCCAACATATCAATTATGAAACTTATAAATGTACAACTACTTGGTTAGCCCATATCCGGAGGTAGTTAAGTAGCAAAACATCAGTGTCCCACCTGAGATCCAAAACTTTTACCGATAAAAATGAAAATGAAACATGAACAAAAAAATGTCATGTTTACCGATAAAAATGAAAATGAAAGAATAATTTGTATGCATCAAAAGCGAAAATAAATAAATAAATGGACTCTATCAAAGTTTAAACCCCGTCATCATGAACATCTTCTTTCTTCTTTTTCCAACAGGGGTGAATCAATTACAAATCTAACAATCAAATCTGCAAAGAAGTTCTCGAAATCACCAATAAAAATCACTTACTAAACAATAAAATATGCAAATGGATGAATCGATCAGAGATCAAGTGTCGGACTACCCACTCTTATAAAATTTGGCTTTCTCACCCCTCTAGTACAGTTTCTGCACTTTGTCCTCATATTTAGATTAGGGATTTTTAGATCTGGATTAAAGGATTTAGCTTCGATTCGGTTAATTTTCTTGACAGTTTTCTTCCTTTGTGGCTGACTTTGAAATAACGTAGAACGATTACCAAGCAAACGAGTGTTTGGGAAAAAATCGGGAAGAAGATGTATTGGGCCACATAAGTTGTGGTGCTGTGGTGTTTACGACAAATGGAATTAGGTTTCTAGTACAACGTCATTCAAACAGGAAAATGAAAAGAAGAAAAAAATTAGTAAAAAATGGAAGACAACCAACCACATCTCACACCGACACGTAGCAATAGGATCATTAGGAAATCAAGCCTCTTTTATTATATATATTGATATTGAAATAAAAGTCATTCCAAACATGTAAATGTCTCTTCATATTACACGTCTATAGACTCATAATAATATGTAGACAAAATTAAAAATAAACCATGTGAGTGCGGAACACATGCTCATTTGATAGGGAAGTCAACTGAGCTATCTTCCAACTTAATGAGAAGAGGATTTGTTTTTGTTTATAATTTTTCTTATTTTTGTTGACATCGAAATGTGTATTATCCATGTATCAACAGATCTCTAATCAATCATCTGTCAGCCTGTATATTACTTGCACAATTGGACAACCGTTAAGCACAAGATCATCGAAAAAAAATAGACCGACAACCGTTAGCACTCATGCAGTAAAGTCAACAGTCGGTATCAAAGTGTATGGAGGAATATGGGTGAGAGAGAGACAAGCATGTAGAGATTTGACTGGAGAATGAATAATGCATACCTTAGACTGATTGATGAATGAAAATTTATCAGGAAAAAGTTCTAGTTAATTTAGGAAAATAACCAATTAGATATCTGATGGAATTCTCATTTCTTATAGATAAAGCTGACCCCAGATTTATAGTGATCCCAAGAATTCGATCATAATCCTTAGCAATCTCTAATGTTGCATTGTTGATTTTTAGGAGATTGACATGAAGTTTCCTTACCGGAGTATCTCGTAAATCAAGGACAATCTCTCTTTTAATTGTCTTTTTGTTTCCCAGTTTGCCTAGAACATCAGACTGCCTGGAGAAACTTCGTGGGACGCGAAGAGATGGCAAAGAGAAGAGGTTCGATGGAATGACGAA
This sequence comes from Forsythia viridissima, assembly GCA_030279155.1. Lineage (NCBI taxonomy): Eukaryota > Viridiplantae > Streptophyta > Magnoliopsida > Lamiales > Oleaceae > Forsythia > Forsythia viridissima. The sequence goes on from CM059041.1 coordinate 9,931,174, forward strand.
GATTTTATTGGGTCTCTTTTGACAAGATATTAGAATGCGAGGGCATATTATTGCAATATGGGGCTTTGGCTACCATGTTTGTTTGGGCGCGAATGCCAATGTGGCCTTCGCTGGGACTTGCTGCTAACATGAAGCCTTCGTCAAATTCAAGTGGTAACAATTTTAATAAAGTGTAATCATAGTCGTTGAAAAGATCTCTAATAGATATATTCGTTAATTACACTAGAGCTCGTTGGATTTTCACCCTAGTTACAATCGGATCGCAAAAGTGGGAAATTTGATTATTAGTATAGATACGTTTGCATTTAATTAGTTTTGACGTACATATCAATTAATTTCGATAGGCACACCAGCTAATTCCAAACGAAGTGACCTAATTGCTTATAAAATAATGTTTAATGGCCTGATTGCTTCAAATTGATACTATGCTAGAGTCAAAGTTTAGTAACCTCCAATACAATTAACCCCTCTAGAAAACTTAATTTCTGGAGATAAACATCAATCACATATATCGATAGAGTAAAATTATAAATAACACAAAATACTTTTCTTTTAAATACTAAATCATTTTGTGTATGGACCACATAGCCAAAACAATATTTTCAATAATTCATAGAGCATGTTTTGTTAAGCTTAAAAAGTTCACTCATAAGAAGTCACATGCAAGTCATGCAATAATGTAACAAAAAAGTGACTATTTATATGCAGTGAAGACCTCCATGCATTTAAATTAAAGAATGTTTATTAATATTCATAATGATCATCAATCTATATGAGTCTATATAGCGTGTTATGTGACATCAAATGATAAAAACAATAAAATGTAGAAATATAAGACTACATTTTCGTTTAATACCACGTAACTTGGTGATGATCACTCTAAATTAAAAGTTCAATGATTTCAATGCCCAAAGATTTGATTGAAAGTCACATACTAAGAGCATCGTCAAGATACTCTTTAAACATAACATGATCTTTATTATAAATAGTAAATCTTTAAACTTATGCTCCAAGAGACTCTCTAAATTAATTTTTTAAAATAGATAGTGAATTTGGAGAGCAAAACATATTCTCTATAATTAAATGTATTCAAAGTATTCTAATTTTCAATATTACATTATTGTTTGAACTAAATATTGTATATACAAAATAAAATAGAGAAAAATAAATAAATAAATTATATAATACTCACTTCATTTCTTAAAGATAGAAAAAAATAATAAATATTTATTGAAATAATTAAATTGAAGTGTTACATATAAAAATAATGTTAGAATACTTCAAAAATTTGACCTTCTAATTTTATAGATACTTTCTAAAATATAAATTATACTCTTTATTAATAGAATTTCTTTTTAAAATGCTCAAAATTAAACAAATTTAGAAACCCCAATTGCAAATATGGCCTCTTTAGTTTTTGATATTTGTCAAATAAAACTTTTAGGTCCAAAGTTTAGTTGTAGTACTAGTCCCATTTTAGAACATCTCAAATTTTAGATACACTCTAAAAATTTCACGTGGCAAAAGAGAGAAGAAAAATGAGGAGAAAGAGAGTAGAAGGAGGAAATGGTGGGAAAAATAAATTTAATAAAAAAATTGGTGAAATATTATTTAAGAGCATCTACAATGCTGCTTTCTAATTTGAATGTCTAGCTCATGTAACAATGAAGTGAAGAGGACAAAACTCACGTGACAATATTTATTGTAGAAGACCGTCCAGTTTTAGGCATCCCGTTAGACGGTATTCTACATTTTTTTATTAAGTTGTGTCTATCTCACTCATCTATTTTTTCTCTCTCCTCCTTCTCGTATCTCTCTCTCTTAATTTTTTTTTTCCTCTTGCCACATAGATTTAGTAGAAAATATCTAACATTGGAAATAGTCTAAGAGAATGTCTAAAATTCAACGATCTTATACAATAATTACTATCACATAGAATTTGTCCACTCCACTTCATCACTACATCATCAGTTACACATTCAAATAAAAAAGTAGCATTTGGACATGTGTTTAGTGGCAAGATATATTAATGATTGAGTAATGCTATATGGACTTTAAGTTGGACATAAAATTAGATTATTATGTGTAAAATATCAAATTTGTCTTTACAAATGCATAATTCAAATTCCTATTTATGACTTTTCAAAGGATAGATTTGACATTTTACATATAGTAGTGTAACTTTATGTCTAAGTTATTGTTCAATTTTGCATTTTCCTTAATTATTTAATGGAACCCTATTTTTCGTTCACCCAAAAACGTTTGAAAAATCTACCACCGTCCACGAGTCTTCCATGGTCTTAAATCCACTACCACCGTCCACTACTCCGCCGTGGCTATGACCCACCACCGTGGCACCGTCCACCCCCTACCACCAATTTAAAACTTTCTCACAAAGTGAACGCATCCAAAAGGAAGCAAAAAGGTGACTCCTGCAACAAGTACAATTTGACTATAAATTAACTGGGCAACCCCACCTTAAACTATAATGTTAACTTTTGTTTCCTCTGTTTCTCTTTACTTAGATATTATTGTAGGAACGTGAATTGCAGAGGCATTTTTCTTGTTTACAGAGGATTTGTTTATTCGGATTCCCTGGTATATTACGAAAATTCCTAACGTTATATTATTACATTTTCCAACATAATCTTCTCTCTGCAACTCCGAACAATCCCATTTGTCGAAACACCATAAAGGTCTTTTTGATTTATCCATTTTAGTTCCTATTGTGACTATTTAATTACCAAGAAGAGAAGAAAGAAAATCAAGCGCAGAACTTTAATTATGCAGCCTTCAACAGTGACAAAAGAACCCACAAATCCTTTTCGCTCTGTATCCGAATTGGGTTCTTTGGTGTTTAATTATACGAGGCACAATCGAGATGGGCACTCAGCACTTCTAACGAACTACTTGTATTTTGATGCCGAAAAGAAGCCCAAGGCTGTGGCATCATTGAGTTTGAGCACCAAAGGTTCTGCCTATAGGTTTAGAAGTGTCTTAAATCAGTTTAACAGAGCTATTAAGTTCCACTGTGAGAGAATTCCGCTTAGTTTTCCCGAGGATCGGGTTAATTCCGGGGAGAATAATGGGTTTAGAAATGATGGGCATGGGGTTTTGGCGGATTCGGAGGGAGTGCCAGTTAATGGTGATTCTAAAAGTCCCAAGAAGGTTTTGATTTTGATGAGCGACACCGGTGGGGGTCACAGGGCTTCTGCCGAGGCCATTAAGGCTGCTTTCCGGGAAGAGTATGGAGATGATTACCAGGTGAGTCTCTGGTTGATATGAATATATTTTATTGCCTTGATAAATAATCATTATGTGTGAATTTGACATGGAAAAGAAGAGTTAAGCCCTAAACAGAACGAAAATTGAAATAAGCTTTTCAAACACACATTATAGTTGTTCACCTCGATGTGAAACCTACTTCAGTGCAGTGAAGAATAAGAGTTCAAAGTTTTCCTCTGCCTCTCACACCTCGAACCCGGTGTCTCTAAATTCCTTTGTATTATAGGAATATTAGGGCAACCTAGTAGTGCATGAGTAGAATATCCATTATGATTAGGCTCCATGCAGTCGAACTCTCTTTGCAAGAAAGAGCATGTTACTGGCACAAAAGAACATAGCATGACTGCCATGTGTGTGTGTCATGCGATATACAATCACCTTGCTTTGAGTATCAGGAGAACTGCACTATTTTATTCAATCTCCTTGCATTTGCTTGTTCATTTTGTTCTGTGTTGTTAAAATGTGTATGTGGCAGGTGTTTGTTACTGATTTATGGACGGATCATACGCCATGGCCATTTAACCAGCTGCCGAAAAGTTATAACTTCCTTGTGAAACATGGAACTCTATGGAAGATGGCATATTATGCTTCAGCACCACGGGTAATTCATCAATCCAATTTTGCTGCCACATCAACTTTTATTGCTCGGTAAGGCAGTTTCTTAATCCTATCTAATTGCCTGCGACTTATCTGTGGACGTAACTGGGTATAGTTGTTCTTCTGGGGCTTCTAGTAGAAATTACAAGTTTGTAAAATCTGAAAGAATATTACCTCTCTTTGGAGAGTGGTAGCTCTGTTTTGCCTGTGAATACCCACTTGGAATCTTTTTCTTCTTCCAAATGATATTCTTAATGTTTTACATTAAAATTCTATTAAATATTCCAAACATTGCTGTCAGTATGTCATTTCATGAAGAAGATTGTACAACTTTTGGATTGGCCATGCTCAGAAATTATGATTTGTTTTTAATTATTATTTTGATTGCAATTGAATCACAAACTCTGCTTTATATACTCTAGAGGCAGAAATTGTGTATGGCCTGCATCTATTTGGGCATAAATTGTAAACTAGATCAATAGCATGACATTCCAGCCACCTTGGAGCCAGTTTTCACTTATTGAGATGTATTTCATACACCAGTATTCTGATTAAAATTAATCTTTGAAGGCTTGAATTTAAGAGTCACCTGACTTTTTTTGAACCTCAGGGACCAGTATTTAAGGATTTAATTCTGTTTATTATTACTTATAACGCAATGAAGTTAGGAATTCTGGCAAAATGATATTGTTCCATGGCAATGAGGGTCATGGTAGTTAGTTGTCGATTTTAGTGTCCCTTAGGCTGCTGTGCTCATAATTCTCCTACATTTCTTATTTTTTCAAGAACTTCTATCCTCTTTCAAAATCTTGTTGCAAGTATATATCACAATCCTTGTGAGTTTTACATGCTAGATTGTATGTAACTGATGGATTGTGATCTCCCCTGCCCCACTCTCCAATTCCTAGTCGACCCACTTTACCACATGAACATGTTCAATATTTGTCTGCTGAAGTTATTTATTTATATATTTTATTAGTTCTCACTAGTTTTACTCTCTGTCAATCAACAGAGATGTTGCTAAAGGATTAATGAAATACCAGCCAGACATTATTATCAGTGTCCATCCTTTGATGCAACATGTTCCGCTTCGTGTCCTGAGGGCAAAAGGTCTCTTGAAGAATATAGTTTTTACCACGGTGGTAACAGACTTGTGCACTTGTCATCCTACATGGTACACTCAGCTGCCATTTGCCTATTATGCTGTTTTTTTATGTAGAATTGATTTATTTTGTCACCTTATGTGTAGGTTTCACAAACTTGTAACAAGATGCTATAGCCCTTCAGAGGAGGTAGCGAAAAGAGCATTGAGGGCTGGTCTTCAGCCTTCTCAAATTAAAGTTTATGGCCTTCCTGTACGGACTTCATTTGTGAAGCCTGTTCATCCCAAGGTTGGTTTAGTTTCTATTTTATATTTTATCCAATATATACAGATGGCATTTTTTCATGCTTTAGCTATCCAAGTTTGTTGCTAAAAAGTACAAAGACCAAGATAACAACCCATTTGGTTTTTCACTAGGGAACTAGCATGTTTTTAATCATTGTTATATTTAATGGACAAAACATAACCAACAGGTCGAATTTAAATGCCTGAAAACTATGAGCATCAATATATAATTTCTATGACAGTTTGGTGAATTTGCAGTAATTGGCATTAGGATGGCATGTGCACGGTTTCAGATGCTAATTCTCATAAAATGCAGCAGCTTATGTATATAATAGGCTGTTAAAATCATTAGAGTGTTACCTGTGATATGACGGATTCATCGGTTCCTGGGTAGGTAGAATGGTATATTCTGGGTTTGTTTTCTTTGGAGATTGTTTGGACATGTTCAAAAGAAATAAATTAAGGTATCAGTAGGAGAAAGTAGCTATGGCAATTGGCAACTTATGAAATCCATCCTAGAAGGATCTAGTCCATGTTGGCTTGTTATATGTTACATTTCACATTTCTGAAATATTTCCCTGCCTTGATTGCTTTTAGCATCCTTGCCCTGTTTGGGTGGTGGGGATCCGGAAATAAAATGGTACCTGATCTTAAGATATGAATTAGTTTCTAACATGTTTGTCTGTGACTGTCACATCAATTGCATAATTGGTGTTTGAGTGTGTATGCAAGTAACCTTTGGCATGGTTTCCATACCTTCTTCGGTTACTTTGGGCAACTTGTTTTTAGTAATTCAAAGCTCATAAGATTGCTCCTTTTTTGGATCAGTCGTCGGTAATAAATCGGCTTGATCTTCCTGTTTGATGTCTTTTGCTTTTTTCTCTCACTTTGTTTGCTTTGTTTGCTCTTTTCTTCCTACCTCAAAACAAGGAGGAGGAGATGAGAGGGTGGCAGGAACAGTTTCGGCTGGGTTGGTATGAAACGCTTATGGAACTATGGTAATTTAGTGGGTCAAGCTTTTATATACAATTTTCAAGAAATGGGACTTCTTTTGGGAGGTGGACTGGGGAAAGAAGATTTATTTTAGGATTTCTGTAATTTTTATGCATGACTTTTTGCTCAATCATAACTTAAATTCTTCGAAAACCTTTTATACTCTCTCAAGTTCCAAAGTTATATTTTTAATTTGTAGAATGAATTGAGGAAGGAGCTGGGAATGAATGAATACCTCCCTGCTGTTTTATTAATGGGTGGTGGAGAAGGCATGGGTCCCATTGAAGCTACTGCAAGAGCACTCGGGGATGCATTGTACGATGAGGCTCATGGGAAACCAATTGGTCAGGTTCTTGTGATTTGTGGCCGCAATAAAAAGCTCGCCAACAAGTTGCAATCTGTCAACTGGAAGATCCCTGTGCAGGTATCGTCCAAGGAATTTTAACATTGCCTAAAGGAGCAATACCATTTCAATCCCATTAGAGGAGAATAGTTAATTTAATTATAAAAATAAACAGCAATTCCAGCAGTACTTAACCCATCAAAAATGCGATTAGGCATTCTATATATATTGTGATGACTTACAGGAGAGTTGCTTTTGCATTTTTAGGTGAAGGGGTTTGTCACTAAAATGGAGGAGAGCATGGGTGCTTGTGATTGCATTATCACTAAGGTATGTTACTCATGTCAGTCATTTCACCATTCCTTTAACCTTTTTCTGCTCGATGTTGCTACAAAGAAATATGAAAATAAAAAACTTGTTATCACCCATTTGACACTATGGACATGTTTGGTACACCGCACTGGACTAGACTCGACTGAAGGATTTTAGTTTCTTTTTCGTCTTACCAAACATGCCATAATGGTTATATGCAGGCTGGCCCAGGAACTATTGCGGAAGCAATGATTCGAGGACTTCCTATAATTCTAAATGATTACATTGCTGGTCAGGTAACCACAATTCTCTGCTCTGTTTTCGGCAAGAGATGAAATTCTAGTGTGTGTTAAAGCAGTAACCTCTATCTTTTTATTTAATAAAAAGATGCATGTAAATAAGGTAAGTTAGATTTAATATTTCATGCGGAGGAGTTTAGTTGGATATTTTTGCAAAATCGAGCATAAATTGCTGATTGAATTGGTCAAACTTACTTTTAAGTTCTTTTACCAAACATGATTTTCAAAGTCACTTTTTTACTAATATAACTTCTCTAGGAAGTCTTAAAAGTAATTTTTGCGCACAGCCACCAAACATCCTCCTTTTACTGCACATTCATGCCTTCATAAGGTTCAGTATAATATAATTAGGAACCAGATCATACCGTATGTTGTCAAGAACCTGTCGGGCATGTTTGTTATGCAGTATTGGACAATCCTGTCCAAGACCATGGATGAGATATAACTTATTTTCTGTCCTTAATCATACCTAACATGCCAATGAGGTCGTATAATTTCGCACTAAAATTTCTTCTTTATTACAGGAAGCTGGGAATGTGCCATACGTCGTCCAAAATGGATGCGGGAAATTCTCAAAGTCTCCAAAAGAGATAGCTAATATAGTTTTTCAATGGTTCGGTGAGAAACAAGACGAGCTCAAAACCATGTCGCAAAATGCAACGAGGCTTGCAAGGCCAGATGCTGTATTTAGGATTGTCCATGATCTTCATGAATTGGTCAGACAGAAAAACTTTGTGCCCCCAAAGTATTGTGCAACTTGAATTTAGTATCTTGATTCAGAATAAATAGAATATGTTTTCTTGCAAAATTAACAGATTCTTCTCCTTCCTTTTTCTATTCCTGCTTTTCATTTTAATAATGATTCGCTTAGGCCCGTCAAACTGATTTTTATTTATTTATTTTTTTTGTTAAAAGGGACTGTTCCTCGTACTAAGTTGAATTCAAGTCGGCCAATTGAATTCGAATCCCGCCCTTCTAACTCAACATGTGTCAAGTTGACACGAGTTAGTTTAATGTGTGCAATTATTCTTATTGGACTCTATCTCGGAAAATTTGAATTTACCATGAAACTTGGAGCCCATATTTGATATACGATACTAGATTGTATAAAGACGAAGGGTATATTTGACTATAGCTTATAAGCTGAAACTTTCTTATAAGTAAACTAAATATTTTATGAAAAGATCATAAAATATATATGTTTGGATGCCATGTTCTTATAAGTGCAATAAACATACATGTTTGGAAGATCCAACTTTGTTTATAAGCATTTGACTTTTGTCAAATTACTTAAATGTCTTTGAAGTGTTTAATTGAATTCATTTGTGAGAAGGTAAATTGGTCATTTATCGGTCAACTATATTTATAAGTTAGATAAGTTGGATGGGTATGATTTGTGACTTATTCTAAAATTTAAGTCAACTTATAAATTAAGATGTTTGGTTGCAATTTGAGCTTATAAGCTAGTTTGAACTTTTTTCTTTTCCTTATTTAATATTGCTATTCACTTAACATTCCATGACTTCATGTAACAAAAGAGAATGGCATCATATTTTATGGGAAAAGTACAACAAATGATCTAATGTCAAGAACTTTGATGCTTTTCTCTTGACTATGGGATTAGAGCAGATTGAATCATGCTTTAGATGCCCGACATGACGCGGAATGTGTTCTTAAGGGTCTTGAGCTCGTGTGGCGTCCCGCCATTTGGGCTTTATTTTATTTTTTATTTTTTTATTCGTATTTTGTTTTGTTTTTAAATAATACTTGAAGACTTAAACTCAACACTATCTGATAAGGACCAAGCCAAATACAAGTTAGGCCACCCCGTGCCAACAAAAATTACACAATTTCAAAGGTGAAATGCTACTAATCTTATAAGAGCATGTTAAATGTACTCCGTCTATTGAAATCTACGTAGTAGTTAAAATAGATAGGCTTCTATTCCATGTGGCACTACGTCTATTGAATAGATAATCAAATTAAAAATTCATCTCCAGTGGGTTCCGTCTAAAACTAATAATCGCTTATGTGGCATTAATTTTTTTTAAAAAAAATTGGCGGGTCTTCAATTTTTATTTCCCTCGTCCGATTATTATTTTTTAACAAAATGTTGAGTTGGATTTAAATTTGCTAAGTTACTCAGTCTAAATTTATACGAATTTCTAAACAGAATCTATTTTTTTGTGTGCCACATCAGCTAGATGGAGTGTTCGTCAGCATGCATTGTAAATATTTTTTAATAATTTTGTCTATCTATACTTATGTGACATGTCTAAAAAACAATAAACATAGTACATTGGAGGTGTTCCAAGGAATTGAGCATGTAGATAAAGATTTTTTTATAGGGTTGGATAAACTCTTTATAACAAGGCTTGGAAATTTCATGAGTCAAATGGATAAACTCTTCATAACAAGACTTGGGAACTTCAAAAGTCAAAAGTCAAAAGTCAAAAGTTAGTGCTTTTGTAAAATTATTGATTATTTTTTAAATATTTTATTTATTTATATCCATATGTTAATTTATCTCTTTGCTTTTATGTCATGATCATTATCACGAGAAAAAACTATCATCGAAGAAAATATATAATGTAGATTTTATAGATTCTTTAAGTGTCAATCATGAATTCAATGAGAAAGAAATTAGTCGAAAGACAATTAATTAATTGAAAGAGCTGATGTCCTATTGTTGTGACGACTATTTATTTAACAAGTAGTAAAATGAACATAATGAGTATAAGTTATTATTTTTACGAAAATTATTTTATTTGAATACTAATTTAACTAATTCTATATCGTATTTGATCAAAACAAATTCATGGCAGAATATTTATTTATACTATGATTAACTAAGGGATAAAAAAAACAATTAAACAAATGAATATGATGATTAAAGTGTTGGAACTCACAGTTTTACTGTAATTATCACTTTTAATTTCGTCTCTCAAGTCAGTTTCTACAATTGTAATCGGTCAAATTCACCAATTAAATCAATTTACCTCTCACAAGTTCAAATCAATCATATTTAGTTAAGTCAACTCATTATATCTTTATGAGAATCTGAATAAGTTTTAACTAAATGCAATTAAACACCTATGAATTTAATTAATGACCGCAACAATAGCAAAGTTGTATATCTACCTTTCACCAAATTGTCATATTTTACAACGTGAATTAATTTAATAACTCACTTCTCGACTAGTTAAAATCTTCATATCAATGAATTAGTAATCAAGTAATTCAAACATGAAGGAAAGAAGCAAAAATAATACATGAGTCTATTAATTCCATAAAACTTGAGAATTGAAAGTAAAGCTTCAAAATTAGGTTACATGATGTTCATCCCAACTATAAGTTTAGTTACTCATCATAAAAGAAAAAAATAAAAGAATGAATTGAAATTCATCACTAGATTTGAAGGAACGAGAAAATAGTGATATCATGTGCCAAAAATTATCCTTTTTCAAGCCAAAGACTTAGAACCTCGTCGTAATTCTCTCAACTTTTCTATGTTTCGCCTTGTTTCTTTGATTTTTCAACCTCTAATCTGACCTAACTTATGTCGTTTTTATAGTGTTTACGTCCTTTAAACTTGTTTTAATTGAAAAGACACAAATACTCCTGAATCTCAACTTAAAAAAACCAGAAAAAGTCTCACGCAGGCCGTGGTCATGCCACATTTTGCAAATCGCTGCTGGACTGAAAGTTTATTTGCCAATTTTCCTCTGTTTTGCAGTATCATCATCAACTTTCAATTTTGTCCATACTTCAAGCTTTTTGTGCAAATTTGGTCTTTTTTGCTCCAAACTCTTCAACATTTATCCCACAACTTCAAGACCATCCATATTGGTCCCCAAACCTCTTTAGTCATCCGAATTTGGTTCTCAAACTTTTGTAAGTTAAAAATTTTACTCCTGAAACTTGTGACATTACTTCAATGGCTCTTTTAATAGTTCTTATCGGTCTCATGCTATCATAGCAATCTTCAAATGCTTCCGATCAACTTCCATTTAGCTCGAATTCTCCATTTTTGATCTATATGCCTCTATTTTTTGAGTTTTACTACAATGACAACATTTACATTAAACTAAGTAAAAATTCGCTCAAATCACAATTATATATCAAGTTTATAAGTTAGGATAAATGTGCAAAATACGCTTATCACCTATTCCTATGTCAATCGAAAACTCTATCAAGAAAACATAATTTATTCATCAATATTTATTACTTAAAAAAAATACCAAAATAAAAATGGAAAAAGTCTTGAACACGTATACTTGAAAAAACAAAATTTAGTCCAGGTCACCTATGTTACTATTGCCGACTCTTTTAGAGCATCTCCAATACAACAATGTCTACTATGTATATGTGACAAAAAAACATTGACATTATATAAAAAACTTCTCCGATACAACAATGTTCATTGTGCAAATGTGACAAATTATTATTAACTTTTTAAAAAAAGAAAGAGAGAGAAATGTATTGATTAGATAGAGATTATTAAATTAATGATGGGCATTGTCAAGAACAATGTTTAGAATTAAACATTGTGTTGGACACTTTCTAGTATTAATTGTGTCACATAAGTACTTTTTGACCATTTATCAAAAAAAGTAGTAGACATTATGCCTTGACATTGTTGCATTGAAGATGCTCTTATATGCTGTACGATAATCTCAAAATTTCATGGACTTTACGCGTGGGGTTAAATATCCTATTTGCCACTAAATATTCTCGATTATTATTAAATTTTAAAAGTTTTTGAGTTGCGATTGAACTTTCCTAAATCTTTTTTAATTACCATTGAATTTTAAAAAAAATTTGACTTTGCCAATGAAATTATCAAAATGTTATCTCGTTTGTCACTTGCCATTTTGAGAACCCACGTCATTTGTAATTTTGGTGACGTAATATACACTAATAATATCAAAAATATGCCACGTGTGAAAAATTCTCTACCATGTTATCAAATCTGTTAAATTTTAAAAAGGCGAATTGTGAAATAACAGATGAGATAACTTATTAATTAACGACCGTAAGAATTTTTTTACTCCTACTTATATAAAAAAACATTTACGTTTGTCTTCGTCAAAATCAGATATTAAGAATCTATTTTCTCAAATCTCATCTCCTCAACTCTATCTTCTTCTCTCTTTTACATAATCTATCTATTGAATTTGAATTGTAATTTATGATTTGATCCTACCACGGATAAGTGATATATACTAATAACTTTTAACAATAGTTCAAAAAACTAACCGAAAATATTTTAAGAAAATTCAGCAACAACTCCAATTTTTTAAAAGTTGAATGATAATTGAACAAAGTATAGTTGCAATTGTCATATTTAACCATTGACTTTCAAAATTTGACACCATTTTTTGTCATTTTATTTCCTTTTTCTTGGAAATTCCACCTACGGGTCAAAGCCCAGAAAACATCCAACGTTCAATGCACTTTGAAAACGAAACTCCCACATTTAAAATTAATTGCCTTTACTAATCTGTTTCTTGAAGAAAAACATGGACTCTTCCTAACAGAAAACGAGGAAAAAAAAAAAAAAAGTAGAAGCAGGCGAAATTTTATCATAATTTATTTAATTTTTTCGTGGGTTTTTGGTGTTGTATAGGATGATGGGTTGGAAATACAAAGCTGGGTTAGGGCTGATTGGAGCTTTTGTGCTGATATGGGTTACTTCTGCAGAGGTTACTCAGGTTAGTCTTCGATTTCCCCCCTTTTTTCCTCTCTAAATTATATTTTCATGCATATTTTCATGTCTATATTATGCATGTTTTTAATTTTTGTTTCATGTGACGACAGGGTGATTTATTTCTGTTTTTTTAGTGTTATACCTAAAAGAGGATTGAAACAGAATATTGGATGTTCACTTTTGTTTGTTGGCTGTTGTCTTTTTGTTTATTGAATTTCGTCAATTTTGCAGATTATGTGATTGTTTGGTCCGGATTAAAATCAACTAACAACCTGTAGTCAAAAGTTAACTACAAATTTCATGAATCCTCAACTTTTATTAACTTTTCAACCTTTCGAATTCAACCTTATGTTTATACAACTCTATTTCTATTGAGTAGAAGCTTTTTGGTATTTTGGGTTTAAAAACTTCTGGAAATGGATAGTTAGAAACATATAGCTTTTGGTAGTGGGATTATTTTTTCAAAGTGGCTGAATGATCAACAAGAGCAATTATTATGCAGATCAATGGGGTATAGAAAGAGATTTCTTGCAATTTTTAGCAAAGTAAACTTCACTGTCGGGATTATAAAAGTCGTCGTTTTGATTGGGATATTTGTTAACATTTCAGTCATATCTTATGGATGGGAATCTCGAAACAAAAGGTGTGCTTTAGATTAGCTGCCGGCAACATTTCCAAACTGAATATACAAGGGATATCTATAATTGTTCATGTTTCTTTTTCTTTCCTATGAAATAGGATGTCCTTTTTCTTGTTCAATAAATGATTTTGAAAATAAAGACTCAGTCGAAAGTTGTTGAATCCCATGGGGACTATGAGTTGGTTGGACTGAACTATGTTATCTATAGAAGGACGCAAACTAAAACTTAAGAAGTTTGTGGAATCAATGCAGAAGCCAAAATGTAAAGGGGTTTCGCAACCATTGGGTTCTTCTCAAAAACTGTTTAACAGATGATTTTTAAGGGTTTAAGAGCGTCAAATATGTAGTTTGACATTCCCTTTTTGTTTAACTCACGAAAGACGAATTAACTAATTATTCTTGATGGACAAAATCAGATAGCATCAAGTAGGTGACCATATTGTTAAAGCTGCAGGTCTAATTGTAAGTTAATGTTTGGTGCCACTATTTATTCACTTACTATAATTTCTTTTGTAATAAAACTTTTGGTTGACTGCTTCATTTCGATACAAGATTTGAATAGTTCTGGATTCCAGAGTTAAATTTGACTTTATTGAAGTTATGCAGAAAATTTTCACAGACTACAGACAGCCATTTGCCCTTACATATCTTTGGATATCTCTAATGGTTGTCTACCTTCCAATAGCATTCTGCAAAGATTGGATTTTCAATTTAATAAATAGGAATCGGATTATAGAACTTTATGGTGAGGATTATGTCTCTAATCCGTTGGTTGAGTTAGACGTTCATCTCAGAGTCAATGAAACACAGCATGATCCAGATGGATCTTTGAAGAACTATCTTGTCACCGACATGGATTTGGGTGACACTGAAGCGGGACAACCATTGTTATTTAAGGATTCAGAAGAGGAGTTTCACATGCTCGAGGATACGAATGAAGTCAGCTCGTTGGAAGTCATCAAATATAGCTTTTATCTTGCTCCCATATGGTTTGTTACAGAGGTAATCATATGCAAATGATATGCTTTTTCTAATTAATTTCTAATTTATTAACACCAAATACAACTATTTTTGGAAATATTTCCTTTACTAAATAATGATTTGAGAAATGCGGCTCAATGGATTGGTTATTGAATTGCCGAGTGCACCGTCTGACTTTAAGGATTGCATTAAAATAACGATCTCATCACCATGTACCTCCAAGCATTAAAAAAATACGTCGGTGGCTAGAGAAATGGGAGTGGCGCTTTATTGCTTCGGTTTCCAATAAGTTCAAAGATTATAGTCTTTCTCCCTTAAATAGAACTGGTTTTCTTACTCTGATATATTGCATTCAGTACTTGTCGAACTCTGCCCTGGCAAATACCAGTGTTGCAAGCACAACTGTCTTGACCTCAACGTCGGGGCTCTTCACACTTTTCTTTGGAGCACTATTTGGGAAGGACTCTGTAAATGTTGCAAAGGTTACTGCTGTTTTGATCAGTATGACTGGTGTCGCAATGACTACCATGGGGAAAACATGGGCACCTGATGAAATGCTTAGTGTCTCCGAGTAAGTCGAGTTGTTACCTTTTAGCTGCAGTAAGCTTTTATTTGTTGTTATGCCAGTTTATATGCATTATCTACACCTACATTTATGGAAACAGTAGTTTCCATCAGTTATGTTTGGCGTTCAGACCATGTATATTATTTTCAAATTTCAGATTTAATAGTTGTGTGCAACACGAAATGATTGCATGCCACTAAACATGTTCAGACAGGTAGTGCAAGAAACTGTGATTGCTAAACCAGTTCCTTCTATCACTAGAGCTGATCACAAGTGTCTTACTGGGATCATGGTCGTGTTGTTTAAGTTACTTTAGTTAAACATACAATGTTTCTATTGGTAATCTTAATGGAGGTTAACTTTTGTCTGCAATTGTTTTTCATTTCACGTAGGACTAGAAGGCATTCTATCATTGGAGACATTTTTGGTCTTCTCTCTGCAGCATTTTATGGCTTATTTACAGGTAAATCTATATTGTGGTTGGCAAAGATTATTAATTTTAATCAAATAGTTTGATCCAGTTAAATCGATAATACTCTTTTCTTGTCTCACTTGTCTTATAACTTATCGGTACTGTTCAGTGCTGCTCAAAAGATCTGTTGGATCGGGAGAAAGGGTTGATGTTCAGAAGTTTTTCGGATATATAGGACTGTTTACTCTCTTGGGCCTCTGGTGGCTTGGTAAGAGACCATTAATTGCTTTGTAGTTTCTTTCCAATTTGTATAGCTCAGGGTGGGTGTTTCCCACTTGCATTCATTAAGATTCCTTGTTACCTATTAAAAAATTGTTATTTTTATAATTTGACTGTATTGTTTCTCCTAATTATTATCTGTTTATTCATGAATAAATTAATTTTTGTTGTGAGAATATTGAATCCATGTTATAAATGATATTTCTGGTGTTGCAGCTTGGCCGCTTAACGCCTTGGGAATAGAGCCCAAGTTCGAATTTCCAAGTTCAGCATCCATCAGCAAAGTTGTGGTGCTCAATGGCTTTGTTGGAAGTGTTCTATCAGATTATCTATGGTATCGACTCACTTTCATATGTTGAATTTCTACGTCTACCAATTTGGGCATAAAAATCTCATTTATTTACGAGGAAGGGCTCGTCTTATCCAACCATATATTGTAACACATTCCCCACCCAGCATTACATGGACTTCTCTATGTCAATCCCAATCTAACCTTTTAACATTAAGTATATGAAGATAACCGATTTAACTCGAAAATATTATTGGATGACTGTGTTAGGGATGAGAAACGTCTGTTCATTTATGTCTTGAACAAATATAAGCCCTCGCAACTTAGGTTTCAGTTTTATGTCACATTAAGTGCATTAATGGTGCTTCATATTTCAAAGGTTTGCTTATCGTTTTATCAATAAAACAGGGGAGTTGTACACCTTTACTCACGTAATTATGTTCGACCAGCATTAATAACATTTCTGAACTGGACTATGAAACAGGGCGCTCTCCGTTGTTTGGACGACCCCGTTAGTTGCAACGTTGGGAATGTCCTTGACAATACCGTTAGCAATGTTAGCAGATATGTTCGTCCATGGTCGGCATTACTCTGCCATATACATCTTTGGATGCATACAGGTATACTTCTTTTCTTCTTGGTGCATATCATTGTACTGATTGTTCTTAATCGATCCTCTTAACTTTCTTGAACTTTTTCGAGTTCGACTGATTAGTTAGTGTGTTGTTATTCAGGTGTTTGCAGGATTTATTATTGCAAATCTTTCGGATTTGTTTTCTTGTAAAAGGAGATGAAATTTAATCCTATAAATTTAACTTACTCTGTATGTAGAATGTGACAGGAGTGGACTACAATGAAATGTATTACTAATTTATTATGGTGGATTATGATATAAATCTGTCACGTGTGAAATAGGTATATTTGTTACAATAAATAAGCATAATTGTGGATAAATAGGGTAATAATAATTAGAGTTGTAATGTTTAGACATCATGAACTAAATTGTTACAATTGAAAATAAAAAGACCCATTGTGAATACTCTATAAAGTTCAGGGACTTTTTTGGTCAAGTTAGATGCAATGGACGAACCCAAATTTACTAGTATACCGTTTTTTTGCGATGGAATTCGATCGTAGGCTCTATTATGATAATAGATTGACGCGGTGAGCAAATTTTGGAGATAATCAGTAGAGGGAGATGATCGATTGAGGGGGATGGATTGAGAAGATAAACAAATTTTGGAGATAGTCTGTTGAAGAAGATGATTGAAAAGCTAATTTTGGGGGTGATGAAATTGAAGATGTAGTGATAGCATATACGGACGTACTTTTTTCTTTCCGTAGTACTGAAAATTCTGTATGATCATGACAAGGACCGTATACAGTTCAGGACCTATTTTATAAATGTTATATAATAATTCAGAAGTCAAATCAAATGTTTACAACTTATTTAGAAGCAAAATAATTAATTTATCTCTCCTCTAACAACTATGGAAATAAACATAAATTTTATCCATTTTTATCATCTAACATTTTCTTTTTCTTTTGATGGACAACCGAGATTTATATTAGATGAACTTGCCCGAACTACGGGCAAAAGAAAACGAAAAATACGGTATATCTAGTTTCTCAACTCAAGTACTAAACAAGTAAAAGGGGTCATGAGCCACTTTTTCTGTAAATAAAGCGAGAAGGGCAAAAGCTCACCTCCTTTAACAATGCTACTATATCATTCGGGGCAAAAGTAAAATATGAAGAAAGACTTTGAACAAGTCGAAGTGAATCGCTCTTCATTACTTCCAACTGAAATTCATTTTCATGTGCTAAAATAAGTTCTGCTTGTAACGCCAGTTCCACTAACCCAACTCCTAAACGTTTTTTGAAAAAAGGTAAGGGGAGGACTATTATGGAGGCTAAGGAGATCAAAAGAATCAGCTCTTTGTTTATCGAAAAAATTCATTTTTCAATTTTGTTCAAATCCCAGTTGTCAGGTTCTACTATTGATTTACTCACTTTCTCTAAATTTTGTCTATACTCCAAAATTACTCGAAAAGAAGCCATCCTCGAAATGCAAGTGCCTGAATAAGTGCAATTTGAACAATCCGCCAAGTTGAACTCTTTGTTTGAAGGAATAGTAAAGAGTCATACGCTAAAAAATAGATGAGTTACTCGCAGTCCTGTGTGCGAACAACTCATTCCCAAATGTGATCACCTTCAACACACTCTTAAACACAAAATAAAAATATATAGAATGATAAGGGGTACGCTTGACAAAGGCTATAGACGAAATAAACTTTTCCTCGATTATTCAATTCCACCTAACTTGTTATAAGCAAAATAATTAATTTATCTCTAGAAATAATCTTTTAAGCACCAGTGTTTAGTTTATATTAAGCACCAGTGACATGTCTTAGATAGTTGTAAGATAATGGTGGTCTCGCATAATAAATAAGGGTAATTTGTAATTTTGGTTCCTAACCTTTTAAATTTGTTACTAATCTACCCCCAACCAATTTTTTTTATCACTATACATCCCTAACTTTTCAATTTGATGCAAATCACGTCCTCATTGACATATTTTGACGGATTTACCATCCTCTTTAAATAAACAAAAAATAGAAAAAAAGTTAAAAAAAAAAGTACAAATGAAGTCCCATAACTTTTAAAAAACACAAAATAACTTCAACTTCTTAAAAAATATTTGAATATTAATTTTGAAACTTCCTCAAAGAACATTTTTCCTACACCCAGCCCACCCCAGCCACCATGGTGACATCAGGCATCATAGTTGAAGCCTGCAGCAGGCTCCTATCTTCGGCCGACAGAGCCACTGCTGCGATGTCTCGGTTTTGAGTGGTAGTGGAATTGTATAGGTGGCTGAATCCACACTTTCACAAAAGGCGGTGATCATTGCTGCCACTGCAATAACTAACGGTGGAAATCCCAATAAATATGTAGCTGAATTTCAACCATATATTGTAATAAAAAGACAATAAAAATGCTACCCATAAATGAAAGTTGTTAAACAAGAGATGATTTTTTAGAGATTTACCACGGTTGGTGTTGAGGATAAGATCCGAGGAAATTGATAGAATATGGGTATATGGATCGGATTTGATTCCGGAAAGGGAGAGCTTGGAGATGAAGTAATGGAGGTAGTCAAAGGGAGTTATAGAATGAAGCCTCCACTTCAGAGTGGTGATGACTCGCAACTCCATTCTTTGGATTGATTTCGGGTCAAAAGCGAATCTGGGCTCCAGGGTTTGCAGGTCTAGAAGCAATGGAACGTATGGTGGAACTTCATTCTCTGGTTATTTTGTGTTTTTTTAAAAGCTACGACACTTCATTTGTAATTTTTTTTATTTTTTATTGTTTTTAACTTTTTTTTTCTTTTTTTTTCTGTTTATTTAAAGAGAAGGCAAATCCGTCAATATATGTCAATGGAGATGTGATTTATAACAAATTAAAAGGTTGGAGATAACTGGTTCTACAAAAATTGGTTGAAAATAGATTAGTAACAAATTTGAAATATTAGAGACCAAAATTATAAATTACCTAATAAATCAATAAATGAAATATATATTGGATAAACATGTCATGACGTTGTTTAACACAAGCTAATTATCGATAATTAGAAGATCATTTATGAATTTATCTCTTCTCTAACACTTGGTTCCTTCGCTCCTTACTCGCGAAGTGGCATACCCAAAAAAAGAAAAGATTCAATATTTTCTTTATTTCTTTTTTTATTTTGTTTTTAAATTTTTTGAAACGATCAATATTTTCTATTTTAACAACCAAGATCCAAGAAACCCAAAAAAGCCAAATCCCAAAAAAAGCAGTTATATCCACAACCAAACACCCCCTAACACCAACGTTGTATGCTTAATACCGAATCTCAAGTACAGTAGAATTAGATATTCTGTACTCGGCCGTCAAAAACCACCCATAGCAACCTCCGATTACTGCCTGCCGGATCGTAAATTCACCGAATCATATAATCCGGCACACGCACGAACACGCTGAGTGTGAGAAGTTCTGCATAATTACTGTAATGGACAAGGGAAAAGCTATAATGGGCTCGGGCCGCAGATGGGCTGTGGAATTTACTGACAATTCAACCTCCAATTCCTCCCGCGACATCCCGGATCCCCCTGGCTTCACCCGCGCTTCCCACGACCCGGTAATTATGTGTGTTTTTCTAGGTTTTGTTTTTTAATATACATAATTTTGGATTGAGGTGTTATTTGATTTGATTGGTTTTTGTATGTAGGATGATTCGGCTGTGAGTAAACAGAAGAAGGATGCTGAAGCCAATTGGAAATCCCAGGTGATTTTTCCCTTTTCGTAATTTAGTTTAGTTTAATTTAATTTTTTTCAATATTTTGAGAAGGAATTTGCAAGGGAGTATACGTGATATATTATAAATTATGAATTGATTCTGATGAAAAATTGAATTATTGATCTATTAAGAGGTTGAGGTGTTTTGGCGATTGAGATTTACTTATATCTACTACCTGTGATAATTGATGATTTTTGTATGGGTTTTGGTGGAACTAAATTAAAGTTCTTTTGAATTATCAATGGATCATACAGTATATATCCATTTTTTTCTTTACATTTTCTTGATTTTGTAGGTGGTTTTTAATGTGAAAATTTGGCTGGTCATACTCTTTTTTTTGTGCTTTTAGTGAGCGAGTTAATACCTGGTAACATTTGAACAAAAAAAAAAAAAAAAAAAAAACCCTGGTAAAAGAATCAAAATATGTTTTATTCAATTAGTTATATTTTTATATTTTCCATTGAATTATTAGCCTACTACACACTATTCAATTTTCTCTTTATAATCTTACTCAAAATGACAACCTCATGAGAAGATGACTCCATTCTGTTTGTGCTGATAAGTTCAATAAGAAGGCACAAGTGTTAATAATACTTTATGTTCTGAAGAATTCATGAGGAAAGCTCTTTTCCCTTACTTTTTCAAAACTTTCGGATGCATTTTCGTATCATTTGTCCAAGCTCAACTGCTGTCGGAAGAGTTCAAATAATAGTAAGGAGCAGTTTCAGTGGTTTCATTAGTGAATTTGAAGAAGAGAGTTTTTCTTGTCTTGATTATTTTTTTGTGTTTTTCTGATGATGAGAAGCAACTGCTATTAGCTTTTGTACATTTTTCGTTTAATTTTTCTTTATGGGGTGAAGGTTTTGCCAGTGTCACACTAATTATCTTTATTGAGAACTAGGGATCTTCTCTCTGTGTTTTAGCTTGTCTTTGGACGTTTTGATCTCTATCTGGTTACTAATATATTTATTTTACGTGAATAGAAAGCATGGGAAGTCGCACAAGCACCTTTTAAGAACTTGTTTATGATGGGCTTCATGATGTGGATGTCTGGAAGCACGGTTCATCTCTTTAGCATTGGTATCACATTTTCAGCTCTTTGGCAACCCATAAATGCTCTTCGAGGGGTTGGGAAAGGTGAAAGTTATTTTTTCGCCATACTGTTTATTTACAGCCACCTTTTCAGTTAGTGTTTGTCTATTTTCACTTCACGTTGATAATTTTTGATCAATTATGGACACGTGGAGAGAAGTTTTATTAGTTCTGAATTGATAGTTAACACTTAACATCCAACTTGTCGTAGAAAAGCACAATTTAAAAGTATCAATATAAGCACTTCATATTATGCATAAAATGTATAGCATGAGTTCTTATAAGTTGTACTTGTTTGTAGCTCTATAGGAATGTGGCATTTCAAGTAGACATTGCTCTTGGGGTTTTGTTACTTATGATATAAAAAAGTTTGTGCGTGTTTGCATAATGTATATCCATATGCATATACCTTTAGATCTTTAACCATCATGGTATGAAGTTGCATAAGTAGTTAACTGCCTGTTGTTAGCTCTGTAGTTTGTTCAGATATTATGTAAACTTGACAAAAATACTTGGGTTGACTGCCATTTCTGTCAATAAAGTTTATTTTTTGAGTGAACTACTAGCTAATCCATGACTTTAGTTTTGTATTTTAATAAAATTTCTGTATAAATTCGACATTTCTGTTGGCTTCTAATGTTTATGTTTCTTCGGTGATTAAACTATGCTAACTATCATTACTTTGATTGACAGTTTTTGAGCCTTATAAGGACAATAGAGTGGATCTCCTAATGCCTAAATTAGTATTTATAGCCCTTAATTTGGTTGGTTTAGGGCTGGGCATCTGGAAGGTTGGTTCCTTTTTAACATTAAGTGATTGTAAAGTTTACCATAGAATTGCTCGAAAGGTAATCAAATTTTCTGTGTTGTTGGCAGCTTAATACGTTGGGTCTTCTTCCAACTCACGTGTCAGATTGGGTTTCATCCTTGCCTCCAGCTCAGGTTCGATTGCTTATTTCATTTATTGCTGTAGGAGATCTGTATTTTTTTTATTTCTGGGGAAGATGTAGAACATAGGATTAGTAAGCCAAGTTTATATATCTGGGGCGGTAATTATGAGATCACGTGTTAATACACCATAACCATGTGAGGGCAGAGTTGACAAATCGTGGAAAATAAGACAATGATGAATTGAGTAATAATATGATCACTAACTTAGTTTATAATGCCCCATGTCAAGAAAAAAATATCTTTACAAATTTTGGTTCTAATCTGACATGAAGGTATGTGACGACCCGAATCCTTAGCGATCTGAGTGCACCTAAATCGTAAATTGAAACTACTTTGAAGGGACTTAAAGAATAAATTCAATTATTAACACAAAATAAACTAATAATGAAAGCATTTATCATAACAGACCAACCTTCCAAATATCATAATGAATTCAATAAAATTTAACTTGAAGGAGAAAATATCTATAATATTTAAATCTAAAAAAAAAATAACACTGGCTCCATAAAGGATAATTTATTATTAAAAACCCCTGCAACCATAAGCCATCTCCATACCGACCGTTTTGAACCATTTATTTCCTGAAAGGGGAAAATGTCATACTTCTGAGATAAATCTCAATAAATATGCGTGATTAATTAATTCTCATATATGTATTTCAACAGAAATTCATACTTGAATAGGGAGACGTGATAATTTAACCGAACTTATATAGTACCAAATTCTCGTGCGTAGCGCTACTAAAATGTGGTCCGTTCTTAATAAATCTTATATAATACGGACAGAAACAAAAACATAGCCGTAGAAATAACATTCGAAAGAACTACTCACAATAAAACATAATGAACACTTAACTTTTGCTTGAAACTTGAAATAAAGTAAGATTCCTTTCTCTTTTCTCTTATTCTAAGGATAAGAAGAAGATTGTGTATTTGTGTGTTTATTGTTTACATAAAGAGTGGATATTTAACTATTTATAGGGGAGGTTGAGGTTTGCCATGTATGAAATTTTTTAATTTCATTAATTACTTTTCTATATTATCTGTATGGATACATGAATGATTAAAGACTAATTTAAGCTAATTACATAATCATATGCAATCAATCATATACATATTAATATCTAATAACTATTTTATCTACCATATATATACAAGAGAGCATTTAATATATATATTCGTACCTTAAATTATATGCTTGATTTAAGCTAAATCACACAATCATGTGTGTATATAAAATCATATACACATTAAGATTTAATCAACTAATCAAACTACCATATATATGCAATAATATGCAATATATATATATTTTAAATTACATGCATAATTTAAGATAATCACATAATCATATATGTGTATATACAATATACACATTAATATCTGATCAATTATTTTATCTACTATATATATGCAATAGAACATTAAATATATCTATTTTTAGCAAATCATTGACAAGCAAGATTATTGTTCACGGCACTATTTATAGGACAAAAATTTGCATATTTCTAATAATTGCATGTAGGTCCTCAACTATGAGCAAACATATAATTTGGTCCCTAGACTTCGTGTTTGTGCAGTTAAGTCTTAAATTTCAATTTAACGGCTAATAACGAAATTTTAGGGTGTTACAAGGTACCCATATATCTTGTTTCTTGAGGAATTTATCTTCTATTTTGATTAAATTTTGCAAACCAAAAGTTTTTTCTGAGATTGTATGCAACTTGAGGGCTTCTATGCAAGTGGACTGGTCAAGCTTTGCTAAATTATGGATTTTATGTAAACCTAGGAAAATCGATGTAGAGGAGACACCATCCAACTTGGGTCCCCAACCTTTTTTTTTTTAGGCATCCAAATGCCCAATTTCAATTTTTGTAGTGATATGGTCATGTTGGATGGTTTTGATCTAAATATATTTTCAGTTTTGTAACTGAAACCAGCATTGACTTGAATGCGTCTTGTTTTCAGGAGGTTGAGTATTCTGGTGGAGGTATTCCTCTTTACTAAGTTCCTTCCAGAGAATTGAATTTCGAGTAACTTACTCAATGGAATGCGACTTTGAATTTGGACAAATGTCACTAACTTATTCCTTGTTATTAAGTGGCCAAAACGTCTATGATCATATAACTTGAAATGTAGCTTGATTATGAATTTTGAATGGGCAGTACGAAATTTTTAGTTTTAAATGATTGCACGAATTTTATGAGTATATAGCCTAATCAACAGTGCTGCGCATCTTGTGCTATTTAAACTGGATGGCGTTGCTTCTAGTGGATGTGGTTGAAACGATTGAACGGAACTTGAGTCTCATGAGGGACTCGGGATTTAGCTATTCCGTGACTGCACATTCAGTTGAGCTTGTGTGACTGAATTGCTCATACCTGATCATTATGTTGAACAACAAATAGCTTTATTAACTATACAGCCAAACATGTGCATGTTGTTATAAACAAATACCTGATGATTATGTACTATTAGCATAATTTTAAAACATGGAGTGGACCGAGAACTAAACCTGATTAAGAAGCCACCTTGGGTCATAACTCGACAAACCTGCATGTTATAAACTGGCGATCCGATTTTAAGAAACACATGGGTTTGGACATGGTCAAAATTAGAAAATTTAATTCCAAATAGTCTCAAAATAGGATTTTTCTGTTAAGTAAAATAATTAAACAAATTATTTTAGTAAATTTAATTTGTATACAGAAATTCAGTTAGTAAATAAGTAATAAAAATAAAATAATAATTATTACTGATAAAGAAGTCTGTATTTAACAAAATAAAAATTAAGAATAATCATTTAAGGGAATTTTACGTAGGTGATAATTTGAAAAAAAAGCTATTTTAATAAATTTAATTTATCGGTTTAAATTTTGTAGTTAAATAAAATAATAAAAATGTAAAAAATAAATATTACTTCAAGAAAATTTTGTCGTAATTAAATAACAATCAAAATAGTAATTTATGATTAGGAATGAATTTTTAGTTAGTAATAATAAAAACATAAATAGTTTAATAAACTCACTTCACCGCTAAAAAATTCGTCAATAAATAATGCAATAAAAATAAATTAAATTAAAATACTAACGAAAAATTTGTCACTAATGAAATAACATTTCAAACATAAATTATCCAACAATAATATTATAAGAGTAATTGGTACGAAACGTCCTTACTTTTCAAAGTTACTATATAAATTATCACTATCTATGAAATTTAGAGATTTTCATCCTCAAATTTACATTTGCTTGCGCAAAACACCTGTGCAATGTCACCTTCAAATCCACATTTGCTTGCATAAAACACCATTGCCGTTCACTGTCATCCAAAATCTCCATTAATTGGATGTGTGAACACCATTCTCAGCACTTGGTATGAGTATTTTTCGATAACACACCAATTTCTCTTTCTTATCGCATAAACAATGTTATTCCCTAACAGTAGTAAAATATTTACATATATAAAATAAAATAAATCAAACAATATTCACCACGAGAAAAACAATTGTGCAATTACATTTTGTTTTGAAATTGTTCATTTGTACAGCAAAATAGAGGGTGTGGCTTTTTCACCTGGTGCAACCTGCTAATATGTCCAAAATTTGTGGAAATAATACCTAGACTGCTTAGATCTATGAATGAATTTGAACAACAAATGCTTTATTTGAAAAATGAGAAAAGAAGTACTTTGTTCGAAGCAGATTTTTTTGTTTTGCTTGTGAGCTTATTGTAATGTGGCTACTCATGTAAGATTGTTTCTGTAATGTTGCTGAAATCAAAAATCAAGTTTCAATGGTGAAAAAGACATTTTTTGTATTTGATGAATTGAAATTGTTCTTCCCTATTTTAGCGTGCAATTGTTGTGTAAAACGTCTCTACTTCTTAATAACAGTGCGCTTAATGTCCTTACATTTGTAACTCTTTGGCGAATAACGTCCCTATCTTTGTAACTCTTTGGCGAATAACGTCCCCACCTTTGTAATTCTTTGATGAATAACATCCTCTCCAGTTTCCAATTTAGTCAACCCCTTCCCCAAACTCATTTTCTGCCTTCTATAATAAAACTCCAATTGTATTTTTGTACCAACTGCATGTATAAACTTCAACAAATTATCTCTGATGAACCATGCACGATAAATAAAATCTAATAAGAGCACAACTCTATTTCCTTAAGGACATACGGAATGTAAAACCCTAAAAAACCCTTCCACTACTCAAAGAAGAAAATCAAAAATTGTAAATGAAAAGATGCAAAAAAAGCACTTTTCGGTCTCACATACAATCGTCTCATTGAAATTTTGTCAATTGATGGCCGGCTGTGTGGGATTTCATTGGCGAAGTGGAGAAGAAAAGGGGAAAAATTGAGTTTTCGTGTATTGTTTGTTTGAGTTCTTTACGTATGCACAAACAATGTAATCAAACTGGAAGAAATGAAAAAATGCCAAAAATACCTTAACGAAGTGCCAAGAGTGGTGTTCACGCATTTATTTAATAGAGATTTTGGATGACAATAGACGGCAGGGGTGTTTTACGCAAGCAAAGGTAGATTTGAGGGTGAATAGATTATTTGCATAGTAACTCTAAAATGTATGGACGTTTTGTGTCAATTAACTATATTATAAAGTAATATTAAAAAGATACTTTAACTCAATTGTCGGTAAGCTATAAAACGATGTGGAAGGAATAAAATTGTGTCGATTATGTCAACAAATAGGAGCCATCATGCCCCCAGGGGCATAGGCGAGTTGGTAAGGGATGAGGTGATGTGAGGAGAAATCTTCCGGCAACGTAGGTTCGATTACCGTGTGGGACAGATTTTCACTGAAATATTGTGGGAGTCTGTCACGAAGGTTGGCCTGTTGGCTCTCTCCCTCAGGTCTCTGTCATTCGTGCACATCTCTCGATTTACAACCCGCCTGGTCAAGGGGCCTTTGACACAGGTGAGAGGGTTTCGCCTTCGGGACTTTTCCCTTAACAAAGAAAAGCTAGCATCCGAAATTTCATCACACCCTTACAGAAGAGCGATGTGAATAGTTTAGAAGGTCACCAATAAAACTTCTAGTTCAATCGCTGAATCGAACCACTCAATTAACTTGTTTGCAATTGAACATTTTGAAAGCCATGTGACCAAATGGGTTTTTAGAATAACCGATTACTAAGTTTGGTGAAACCCACAGGTCTTTAAATTTTTTAATGTAATCCGTGTCTGAAGATGGAACCCGTATTAATTGGAAGGAATTCTTGTAAATAAAATAATACTTGTGCAGATTATATTCTATACTTACTAGTTGAAGAAAATTAAATTCAAAAATGCAAAGTCTATATGTAAGAAATGGTGGATCGAGGTTAGAGTCCTACTCTATATCTTTAAGACGAATTTGTCTCGCTACGATACTCACGGCTTGATGATAATCGTCTCCAAAAGTACAACAATCGCTTCTTGTGATGGCAGCAGGGGCGGATTTGGGAGACCCCCCCCCCCCCCCCCCGGAAAAGTCGTTTTTTACGATGTAAAAAAAAAAAAAAATTTCTTAGTAACAGTCCGCGCAAAATTTTTTTTTGGAAGTAGCCCGGGCTCAAAAAACTCCTGGATTCGCCCCTGGATGGCAGCACTTCAAATCACAAGAAATAGCGAACCAAAAGTGTTTTCGTACTCTCTTTATTATGCAGGGAAGGAACAAATATTTTTTTTATTTGAATGTTTGGAAATTCGAAATTGATGTTTTGCAAACCGGAGGGATCAATTTATAACATATCAAAAGCTTCAATTGAATGGACACAAATGTTGGGTCATGTCAGTTTTACCCCAACAGTTATAATTTGAACATACAAGTTAATTTTGGAAGAATTAAATAAATAATAAAACATTTATTTTATTTATCCAAAAAGAATATAATAGACGAAGCACGACCCACGACCTGTGCCTGGGCGTTGACGGCGCATGTGTGGGCATGCATTTGGACCGAACCCAATAAGATCTAGATCTTTCCCATTTCAAAAACTATTGGTACCCATTGGGGCCCCAAACCCAATTGTCAAAATAGGATATATAAATTAGTCATACTTCTTCTTGTCTTCCAATGTAGGATATAACTTTCCCACTTCTTTTTACAATCCAAATTTCAATGTGTCAACATTTGACAATAATTTCTCATTTATCTGGAAATAGTTTTGCAAGACTAAATATACCATAATCATCTACTCGCGGAATGGAATATGTTTTAATTATAATCCACTTAATTAGGTGGTCCAAATCCAATATAATATTTGGTCCAAATTGATTAAAATCAATTATTTAGTCAACCATTTCTAACAATTCTTTCCATTATAAAACGACTTCGTATTTTTTTTTTTTTTGAATAAAAAGACCACACTAAGTTGCACGTTCTATGAATAGCGAAAGAAAAATAGTAATAGGAAAAGAGTTAGGCTTGACTTTAAAAACGAGAAAAGGAAAAAACCTTACCTCGTCCATATATGTAGAATGTAAAAATAATGAATACGTAAGCACACATCTCCTGTGGTAACATCCAACTTCTGGTCTTCATGCATGTTGCGACGTATCTAGGAGACTTCAAAATTAAGAGTAGAAAGTAACCGCCTCAGACTTGAAACACTGTTGCTGAGGGAAGAACTCATAAGTTGCAACCGTCGCGTGTGGTACCTTGGTGCTTGATAGGCTCAACACATATGGTGAGTCATGTAATTGCCCAAACTTATGCAGTCCACGTCGTTCTCGATTTTACCTTGATTTGGCCTTTTTCCTTGCTTGTACTCCCTTGATTTGCCGAGCTTGAGTATGCTTTGTCTATTTTTTGTTCTGAAGAAAATGTATTATATCCTGACGAAATTCCACGTACCAAGTCTTCCATTGAATTTTTCAATTTATTGCTGATTTTGAAACGATGGCTCTTGAAATGGTTCAAAATTCTTGGATTCCCTTGGTCATCATTCCATTCCCCAAACAACCTTAGATGGGGTTTCTTGAAGGCCAATAGTTTTTCCATGTTTTGAACTTTGGTCCCTGAATCTTGGAGAACCGCTCTTAGATTTGTCTCCCCCAAATCAAATTGATTAAAACCTACAAGGGCAATTTACATATATACACTAAAAATTAAATAGAAATTGAAAAATACTGAATTTTATGTATTAATTGAAAAATACTCATGAATCCTAATATCTTGTTAAAAAATACTACTTGTTGACGTTGGAAAATGGTAAGTACTGATTCCAAGCCAATTCAGTATTAAGTATTTAGGTCGGCTATGACCGTAGTAAGCAGTATATACGTGAATATATAATACAAGATATGTTTGTATAATCTTTCTAAGTGTGCTTTTATTTCAGCAATTCATGTCCGACCTATTGGACATTTATGTCTCCTATTTATAAGAAGATATGTGATGATTACATGCATTAGCATTAAATGCCTACAAGACATTCTTTTTGGGATATTTAATGTGAAGTGACACTTGCATTAATTTTGGTGGCTGGTCTGACGTCTGACATATGAGAGGACATGCCATATTGAAGACGTGAGCTTAACTGTAATGGAATGTGGTCCGACCTGGATCAAGTTCTACTAGGGATGAGGTCCGACTTGTATACGGACCTATTTGGGATGAGGTCCAAACTAGATACGGACCTATTTGGGATGAGATCGACCTTAAGTTGCTTAGCCAGTGAAGAATTATTCAGCTGATGTGACAGATCGGATTGGATATCAACAATTGCCCCCCAAGACTTGTCTTTGAATCAGTCAAAGGTGGTCTTTAGTTCGTATCGCAACTTCTATCCATACTGATCTGAACTCTCACATGAGTGGTTGACGTGGATTTTCTAGCAGTCCATCCTGTTTGTTGACAAATGGCACAACCTTAATGGGGATGTCAGCTTTTGCGTGGCTCGAGGGCACATTTTTAATGGAACACCATTATTGCACTGACACCTCATTAATGTTGCATTGATTGTGCTGACTTTCCGTATTCTCCCCTTATAAATAGAGGAAGCTGAAATTCATTTTGCACTCTTGCCTTAACGATTTCCACCTTCCAGTTGCTTTGTCTGAGCTAAGTGTCAGAACGGTTGAGGGTCAGAGCGCTTTACTAAATTCGACCTGAGGGTCAGGACGGTTCACTTGGGACTTCGTGCTCCGTATTCCATCCTTAGGCACCCACCCTTTTTTCTTTGACATTATTCATTTTCTATCTTCTTCTTCTGGTCATTAGGATGTCTTGCAAGGTTGGAAGTGAGAGTGAAAAAGAAGCTATGTCCTGGGGGAGAGGTCAGGAGGAAGAAGATGTTAGCTTGGGTAGGATAGTTGAGGGTATAGACGAGGATGAGGTCTTTTGTCATACTCTTTTGACGGTTGTTCCTTTACCAAGTAGGTCGTCTCCATGGCCGAAGTAGGTGGTGGTGGTGGTGGTGGTGGTGGTGGTGGTGGTGGGGGAGGGAAGTGAGAAGGGGCTGGAGGATTAGGTCGGAGAGGAATGGAGGTAGAGTTCGGTTATAGGACCACTCCGATATGGAAATGTAAATTCTTTCCTTGGCATATGACGTATAGGGTCTCGAAAAATGTAGAGTTCATCATTTCTGGTCCTGATGAGCGAGCTGACGATCTACCCCTGGCGGCCTTGAATCAGGCCATGCTGGCAGCTGGACTTCGTCTTCCCTTCCCTAGAATAGTTAGGAAGTTTTTGCGGGAGTGGAGAATAGTTCCAACTCAGCTCTGCCCCAATGGTTGGAGGATTATGATAGGTTTTCTTATTCTATGGGATCAGCTCAACTTCCCCCGTCCTTCTGTTAGGGAGTTTAATAGTTTGTACTCTTTTAAGTCATACGGGAAGAGATCGGGTTGGTGGTATGCATCATTGAAGGCCAAGACGAGAGATAGTGTCGTTACCCAGACCCCCGATTCTTGTAAAAACTGGAAGAAGTTTGGTTCTTTGTCCGAGGTTCTTGGCAATTCTCTGAGAACGACACCAGGCCTAATGTAAACATTCCAGTTCGTTATCACGAACTAAGTAAGTGTTGATTCTTTGTTTGTGTAGGTCAGTCTAGCTTATTACGTACTGACCTATTTTTTTTTTGTTTGTTCTTTCATGGTATAGCTCTTACGAGCCAACAGAGGAGTCTTCAAAATGAGCTCAGAGGGCACGGGGTATGAGCGAGGACTTCCGATCTTGCAACGCGTTGATAACCGAGGAAAATATGATATCAGCCTTACTATCTTCTGCCAGTTTAGATCGTGCCCAACCTCGTAAGTTAATTTGAATCCCGAGCTTAATGCTTTGTGATTACTTAATGCAATTTCTCAGTTCTAACTTTGTTCGTTTGCAGGTCAATTCGGTGAAGAAATGAAGGACATCTCAGCACTCTTGAAGAAGAAAAACCAGGCCGGAAAAGGCAAAAGAAAGGCTCCGGTTGAGGACCACGACCAATCAGGTTGATTGAAGCTGCCATCAGAGACCGTGCCTCCAAGTGTTCCCAGCCCGGCCTACAGTGTCAAGGAGATAACATCGTTTTCGATTTGTGGAGGACCTTCTTCAGGCCAACCCTCCTGACCTCCTCCGTCTTCATCCCAGATTCTCGTCACATACTTCGGCCTGACCTCGGAGAAGGACGATGAGTATTTATGGCTTTGTGGATCTCTTCCGAAGCCAATCCGTGACTTCTTCAGATCGAACTCTCCATATAGGGAGGAAGTCACGGGCTTCCCCCAACTGCAAGGATGGCAATATAGATTGTTGCGAAGAGCTGGACCCCAGTCCAGCAAAAGTATTTGGATAGCATAGAGGACAGTGGAGTCTGCCATCGCGGCGTCGGTGAATTATTCCAGGGTGACAATTCAACTTAATTCAGCTGTCGAGAAGATTGGGAAGAATTTTATCTGATGTCCAAGTCATGAGGGAAGAAGGTCGAAAGGTCTTTGCTAAGCTGACCGAGGAGAAGAGGGTCTGGGCTGAGATTGAAGAGGGACTGAAAAAGAAGAAGGAATAGCTCAGAGGAAAGAAGTCCGAGCTTCAAGTTCTTGCTGAGCAACTGGTGGCCGAGAAGAAGGCGAAGGCCGAACTTGAGGCTTTTTTTGGAGAAAAGCCAAGCCGACCTGAGGACTGCTTTGGAGAGGTCGGTCGATAAAGATGAGGTCGTGGTGGAGTTCAAGTCATTGGACGCCTATCTGGCCGACCAAGAGAAGGTTTACTTCCTCACGATACAGAAACTGATAGAGACAGCAGCCGAGAAGCGTCCAGACTGGGATGTTCAGTTTCTGGGTCCTTCACCAACTCTAACCATCATCGTTGTCATATTTTTAACTCCTTTCGAAAGAAGAAGTACTTGAGACTCTTATGGTCGGTGTAAATCTCACCATTGCTTCTCCTGGCACATTATCTAGTATCGTCTCTTCTGATGAGGTGCGGTGAGACATACAAGATATCGTTGATAGAATGCCTTAACCCTCAACTGTAATACCTAAACTCTTCATCTCCTGGTTGTCAAAACACAACATCTTTCTCCAAAACACACAATTGTGGCAAGGTTATTTCTTTGCCAAAATATACCCAAAATTATATCAAAATATTTCATTCTACCACAATCAAGTCGGCTTCTAAGATCAAACCATAAAAAAAAAAAAATTATGCACTGCCTTTGATATTTTATATATATCAATAAGTCCTACTAATAACATACTAACCTCAAGTACACTATTATTTTTTTGACATGTAACATTAATAGCCAGGCATACATCTGAGGTACCTGAGGTTTGATCCTTTGACCTCTACTTTC
The DNA here is from genome assembly GCA_030279155.1 of Forsythia viridissima. Classification (NCBI taxonomy): domain Eukaryota; kingdom Viridiplantae; phylum Streptophyta; class Magnoliopsida; order Lamiales; family Oleaceae; genus Forsythia; species Forsythia viridissima. The sequence continues at coordinate 9,964,437 of CM059041.1, forward strand.
AAAAATGGTAAGCACACAATTAAGGCCAACATCTTGTTGTCACAACTCGTAGTTCATCGCCCTAATACATGCTGCCATATGGCTACCGACATGATGGCCAAACGACCACTTAGGATCCATAACAAACTAAATATAATCATTTATTGCCACCTTGGCACGTTCTAGATAGTACTCATTTGGTGGAACCATGTCTGAAATACCAATTATGAAGAGTCTGTTTAGATGGATATCTAACATCTTTTAAGTTAATTCCGAGGACTAAAATTCCATAAAAAAAATATAAAATTTCATAAATATAAATTTCATTAACGTCATACTTAAACATAGAAAAAAAATTATCAAACTTTCTTTACTTCATAGTTAGTGTAGCGCGGCGATGGCGAATAGCGACGCTTAAATTCTAAAATCGTAACTCGTAAATTTTTAACTTGACATAATAAAATAAAGACCATACAAAATAAAATAAAATTTTAAAATTTACGCGAGTCTACAGAAAAAGAAAAACCTCGCTCTAATACCAAGCTGTAATGCCTCTGATTTTCTCATCCCGGAGGGTCACTAAAATAATCTCTAAAATATATTTGATGACTCAAAAAATTATTTTCCATGCCCTTGGATGATTTTAAAAATAATAAATAGCAGAAAAATAATAAGTGTGCAAGGGAAGAGAAATTTACTTTAGAATTTCATAGTTTTTTCTATACTACGATAGGTGTCGCCACAATTTATTTTACTAATCAAACGAATTCCAAAAATTACGAAACTTTAGCTGTAAATACTTGGGACTACATACTAAAACATATTAAAATTTCAAATCTTAACTACGTTGTTTGATAGATGAAAAAGATAGCCGAAGTTACTTGAAAACTGTCCCGTGTGCCTGAAGAAAGCCTGTTCAAACGTACATAACAAATTCATACGACGGAATTTTTTAGTGATTCCAATTTCTGTTATGACCACATCTAGAGATTTTCATAGTCACTATTTTACTCAAAAAATCCAACCGTAGCAAAAGTTATGATTTTTCAAAAAGATGACAGTAAGCTAAAAATTTTGAAAAATGAAACTAGGCAAAATTCCAATTTAAAACTTTGAACGACAAATAAACCAATATTTTGTTTTCGTACATATTAAATCATTAATTACTAGATAAAATACTTAAAATATGGTAATTACATCATAATTGCCTTGATCATTTCGACGTCAAAACATAAACTATATAATACTTTCCATGATAAGCTCGTTAGCTTACTGCCATCGCATCAACGTTGATCAGTTCAATTTGAAAATTTATTCGTCTTGGGGGTGAGTATTTCATAAGAAACACTCAGTAGCAATACTTATAACTTGTGGAAAATTTTATTTAAACATGAATTTGACTTGCCATGATTTTTGAAATGTTCATAATATCATAAACATTGGTAGCTGGCACTACATAACATCATACGTGATTAACTTCAATCACAAACATGTTAAAGTGATTACCTTCAATCACTATCATAATTTCCTTCGTAAATGAGTTTGCATGGCATTCATATAACGTCATAATTTCTCAAAACTTCATTTAAAAATTGCAGTAAAAATGTTAAGTAAAACTACTTCAAAAACGAGTTTTCAGTTGAGGCTTTGATGAAGAAAAATTGTTTCTGCAGCTGGCCAAAAACCCAAGCTCAAACACTATATATATATAGAGAGAGAGAGAGAGAAAACTTTTGTGAATTAAAAATCAAAGTTAACAACCTTCACAGCTGGTCGAAAACTGAACCGAAAAAGAGGGAGAAAAGTCGAAAATTTGGGACTGGACAAATGCAGAAATATGGGGCTATTTGCTAGACGAAAATTTGAAGGAAAAGATGGAAAATTGCTGGAGAATTTTTGGTGATTTAAACTAAGGTTTCAAGGCTTCTTGCTGCACAATATTGAAGAGAAGAAGAAATGATTCATGCTACTGGAATTTGGAGCACAAACTGGTAATGCTAGGCCGAAAATAATGATGGAACAAATGAGATTTTTTTCTTAACTTAAGGACTGATTTCTGGGCTGCTATATGGACGAATTTGGGGTGAGAAAAATAGTTTATTTGAGGGCTCAAAGTGAAGAAAAAAATGGGGGAAGAATGTGGAAAGTTGATAGCATCATGGGAGGTTTTTTTTTTTAGATCATGGGGCTGCTGTTTTGGCTGAAAACTGGACAGAAAAAGGAGGTTATTGCTGGACTTTTTTTGGTGCTTTAAACTGGAGGAAATGGACGATTTTGGGACCATATTGGTGGAAAAATTGGTTAACAAGTGAGGGTAAGTGGGGCTGCTAGGTGGGCGGTTTTTGATAGATCATGGGGTGGTTTCTTGTTGTGTATGGGGGCTGTTTGGTTGATGCACAATGGCAGAGGTTAAGGAGTTGTTTGGATAAGTATTTTGGTGGTTTTTAGGTTGTTGTTTGGGTGGGGTTTTTGGTTAAATTTTGTAGTCGAAAAGTAAATCGATTTTAGCTAAGAAATCGAAAGAAAAATGCCAAGATTTTTAGATAGAACCGGAGAACAAAATTTAAAAATTTAGGTTAACTATAAATTACTTCATTTAACGTGAAATGAAAAACTTACCGAATGAAAATAGAATAAGGTTCATTTTCAAAATAATTCCACAGACTTCGACATAAAATTTGAAGCGAACACGCGCAAAAATTTTAACGCGACAAAATATTTAAAATGAACTATGAGGTTTGAAGCGACGCCGAAAGTAAGAAAAATTATTTACTTGAAATTAATAGATGAAAAATTTTCTGGTTGTTACATGTGCGTATTTTGAAAGCTCAATAAATTTCTTCTAATATTCAACAACAGTTGAAGACCCTTGTACTAGTTTAAAAAACTCATCCTGTTTAGTGTCTTTATAAGAACGAGGGTAATAAGCATCATAAAAATTACGTCTGAAATCAGCTCAAGTTATAATCGAAGATTCTAGATATTTGTTCTGCACTGACTGCCACTAATCGTATGCTCTATCTTCTAAAATAATGGCAATACATAATTTTATGTCATATGGGCAACCCATCACATAAAAACTCTCTCTATTTTAATCTTCCAGGCCTCGGCAACTGTAGGATCAGCTGTGTATGTAAAAAACTTTAGCTCCTAATTTTATTGCCCTTTCAATAAAATCTCTTTCTGTACTACGCATAGCCGAAACAACAGTAGCAGCAATCCTTTCAACAACAATAGGGTCATTTCTACCATATTTCCCCGTCTCGGATATTCAGGTGGCTGATGAACTGATTCGTCTAATATTTCATCATCTCTAAGATTATCTCTATCATGAACAATATGAGTCTGGGGCAAAATATCTTGGAGCCTGCGAGTTCTGCCACCACGATGCATGACTCACCTACATAGTATGCATGATATGCTAAATATCAGAAAGTGTGTGTCATGCAAGCCTATAAACTCTAAACCATGCTCTGATACCAATTTGACATGACTCATTGGCCAAGTAATATTTATATACCCGAGACGTGACGTGCATCAATAATGGATACCAACTAAGGGTTGGACCCACCATCAAGACTACTACAATTACAACTCATTATTGCTTATTTTTAAGAAAATTTTGGCATTATCTCCCATATAATTTGGGCTAACCAACTTAAAATAAAATATCACATATCCCAACAACAATATTCATAACTAAATGGGACCATTTGTCCATCCAATACTCACAACAAAACAACGCGATAGAGACTAGCCGATATTTTAAAACTTTTACTATTTAATAACAAAATTGTACATATGGATACAAAATACATAGTGCGCCCACCTAATTATTTACAAGTGATGCAAAATGATATCCAAAAATGAACATGTATTCTCAAAATAATGACTACATGCTCTATGAAATGAGTCATACTAACTAACTCTGTCGTGTGGCTCTGACTGCAAAATCCAAAGGCTTTACCTCCAAAAGCTGCCCAGAAACTCAACCGCTACCTGATAAGAAAAATCATTGTTGAAAAATACATAAGTTGATAGACTCAGTGAGTGGAAATTTTTGAAAATAATTATATTCATTTCATTTATAGATATTATCGAAAACGAGCTCACGTCACTTAACAGTTCACATTATAAGATCTCGTAATAATAATAATAATAATAATAATAATAATAAAGATTGAGAGACATTCTCATAACGTAAATGAGCTCAACATCTAAACTGACATTTACATCACAATAATTTCAACAAGTAATATCAGTTCATATTCGTAGAATATTCATCAGCTAAAATATATATACCACCACTTCATCATAACACAGTATAATGAAAAATCTCACCAAAATGTACATTCTAATTAAAATTTGTAATATAGCCATGCATGTGTAAACTGCTTTCAAAGTTAGGCACCCCCATACACGAGTTTAAGGCCCCTTCAGTGTACGGATTCGAGTCTCAAAATCCTCTAATAATACATCATGGTACACAGTTAAGACCCTTCAGTAACTATATATACACGGCCAATTAGACCCCTCAATGTAATATAGAACATGACCAAGACCCCTCAGTGCACTAGAACAGATAAAATCATGGACACTTTTCTAGTAGATTTCAATATCACATATTTCTCCCATTCCATTTCACAAGTAATCAATTTACAATATTTATAATTAAACAAATACTATACAAAATAAACATTTAGTTATAATCACGTAAAATGACAAATAAGTCCGTAAAATCACATGTAACATAATAGTATAATTAATTATCATTATCTAGAATTATTTAATATTTTCTCTAACAAAATTATCTATTGGAGACTAACTCGGTTGATAGATTATCCCGATATTTGAATCGCTTCCTTGTTGTAGCCCAAAACATAGCTCTCTAATTCTAAAAGTCTAATAAATTAACTAAATTTTTGGTGTGTAAAAGATACTAGGGCTGAAGAAAATAGAATTATGTTGGGCTGAAATTTCTCCGTACGTGAGCAAAGAAAACATGAAATGAAAGAAAATGAAAGGAAATGAACCAAATGAAGGAAATGAAGAAACCAAAACTTTTTAATGAGGAAACCAAAACTTTTTATTTTGTTTTTTGTTTTCAGTTCCACAGCCTGACTTCAATTTCCTCATTTTCGTTTTTTGTTTTTTGTTTTTTTTAAACATGGCATGACAAAATTGATCAAGAAATTCTGACTTTGACTGATGTATGACATGAACTTGTTTGTTGAAATATTTGCAATTTAGTCCTTTAGAAAAAAATGGACAATATAATCTACCAATATCTTTCCCAATTGCTTCCCAGATCCAATATACAAGCTCGAAGCATATACTCTAAAATCTAAGTGTATGTTTAGTAGTGTTGAAATTATTTTTTAAGTACTTATATTATAAGTTCTGGGTGAATGTGTGAATAAAAAGTGAATTGCAAATTGTGAATCCTATAAAATATATGGATAAAAAGTATATTTGACCAATTAAAATTATAATTTAAGTACCATCAAACATGTGCTAAATGGTTCTCTCATACTATCTATTATATTGAAGATGGTAAGCTATATTGTAGTTGAGTTTCGGCCCCAAAGCTCTGTGCAAGCTCTTGTAGAACTTGGATGTGAACTTCAAATACCTATTCAACACAATCGAGGCTTGAATTCAACACAATCGAGGCTTGAAATTCGTGCAGTCTAACAATTTCTTTATATTAAATTGTGCTAATTGGTCCATAGTGAGTTATTTTTATTGGCATAAAGTGAGTTGACTTGGTCAAATAGTCAACTACGAAATCCAGTACTACTATAATCAACAAAAATATCACGGGGATTGGAATGTCATTAAAACCACTGAAGTCATCATCACTTCGATTGTAAGTCATTTCGAATAAATTATACAGAGAAGAGTATAAGAGGTAATAGAAAATTAGAAATGTAGTAGAAGAAGTACAAAATTAGAAATATAGACTAATATTGAGATAATGAGATAATAACATTTGAGATAAATAATCATAAATTAATTCGAAGAGACAATGAGATTTGAAAATTGTGATTGAATTTTAGTAAATAATAGATTGAGAGATTAAGGTGTGATAAAAATGAGTTTATAGGAGGGTATTTATAGAAAAAAATTCTAAAATAAAAATAATAAAAATAAAAATCAACATCAAATGGTCATTTTTTTGTAACTGTTGATGGATCATCCAAAGGTCACAAAAACGTGACCGTTGGATCACGAGCCACGAGTTGAGTGGCTCGTGATCCACAAGCCCTTTTGACAAGCGACTTGTGGGCAATGCCTACCAGCATTGACGAGACGGCTAGTTGAGCTGGCCCAACTAGATGACTCGTCTTTTTGTCGAGCCAAACAGGCTCGGCCCAAGTTTGGGCTTGTCCCGCAACAAGTTTCTAGCTCATTATGGGCCGAGCCAACGAGCTCACGAATTGCTCTGCTCGTTTACCACCTCTACCTACAATCATGTCCAATATTATCCTCCAATGATTAAATTGACAAAAAGGCCCCAGCCCATCAATATTTTTATTCAACATGGATACCACAAAATGGTCTTTAAAATGGGAACCTTGAAATTCTAGGCCTGCCCTGCCATTTTCTTTAAATACTATTATTTTCTAATTAGCATTATTTTGGTCAACAAAATCCTGAAAAAATGCCACTAAAATGCCACTCGAATAATGATTGATTGCAATCTCAAATTAAAAAAAAATAAAAAAAAATAAAAAATCAATATCAAATTGATTTCTATTGGATAAATTTAAACAACTTAGACACTTTCAACAAACACTCAATTGATTACACCTAGTCAACATCATCCACATCCTATTACGCTTATTCCACTCAAGGAAATGAGGACTATAACAATGACAAAAGTCGCCGCTACAATATGAATAGTCGTCGTTTTTTATTTATAGTGAAGACAATGTCATCGCTGTAGGTCGTCTTAATAGATTAGTACTTCTAGATAACATGATGTCGTCTCTACATGCATTTTCATCTATACCAACGACAATATCGTCGTTACATTGTCGTGCTCAATTTCTAAAAATTAGAGAAATTGTGACGACAAAATCGTCGCAAAAGTCGTCGCTAGAAGCGTGAACATTAGCGACGACAATATCGTCGCAATTACCTTTAAATTGTTATAATTAGTTGCGACAACTTTGTCCCTGCAATATGTGTCAGTTATATAGTGACGACATTATCGTTGCTAAAAGACGTGCCAGATTTTTCTTTTTAGCGACGACTATAAATGTTTTAAATTTTTTTATGAACATAAACGATTTAGTAGTACATAAATTCTACAGATCCTCCAAACCCCCACCGTCGTTCTCGTCCTCGCCAACCTCTTCACCATCCTCTGGCACAACCCCAGGTAATCTTTGCTGCACATTCTCCGTAAGACGTGTAATTGTCCTCTCCATTCGGCGGAGTTGGGCCTTATACATTGCAAACCGAAGATCATCATTTTGGGCATTCTCACAAAACTGGTTGGATGTTCCTCGTTGGACATTCAACGCAGCAGTTAAATCCAGAGAGGGAAAGATGCCCTTCAGAACCCGTCCAATCCTACAAACGTGTCCTTGTCGTTCTTCAAGAACCTCCCTTGCAATAGCACGCTCGTTAACTGACGCGCCACTGGAGGTTATCGAGTCTGTTGAGTCTCTCTCACCTTAACAAGTTTATGCTGTTTAGTGAGAAAAAAAATAATAAATAATAATACAACATGAGATAAAATTAACAACATTAAAATGTAAATTTTCATTACGTAGTCACCAGCCGCCTCCGAATTTACACAATTGCTATCCTGAAAGGTGTGGAAAGTTCAGAACGACTTGATAATGCCCGGCCACTATTGGGTCTCGGAATCCCTCTACAACAATTTAAGAGTAAAATTTAGTTAAAACATGCATATGTAATGCATTGAAGATGTGTAATAGGAAAATAAAAATTTACTTGTATCTAATCGTAACGTGTGGCAGATAAGCTCTTCAACCCCAGCACCCTCGGATATTTAGCCTTACCTTGATTGGCCTTATTCTTTGTTGACCGTTTCTGGAGAAATAAAAATTAATCGATTACGTAACTATGAAGTTTATAGAAATATTAACATAAAAACTAACAAACTAAGTGATAGTATGTACCACGAAATTAAGAATTGTGAATAAGTTAATGTACTTCTACCATTCCTTGGCAGATAGCTCGCCGTAAGGACGGCTCAACCCGTGCTCTTTCAAGTGATTATGTGTCTTCAGTTCGTAATCGCAATAACGATCGACTGTCAGGCGATCTACAGCAACACAGATTGCCAGGTACTCGTCGGGCGACCGATCGTCTTGAAGATCAAAATAGCTCTGCAACATTGGAACAATATTCGTTAATGTATATTATATGGAACAATGTGTTTAGAGAATGTGCTAATGGAAAACCATTATATATATATATATATATATATATAATCCTACGTAACGGTGACCACTACTCATCTGGAACCTCTGTCTAAGAAGGGTAGCAAGGGGGTACGGTGAACCTCACTTGGTTCCCAACCATGCGCGTAAAATACTCTGTGTTATTTTTGATCGGTTGCATTACCTGTTCGACATTTTTGAACGCAATGGGAAGTAGCCTCTTCCCATTCGCTTGCCATACCTTCTCAAGGTTAATGCTTCAAGAGATACCCGTCGCTTAGACAACGGTGCTGAAAAAGATAAAATACGATATATTTGATTAGAAATTCAACGATATTGAAGTGACTGTAAAAAAATTACAAAACAAATAATGTCAAAACAAAAATTCTTGTCGGAATCACAGGACGAATGAAGTCGGTGGGGTGGTTGATGAAGATGATCGCCTGGACAACCACCTCCGTACGACATGATGTCAGCCATAGTAGCGACTAACAAAAGAAAGCATTAGAAGACTGTGCACAACTCAAAAGAAAACATTAGGTCTAAATTTTTTGGCAAAAAAAAAACTAGAATGTTTTGCTAAAATATCTACACGAAAAAAGTACAAACAATATTTTCTCTCTATATATAATGCTATTTGTGTCAATAACCCAATTAATATTAGACCCAAACATAAAATAATAACTCAAAATCAATACTTAAGTAACCCAAGTTAGTTAACAGTATTCATCATTTAAAATGGGTAAACAAAATCAGTACTTAGGTATTTTTATGATTGTATGCGTCACAAAATAATAATATTGGAAATGATATGTAGTTTTGCAAACAATGGGTAATAAATGGGAATACAAGGCATCATCCCCTCTATCTCCCCTCTATATAATATATATTCAAACCCAAAAATAAAGCCAACTTGTATATGAAATTTAACATAGTCAAGTCTTAAAAAACTGGCATCGTCTATGCCGTATTGGGCAGCCAATGAAGGGAACACAAATAGATCTAGTTGAACATTTTTGCATTCTCCTTTAGAAAAATTATGGAAAGCTGCAGCCCAAATGAAATTATACCATGCTATGCTAACCCATTTCTGAACCTTTTCCTAAAAGAACTGCTACTAATCGCTATAAGATACCAGCACAAATGATAGTGACTACTTCGAGAATAAACCAAAAATAATTAAATTCTTATCTTCAAACCCATAATTAGATATACTTGCATTTACTACCATACCCAAATACATAAGTTTGCTAACTAACCAAAGAGGAATGATGTACTCCCCACTGTGGGGAGTTGATATAAAGGCCACCGGAACCAGCACAAATGATAGTGACTACTTCGAGAATAAACCAAAAATAATTAAATTCTTATCTTCAAACCCATAATTAGATATACTTGCATTTACTACCATACCCAAATACATAAGTTTGCTAACTAACCAAAGAGGAATGATCTACTCTCTACTCCCCACCATGGGGAGTAGATCATTCTTCATATGAGCTAACTATCCCATATTTATATTTGTGGTGCGATGTGTCTAGCGGAGAAACGAGCCAATTGGGCTCGGTCTACATATAAAAAGTATGAGCCCAAACTTATGGCCCAAGATTAGTCCAATTAGAAGAGAAAAAATTATTTTACATCACATTAGTTTTTCCATCTTCAGAATTTAAATTACACCTTTCATTTTTTCTTAAAGGACTAAATTGCAAATCTTTCAACAAACAAGTACGCATTTACCATAAGCACTCTTTGGGGTTTGAATTTGAAATTATATATATAGTTCACGTTTTGGCCCATGACTCCATCCCCAAATATCCCAACATTCTTGCATGAGTTACAATGACCAATGAAGAGGAAACTTCCTAATTTTTTAAACTCTTAATCCCACTTGAATTCAATTGATTTTGGGACCAAATTTTTAGCTCATTCTCTCTCCTCAAAGATCATAACTGTCTATTTCTCTCTCTCCATTTCCATTGCGATTTATAAAAAGAACTATATTGACACTACAATTTCTTATAGGTGCACCATATTTTAATTGTACTTAAGGTCCTCAAATTTTATTCATTGTATTACTTATGTTCTTAAATTGTTTTCGTCGAATTCACATATTCAGCCTCCATTAATTAGCAAATCTCATCCTAGTGATGGTTTCTATGAAGATAATATATTTGTGTGCTTTGAAATGGAAAAAAACTATTTTGTTGAACTTTTGTATTTATTTGTTTTTTTAAAATATGACAGTTAAATAAGTTATTTTACGACCTCCTAAAAGATTTTTGGACTAAAATCGTTATTAGATACAAAGTATGCTAATTAATAAAAAGTTGAGGACAAGATATCAAAAAAAAAAATTTAAGGACATGAGTGCAACAATGAGCAAATAATCAGCCAATGCTTCGGATTCGCGAAAAAGAAAAAGAAAAATCCAAAATCGCTATCCATATGCACTACTAATAATCAGCCAATGTTTTCTGCATCAACACTAATACATCCAAAATCACAGTCCATTTGCACGAATAAAAAATCAGAAAATAAATTATTTGGATACCAATAATCCCATTCAGCAAAATTAAAAATTAACATAAAACTAAAAGACGTTCACATAACACCAAAACAATTCTGTGGATCTGTGAATTTTTTTTCATTTTTTTCACATCCCAAAAAAGAAAACGAGCCCAACATCACCTAAAACTAACAAATTCAAAAAACATATGCAAATTTTACCATTAAATACCTGTAGATGAGATTCAAAAATATGAAGAATTAAAAGCTTCTTTTATCAAATAAATCAGAAACTTGAAGTGAGCAGCACGGTGGTCGTGGTATTCTTGCCTTGGCGCGGTGGTGGCGGTAGAACCTGCAAACGGCGGTGGAGAATGCGGTGGAAATGGCGGTTGAAACGATGGTGGAGAACGGCGGTGGAGAACGGCGGTGGAGAATGGCGGTTGAACAGAAGTGGAGAACAACGGTGGAAAGGACTAGAGTTTCGGGTTAGGGGAGATGAAATTGGGGAAGAAGAAGCGGCTTTAAGGGCTGTTCTCTTGTTTTAGAAAATAGTCAAAACGTGTTTTTTTTACAATTTTTAAAAATATATTTTTGAAAACAATCAAAAAATTACAAAAGAAATAGAAAATTACATTTATTTTACAAAACTTGGGTGTTTTCCAAAACGGTCAAAATGTGCGTTTTGACGAGGTCAGTATTTCGAATCTTTCATCGGCATTTTTTTTTTTTTTTTAAATTTTATGCTAGGCAAAACAATTATAATTTAATTATTTTTCACATTTTTTTTTTAACAAAACACGACTCCTTGCTAAAACGGTGAGCTCGTGCTAATTCCAAACTAGAGGTCAGGGGTTCAAGTCCCCACAATACACTACTCCATTTTAAGTATTTTGAATTAATATAATTGTTATAAATTATTTTTAATTCCAAATATAATTGTTTTTAATTATTTTTAATCCAAACATAATTGTTTTTAATTAATAATTATTTGTAAATGTTTTTATTTGTTTTTAATTTCAAAACATAATTGTTTTTAGTTGTTTTTAAATTTTTTAAATTATTTTTAGATGTTTTTAATTGTTTTTAAATTTTTTTTTAATTTCAACAATAATTATTTTTAATTGAACTTAAATACTCTTGATTCCAACAATAATTGTTTTTAAATGTTTTTAAATATTTTAAATTAATATTTGTTTTTAATTCCAAATAATTCCAAATTTTTTCAATGTTTTTAATTCCAACAATAATTATTTTGAATTTTTTTTAATTCCAAGTAAGTCCAAATTTTTAAAAAATTTCAAGCAAACGCGTTTTCGACTTTTCTGTTTTCAGAAACAATTTTCGAAAATTCAAAAAAGAACGCATTTTCAAAAATCTCAAAACAAGCACTCAAAACACAAAATGAATTCAAAACTCAAAACACAAAATAGAAAAGCAAAGAGAACGCCACTTAAGATATGTTATTATAGTGACGACAAGTATCGTCGCTTTATCTAATTTGGATCTGTAGAGACAACAATTAAATGAACATGCTAAAAATGAACCGCCAATTTTTTAATCCAATATTTCGACCCAATAGCGACGACATAAATTGTCAGTCGCCGCTTTAAAATAATTTGAATTATATTAATATTACTTATGTTCATAATGTTTCATAATTAATTTAAATTAATTAATTATGTCAAAATATTTTAAAAATTCAATAAAATAAATAAGTTTATTAATTACTACGAATGATCCAACTATCATTAGGAACTGTTATCTAATTCACTATCATAATATGTTTGATCCTCATTGTCGTCCTCATTACTTTCTTCCACATCCTCGTCGTTAATGAACAATGTATCTGCTACAGTATCAGACGATGCTCTCCTAATAAATGGTGCTCCTATCTCATTAGCTTTGTCATCATTCCGGTGCAAGGATATGTGCTCTAAGTTGCCACAAGATTAACGATTAGAGAAAAACGAGAAGAGTTGTCGTTATGGAGCATGTCTATCTCAGTGACGTTAGATCCTATAATATTCCATGTGCTCTTGTGATGGACTTCTTATACAACTCGCCAGTTCGGACCATGAGAATGATCTTCAATGTAGAACACTTGTTGTGCTTGGGTAGCAAGTATGAGCTGATCATCATTGTATGCCTCAGCACTGATGTCAATACTGGTAACATTATTCTCAGTTACCCTCCGTCTCCCATCACACCTAAACCATTTGCATCGGAACATATAAATTGAATGTTTCGGTCCGAACTATAACTCCAGTATCTCTTGTAGCTGCCCGTAGTAAGTTTCACCCCCAATCCCTGAGATAGACGCACTACTGTTCTGCGTTTTCCTTCGAATATCACGATCATATATTAGGAAGCGAACTCCATTTACGACACAAGCCGTGTAAGACTTAACCTGCGTGTAACATCCACTAGCCAACGAAAACAACTCATGAAAAACTTGAGGGGCGTTGCTTTGGCGCAGAGCATATATCTGGTTGAAGTAGAAGTTGGTTTTAGTAAATGTTACAGAAAAGAAAAATGTGCACATATTTGAAATGTATATGATTGTTGTTTGTTTACCTTCTTATAAAACCAACCGTGAAGGTTATGCACCTGGTGGATGTTTGAGCAGCCATTGCGCCTATGTTCTCTTTACAAGGCATATAAGATCAACTAATTAGTTCGTTTAAAATAACAAGGTGATGAAGGAAATTGAATAATATTTAAGAACGAGGTCTTACTACAAGTGTGTCTCAATTTCAATACAGTTGTTGAGGACGTAAAATATTGCCTGATTTCGAACATAGACACGAAGCGTCATTTGTGTCTTCTTTCCAATTGGACGACATTACGACTGAAAAATAGAAAGTTTTCTTCGTGGAACACTTACATCCTCGTTTTTCTCTAGTCGGTTGAACCTTGTTTTTATGTCCTCAAAATACTTCGAACAAAAATTCAACGTCTCGTTAACAACATACCCTTCAGCTGTTGAACCCTCAGGCCAAGCTTGATTTCTAACGTAGTTCTTATGTTTCTTCAGGTATCGCTCGAATGGACATATCCATCTCATGTGCACCGGACCATCAAAGATTGCCTCCTCTGGCAGATGCATTACAAGGTGAATCATGATGTCAAAGAAGGCTACCGAAAAGATTCGTTCCAACTTACAGAGGATGCATATCAGGTAATCGTGGGACAGTCATCATGTCGCTAACCTTTAGTTTTTTCGTACACAGCTGCTTGAAGAACGTGCACAGTTCAATGATTGTAGTGGAAATAGTTTTATTCAAGAACGCGCGACATCCGACTGGCAGTAACCATTGCATGATAACGTGGCAATCATGTGACTTCAACCCAATAATGCGGCTGTATTAGAAGCAATATTCTTCCGAAGATTAGAAGTGAAGCCATCTAGAAATTTAACCGATCGGATGAAGTTACAAAACCTCTCATGGTTTGCAATGGACATGGTGTAACATACAGCAGACTTCATACACCTGTTCCTGGTATGATACAAGTGCAACTTTCTTTTTATCCCTAATTGCATCAGATCGCGCCTGACATTGACTGTGTCATTTGATTTGAATGGATCGTCCAGAATTATGACGATCAAGCTGTCAAAAATATTCTTCGTGCATGACATCAATATTATGTTTTAGCTCAGTAGCAGACCAATACGACAATTCGTAGAAAATGCTCATTTTTTTTCAATTCAGCTCGTCATCACTTCTCCTCTTTCTAGTACCTTCGTAGTTAGGGTGCTTTTCCAGAATACTATGTCTCACACGGCTTAATTGTGCTAAAATATGTGCAGGCATTAACCAACACAGATGAGGTCACATCTCCGTCCTCCTGTCGAAGTCTAAATTGCTCCTAAAATGATACCTAGATAGTAGGAACCGTCGGTGACCCACATAAGCTGTCTTACATATCACACGAATTGAAGGCGCCTCTTCATTAATTACACGTAGGACATGCCATGTACCCCTAACCGCTCCAACCCAACAGACTACTTCTCGAGGGAAAATCGTTAATTGTCCACAACAACGGTGTACGCATTCTAAATACTGTCCTATTATTGGTTCAAGCGTCACGCATGTCAATTCCATTGGCCCACAACTCCTTCAACTCATACACTAATGGTCGTAAGAATACATCAATGTCCTTACCCCGTGCTTTAGAGCTGGGTGTCAAGAGAGAAAGCATGAGGTATTCGGGTTTCATGCATAGCCAATGTGGCAGGTTGAAAACTGTTACAACTACTGGCCACATGCTGTAAGCTTAACTCATGTGTCCAAATGGATTGAATCTGTCTATGACCAAACCTAACTAGACATTCTGGATCACATTTGCGAATAGTGGATGTTCCCTATCAAAATCTCGCCACGCCTTCCCGTCCACGGGATGGTGCATTTCATCTTCATCCCTAGACCTTCATGTACTGTGCCACCGCATGAATTTTGCAGTATTCTTTGTCATGAACATACATTTGGAGGCCAAGGGAAAATATTTCAAAACCTTATGCTGGGCATTCTTCTCGTTCACTCTCTTAGAAGTGTGCACCCAACGACTTTTTTAGCAGATCAGACAAGTTTGTCTATCAACATGCTCACTCCAAAATAATGCACAGTCATTCTTGCAGGCATGAATAAATTTGTAACCCAAACCAAGCTTCATCATCATCTTTTTAGCTACGTAGTGGGAGTCCACGAGGTTCATGTTTAGAAAAGCTAACTTCAGCAGCTTCAACAGATTATCGACAATCTTAAAATGCATCAACTTTACTAAAAAGTTTAAGGAAAAAAATGATGAAACTCCTGGATATAGTTCTGAATACAGAGCCCCAAACAATTCGTCATAGTAACCATCAGTGCCTGTACCAGCATGCTCATCATCGACTATGTCGTCCATGACATCCATCATCTCATCCTCCATACCCGCTCTCTCATTCTGTGTATACACATTCATAGTCTGAACCCCAGTCTCGCTAAGGTATATCCACATTACATAACTCTTTACAAAACCATGATGAAATATGTGAGCCTCAACAGTTTCGAATGGATGTGTGTGATCGTTTAAACATCTTGTCCACGGATGTTTCAAAAATCTGGCGATTTTGTGCGATTTCTAATTTTTGTCCAATTTTTATCAATATCCATACCTGAAAAAGACTATTTTTTTGGCAGTGAAGTATAGAATTTGTAGAAATACAGTGATGAATAATGGAAGAAGAAGAACTGAAATAGGAAATTGAATTTGCAGAAATATAGAGATGGAGAATGAAGAAGAAGAGCTCAAATGAAAGCTTGAATTTGCAAAAATGTAGAGATGAAGAGTTGAAGAAGATGACTCGCCTCAATAGAGCTAGAAAGTCGTGTCTATAGATAAGAAACAAATGCCAATGTTCTCGCCAAATTTGACAACTCTATAACGATTTATGTCGTCTCAATAGCCTTGAATACACGCTGTATCATTTGACTAAAAACTATAGCTATAATTCTATTAAGAAAACAAATGTTGTCTCTATATGTACACAAAAATAGTGCGAATTATTCCCAATAGTAGCGACGATAGTTAAAATATATGTACACTATTATCGTTGCTATAGATTCACAATAGTAGCGACGACAGTTAAAATATAGAGACGACTAATGTCGCCGCTACACAATTACAAAATATAGCGACGATATTTCATTGTCATCGCTACTATACAGAACAAGTAGTGGCGACAATATGTCGTCGCTAATGTTGTCGTCGCTATATGTTCATTTTCTTGTAGTGTTCGTTGTTTATTATTTATCTTTTTTTTTTTTTTATACTTTTCTCTTCTCTTTTTAAGCTTGTGTGTTATTTAGTGTCATCTTTTTCTATGTAATTTATAATTATAAAATACTTTTTGTAAACATATAAATAAACATATGAATGAGTATTTTCATGAATTCACAATCAATTTCCTCTTTACATTTTAACGTAGTATCAAAGCTCTAAACAAATATTTTATAGTCATCTATTCACATTTTTTTCACCATGTTTGATGAAAATACTGCTGCTACTGTCACATCATCATTAACTCCAATCAAAATTGAACATTATGTCATTCATCACTCAGATAACCCCTCTACCATTTTTGTTACTCCACTACTGACATGAGACAATTACAGATCATGGAGTCGTGCAATAACTAGGGCACTTCGTGCAAAAGCAAATTGAGTCTTGTTGATGGTCACTCCCAATACAAACGAAAAAAATATGATATTCTCAATTTGGAATGATGTAAGTTAAAAGTTGGATTCTAAATTGTCTCATCATAGATCTATCCAAGTACCTTGTATGCTGAAACCACAACACAAATCTGGACAGATCTGAAGAATTGTTTATCTCAATCAAATGCTCCTAAAATCTATCCATTGAAAAAATCAATTTGTCTCAAACAAAAGGTCTATCTATATCATTATATTTCACACAATTCAAATGATTATAAGATGAACTCAATTATATTCTCTCTATCAATCCATGTATTTGTGATAATTCCAAAAGTATTATTGATCAACAATAGTCTAACTACTAGAATCATTAGTGAGATCAATAGTGCATCCCAATCAGAATCAGACATTGAACAACATATTCAATCATATACCGTCTATCATAGCACGCAGAAGGACTTTTGACAAAATCCAAGTTCCGAAGAGCGCATTCATGTTGAACCAGATATGGCCATACGTTCATTTGACATTTCTATAGTTACACAAATAAGATTATCCAATAATGATATAGAAAGGGATATCCACTGACCTCATTCCTACATTATGATTTGATTCGATAAGAGTGACTTCCGTTGACGGGAAAATCTTTTATTGTTAGCTCAAAGTTGCTGAGAAATTTCTTCTTTTCTTGCTTAAAGAGAATAAGTAAATGTGTCTTTCTTCGTGGGGTAGGGGGCGAGAGAGAGAATAGGTAATTATATTCAAAACACACATCTTATTTGGTGCATCACATTTTAATTGCACTTCAAAATCTTCAATCTTTGCTCATTGTTGCACTCATGTCCTTATTTTTTTTTTTTGATATCTTGTCCTCAATTTTTTATTAATTAGCATACTTTGTGTCTAGTAACGGTTTTAGTCCAAAAATCTATTAGGAGGTCGAAAAATAACTTATTTAACTGTCATATTTTAAGAAAACAAATAAATACAAAAGTTCAACAAAATAGTTTTTTTTTTTCCATTTCAAAGCACACAAATATATTATCTTCATAGAAGCCATCACTAGGATGAGATATGCTAATTAATGGAGGCTGAATATATGAATTCGACGAAAACAATTTAAGAACATAAGTACTACAATAAATAAAATTTGAGGACCTTAAGAACAATTGAAATATGGTGCACTTATAAGAAATTGTAGTGTCAATATGATTATTTTTATAAATCGCAATGGAAATGGAGAGAGAAATAGACGGTTATGATCTTTGAGGAGAGCGAATAAGCTAAAAATTTGGTCCCAAAATCAATTGAATTCAAGTGGGATTAAGAGTTAAAAAATTTAGGAAGTTTCCTCTTCATTGGTCATTGTAACTCATGCAAGAATGTTGGGATATTTGGGGATGGAGTCATGGGTCAAAACGTGAACTATATATATATATACTAGTTTTTAGTACGTGCGTTGCACGTAATGTATTTATAATATTAATGTTGAATAACTTGACAAATCAAAGACATTAATTTTATTATAAAAAAAAAATATTTGTCGAGTAACTTGAAAAAAATCCAAAAAAATGGTCAAATTGGACTTTCAACAAAATTTAAATATTGGGGATGGTCAATGACATAAAAATAAAAATTATGGGTCAATTAGTTAAAAATTTAAAAAGTTGGGACCAAAAGAACAATTTAAAAAAAAACAAAAAATTTGAAGGTTCAAAATGGGCTTTTAGCCCATTTTGATTTTTAGTAGAGGAGTGGGTGTTTGTCGTGTAACTCGACAAACACCCACGTACATTTTAAAAAAAAATAAAATAAAATAAAAAAACAAATTTAGGTGTGTGTTTGTCAAGTTTCTCGACAAACACAAACTCATATCAATGAAAATGGGCTTAACCTTTTAAGCCCATTTTGACTTTACAAATTTTTTTTTATATAATTTTTTTATTTTAATCCAGAAAACCTTTGAATTGTAATGTAAATTTTTTATATTTTTTTTACAGATTATTCTAAATAAATGCTGCATATGTTTAAGAATCAAATTTATATATAAAAAAAATAGTGAATTAGAAATTAACTGTTCACGCCATCGACAACATTATTTTTGAAATATTTTTGACTTTGTGGTATGTGGCATTTTATTCATATAAATAATTGAGCAACTCGGCAATCTCAAATTTCAGTTTGTCGAGTTCTTTGATAATTTAAGCACATGCATAGTTTTTTTACTCTATGATTTATTATAACATTGTATAATAAATTATATATGATATAAAATTATTATAATATACTTTATTTTAACAATTATAATAACACAGTGGAATGCAAATTTATTATAATAATTATGTCAATTTATTATACTAATTATATAAATTTTATTAAAATAATCAATTTTTAGTATAATTAATAATTATAATAAAACTTAATATGAATTTATTGTAAATAAAACATTTGTTTTTTAAAGTTGCAGTTGGTGGCTTATAATTGATAGATATATTAAATTATTATAATATATTATATTATATTTTATTTTAACAATTATGATAACACAGTGGAATGCAAATTTATTATAATAATTATGTCAATTTATTACAATAAGCAATTTATTATACACTGGAATAAAACGTTTACACAACAAATTTATAGAACAAATTTAACATAAAATGTTATCAAAATATTTAGAAAAAAAAAATAAAAATCAAATGTTATCAACTAAAAAAATTTATTTTTCAAATTGCATGTGTACAATTTGTTTATAACATAAAACAAAAAGTTTAAGCATTATCATTAATTGTTGATTTTTTTTCCATTTTTTTCCTCCATATTCCAGTAGGATGTTTCGGTAAATATTTTAGTAAGCCAAAACATGCCGTCGGAGTATCAAATTTTGATATGTGGTAGCTACATGAGTATTCTATGTTCTTTGAAAATTTCATATTTTTCGGTGATCGTTTTCTATGTCAAATGAATTTTTTTTAATCAATGACTAAGTGAAATTTTGAATTTTTTTTTTTTACCTTTTTCCCCACTTTGTCTTATAACTCGGCGAAATTAGTATTTTTTTTTAAAAAAAAAATTTCCCAAATGACTTTTCCGAGTTACTTGAGAAACTAAAAAAAAAAAAATTAAATAACTCGAGAAAGCCAAAAAAAAAAAAAAAAAAAAATTGGTGGCTTTCTCGAGTAACTCGAGAAAGCCACCAAAATTTTTTTGTTTTGTGTTTTTTTTTTTTTTTTTTTTTTTGGGTGGCTTTCTCAGGAAGCCACCAAAATTTTTATTTTTTTTAATTTTTTTTTTTTTTTACTTTCTGGAGAAATTCAAAAATTATTTAATTTTTTTTTTTTTTTACTAATTTGCCGAGTTATGAGGCAAAGTGGGGAAAAAAGGAAAAAAAAATTTCAAAACTTCGCTTAGTCATGGATTAACAAAAACTCATTTGTGTTCAATTTGCTTATAAGAAAAAAAAAATTAAATAGTAAAAAATTAAATGAAAATCTATTTGCTACTAAATTATAGAAAAAAAAAAACACACCAAAAAAGTAATAAATAAAGGTCCAAATGCGCTCGACAAATACATACCTAAATTAAAAAATAAAAAAAAAATTAGTTTAAAATGGGCTAAAAAACCCCATTTTTATTGTTTGGGGGGTGTGTTTGTTAAATACACACCCTCAATATTTTAAAAAAAAAAAATTAAAAAAGGTTCAAAATGGGCTTTTAGCCCATTTTGATTTTTAGTGGAGGAGTGGGTGTTTGTCGTGTAACTCTACAAACACCCACATACATTTTAATAAAAAATAAAATAAAATGAAAAAGCAAATTTAGGTGTGTGTTTGTCGAGTTTCTCGACAAACACACACTCATATCAATGAAAATGGGCTTAACCTTTTAAGTCCATTTTGACTTTACAATTTTTTTTTTATATAATTTTTTTTATTTTAATCCAGAAAACCTTTGAATTGTAAAGTAAATTTTTTATATTTTTTTTACAGATTATTCTAAATAAATGCTGCATATGTTTAAGAATCAAATTTATAAAAAAAAAATAGTGAATTAGAAATTAACCGTTCACGCCATCGACACCATTATTTTTGAAATATTTTTGACTTTGTGGTATGTGGCATTTTATTCATATAAATAATTGAGCAACTCGGCAATCTCAAATTTCAGTTTGTCGAGTTCTTTGATAATTTAAGCACATGCATAGTTTTTTTACTCTATGATTTATTATAACATTGTATAATAAATTATATATGATATAAAAGTATTATATATTATATAAAATTATTATAATATACTTTATTTTAACAATTATAATAACACAGTGGAATGCAAATTTATTATAATAATTATGTCAATTTATTATACTAATTATATAAATTTTATTAAAATAATCAATTTTTTGTATAATTAATAATTATAATAAAACTTAATATGAATTTATTGTAAATAAAACATTTGTTTTTTAAAGTTGTAGTTGGTGGCATATAACTGATCGATATATTAAATTATTATAATATATTAAATTTTATTTTATTTTAACAATTATGATAACACAGTGGAATGCAAATTTATTATAATAATTATGTCAATTTATTACAATAAGCAATTTATTATACACTGGAATAAAACGTTTACACAACAAATTTATAGAACAAATTTAACATAAAATGTTATCAAATTATTTAGAAAAAAAAATAAAAATCAAATGTTATCAACTTAAAAAATTTATTTTTCAAATTGCATGTGTACAATTTGTTTATAACATAAAATAAAAAGTTTAAGCATTATCATTAATTGTTGATTTTTTTTCATTTTTTTCCTCCTATTCCAGTAGGATGTTTCGGTAAACATTTTAGTAAATCGAAACATGTCGTCGGAGTATCAAATTTTGATATGTGGTAGTTACATGAGTATTCTATGTTCCTTGAAAATTTCATATTTTTCGGTGATTGTTTTCTATGTCAAATGAATTTTTTTTAATCCATGACTAAGTAAAATTTTGAATATTTTTTTTTTACCTTTTTCCCCACTTTGCCTTATAACTCGGGGAAATTAGTAATTTTTTTTAAAAAAAAAATTTCCCAAATGACTTTCCCGAGTTACTTGAGAAACCAAAAAAAAAAAAAAAAAAAATTAAATAAGACTTTCTCGAGTAACTCGAGAAAGCCACAAAAAAAAACACAAAACAAAAAAAATTTTGGTGGCTTTCTCGAGTAACTCGAGAAAGCCACCAAAATTTTTTTTGTTTTGTGTTTTTTTTTGTTTTTTTGGTGGCTTTCTCAGGAAGCTACCAAAATTTTTATTTATTTTATTTTATTTTATTTTTCTTTCTGTAGAAAGTCAAAAATTATTTAAATTTTTTTTTTTTTTTTTTTTTTTTTTACTAATTTGCCGAGTTATGAGGCAAAGTGGGGAAAAAGGGAAAAGAAAATTTCAAAACTTCGCTTAGTCATGGATTAACAAAAATTCATTTGTGTTCAATTTGCTTATAAGAAAAAAAAAATAAATAGTAAAAAATTAAATAAAAATCTATTTGCTACTAAATTATAGAAAAAAAAAACACACCAAAAAAATAATAAATAAAGGTCCAAATGCGCTCGACAAATACATACCCAAATTAAAAAATTATAAAAATAAAAATAAAATTAGTTTAATCAATAAATTAATGTTGAATAACTTGACAAATCAAAGACATTAATTTTATTATAAAAAAAAAATATTTGTCGAGTAACTTGTAAAAAATCCCAAAAAATGGTCAAATTGGACTTTCAACAAAATTTAAATATTCAGGATGGTCAATGACATAAAAATAAAAATTATGAGTCAATTAGTTAAAAATTTAAAAAGTTGGGACCAAAAGAACAATTTAAAAAAAAAAAAAATTTGAACTTTGTCGAGTCACTAGACAAAGTTCTTGAAATTTTTTTTTTCCCCACACTTTGTCGAGTAACTCGACAAAGTGGTAAATGGTGAAATTTTTTTTTATTATTATTTTTTGGCCACTTTGTCGAGTTCCTCGACAAAGTGGTAAAGTTGGAATTTTTTTTTTTCATTTTTTTATTTTGGCTTACTCGACAAATTGAGAAAGAGTTTGAATTTTATTTTATTTTTTATTTTTTGACTTCCTCGACAAAGTCTTTGAAATAATTTTTTTTTTTTTATTTATTTTGTGTGGGCTTTTAGCTCAATTTTTTTTTGTGGTAAAAGATTATTTGACATAGAAAACGATCGCCAAACGATACGAAATTTTCAGGGGACATATAATACTCAGGTAGCTACCACATATTAAAAATTGGTGGTCCGACGGCATGTTTAGGCATACTAAAATGCTCACCGAAACCTCCTAGGCAGTTTTTTGAATTCATGCCGTCGACAGTTTACAAAATTGTCCATTAATTGAGTGATATAACATAAAATTATGTAAAACCAAACCCAATGGTTAGGCAACCCATAAGGCTATCGTCTCCAACTGGAAATATGTAAAAATACTTAATATATAAGGTGCATTAAATTTTTGAGTTGGACAACAGAAACTGCATCTTAGAAAAATATTAAGTTTAGCAAAATATTTCAAGTTCACATCATTAACGTGTAACCAAAACATGAGAATCCACTAAAACTACCACAAAACCAAGGTCCACAAAAGTTTAAGAAGATATTTACACTACTTAAAGTTTTTTGATTGGTTTATAATATCGATTCCGGCACGCCGACGGCATAAATCCGAAAAACTGCCTAGGAGGTTTCGCGATGAGTATTTTAGTATGCCTAAACATGCTGTCGGACTACCAATTTTTGATATGTGGTAGCTACCTGAGTATTATATGTCCCCTGAAAATTTCGTATTGTTCGGTGATCGTTTTCTATGTCAAAGAATTTTTTGTTACTCCATGACCAGGTGAATAAAATTTTCAAACTAAGGGCAGTGTTACAAAAATTTCTTCACCCGGTCATGGAGTAACAAAAATTTGTTTGACATAGAAAACGATAACCGAAAAATATGAAATTTTCAGGAGACATAGAATACTCATTTAGCTAACACATATCAAAAATTGATAGTCCGACGGCATGTTTCGGCTGACTAAAATGCTCACCGTAACACCCTAGACAGTTTCTCGGATTCATACGGTCGCAGATTACAAAATTGTCCATAACTTGAGTTATATACCATGAATTTATGTGAAACCAAAGCCAATGGTTAGGTAACCCATAGAGCTATCGTTTCCAACTGGAATTATGTAAAAATACTTAATATATAAGGTGCAGCATATTTTTGAGTTGGTCAACAGTAAGTGCAGTTTGGAGAAACAATTCACCCAATCATGGAGCAAAGAAAATTTTTTTGACATAGAAAACGATCACCGAACAATATGAAATTTTCAAGGAACGTAGAATACTCATGTAGCTACCACATATAAAAATTTGATAATCCGACGGCATGTTTTGACACACTAAAATGCTCACCGAAACATCCAAAGCAGTTTCTTGGATTCATGCTGTCTCACTTTACAAAAGTGTCCATAACTTGAGTTATAGAATATGAAATTATGTGAAACCAAAGCCAATGGTTAGGTAACCCGTAGGGATATCGTCTCCAACGGGAATTATGTAAAAATACGTAATGTATAAGCTGCAGAAAATATTTAAGTTGGACAACAAAAATTTCATTTTAGAGAAAATGAAATTTACCAAAACCTTTAGGAATCGATTGTATTTCGTCCTTTGTTCCCCAAAGCAAGTGGAGATAAGAAAGCACCAAATTTGATGACTTATGAAGGGAAAAATGAATATATATTGACTATAATATATAAGAAGTCAATAATTGCGGCTAAAAGACACTAATATATGTATATTAAAACAAATAAAAGAAAAAAAAAGATGAAGAAGTCAAAAAATGCAGCCAAATATATTAATTTAATATACAAAAAGTGTCAAAAGATTAGGACAAAATGGTGAGATTTGGATAAAATTAAGACTAATACAACATCAAAACGACGTCGCGTTGGTTGAAGGGTGAATATTAAACATGCCATAGACACTTATATTATAGTATAGATATATATAAATTTGAAATTCAAACCCCAAAGAGTGCTTTATGGTAAATGCGTACTTGTTTGTTGAAAGATTTGCAATTTAGTCCTTTAAGAAAAAATGAAAGGTATAATTAATTTTTTCTCTTCTAATTGGACTAATCTTGGGCCATAAGTTTGGGCTCATACTTTTATATGTAGACCGAGCCCAATTGGCTCGTTTCTCGGCTAGACACATCGCACCACAAATATAAATATTCTAATGTGCTTTACGTAAAATGCTATGGAAAATTTGGGCTACATCCCTTACACCTTAAACATAACTTTGTACTCAAAGCTTACCATGAAGTTAGGCGAGGTGTCGGGTACTTGATGTTGATCTCTTATTCTCTTTCCGAATTAGCCTTTCCACTATGTAGTTGCGCCATTGAACCTTGATCGACACAATTTATTTATTGTTCATTGTGTGTGTTTTTCTATCCAGTATGATAATCAAGGATTCTTAATAGGATATGTCATTTTGTACATCCAACAACTGATAACTTATCACATGACTGGGATCGTACACGCATTTTCTGATCATAGACATGTGAAACACGTTGTGCACTACTGAAAGTTCTAGTGGCAAAGCCAAATGATATGACTCATTCCCAATTCTAAGAATATCTTGGAAGGTTTGATAAATTTCGGCCTCAGTTTTCCTTGCCAAATCAGAGAACAAACTTCATTGGTGTTACTTTTTGAAAACCTTTATCTCCCACATGATATTCCAGGTCTTTCCTTTTGTTATCTGCATAACTCTCTGTCAATCCTATGCTATCTTAATTTTATCATGAATCTTGTCAATGTCCTAACCTGTTTGTTCGAAATTTCTGGACCAAAAATATTTTTTCCTCCGACTTTGTCCCATTGGATATGTGATCTGCACCATCAACTGAAGAGAGCTTTGTAAGGTTCCATACTTATGGTGACCTGAAAATTGCTATTATAGGTGAACTCTACCAATATCTTTTCCAACTGCCTCCAAGATCCAAGACACAAGCTCGAAGCATATCCTCTAAAATCTAAATGCTTCTCTAAGCCTATTCATCATATTGAGGATGGTAAGAAGTATCGAAGTTGAGTCTTGTCCCCACTTTGGTATGTCTAGCAAATTCAAAAGTCCCGGCGGTTTCTAGTGTTCAACTTTGACTTGTTGGTAGACCATGCACTTTTCTACAAATAGGCATATATTCTTTTTTATATTCCTCTACCAAAATATCTCAGAGTTTTCGATATATTTTTGTACCACTTGTAAGGAATTGAGGTATACATGCACAACGGAAATTAAATATTCAATTCTTTTAAGCCGGATCAACCTTGTACTTAGAGAGAATGCGTGATAGAAGTTTACTTTTGATGAATATCTTGAAATCTGATTTCTGATTAGCTGGATGTGCGATCTTCAATACCACAGTTGTCCAATTGTCCAGCCTCCAATGGTAATCCACACAGCAAGAACAGATCTAGACTTCCACGATCAAGAACAGATGAAAGCGGAACCTTTTGAGAGTATTTGTATTTGGCTGTCTTTTTCATGTGCTAGCAAGTAATGAAATCTTTTTCTTGTGCTAGCAAGTAATGAAAACCAACTTATAATTTAATCTGTCGGGGCCTTGTATTTATAGATAGGGTTAACCCTAGCCCTAGTTCTAGTCAAACTAGAACCCATCAACAAATGGGCCCAATTAATTAATCAGATTAATTAATTTGGTCCAATAAATAATTAAGTTCGACCCAACTAATTGGACATTGGATATTAATTCTTACAATCTCCCACTTGGACAAGGTCCAACTCCAGATGCTCAATTCTCGCTTTATGTGTGTGACCCATTAGGTTCCCATTCACGATAGCAAACACAGTGGTATTCTCATCGATTCACCGAGATCGATCAATTCACGTCACCGTCCAAGATTGACATCTAGCAATGTGTCAAGGCAATCCATGTGAAGGAAAATGTCATGTTGTATGACAGAACCAGTATATGTACGGTTACCGTAGAAATATAATCCCTTCATCAATATAACCCAATTGGTTAAGAGATATGGATCATCGTCAATCTCATTTCAACCAATTATGTTGTTCAACTCAACTCTTCGTTGATCTAATCTAGTTATGATTGAAACATTTTTCAACGCATAACTCCACTCCGGCCGAGGAAATTTATATCAACTTAAGTGGGCAAAAATCAGGTTATAATCTCCTACTTTCTAGGAGTGACGAATCCTCATATTGGACATTCACAACCTTCATATGATTCTCACTATACTCGTACGGCGTCTTCCTAGTGACTCAAATCTTCGAGTCCCATCAAACACTCTCCAAAGTATAGTGGTCTTCACATAAGATTCTATGATGTCGTCAAGTCAAATGACCAAATCCACTACCGCACATTAGAGATTTACCACTAACGCTTGGATAGTTATTTATGTGGAATCTCTAGGCAGATCAACCAATGTCATGTTCTCATAACAATGCATTCATGTGTTCATTCAGATGTCCCTATACATCTTAGCTCGCGAGATCAGCTACTTTTCTTCAAAAGAAATGCAACACATACTAGTCTATATGCAATAATGATATCTGTATCTCATTATTATTATGACTAGAGATATTTCAAGAATAAGTTATTTATAACTTGTATCTTAAAATCACAACACCTTGTGATTGACAAGTTACTATGAACTTTTCTTCGGACTCTATTATTTTAAATAATAAAATTTAAAAATAACAGATATGCCATTAAAATGTAGACAAGCATTTAATTAATCAATTTGTTCATATACTTCAATGTCTAACAAATAGTATATTACAAAAAATCCCATACAAACTAGATCCAATTACTCAGGTATCTCAATACCATCAGATTTAGCATGACCATCATGCTTGTGTTGGGACAACAACTTTGTCAAAGGATCTGCTACATTATCGTATGTTAGGACCCGTTCTATCTTTATGTCATTTCTTAAGATTATTTTCATAATGAGATGATATTGTCTCAATATATATCTAGATCATTGATGAGACGTGTTCTTTCACTTGTGCGATGGCTCCATTGTTATCACAATACAAGTTATTGGATCAACAATGCTAGGAACTACTCCTAAGTTCAGTAATGAACTTATTGATCCAGACCACTTTCTATACTACTTCTGAAGCAGCTATATATTGGGCTTTTGGAGTTGAATCAACGGTCGTATCTTGTTTGGAACTTTTTCAACTGACTGCACCACCATTTAGAGTAAATACATATCCGAATTTGGGATTTGCTATCGTCTTTATCAGACTGAAAGCTGGCGTCGGCATAACCTTGAACTCTAAATTCATTTCCTCCATACACCAATAACATGTCTTTAGTCCTTCTTAAGTACTTACGGATGTTCTTGAGTGCGATCCAATGTTTCTCGCCAGGGTTCGTTTGGAACCTGCTTATGACACTCAAAGCATGTGAAACATCCGGTCGAGTACATAGAATGGCATACATAATAGATCCTATTGCTGATGCATAAGGAATTCTATCTATTCGATATTTTTCAATTTGTGTCTTTGGACACATCTCTTTTGAGAGATTGATCCTATGCCCAATGGGACAGAGTCCTCTATTGGACTCTTCCATGCTAAATCTTTTCAAGATTTTATCTATGTATGTAGATTAAGATAGGCCAAGCATTGTTTTAGATCTATCTCTATAGATCTTTATTCCGAGAATGTACACTGCCTCTCCCATATCTTTCATAGAGAAATTTTTGGATAACCACAATTTTACTGATTTTTGGCATCGGAGACATCGTTTCCTAATAATAGTATGTCATCCACATACAAAATTAGAAACACGACTTTGCTCCCACTAATCTTTTATACACACATTGTTCATCTTTATTCTTGATAAAATCAAACATTTTGATTGTCTTGTCAAAACGAAGATTCCAGCTCCGAAGGCTTGCTTTAATCCTTATATGAATTTCTGTAGTTTGCATACCTTGTTTGGCTATGTGGATTCAAAACCTTTAGGTTGTGTCATGTACACATCCTCGCTAAGATTCCCGTTAAGGAAGGCAATCTTGACATCCATTTGCCAGATATCATAATTATGGTATGCTACTATCGCAAGCGGAATCCGAATTAACTTAAACAGGGCTACTAGTGAGAAGGTTTCGTCAAAGTCAATCTCTTGTCTTTACTTGTAACCCTTTGCAACCAATCTTGCCTTATAAGCATGAACATTACCATCGATGTCGACCTTTTTCTTGTAAACTAATTTACAGCCTATAGGTTTTACCCCTTCAGACGGGTCAACCAAGGTCCAAATTTTATTTTCATACATGGAGTTCATCTGGGATTCCATGGCTTCCTGCCATCTTTTTAAGTCAACACTTGACTTCGATTCTACGTAAGTAGTAGGTTCATATTCCTCGATTAGTAATACATTACTAGTAATCAGGAGATTGTATCTCAGAGGAAAATGAATGACTCTTCTCGACTTATGCGGAGCTGGTGTGTCTTTAGAAACTGGTGGTTCCCACTTTCTCAATCTGTACTTCATCATATGCAAGTTCAGCTATTGGAACATCTGATTGGTTAATTTTATTTGTGGTTTTTTGAACCTCTTCAAGATCTACTTTGCTCTCACTGTCTTCTCTAAGAATACAGTAAGTCTCGATATAACGATCTTCATCTTGATGGGATTGTAGAAATAGTATCCAATATTTTCTTTTGGATACCTTACAAATAAATATTTATCAGATTTAGCTCCTAGCTTATCTGATTCAACGCGCTTCACATAAGCGTCGCATCCCTAAACCTTCATGTATGAAAGATTAGGTCTTTTTCCCTTTCTATAACTCGTATGGAGTTTTATTGACCGATTTAGATAGGACACAGTTTAGTGTATAAGATGTAGTGTTAAGCGCATATCTCCAAAATGATTTTGGAAGAACTGCGCGACTCACCATTGATCGCACCATATTAAGTAAGGTGCGGTTTCTCCTTTCAGATACACTATTTAGTTGTGGTGTATACGGTGAAGTCCACTGCGAGAGAATTCCATTCTCTTTTAGATAGTCTAAAAACTCATCCTTCAAATATTCTCCACCTCGATCAGATCTAAGTGTTAGATATTTTTTTCAGTTTGCCTTTCTACTTCTTGCTTGAATTTCTTGAACTTTTCAAGGGCTTTACTCTTGAATTCCATCAAGCATTTAAAACTATATCTTGTAATGGTCATCTGTAAAGATGATGAAGTAAGAAAACCCACCTTTAGCATTTTTAGACATTTGTCCATATACATCAGTATGTACAAGACCCAAAATGTCTGCAACTCTGTCTCCCTTTCCAGAAAAGAGGTTCTATGTCATTTTGCCCAACATGCATTATTCACACTTATCAAATGATTCATAATCATTTGAATCCAAGTATTCATCTTTATGTAACTTGGTGATGCGTTTTCATTTATATGACCGAGTCTGCAATGTCAAAGATTTGAGTTGATAGTTTTATCTCTTTTATGCCTTGCAATTCCTCTTCTAATGTCCTTTTATTTTCACAGTGAAAACACGGATCATCAGACTTGGATTTGTCTTTGCTTAAATGTTTTTCAACAGATTTGGCCTTCCTGGATCCTTTCTAAAAGGTCCATTTAGATTTTCTCTTAATGCTCTTAGAGGTATCAATGGCCAAAGTTTACCCATCTCATTGGGCTTAACATTTTTTAGCACGTTTAGCAGCTCGAGTAAGGTACACTGAATTTTATTCATGTTGAAGTTCATAATGAACTATGAAAAGCTATTAGGTAGAGACTGTAGAACCAAGTCAACACTCAGCTCGTGGTCCATGGTAAAACTCAATTGATTTAATTTTTCAATACAACCAATCATCTTCAGTACATGAGCACTGACTGAAAATTTTTTTACCATCATACCTCTGAATAAACCTTTGGATGTCTCATACCTTTCAATCCATGACTGTACATCATTCAACTCATTGAAATGATATATATTGATATAGGCATCCATACCCTCGTGCTGCTTTTCTAACTCAAGTGACATACTGCAAGCATCATATGTTGCAGTGTTACTGTTATCACTGTGTTTTTTTTGTAAGGCTGCACGTTCTCCGACATAGCCTCTTCAGTAGGAGCTTTCGGTATTGGCTGCTCAATGACATATCCAATTTTTCTTTCTCATGCTTGAGAACAATTCTTAGATTGCAGTGCCAGTCCAAAAAATTTGGTTCGATATGTTTGTTAGCATCCAATATGTCTCTCAAACTCATATGGTTACTCATGATTCAATAATTAAATAATAAGATAGAACAATTAATTAAATGCATAAAATTAATTTAACATGGACTTATATTAAATTAATTGTACTCCCACTGTTTAAATTGAATTAATGACCCTCAAACATTAATCAATAGAACCGGTTAGATTTCCAGTGGGTTAGGATCCCTTTTGTTTTATTAAAACCTTGAGCGATTCAACAAGCCCTAATAAAACATCAAGGTAGATACTCTATCAATCACATCTCTATGTGACTCCTAGATCATCAAGTAGACAACTTATTGTCATACACATCTTATGTGTTTTACTTGATTGTGCTCCTAAAATTTTATTTACTTGAGCGACTCAAAAAAAAATAAAATTCTAGTTAAATTCGACACATTGTTCAGAAACATCGAATGTTTCATAGTGATAAACATATCCATGAGCGAGCAGCCTTGAGTGACTCAACAAACTGACATCAATAATCGACTCTGATTTTTCACTACAACGATAGAAGGTACGTTGTATTAACCATTTAATACGAATTTAATATTTTGATGAAGAAGAGTTTGTCTCATCATTTATATATATATACATGTATTAATTAACATCTAACATGTAATCAATCATACATAATAATAACAACTGTGGATGATTATGGACTTTATCTATCTAATCTTCTTGAGCCAAAAGGAAGATTAGTCGGTCAATTCATAAGGGATGTTGCATTCGTTCATCGAATGTTTGATGCAAACATCTCCATCTCCTGCTGCAACCTGTATCCTATACTAGTTGCTTCATTGTCGTGTATCTTATACTAGTTGGCACCCATGTCCTGATAAATGGACACGCAGGCCCCTAATTTCAAAAAAGAATTAAAATATAGTTGGACCTTCTTGCAACTTCAAAAATTGCAAAGAAGGGACCATTGTTTTAAATTTTTAAGGACTGACGGTACAATTTCAGAAATTGTACATTAAGTCCTCAAACTTTAAAAGGAAAAATAGGGTCTCAAATGTAATTTTAATTTTTTGGAAATATTGTAATTATTAATTTATTTAATGTTGGTCAAATATTCAAAATTAAATTAAAATTGTTTTTTAAGCCATATTTTGAATTTCTGACCAAATTAAACTTTAACTTATTACTTTATAAAATTACAATTTTGACTCTACACAAATTTTGTCTTCAATTTAGGGCATGACTTTAAATTGGAAGATAAAATAAATTTTAAAAAATCCCCTCTATGAATAAAATTAATTGATTAATTTTATTGTTGAAAAATTAATTAACCAATAACAATTATTGTTTGATTCATCAAATCAGACTAACGAACTCTAACAAGTAACAAAGTAGTTTATAATACTATTGTAAGGAATTGAGGTATACATGCACAACAGAAATTAAATATTCAATTCTTTTAAGCCGGATCAACCTTGTACTTAGAGAGAATTCGTGATAGAAGTTTACCTTTGATGAATATCTTGAAATCTGATTTCTGATTAGCTGGATATGCGATCTTCAACACCACAACCGTTCAATTGTCCAACCTCCAATAGTAATCCACACAGCAAGAACATATCTAGACTTCCACGATCAAGAATAGATGAAAGCGGAACCTTTTGGGAGTATTTGTATTTGGCAGTCTTTTTCTTGTGCTAGCAAGTAATGAAAACCAACTTATAATTTAATATGTCGTGACCTTTGTATTTATAGGTAGGGCTAACCCTAGTCCTAGTTGTAGTCAAACTAGAACCCATCAACAAATGGGCCCAATTAATTAATCAGATTAATTAATTTGGTCCAATAAATAATTAAGTCCGACCCAACTAATTGGACCTTGAACATTAATTCTTACACCACTGAGATATACAGCATACAAGATGAAGTAAACTACTTCCAATATTTCCATTCTTATCTCTCCATCTTTGGATACACAAAGTCTCTCTTTAAACATCAATGCTTTGTCTACAGACAAACCAAAATCTTTATGCTTGTTTGTTCTAACCTCGATCTTGATCTTTTATAAAAACATATCCTTATCTTGTGCCTATCTAATTCGATCCTAGAGAGTATGTCGAATCATTAAGGTCGCTATCTGTGCTGAGGGTTGAGTCTACAGCATGAGGACCTCTATCATTAACTCTTCAAAGTCTCAGACTAACTATTATTGCACTATGAGTAACGATGTCAATTGTCCTACTGACTTTCTACTTAAAGCATCTGCAACTATATTAGTCTTACCTCGATGGTAATAGATGGTACATTCGTAGTCCTTTACCAATTCCAACCATTTTCCATGTCTCATTTTTAACTCCTTCTGAGTAAATATATATATGAGACTCTTATTATTAGTATAATATTACATTTTCTTCCTTACAGATAGCGATGCCATATCTTAATTCTTGACTACTGTCGTACGTTCTGGGTCATGCATTGGTTAGTTTTGTTCGTATTGCTTCAACTGTTTTAAAGTATTACCAATCACCTTCTTGTGTTGCGACAGTACACATCCTAAGCCCTGCTTGGATGTGTCGGTATAAGTAACGAACCTGTCTGAACCTTCGGGTATTGTGACACGACCCATCTCAAGCAATATCTATATACCCGAGATGTGACGTACGCCGATGGTAGAAACCAACTAAGGGTTGGACCCACCATCAAGGCTACTACAATTACTACTCATGATTACTTATTTTTAAGAAAATTTCGGCATTATCTTCCTTGTAATTAGGACTAACCAACCTGAAATAAAATACCATATATCCTAACAACAATAATCATAACTAAATGGGATCATTTACCCTTCCAATATCCACATCAAAACAACATAGTAGAGACTAGCCAAATCATACAACTTTTACTATTTAATTAACATAAACTGTACATACGGATACAAACTACAATAGTGAGCCCATCTAACTATATACAAGTGATGCAAAATGATATCCAAAAATGAACATGTATCCCCAAAATAATGACCACATGTTCTATGAAGTGAGTCATACTAAATAACTCTGTCGTGTGACTCCGACTTCGAACTCAAAAGCTTTATCTCCAAAAGCTGCCTAGAAACTTAACCGCTACCTAATAAAAAAAATCATCATTGGAAAATAAATAAGTTGATAGGCTCAGTGAGTGGGGATTTTCAAAAAAAATTATACTCTTTTCATTCATAGATACTATAAAAAACGAGCTCACGACACTTAATAATTCACATTAACTTCAACAAGTAATATCAGCTCATATTCGTAGAATATCAGCTAAAATATATACCATTACTTCATCATATCACAGTATAATGAAAAATCTCATCAGAATGTACCCATTTTATATGATCTCAGCATGCGTGCACATACTGTCTCAAAGGGCTAAGCTTTCTAGTATACAGCCAAGACCCCTCAGTGTATATGATACACGGTCAAGACTCCTTAGTGTATGAATACACGGCCAAGATCCCTCAGTGTACTAATACACGACCAAGACCCCTCAATATACTAGAATAATCAATGAATTCACCGGGTACTTTTTGTGGATTTAAATGTCATCTCAGTTCACATTTAATTTCATAATAGGCAATTTCACAATCTTTGGAATTTACAAGATAACATAATTCAATAAACAATTATAAGAAATCACGTAATTTAACATTTAATGATATAATATCTTATAATTTAAATATAAATTTTTTAAAATATATTTTTCCATTCACACAGTTATCTATTGAAGACTAACTCGACTGATATACTATCTCGATATTTGAATCACTTCTTGAGATGACAATAGAATTATCCAAATCAAAACTCACTTATAATTCTCCTTTTTGTAAAATCCAATAATTAAAGTCAGGAATTGAACTGCTAATTCTTAACTCACTATAAACACACAATTAAACCAATTCTTAAAATTGAAGTTTCTCTTCTTACCTCGTATCGTAGCCAAAACACGAAATAAATTCTTTGAGCTTAAACTTTCTTATCATGTTTTCTACTTTCCAGTGCTCTTTTTTTTTCCTTCCTAATGTGAAAATTGGCTGAAAAACGGTATCATAAGTGTGGGGAGAAAGTGATGAATAGGCTAATGTGTTATTTTTTCCCTTCCTGCTAAGTGAAAAGTGAGAAAATAAGATATGGATTCACCGCCTGACTTTTCTTCCATTATCCCCTTTTTTTTCTTTTTTTTTTTGGATATTGAAAGTTGGCATGACATTTTTGACCAAGAAAATCCCATGTTTGACCGGACTTTGCAGGATTGTTACATATTGTCAAAACCGGGACTGTGACTAAACGCTGATTTAGTTTTTGAAAGCTCTATTGGTACTCGTCTTTCAATTGAAACTTTATTCATTTTCTACTTAGCTTGAGCCATCGATCCTGCTATTTTAGAGAAACATTCAATGAATCTCTGGTAATAGTCGGCTATTCCCAATGATTTGCTGACTTTACCGTAATAGTAGACTTGTTCCAACTAGTTACCACAATTACCTTAGCTGGATCCACTTCAATTTCTTTTTTTTTTTGATCCTAGTATCCACTTCAATTTCTTGGATAGTAACTACATGGGTGAGGAAACCTACTCAATTGAGCCAAAATTTACATTTCTAGAATTTGGCGTATAGCCTCTCGCTTGCAATGTCTCAAAGACTACTATGAGGTGTTCCTCATGTTGGTTGTTGTCTTGGGAATGTATTAAGTTGTTGTCGATGAAGACTATGACGAATCGGTCCAAGTATTGATGGAATACCTTATTCATTAGGTCTATAAATACTACTTGGACAATTTTTAAACCAAAAGGCATAACAATGAACTAAAAACCATATTTGTTATGTCACTTGCCTTGATCTTTAACTCATGAAAACCGTATATCAAGTCAATAGTGGAAAAATACCTTGGCCATTTCAATTGGTCAAACAAGTTATGTATCCTCAAAAGTGGGTATTTGTTTTTTAGTGGTCAAACAATTCAGTTCCTATTAATCAATGCACATCTTCTTGGCTCCATCGTTCTTTTTATGAATAGTACCAGCGCACCCCATGGAGATACACTGGGTCGAACAAAATTGTTATCCAACAACTCTCATAACTGTATCTTCAGTTCTAGAAGTTCATTTAGCACCATTTTGTATGGTATTTAAACATTGGCGTCACTCTGAGAATTAGATCTATCATGAACTCTACTTGTCTATCTAACAAAGTGCCGGGTAGATTATCTAGGAATACATCCACGAATTATCGTACCATTGGTACGTCTCTTACTTTAGTAGTTGTTGGTTGTCACCTGAGATGTTGACTAGTAGACCCTGACATGATTTATTGTTCAACATATTCTCAGTTTGTAATGCTGATACTAATTGGGGTTGTGACTTTGTCTATGTTATGAACAAAAAGAATTTTTTTTCATCTTCTGATTTCTAATGGTTGCGTGATTGTATCCCAACCAATCCAAGCCTAAGAATACATCAAAGTCTTTCATATCTATAAGGCGTACATCTTCTTCTAACACCCTCACTTCAATCTCCAGCCTAATTGTCTTAGCTATCTAATCAGTATTAAAAGTTCTGCCAAAAGGGACCACAAGGTATACTAGACTTAACGATAAAAGATATTCAAATAAATGAATGTGTGGCTCCAGAATCAAACATAACATATGCAGGCATATTGGATATCAATGAATACCTTCAATCATGTTTGTGTTATGCTCTACCTCTTGTTAAGTCAATGAAAATACCTAAGGCTTTCCCTTCTTATTCTTGTCTTGCTTGTCATTCCTCTTGTTGGGATAGTCTGGGCATTTACAATAATATGTCCCAGTTTGCTACACCGGTAGCATGCATTCTTACCATACAAACTTTTATCGATGTATGGTTTGTTGCACTTTGGACACCATACAAGTCTCACCAATTTTGTTGACATATGTTCCAGCGTTAACGTTCTTATTTTTCCATTTTTCCTTGTGTTTGTCCTAGCCATTCCACTTTTTAGTTCTGAATGGTCCTTCGTTCTATTGCCAGTACTGTCTAAAATTGTATTTTGATACGAGATAGGGAAAGCTCATTCTAGCATCTCATGATACGAAGTGAAAACGATGGGGCATAAGGATCTTACTAATCTCCAGGTATTGTCCTTACTCATACCTCATGTCTTATTGGTTTCGGTGTCAACCAGGTATGGAGCATACCTTGAGAGCTGCTTAAATTTATGATCATAGTTGGTGAGTGACATGCTTCTTTGCCTAAGTTGTAAAAAATTATTCTCTTTAAAGTCTCTCAATATTGCGGAAAGTACTTCCCCCTCACATTTTATTTGAATTGGTTCCATGTTAGAATGAGTTGCTCCTCATCAATCCTAGTTCGGGAAGTAGATCTCCACCACTGGCTTGTTGCTTCGGTGAACATGAATTTTTGAACTTTTTGTGCGTCTTTGCAAGCTATGAGCTCGAAAATGAATTCGAGCTTCCGAATTCATTCTTCGGCTATCAATGGGTTGGACTCGCCATCAAAGGTTGGGGGTTTGTACCTTCAAAATAGCTCGATAACTAATTTGTGTTCTGGGGTAGTGGGATGAGTTAGCTATGGAGGCGGTGCCTAGTTTTGTCTGCCAAGTCATTGCACCACTTGCAATACATCCCTTATCAAAGTTGTTTGAGTTGGTGGTGCCATTTTCTTTTAGATAGAAATAAATTTCATGTATTAGATTACCGACAGCCAAACATTTGAATAAATGCAACCTAGTATTATTATTAAATTACCCAAATCATAAGTTACATAGTTAAAGAAAAGTACATGTCATATCTCAATGACTTATCGATGCTAGATGAAGACAATACAATTGAAATTGTTGGGCTAAATATATGATGCCAACAATTTCTGGGCAATGATGAAACAGGGTTAAGCCCAAATCTGGTGAAGTCCATGATCCATTGCCCAAGCCGTTTTTCTCCTCTTGTATAAATAGGCCCACTTAAGTGAAGACCCAACCCAACTGTTCTGACGCTTGAGATGGCTCTTGACTGAGGACCGTTGGATGTCTTCTTGATCAATGGTTGGCAGCTCTGGT
This sequence comes from Forsythia viridissima, assembly GCA_030279155.1. Lineage (NCBI taxonomy): Eukaryota > Viridiplantae > Streptophyta > Magnoliopsida > Lamiales > Oleaceae > Forsythia > Forsythia viridissima. The sequence goes on from CM059041.1 coordinate 10,002,927, forward strand.
ATATATGTATCCTGAAGTTGCCCTATTCTTCACAGATTCACATCCGCCGTCTGAAAAGAGAGAGAGAGGAATAGGGTTAGAATTTCTCTGTGAGATTGCTTTCGTCTTCTTCTCTGATTCCACTAAAACCTCTGGTTTTAGTGTTCTTCTGCTTCTTCTTTCCTTCTGATGAAGGTTTCTGAGTGATATTGTGGAGAAGTAGTATAGTTGTGAGGGCCTCTATTTTGGCCGTCGTTCTGAGTTACTGTAGCAACTCAGTGTTGAGTTCAGTTGGGTCTTGTGGTCTCTGTAGTGGGTCTGGTTTTTTGAGGTGGAAACGAAGGGTACAATGTTCTGAGCCCTAATTCCATCTTTGGGTATTTGGTTAATTTCTTGGTTCTTGGAACTGTGTTCTCTGGTTGTAAGTTGATCTTGTATTTTAACAGTGGTATCAGAGCCTGAGTGGCGTTCTTGGAAACTTCTTTCTGAACAGTTCTTGAAAAATTAATTTTTTCTTTTTCCTTTTGAGCAAAGAAAAATTGTCTTTTCATTTCTTGAAGTTTCACTTTTACAACTAAAGAGTTCCTTTTAAATTCCGGTTTCTTTCATATTTTACTGTGCACTTCTTACCTCTGAAATTGTTTGCTCTTGGTTACCTTTCGGTTGAATAAAGGTAAAATGGTGACCAAGTCTCCGGTCACCACAATGGTTTGCATCCTCTAACCTCTGTTGTTATTATAATCTTCATTGCTTACTAAATAGTTAGTTTCGCAAGTAATTGAATAAATCTTGTTGAAATATCTCGTCTGACTCTGTTGTTTGTTCTTATCATTTTGTCTTAGTCAAGTTTTTTTGTAAAACCCACTGTCTCAGCTTTGTGCCTTGACCTGGGAACATGATTCTCACGGAATCCTGGTGAAACTGAGCAGTGATTGTTCTCTTTCTGTTGCCTTTGTGAATATAGTTAAATAAACTCTAGACAGTCTGTTTTTGTGCTAAGTGTGCATTTCTTGATTGTTCTTGTTTAGTAAATATTCTGTGTTGCCTATATTTGTTATCCTGTCATTATGTTATTGCATGTTGCATTTCTTTGTGAATCTTTATGCTGTCATGACTAATACCAGTTTGAACTTGGGGTTTTTAATGGAAAAGGGGATTTTCCTATATGGCAACAAAAGATGAGGGGGGTGTTAGTCCAACAGAAAGTAGCTAAAGCCATAGATGGAACCTTTCCTGATACTATGACTGAAGAACAAACCACTGAGGCAGATGAATTAGCCTACACCTCCATAATCCTGTACCTTTCTGACCAAGTCCTAAGGAAAGTAGGAAAGTTAGATTCTACTCAACTTCTTTGGGAAAAGTTAGAAGAATTGTATTTAGTGAAGTCCCTGCCAAATAAACTATTTTTGTTAGAAAAGTTTTTTAGTTTCAAAATAGATTCCTCTAAAGATCTTGATGACAATCTTGATATCTTTGACAAATTAGTTCAAGATATCACCAACACTGGGGAAAAAGTATCTGAAGAGTATAAAGCTGTTATTCTCTTAAATGCTATTCCTGAAGTTTATAGGGATGTTAAGACTGCCATTAAGTATGGCAGAGATACCCTTACCCAAGACATTGTTGTGAACTCTTTAAGGAGTAAGGATTTAGAGCTGAAAACTGAAAAGGCAGAGGATAGTGCTTCTGAGTCTCTCTATATTAGAGGTAGGTCTCAACACAGGCAGAGTGGGGGTTATGAAAATCAACAGAGTCAGGGTAGTAGCAGCAATAGCAACCATAGGAAAAAGAACAAAGGTAGGTCTAGATCCAAGTCTAAGGCTAGAGGAAAGAAGTGTTATGGGTGTGGTAAAACTGGCCATTTTATCAAAGATTGCCATAAAAGAAAAAATGAGTAAAATGATAAAATGGCTGATGAGGGAAATATAGTTGAACCAAAAGAAGCTAATACTGTAGATGTCTATGTTGTCACTGAACCAGTCAGTGGACATTCTTCTGTCAATTATGCTGATAAAAGTGACCAAATTCAAGAATGGATCTTGGATTCTGGTTGCACTTTCCATATGACATCTAGAAAGCATTGGCTTCATGACTTTAAGAGTGTTTCTAATGGGGAAGTCATTATGGGAAACAATGTGGTCTGTAGAATTGAGGGGATTGGAAATCTGACTTTAAGATTTGAAAATGGTTATATCTGTACTCTTGAAAGAGTCAGATATGTACCTGATCTCAATAGGAATTTAATTTCTGTAGGAGACTTAGATGGGATGGGATTGTGTGGAAAATTTGGAGATGGCATGCTAAAAGTGATCAAGGGATCTCTAGTCATCTTCAAAGGGTTCAAAAGAAATGGGATTTATGTGACTCAGGCTGAAATAGTGTCTCAGTGTAATAATCTGACCTCTGGTGCTGAAGTTGAGCCCACTTTAAAGTGGCACAATAGGCTGGCACATGTCAGTGAAAAAGGTCTTCACATCTTGCAGAAACAAGGAGTTTTTGGCAAGGATGTGATCTCTAAAGTCCCCTTTTGTGAACACTGCACTCTAGGCAAACACCACAGACTTCACTTTAACATAGGAAAGCACAAAACCACTTCTATCTTAGAGTATATCCACTCTGACCTATGGGGTCCTGCCACAGTTCCTACCCAAGGAGGAAATAGATATTTTCTTTCCTTAATTGATGATTTCTCCAGAAAAGTTTGGATTTTCTTGTTAAAACAGAAATATGACACTTTTGAAAGGTTTAAAACCTGGAAAGTTCTTATAGAAAACCAGACTGGGAAGAAGATTAAAATCTTCAGAACAGATAATGGCTTGGAATTTTGCAACTCTGATTTCAATCAGTTGTGCAATGAATGTGGTATTCTGAGACATAAATCTGTACCCTATACTCCCCAACAAAATGGGGTGGCTGAAAGAATGAATAGGACTCTCCTAGATAAGGTAAGATGCATGATGGTTAGTTCTGGTCTTCCAAAGGTCTTGTGGGGGGAAGCTGTAATGACAGCATCTTATATAGTTAATAGAACACCTTCAAGTGTTCTAGATGGCAAGACTCCAGAACAACTGTGGTCTGGAGAACCTCCTAACTACAGTCATCTTAGAACCTTTGGGTGTGCAGCCTATTCTCATCAATCTGTAGGAAAACTTGAAGCAAGGGCTCAAAAGTGTGTTTTTCTAGGTTATCCTGATGGTGTAAAAGGATACAGATTATGGACCAAAGAGGTAAAGGGTTTTAAAATAATCACTAGTAGGGATGTGACTTTTAATGAGTCTCACATGCCTTGCCTTGCTGATAAAGACTCAAGTGATAGTACCCCAGAAAATAGCACTAGGTTTCAGGTGGAGACTAATTCTCCTTCTGATCTTAATCAGCATCAGGAAGCTGCAGCTTCTGATGTTGACTCGATTGATGACAATGAGGGTCAGCCAGAAGTAGAAGACTTGACCCAAGATTCTCATCCTTCCAATCTTGATAGATACCAGTTAACTAGGGATAGGACTAGAAGGGATATTAAGGCTCCTTCAAGGTTTGATGATTTTGTTTCTCTTGCTGTTATGTCCTATAATGATCTTGTGTTTAAAGAGCCAAACTCTTACAGTGAAGCTGTAAGCAGTAAATTTGCTGATAACTGGTATAGTGCTATGAATGAAGAAATGGAGTCTTTAAAGAAAAATGTCACCTGGATTTTGGTTCCAAAACCTAAAGATAAGTCTCTAGTAGACTGCAAGTGGATTTTCAAAGTAAAAGAAGGAATTTCTAAAAGGGATCCTTTCAAATTTAAAGCCAGACTTGTAGCAAAAGGTTTTACTCAAAAACATGGTATTGATTACAATGAAATCTTTTCTCCTGTTGTTAAATACACTACTATCAGAGTTATATTTGCATTAGTTGCTCATCATGATTGGGAAATAGAACAAATGGATGTTAAAACTACTTTTCTGCATGGTGATCTTGATGAAATCATTTATATGGCCCAACCTGAGGGCTTTGTTGATTCTGCTGAACCTGATAGTGTGTGTTTATACAAGAAATCTTTGTATGGCCTAAAACAGTCACCTAGACAATGGTATAAAAGGTTTGATAACTTTGTATTATCTGTTGGTTTTCAAAGGAGTGCCTTTGATCATTGCCTGTACCTAAAGAAGAACAAATCAAATCAGGTGACTGTTTACTCACTTCTTTATGTTGATGACATGTTACTGATTGGTTCTAATATGCATGACATAAATGAAATTAAGAAATCTTTATGTTCTGAATTTGATATGAAAGATTTGGGGCATGCTAAAAGAATTTTAGGAATGGACATTGAAAGGAAAAGATCCAATCGTGTTTTACTATTAAAACAGACTGCTTACATTGAAAAGGTTCTGTCTAAGTTTTCTATGCATGATGCTAGAACTGTATCTTTACCTTTAGCCAGTCATTTTAAATTGAGTAAAGATCAATGTCCCATAGATGATTCAGACATAAAACATATGGAAAAGGTGCCTTATGCAAATGCTGTGGGGTTTGTCATGTACACAATGGTGTGTACAAGACCTGATGTTGCCCATGCCATAAGCACCCTCAGCAGGTTCGTGGCCAATCCTGGTCCTGAACACTGGGAAGCTCTGAAATGGTTATTAAGGTACCTGAAAGGTACTTCTAATCTTGGATTAATCTATGGGACATGTAATGAAGGAGTAATTCTTAAAGGTTTTGTTGATGCTGATTTTGCTGGTGATAAGGATAATAGAAAATCAACTACTGCTTATGTTTTTACATTGTGTGGTACTTGTATTAGTTGGAAGTCTCAACTTCAACCTATTGTAGCCTTATCAACTACTGAATCTGAATACATTGCTGCAACTGAGGCGATTAAGGAAAATTTGTGGTTAAAGGGATTGCTATCTGAAATAAACATGTTGTCTAATCCTGTTGTAGTTTATTCTGATAGTCAAAGTGCAATACATTTGTGTAAGAATCCTGTCTTTCATGAACGTACAAAACACATTGATGTGAAACTACATTTTATTAGAGATATTATTTCAAAAGAGTTAGTGTATCTTGAAAAGATACCATCCCAGTTTAATCCTTCTGATATGGGTACTAAGGTACTGCCTCTGAACAAATTTCAATCTTGTTTAAAGTTGCTGAACATTGATGTAGGTTAGTTTTGTTTGCAGGTGATTTCCTTGATGTTAACTCTGGTTCTTGTACGT